>OX454416.1:133249125-133849125 GCA_949715475.1 Microchrysa polita | reverse complement strand
AAACGCTATTTCCATACTTTGGTTTGCTTTCGATGAGTGATATAAACTGAAACGTACATAAAATAGTATTGGAATTATAAACCTTTTATTAATGCATATGGATTGACATTTTTTTAGCGCATTTAAAAATTAAATCTAATTTTGCGATTATTTTTTTTTGTTTTAATCAATTTATTTAAAAGTTATTACTAGAGGTACGGAAATTTTGCAAATAAAAAACAGGAATGTCGCATAAACTAATTTTGAATATTCAAAATTTCGCGGAAATTCGCATAAAAAAACCTAATTTTGCACATTTGTTGTTGTTGTTGTTCATATAACTCTAGACATTCTTTATATTTACTACAGTGAAACGAGTGTTTAAAGCACGAGCCTCTAAGTAAAGAGCTTGCTCGGTGTTCGGCCAGCCATTGTGCTCGTGATTCAGCAAACTCCCTTCATTTACCAATTTCTCTCTTCTCATTAACGGAAAACTTCTGACAAATCAATCTGAGATGAAAAATTATCTCCAAAAATTGACTTTTTCGTACAAAAAAAAAACTTTTTGTCGAAAAGGTACAATTTAGAACATTACGCATTTATTCGCATAAATCAGCGATTTTCGCATTTATTCGCATCTATTTCGTAAAAACGAAATTTCCGTAGGTACCTCTAGTTATTACATATGTATATAAATAGGAAAGGGACTTTTTGCCCACCCTGTATTTTATCTAGATTTTTTTTTTTATTACTGATCCAAGGACCTTGATGTATTGATTTATAACGACCAGGTCAAATAATACAGCGATTTCTGGTTATTTCACATCAATCTAAACACTTTTACCGACTTTGAAAATTTTTTGAAGTTTTGGAGGTTAGGGGCAACCGTTTTCCATAACACATAGCGGTAAACAGCTTTGCTAAAATTTTAGATTTTAGAGCTTGATTTTCTTCATCATCAAATTCCTATAATTTCAGTTCCATCACGT
Organism: Microchrysa polita; assembly: GCA_949715475.1. Lineage (NCBI taxonomy): Eukaryota > Metazoa > Arthropoda > Insecta > Diptera > Stratiomyidae > Microchrysa > Microchrysa polita. Next base: position 133,848,157 of record OX454416.1, on the reverse strand, counting down.
ATTATTTATTATTTGTGAAATTTGCGACGTCCATCCGAGTTCCTTATGAAGTTTTCGCTCGAACAAAGCAGTAGTATCCAACAAATTTTTCCAAAATTGCAAGTTTGGGTGGTATATAAACTTTAATGAATTATATGACGTCGGTATCTGTATGGACATAACTGCCATATATTGCCACATGTCTTTGGTTTTTCCTATTAATTTTTTTCAACCGATCCTGAGATTTAGCTATCTGCTATAATAATTTACAATTCATCAACAACAATTACAATTACTATTTTAGATATTTAGATATTCAACTGCAGCAACTACGGCTTGAGTATAGATTTCCAATGATTAGAGGCAGAAAATTTATCCTTACCGATTCTACTTGCTTGTTGCTTGACAAACGGTGAAGATTTTCATACAAAATGTACTCAGGTACAAATATACCTTTGCCCCCTACAAGCGTTGTAAAAATCTACTGCTCGATGAGTGTTAAACTTAAATTCGAAAACTAAAGATCTAAACAGCAGAGCATAGTTATACCAATCTTGTCAGTAAAGACTGAAAAATTCCAAAAATCGAAAAAATACTACGACTTGTCTTAGGGTGCCCAGTGAAGACGCTGGCGGGAGGGCCCCAATTCAAGTTGTTCCGCCACTGGTAAGGACGAAGTTAAACTTGCTGACTTTTCCAACTAACATCGACAAAAGGAACACAAAGAACGTCGTTTGTCAACGCGAAAGTGGCAATTTGACCAAATGATCCCTCCCGCCTGACTGACGATTTTTTTAATTCTTTCGAAAATACGCGTTGTAACATCTTAAATTTTTATCGATTCTGAAAAGTATAGAAAATGGTTACAGTTTATAATGTTTGTAAATCGAAGATGTCATGTTAAAAAAATTGTTCTCTTTTGACCCAATTTACGCAGTTTCGGGTCCTTGAAAATACCGGATATATGATGTACTCGATGTCCCCTTGGATATGATACCCAACATTCCTCTCTCCAAGCAAGGAAATATTTGTATCATTTTTTGTTCTCTTTGGGACCTTTCGGCACAATATTTTTCTTAGCAAAATGAGTTTTAGGCTCCTGGGACCCGGCAAATTCCAAAACAATGAAAATTAGCCTTACGTATTTTTTTTTACTAATTGAATCCTATTGGTATGACATTGATTTGGATCATACTATGGCATAAAATGTCTGGACTGTCTACCGTTTACTCGATTACCCTTGCTAAAGGGTAATCAATATTTACCTCACTGCGCAAATGATTTTTAGGGTCGGGTAAAGAAATTGTTCTATTAGAAATTGCTGTGTTGTCAGCTATAACTAAATATCCGTATCCGCTGTCAAAAAATCTTTATTCTGCACATCTAATTTTTGAAAGTTAAAGTATCGGCGTATATCACGGCTCATTGACATAACATAAACGTTATGCATTATGTATTCAAGGACACTTCACTTCTATATATATATTGCTCTTGCATCGTAAAAAATAATGTTCACCGTCTGCTACACATTTGTCAAGCATTTCATAGCATTTTCCTATGATATCCCTATTTGCATCTTTTATGAGTGTATATCGCGTTATGTTTCACTCAATAAAAGTTGTGCCTCATATTTGCTCACTTTTATTCAATTCACTGCTTCGTCTCAACATTTATTTATTTCTGTGTAGTGTGTGTGTGACTTGGCTTTATTTGTTATAATATGCCAGCCCGGTCGCGAAAATCTATAGCAGGTGTGTCTAACATATGGTCCGCGAAAGGTTTTTATTCGGTCCGCGAATAGTGTTTATTCGCCCTGCCTGTGACATCGTGAAAAGAGGTCATAGGTGGCTGACAAGCTAAATTTTGAACAAATTTTCATGAAAAAAAAAACAATTCTTATACACAAAATTGCAAGTCACAGCTTTTTTTTCGCTCAGAACAATGTCTTTAACATATTGAATGCTACAAAAAATTCCTAAGACTAAGTAGGTATTTGAAAGCAGAAGAGCTACACTTAGGTGAATAGATTGAAAACGATAATACAAATCGCATCATTGGCTCAATTGAAATATTTTATATTAAATGGTTCAGTCGAGGCTCCCTAAACTGTCCGCATCAATAGTTATTTTAAGCAACTTTTTTTTATTAAAAAATTAAGAGTCAATAAATCTGGGAAGTGGGAAGTTTGGTGGTCACGAGTACAACAGCAATTTCGCGCGACTACTTAGTTAAAATGTAAAAAAAATGTCTCCTCGCTATGGACAGATGATGCAGTTCCGCAATCTGTATTGTTATAATAGTCGCCTTACCTTATCTTCCCAAAGTGCTACGATTCGATGTCATACGAATTCCATCGTCCGGCCACTTTGGTCGATAAATCCATTGTCTATTGCTGAATGAGTAACGTAAAAAAAAACGCGAAACTGGTCCAATTAAACGGATAGCTTCGAAGGCCAAGGTATTTTGACCGGCTTTATTAATCCCTCCCTACAGATCTTCCATGTCCTTAGATATTACCAATCGGAACTTCTCTGGGCTTTCATCAACCAAAACAGTCAAATCTCCCATGAAGGACCTCGATTTTGAAATAAGAACTTTCGTGTTTCTTATTTCAAAAACGAGGTCCTTCATTTTTTTTCATCAACCAACACTGTCAAATCTGTTTCATTCCGCAAAACACTTTCAGAACAAAAAAATCCTAGCAAGCTTTCCTCCCACCATCGCGACATTTTCCGAAGCAGGTTTGGCCTCTATTGCAGTTCACACACGTATACCTATTTTTGAATTTTATGGGACTTTTACAAATATAAATAATTTGAAATTATTCAAATCAGAGATATTTGTGAGGTTGAGCGAATTTAAAAGTTAAACAGTCTAAATCGGCCCATTAATTATAAAAATGTTGGGCCCGCCATCTCTTTTCAAACTAACAATGCGGCCCGAGTAAAAATTATGTTGGACACCCCTGTTTTTAACCTTTTGTACATGGACTAATTGATGATGGTAAATTGAAACGAAAACGGAAGAGCCGGCACTTTCGTGTTCGATTCGAAAGCAATTTGGTATCACGTAACTCGTTCGTTTCGAGTGATTGGTATTGCCGCATAAATGTGAAAAATTTGTTAGAATAAATTCGATTCCAAATTTTTAATTATGTTTGTGCTTTGAAATTAATTCTTAGGGCCGAATTTATAGTCGTCACTTAAGGAATCAGGATTCCCTTAAGGAAATTGTGTAAGGGAATGTTTATTAGCGCAAAACGTCACTTATAAAGGCATCACACCACTCAATAAAGTAATTATATTCTGGGGCCTAAATAAGTAACTGACAAATAAAATGTAAAAAATTATCTAGTAGCTTTAAAATTAAAATTTATTTTTAAAATATGAACGACTATGAATTGCAAAATTAACAAGGATTCCCTTCAGGGTTCCTCTAAGTATAAGCGAGGGCTATGAATCGCGTCCTTAGTGCTTAAGAAAGTGTCGCAATTTTATATTAGAGCTATTAAAAATTATAAAAGAATGAATAAATAAAAAATAAAAAGTGCGAGTTTTGACTTGTCATGTCCATGTCAAAACTCGCACTTTTTATTTTTTCATTTATTCATTTTTTTATAATTTTTAGAGGAGCAATTAGCCTGGGCGGCGTTTTACGACACGTGTTTTTGTTTCCTTCAAATATGGATACATCATGACGGCAGTGGTGTCGCTTTCGAATCGAATTCCATGATAGGGCTCCTGGAAGTTGCTCGTATGGTGTAGGTTCATCATCATCATGAATATGGCACGATAGCCCGACTTTCGGCTTTGGCCGCCTGAATCGTTGACCTCCAATTGTCGCGGTTACGTAACGTTGTCATCCAGTTTCGGAAACCCAGGACCTGGTGGGCATCTTCACCTACAGAGTTCTCCCAGCGAGCTCTCGGTCGTCCATGCAACTTCGCTCTGTCAAATCGTTGTGCGTTCATCACCTTCTTTGGCATGCGATTATCGTCCATTCGTTGCACATGGTGTAGGTTAAAATATGAAAAAATACGGCCTGTGTAAATTTCGTTATTGGCAGAATTGTTGAAGGTAAAAATCTAGTTGAAAAAATTAAGGTTATTTCATCCCAATCTACACAAATATCTACACATTTATTTTAATAACCATGATCATAAACCGCTACACAAAATTCATAACACACAGAATATACAACTGCAACGAAATATCCTTATAAAAACAGTCACATCAACTTATTTTCCGTGTCTAACTTTCAAGTTTGTGAAGCATAATGCCTTGAAATGTTTAGAAAATAAAGTTTGAGCTGACTGATATAAACTTCATATCGATTTATTTAAAACCTACAGCAAAGGCTTCGCGGACCACCTAAGATCGTCTAGTGGTCCGCCGACCACCGGTTAAGAACCGTTGCTATACAACATAGCATATTGCAAAAGATAGGGCAATATATCCGCCATTTTCCGCTTGCAATATACTAAAAGATCCTGCTTCAAGGAATGAAGATATAAAAACATCTACCAAACCATCATCATATATAGAACCGTTTTTGTGATGCGTGTCAACTATACAAACGAAGCGCGACGTAGACCAGATATAATGTATCCTTTTTTGTGCTCTTCGCACATTTTTTTCCGCCGTGGAAAAATCACACCAGCCATTTTGTAATAGTGTAAATCCTGTTTTTCGCTACCAACGAAAAAACAGTGTAATCCGTGTCTTCCGTCATTCGCGTTTCACTGCTAGTAATACGCCTTCACATTTTTTATTGTGCACTTTCGGTTCTGCTTGCTGATTTCTATCTTCTTCAGCTTTATACAACACACGCTACACATTCATTTCGCGCTTTTCGTACGCTGTGCGTTTCAGAAGTGAAACATCAGGGCGAATAAATATTTTAGAGAAAAAAAAAAGTCTAAATAAAATAAAACTGGATGTAAGTCTATTTAAAGGATAACATCAGAGTGTAGCAGCCATGTTCATCACTCGTCCATCGTCGTGTCGACTTTGTTGCTGTATGTGGGTTCGCTTGCCTTGCCCGTCTTTCGAGCGTACATTTCAGAAAGGATCACGTTGTAAGAAGTGCTAACATCTGCTAGTTAGCTTAGTCATCCCTTGGGTCTTGTATGCTATATGCGAGTTTACAGAGGACGGGTATATACATTTACTCTGACCCAGCATCGCCGCGCGTTTTGCCATCATTACGTAATGAATCAGTGTGGCGCATACAATTTCGTTGTCCCTCCGGGTGTAACAAATCCAACGAGATTTTTTCGTCACTTTATCCTTTCAAATGGATTTTTAATTTGCTACTTTTGTCTCACATACCCCTTTTAGTCTGTTTGTTGTGTGTAGTATGCTTGTCTGAAAATTCAAGAAATTAAAGAGTCTTTCTTTGGCTGAAAAGTGTAAGGACGCGTTGAGTACCTCTTGTCAGAGTCATATCGTGATTCACATGGGCAATTTAAAGCATTTTAAAGTGAGTCAGTCAAAATGAAAGTCTGTGAGGGTTGATTGGATGATGCATGGATTAAAGTTTAGGATGGGAAATGTGTATAGTCACGCACATGCAAGAAGAAGTAACTTTTTATACCCTACACCCATAAGATGGGGGATAGGGTATATTGTTTTTGTTACGCTGATATTATGTAACACCTCAAAGGAGCCACCGGAGGTATGGCAAAGTATATATACAGGGTTATTGGTTAAGTCGACCTACTCCCTGCAACACGTTATAAGAGGGGAAAAATGCAACAAAATGAGGCCATAAATTTTAGGCCGATTTTCAACGGTCACTGAGATATTTGAATTTTTAGTTTTTTTTTTAAATAACCTCGAATTTTACCATTTAAAGTAAGAATTAAAAAAAACTGCTAAGGTAATGGGCTAAAACTTATTTTTGGATTTTAGTCAACACTATAGCAGACATTTCTTGATCATTTAAAATTTCAAAAACCCATCACAATTTCGGAATTCTTATTTTTTAATAAAAAAAAATTATCTTAAATTTTTTTAAAGTTGATTTTTAATATAGTATTACTAAAAAAAATTATATGACACGGACTCTGCAGACTACTGGAAAAACTTACTCGTGTTGTCAGGTTTCCAAAAAGGTGTCAATGTCAATATAAATATTTGAAATAATTCAAACAGTGAGCTGCAACTTGTTCGGGGACCATAATTTCGTTTGATAAAAAACGACAAATCCATAAAACAATAAAAACAAGTCTGTCAAGTTAGCACTACCACTTTAAAATTTCGACAAACGCTATAGTGCGTTAAATGTCGCGATTTTATCGTAATTCAATGGAAAAAGAAAAAAAAATTGTCGCGCCCCTCCTTCTCCTTAGAAACTACCCTTAAGTGCATTTGAGCCTCAGTTAACCAAATTCGAGTTCCAAGAATCTCTTCAATGCTAAAGGTGTCCAGTAAGATATCACAGGGGCTGTTTAAGAGATTTCCACCCTGAAAAAAATTGTCGCGCCCCTCCTTCCCTTAAAAACTACCCCCGTTAAGTTAGCACTACCACCCCTTTCGGTTCCTGCGACAATTAATTGGATACTTTTTGTTTTACGGAAATGCTTGAAGTGGCCGCTACCAGTGGCCACATTTATGGCCTCATTTTATTGCATTTTTACCCTATTATAACGTGTTGCAGGGAATAGGTCGACTTAACCAATAACCCTGTATAAATGATCAGGGTCGGTCCCTGAATCGAATAAGCCATGTCTGTCTGTCTGTCCGTGTGTCTGTCTGTTAGCACAATAACTCCCGAAATAATGAAGATAGCGGTTTGAAATTTTGGTCAAATGTTTGTTTTGCTAAAATCTTCGACGGTATTGAAAATGGGCCAAATACCTCCCATACAAAATACCCCTCCTTCATATTTTAATTCAGCCATAACTTTCGGTAGAATATCGCTATCGACTTGAAATTTTGATCAATGTCTCATCCTGAAATATACTTTGAGTTGATGGAAAGTGGAGTACATCCGACTACCCCTACCCCTACTTGCCCTCAGGGCCCGCTCTAAGGAGAGGGGGGAGGGTTCAAGCCGGGCGGTCGCCCGGGGCGTCAAATTTTAGGGTCGGCTTTTTGGCCAAAACAAGAATAAAAAAAAATCTAAAAACCAAAAGTAAGAACTCAATATCAACTTGGATTTAGTGTAAAGGAAGCCATGACAACTACAGATGAAGTAAGAAGGGGTGAAACAAAATAAGAAATAAGGCTTTGTTTAAGTAAAGAAGCACAACAATTGCTTCTTTAGGAAACGCGTTACTTGTTTAGTGTTTAGTCAGATATGCCTAAATTTTACGTCTGTGATGCTTGATGTGCTAATTAAGTTCTTCTTTAAAAAGAAACTTATTGGAGTATGGTGTGCTGATTTCGTCCTCCAATTGAAAATTAGTTCCTCTTCTTTTCATCAGAATTACGAATGTGCTTGCATTATCCCTAATTATTGTCAAAGGGAAGGGCTTCCTGATTTTGAAATGGCTTGGACTGCTATCCATTCTCATAAGGAGAACTTTTGTGTTTCTGATATTTTTCGCTACATGTTCGTTAAATGATGCAGAAAGTGTCGCTAGTGGCGATAGAAAGACAGAAAAATTCTTCTTTCGAGAGCTGATAGCATGAATATTCCCAAGATCGGATTGGATTCCTCTAATCACACTGCTATCAGTTGACCGAACCGAAAAAATGAAAAAATTGATCTCCCCAAAGTCTCTGTCCCTCCCGGAGTGTGTTGTCCATGTCCACAATTTTGATGTTTTGTTCGCGGTTTTGCAAACCCCGATCAGTGTGGTTGCGGCCTAATATTTTGATTCAGTCTGTTGCGTCAAAGGAGATCTCGTCCGCTAAGTAAATATTGAACCTCCGGCGAAACCATAAGAAATTAGAAATAAGTAGTGCATATACACTCAGCACATAAAAGCGTTAAAAAAATCTTCTATGAGAAATTTCTTGCCCAAATGCACCGTTTTCAACACAATTTCTTTTCGGATTTAGAAGCAATTCAACTTTAATTCATGATTCATCAAGAATTGAGTGGTCAAAATTAGGACAAGGTAGTTTGGATTCCAGCAAAATGAGGGATGTACACATTGCCAGAGCCGCAATAGCAGTCCTCCCTAATATGTTTCCGGACATGCTAATATCGGGATGTGGCTAGGTTCCGCCGATTTAGCTAGCTCTAACCTTATTCTCTATAACAACTCGCGAAATGATCCCATTATGAAAATAAGCCACCCATGTTAAAACCACTGAAGAAACTCGTCCACGAAAAGACCCGGCTAATTTATGTGTATCCGCTCCACCATTTATTGGCATACCATTTTCGAGAGCGGAGTTTTCTAAAATGTGTTGTCGTGTTGAGTGTTTTTGAGGAAAACAAATGTTCCCATTAATTTTCAATCTCTTACGTCATTCTAAATTCCGCAAGGTTTGACATCTCTATATTTTTTGCCGGTGGTGAATAGCATGAGCTCGGAAATTCAATACATTGCTTTAATTTTGGAATTTCAAACAAACTCTCTAGAAGGCCTTGCTGAACTGAGCTGAATTGTGCTTAAGAGTATGAATGATGGCGGAACAGGTTTCTACTACATACTACATATCTGGGCTTTCTCAGTGGGTAGACATTCTATTCTCTGAATTACTAATGCGTTGGTTCGAATCCCACTGTGACTATGAATTTTTGTGTTGATATGTGATACTACGGCAGCCATCGTGGAACCGATGTGTTACAACGGCCAAAATCACTCGATTCAAGAATAAAAAGTCTCTTAAATCGCTTCTACAACAACAACGACATAACATGTGCTATCTACTCTCAATCTGCCTGGTACTTCACCTAAGGGGCGGCAATTTGTCCTCTTGCCCGGGGCGGCGTAAGTGCTAGAGCGGGCGCTGCTTCCCCTTCAAAGTTATATTCAGCCATATCTTTTGATAGAATGTAACGAAAAACTTCAAATTAGTATCAAATGGTAGCCGTTGGATGCCTTGACAAGGTAATAATGTGTCAAGTCCGACTCATCTACCCCTTCCTCCCCCCAAAAAATATGAAATTGAATATTTTGGGTTTTGCGTGCCTTCTAGGTCTGTACATGGGTATAGGGTAGGTATACACTCAGAACTCGGTCTCATTTTTATTAAAAAGAAACGAATGCAATGTATGTATGTTTTTGTAAAAGGATTAGATTCGTTGAATAGCGTGACCTCGAGCGAAAGACCGTCGTTTTATTTTTAGTAGGCCAAGGAGGTGACTATCTCTTTTTGTTGATATTGAAGATAGTTCATATGCATTTGTTAAATTCCAACAGATAGAAAATATTTTAGGTGAAGATTTATACGTCGCGTCGCAATGAGATGATTTCACTTCATTTGACACTAAGACTGCCAAAATACCTCTAATATATTTCCAGATTTGTATAGTAGTATCTGATAGAAAATTTAAAATTCAGATTGATTTTGCTCTCTAATCCAAAATTTCTACTAAAATGTCAAAAGTTCTCAAATTTGTCATTTTGGTATGGTTGTCATCTAGGAACAAATTTCAATTCCCTATCTATAACTTTTTGCTAAAAAAAAATAGACTTACAGCTAACAGGATTTTCGCCTCTTTAATCATTCTCCTAATGTGACAAAAATTATTATCGCTTCAAATTCACTTCCTTCGCTCCCTTTGAACTCAACACGAAATCTGTCATAAAGGTGATTATAAGATTAGAATCAACTCGGAAAAAAATCCTTACAAACAACTCTCCCACGTACGAGTATTACACGTATTTAAGACTGAAAATTGGAATCCTAGCGACTTCAAAGAACACATTACTCGTATATTTACTGAATTTCCTATGTCACGTATTACACGCGCGTATTTGCGGTAAATTTGCTGAAAAACATAATCGTATGAAGGAGAAAATGTCAAAGAAAACCAATTTTATCCGTGTGTAATATCCACTCCACATACATATAGGCATTCTTTTTTTTTATTCTGAAATTTGATCGTCTAATTTCACAGAGTCTTACTTGCATATATGTTGATGACGATAATAATGACTGGGAACTGGAAGCCTTTTTTTCATTTTAACGTTTAGATGAAGGATAATAATGTATTCTCGATTTTACGTCCTTGTGTACATGTACGACGATTTGGCATAGGGCGCGACGTATTCAAAAATACGAAAAAGATGAGCCTTCAAAATGAAATGAAATTCGCAAGTATATTTGGATGCTTTTTTATAGGCAAATAAAAAGGAGATTTTTCATATATTACTTTCGGTACAAGCATAAAGAGGGCAATGAATGAAATGTTTGATTTCGCGTTCCTATATGTATTGGAAAGATGACGGATGGAGAGGGTTCTTATTTCGTGTTTACATTTTAAATGGAGGCATCATGACGAAGTCACGATTGCCTTTAAGTAGGAACTTTTTTTTATTTGGTTGTTTATTATTATGGCGATAATGATTATGCTTCACGGGAAAGTGATTAGGTTTAAAATGTGGGCCTCAGTTTAGGTTTAAACTGTGCGCGTCGTACTCGTCGTACTGTTTTGCATCATGATTGAGAATATCTTATTTTCGACAGGATCGAAGGTAAAAAGAGCAAAGTCCTATACAATACAGAAACTTTTCAAGATGAAATTTTCGTTTTAGTATGTATTTCCATAAAAAATATTCAAATTAAGCAAGTTCTGATTGCACTTCAAGGAGCATCAAATAAATTTTTTTGAGAGAAATATCTTGAACATTTTTTCATATAATCACGGAAATATTTTAATAAGACATGAATGTAAGATGTCATTTTATTACTTTCTCAATATTATAATTCTGAAGAGAGAGATTAAATTATTGCATATTTTAGGTGAGCCAGTACTTATCATAACCGGTGGGGTGGGATGTTTAGGGCCGGATGTAAAATTATGGTTTAACTAATGGTTGCCAGTTAAACCGTCGATGGATAAAAAATGTGTATAAAAAGTTAAACTGCCATTTAAACTACGAATTATTCTTATAGCTGGTTCACACTATATCAAAATCATATTTGGTCTAAATTAAACCAGTTAACCTTCAAGCGGGCGCGCGGGCGGTAATTTACCGCCCTGATCATATAAACACGCAAAGCTTTTCTCCCTTTGGCCGGATCGAGGTGGGAGATGTATGTATTCTCAAGTCGTACTGTTATACATACGATACAATAAAATTTTGGGTAAATTTTACCTTCCATACCTTTCCAGCGGTCATCAAACGTTCGGGGATGGTATATTTTGGTATATGGTTGTGTTCAAAATGTGTGTACTATGTGTAATATCACTGAAGTGACGTGCTTTGCTAAAACTGCAGAACTTGTTTTATTGTTCACCAGATAATAGTTTTTATGATGATAACTTATTTGGGACATGCTTTCCTTTCAATTTACCATAATTATGAGAATGGAAGTTGTACAGATGAGCGCAAAGGGAGGGGAAAGACGAGGGCGGTAAATTACCGCCGCGCGCCCGGTTATGTCACAAAATGATGCGCGCCCGCTTGAAGGTTAAAATCGTAGTAGATGGGTTTGAATCGTATGTCACTAAATTCCAAATGTATTGTAAAATTCGCTTGAATTATTAAAGTTGCATTATAATATCGGACAACTGTTAATTAAATTTAGATTTTGATCAATATTGTTAACAGTGTGAAGCCCTTATTATTAAAAAAAAAAACAGTCGTTTAACTAAATTTCTCTCAATTGTAAACAGCCAATGTTTATATGGAAACATGTGTACGAATACAGTGGAACTCTTATTTTTTGGTTTCACCAACGTTTTGTTACATATCATGCAAAGAAAATGAAATTTAAAGGCCTGACACTCCCATGGCCATAAAAACGAGTGCAACATTTTTCTCACAAAACTAGCTAGCAAAGAGTTTACTTTTAAAATTTAATATTGAAGAATTGTATTTCAAAAAAGCATTTTAATGTCCATTGAAGAAAATGTAATAATCATATAGCATAACTCAAAAAACAAAAAAAACAGCAAATTTCGCGTGGGCCGAAATTTGGATACCCTTCACTTTCTTTCGGGCTTCGCTATAACTTTTGTTCTAAATTGATCCGTCTTTTGTTCTAAATTGATCCGTTCCTCTACATCATTTTTGTAACTTTCTTTTTTGGGTGCGGTTTTAATTCCAGCTCCTCCTTTCTTTACCGTCTGTTCTTATATAACTTGATTGCTATACATAGCTTTAAATTTGGACGAGTAAAAAGCGACAGACATCCCCCAATCGACTCCTCTCGTCTACTGATCATATTTTAGATAGTGTGAGATGCAGCCTTCAATGCGTTATAAACATCATGACGAAGCTAATTTACCATTTCATTTAGCGTTATAAAAATAATGATCTGCCTTTTACAAGAACAAAAAAATTCTTAGAAAAATAAATGAGCAAACCCGTCGAAACTGTAAATATACATCGCGCATGAGGACGGTCGGAGACATAATATTTTCATAATTTATACCTTTGTGAAATATTCTCATTAGCGGAATATTTTAGTAGGCAGAAGAAATGCCATCCCCAATGCGGTGTTCGTATATGAGAAGTCACGTAAAACTAATGGAAATGGACACTTGTGAAATTCTTTGGTCACAATTTTGCAAGTTCATGTGCGCAGAACGAATCGAAAAATGTCCGCGCTACCATCTTTTTTATTATTTCATGAGCTAAATAGCAGTAAGCGTTGAAATTTGCAAAATAGAACTCGCTCAATCGTAAACAATCATCGTTACCATGGAAGTTAACAGCAGTTTAAATTTTTTTAACCAATCAGCAGTCAGCGCAAGGAGTTTTTTTTACAGTTCCAATAATGTTGAAAATTGGCGAATTTTGCACACTTTTCTGCTGCATTTTCTTTTCTTTGAACTAGAACAAAGAGTTTGATTTCGCGGCTCGACCAAAATGGATAAGGATACTCCCTGTACAAAATGACCCATCAAAGTTTTTTCAGAGCGTTTTATTAATCTACCCATACTGTCGAACATAATGTCGTGAGCGCCATTTTTTATGAAAGGTACCTTAGTTTAATTGAGCTGATATTGGTGGCAAGTATATTGGCGCCCTTTCAAGCACAGGCTTGTCCATCATAAGCGCCTTACTGTACCAAAAATTTGTACAAACTTTAATGAAATGTTTTGTATGGCTGAAGTTAAACGTTCGTTAAAGATCATAGATCGAAGCTGGATTCCAGTTTTTCTGCCGATTTTCAATATGCTACTACCAACTGTGCGATGGATTATGACGGGTTCTTGCTTTCTATCTCTCTATTCAAAAAAACTAATTCAACCTGGGCTAACCACCCCATCAGCCACTTATAGAGTTATAGGCTCCCGTAATGCGGTTAGGTATAAAAACATATCAATATGCTCACTCACTATATCGCCGCAAATTGTTATATTGGAAAGCCTTATAAAAATGTTCCTACACTCAGAGAAATATTCACTAATATTGAACGAAATATATTTAATTCAAACGATTTGCGCTTTTGATTTGGCTCCACACGCAAATGTGTTTAATTCTAACGAGTGGCGTTTCTTTCAAAAGCATAAGCATAATAAACACTTATTCTTTTATTGTAAACGGGTAAAACATTTTAAATAAATGAAAGGCAATTGTATCAAACGTCTTCGTTTTTATATTGAACATTTTTGTTATTTAAAATAAACGAAGCATTCTTTTTAATGAAACGGTATGTATTTCGAAAGTAACGCATCGCGTTTTCATTTCATAGAAATTACCTCATTCAAAATAATTGAGTTTTACATGGAATTAAAAGCAAACTCTGCTGAAATAAAATAATACATTCCGTTTGATTGTCCATTCTCCATTCGATTAGATACTTACTGTTACCTGGGTTGACAAATCAATAAAGAATAAAACTTATGAAAACTTAAGAAAAAAACTTTATTTTTTATTTAGGTCTAATTTTAATATGGTTAATACATTACACTTTTATTCTAACACCCGCTAAACTTAAATTGCACGTGTGTAAGCGTCCATTCCTCCAGATGAATGCAAAAGTAAATTATCGAAAACACTCTTAACATCGACGAAGATTCTAATACGCGTTTGCTGTTAGACACTACACATTTGTTTGGAATGAACATGAACACGCGAGACTCATCGGACCGGCCGGAAGTATTTAACTACCTGTTGTGCTACGTTGAAACAAATGACATTTTGGCATCGCGTCCTTTAGGTATGTGTATTTGTTACGTAAAGGAATGTATACACATTACTATGTAATGCGGAATCTTTTGATTTAAACGACCGTCGTTTGCGGTTTGGCTGCTCTTTTGTTTTAAAAGAAATTCTCTTAGCGTAAATGAGAATTCGTTCAAATCAAACGAGATTTTTCAAACGAATTCTGCGTTCAATTTAAATGTGGAGCTTTTAATATGAATGTGCGTTTTTTTCTCTGAGTGTACATCCTGTCAAGTTTTGAATTAGTCGACTTTTACAAATATCAAATTATTTTTCTTGGGCTAAAAATCATTAGTTAAACGGTCAACGACGACCGTTTAATTTTTCACGTTGAACTGCAGTTTAAACGACAGTTTAACTGTTTGTTATTTTCCTTAAACGGAGTTTAGTTAAACTGACAACCATTAGTTAAACCATGAATTTTCATCTGGCTTATTTCATTTTAAAATCAAAAAATTTTAATAGCTACCATCCGGAAATATCCAGTTGCTAATGGAGACTAATGATTTAAAAAAAATATAAGTTGCTGCTTTGTTAGGAATTTTAATTATCGCGTAGTGTATTTTTCCCCAGTTAGTTAAAGGGAGTTTAAAATTAAACTATAGTTAACTAAACGGTGAGTTAAACCATGATTGTACATACGGTCCTTATATTCTCGCCTTAAAATCGCTTTAATGGCACCTGTTTCAAAATCGACCAGAGCTTACTCGACGTTACAGTGGTAAATAGCTGTTTGATATTTTCCATTCTAGAAAAGAATTTCTAAATTACTACAACAAAAATTCTTCCTGCCACGAGTCATTTTAGATATTGAACAGTCACTGTCCTACCTCGTACCGTTGAGCTAAAATTAGTTTTTGTTTGAGAATCTGATTTTTCTGAATCTGTTGAAATGATTCCATCTTGCATAGATGTAGCCAAAGCCAAATCTTTCCACCGCATCTATGGATTGCACGCCACTGGAGCCCAATATTATTCAGAAGAACTGCATTTAGAATTGTTTAGTGAGATTTGCCTAAATTTGACGTCTGTGATGAGGGATAATTCACTCAGTCATGTACTAATAAGCACATAAAGTTTAAGTTTCTTTTCAAAGAAAAACTCAATTAATTTCATCTTTAAAAATAAACTTATTGGAGAATGGTGTGCTAATTTCGTCCTCCAATTGAACATTTAGTTCCTCTTCTTTTCATCAGAATTAAGGATTTGCTTGTATGAAACCTAATGCTTGTCAAAGGGAAGAGCGGCTTGTTCTACTATCCTTTTTCATAAGGAGATCTTTTGTGTTTCTGATATACGAGTATTTCGCTACATGTCCGTTATATGGATGGTACAGAAAGTGAAAGACAAATCCTTTTTTCGAGAGCTGATATCGTAATGTCCGCCAACCACACTGCAACCAGTTGACCGAATACCGAACAAATGAAAAAATTTAATTCCCCATCGTCTCTGTCCATCACAGCCGTATGTTGTCCACAACTGTGATCTTTTGCGCACTGTTGCGCAAACACCGATCAGGCCGCGTACATATAGTGCGACGCCGATCTTTTCCGGGCCGGGCGATGCGATGCGACGCGATGTGTGCACACTTCTTGCGATGTCGGGCGGGGCGATGCGATGAGATTTGTGGCGAGACAATGCGATTTGTTTTCATGGCAAGAAAACCTGATTTTTCAATGGATTTTATACCGGCGCTGGCTCGTGCGTTTTGGCGCTGTTTGATGATGATACGGGGTATGGTTTTAGATCGACCTCGTGAGTTGGCGCTTCAAGTGTAGCATCGTTGGTATTTTCGTTCGCGCTTCCGACCCCAAAATGACCTCCCTGTTTTCTCGCGGAAATACGCGTTCGATTGGCGTGGCAGAACCACTAGGTATATTTGGGTCGCTGATTCCAAATTTTAGGTCAAAAACAAGAAAAAAAATTTGGTGTTGCCCGCCCCAAAATGCCACCACTGTTTTCTTGGAGAAATACTCGTCTAATCGGCATGGCAGAAACACTAGGTAAATTTGGGTCGCTGATTTCATTGCAAATATATGCGCTGTACGAAACTTTCCTATACGTAAGCGTACGCTACAAACCGGGTTGTGTTGCACCGCATAGTTCAGCAAATGTTACTTCATTGCGACCCATTCATGGATTTGTATAAAAACAATTTTTGCCAAATCCAAACTCCGCACTTTTTAGTGGGTACCTACACGTACACTACGAACTTGGTTGGACAGCACAGTAAATTTAGTAGACCAATCCCTTATTACATTTCTTACGACTATCCATTCATTTAATAAAACGCAAATCTATAACACTATACATGATCATCGACACGTATGTATGTGTATACAGTATAAAAATTCCATATGGGAATCGAACCCGATCTGAAACGAATCCTGCTCTCTATTAGCATCAAATAGCCTCAAACGACACGAAACCAACCTCTCCATTCATATGGACATACAATACACCATGCCACTACGAAGTCGATCCAAACACAAATCGTATACCCCAAGTCGCTGGTAGAAGACTACAACCGCGGCAATGCACATTGCATCGTCACAGCACGGTGAATCCACATGGAAAAGTTCTCCATCGTACAACCGTTCGACTCCGTGCCACTACTAACCCGATCCAAACACAAATCGCATCTCCCATGTCGCTGTCCTCAGCGACAAGGCGCATTACATCGTCTAAAACAGCGCGATGATTCGACATGGAAAAGTTCTCCATCGTACAACCCGACGTCGCATCGCAAGCAGTCTGAATGGTACAGGCAGGTTCGCGCTGGTTCCTATCTAAATGCTAAGAATTTTTTTTTCTTGCGTTGGGAAGCTTATCGCTTCTTCTAGCATCGCATCGCATCGCATCGCCCGCAGTGTGAATGGGGTGTCAGAGTGGTTGAGGCCAAAAATGTTTGTCTCTTGAATCGTAGGAGATAACGCCACTAAATAAATATTAAACCTTTCGGAGAAATGATAAGAAATGAGAAACAATGAGTCGCAAGACGAGGGATATACAGTACGCATTGCCAGAGCCGCAATAGCAGTCCTTCCTAATATGTGTTAAGTGTTTTAGTATAAAACAAATGTTCGCATTAATTTACGTCATTCTAATATCCACCAGGTTTCCGTGTATCATGTGTATACTTTTTGCTGGTTGTCAATAATATGTGGCTCGAGGAATTCAATACTTTAGTTTTAATTTTGGAATTTCAATAAACTCTCTAGTAGCCCTTGCTGAACGGAGGTGAATTGCGCTTAAGAAAAGTTTCAACTACAGTGGAAACACCTTAAGTCGAAGAAAATCCAATTCCCCAACTAATTTGAACAATAAACAATGAAAATTAAACTCGTTATCTCAAAAACAACTCTATAATTCGAAGTTAAATTCTTGGTTTGGCAGTCGGCGAGACTCTACTAGTCGAAGTGTTGTTACGAGAGATTCTATGAGTCGACGTTTCTGACTATAACCCAGCCAGCATCGGCGTCATGTACCGTAAACATAGCCACAAATAAGCTTTACTTCATGAATCACGAATCGCCATTATGTATCGATAGGACGCATTGAAAGTAAGATACATGATGGTCAGCTGAAGGAATGTCGACGGATCATGCATATATGAAATATAATGGTTTTCTCCTCAAGTGTGATATTTGTTGCTGGGGTGATTAGAATCACGAATAAAACATGATCATTCGTATAGTCTGGCTGGAGTAGTGGTTAGGGCGCGCACCTTCGGTGCATAGGGTTATGAGTTCGAGATTCACCTTCGCACGTGTTTTTTTTTTAATTATTCATTGATGCATTGAATATATATGATACATACTTAATTATTACATAATGTTTACGAATAACGATTTTATAATGTTTATCCGTAATAAGGCGCAAATGCGTATACGAGTATATGTACATGAAATAGGGAGACATCGTCATATACTGCTTGTATGGAAACGTGACGAATGAATAAGGTATATGTGCTTACGCGTGGTGCATGAAATAAAGATTACAAATGTGTTAAATGCTGGCTGGGAAATTCCAATAAACAATTATTAAGTTGGCTGAAAACCACACAACATAACCGGTGTATCAAAGTGGTACTGGGGTGATTCCTGGAATTGATTTAATATCCATCTAAAAATGTAATGAAAATTCATAGATAAACCCTAGGTCTGGTTTTTTTATTGTGAAAATTAAGATGCTCAGCATATTATGAAAGACTGGACTCTATATCTCGAATTTTCTTTGATTTGGACTCGAAAACTCGATGCCCCAAAATCTCCATAAGTCGAAATAAAATCCAGTTTCCTTCAGCTTCGAGTTATTGAATTTCTACTGTACATACTATACAGGGCATTCTCAGCAGGGCCGGATTTATCCTCTATGGCACTTCTAGGCAGTAACCAAATTACCGCCCTCGACCATTTATGTTAAGCATGGAAGCAAATTGTAGTAGTAGCATAGTTTGTGATAGGGACATTTTATATTACATCGATTAAGAGTAACCGATGTGTTTCGATTGCCTGAAAATATATTGCTTCTCAGGGCCACAGCCAGGGAGTCCAGACCATTCCCGAAATTGCATTGAAAATGCAGTGAAACTGAAATCATGCAGACTCATTACATTCGACTATCCATTTTCTGCAAAATGCGTTCAGAATGTTTTCTAAATATGTACCTTCTTAATTTCTAAAAAAATTTTAATAGTCGTTCGTTTTGGAATTCATGAAAGAATGATAAAAAAAAACCAACAACCCAAAAAAAAAGATGTTCCGTTTTTCGCCAGAACACTTTTAACAACTTTGACACCATTAGGGCTTTCAAATAATCTAGTCCCTTTTTTGTGGCTTTAGTTGTACAATTAACTTGAGGCGCAATTCCGGTCGATTTTTTTTTTGTTTTCGGCAAAAATGTGGTACTTTTTTCTGATTTGAACTTAGCACTGAGATTTTCCGTATGTCTCTGTACGAAAAATTACAAATTATCGAACGTAAAAATTGTGAAAAATTGATTGAAACCCATTCACACAATGGAGACTTGTTACCAAACAATTCGTAGAAAATGCATCATTTTCCACATCCAATTGGACCCCTTCCGAAACCAATTTTTGGCTATGTTCCTGTTACTTCTAAGCTAAAGCCTTTCGCTTTTACTAAGGTTGGCAATTAATTAGTCAACCCGGAGACTCGTTTAGTATGAAAACGAATTTTTGAAAATATCTGTCTTCAAAAACAGAACACAACCTTAAAAATTTAAAAGCTCTTTCAGCCTTTGTTTGAAATTCTTAAACTAGGACAGAATCATGCCTAGGTCCGATCAAAAACTTATGTCAGTCAAGTGATCAATAAAACAGAGGGTGCTTTCCACTCATAGTGTAGCCGAACTACCCGTCACCAATAGGAAAAATGTACTAATTAATACTAAATTACGCTTAGGGCAATTTTTCTAGGTTGAATGATCATTCAGGAGTACATATTTGAATAGATCAACGCGCTAACGAACATTGAAACGAAACACAATGCCCTCACCTTTTTTTTTGGGAGCAGCTTTCTTGATAGAAGCAGATTTCGCAAGGGAAGCATGAACTGGAAAAATTTTTAAAACTCTCCTTCTGGTAGTGATGCGACTAATGCTTTTGTTTGTATGAGGTATTCAGTGTGATAAGTCGCCCACACTGGCCCTTCAATGATAAAATTGCTTCTGATCATGACATTTTATTTCCTACTCTAATATGTTCATAAATAGATTTTCAAATTTGTGCATTTGTTGTAGGGGGCCTTGAAGTTTTTCTCCAAACATGTTGAAACTAAAAAACCACCAAATGCTCGTTCAATCGAAGTGACACATTTTCGATTTTTTTTTGCGACCGTTTTTCGTGAATTTAATATAAAATCCTTGAGTTAGAAGCTTATCGAAGAAGATTATTATTGATATGTGTACATACAGAAGGACACGCTCTGTGGCTCACTTGGTTCAGTCGCACTCTACGATGCTAGTAATCTAGAGGTAATCTAGATATACACTCCTCTATATGCAATGTAACGTTGACTCGAAGTAGCCTATAAATGGCTGAGTGAACGCATCATGCCCCACAAGGGGTTACGGTACAGAGAAGTACATACAGAACAGGGCATCCAATACAGGAACTCAGTGTTAAGCCAGAAACGGGTGATAGCGCGTAAGGTATCCGTTATGCCGCAAGCTCACTGATCGGGGTTCGCCGAACCGCACAGTACAAAAGATCAACACACGCCTGGGAGGGACAGAGGCATTGGGGAATTCAACGAACGATTAAATGGGTAATATCCCTAACTTTGATATTTTGTAACGCGCGGTTCGGCGAACCCCGATCAGTGTGGTTGCGGCCTTACAATATTAAAAGAAAACGAGACCGAGGGTAATTTCGGGCGCGGCCGAAATTTGAATACCCGTCACATTTGAATGAAACTTAAGCTTCTTTTGTGTTAACAATTTTTACCGCAGCCTTATGACGTGATTCGATTCCATCCATTCCTAGATATGTTTTAAGGCTGTGCTAGGAACCCATTTGGGAGAAGTTTGGTTAAAATGCGTTCATAAAGAAAAAAGTTTTCCTTAGAAGAACCTAATTTCCAGGGATTTGTTTGTATGACAGCCCTATGACCTAGTGTTCCTATTTCATCCGTTCCTAGATATGTTTTGAGTTTTTGCTCGGAACACATTTGGGTAAAGTTTGGTTAGGGTCGGATTCAAAAGGCAAAAGGTTTTCTTAGCAGAACTTCAGAGGTTAGTTTGTATGGCAGCCCTATCATGTAATGTTCTGATTCCATCCGTTTCTAGGTATGTTTTGAGGTTTTACTAGGAACACATCTGCTGATGAAAAGAGAAAAGTTTTTCTTAGAAGAACCTAATTCTCAGGGTTTGGTTTGTTTGGCAGCTCCATGACCCCATGCACCGATTCCATTCGTTCCGACATATATACAGCGTACACTAAGAAGAAGTTGGCCCCTTTTCTTATTTCTATTTTCAGGGAGAATGGTTTCAATTTTTTAGACTAGATGGATCGGTACTTTTTGCTTGATAATTCCAGTCCGAGGTGACGTTATTAGACCAAGTGTGATCTTTGTAATGCTCCATACACCTAGCTACAATTTGACTGTTGCAATAATATAGCCTAAGGTAACCTCTAAGCAAATTCAGCGCGGGAATCGCGGAGCCACACGCAAAAGATCCACGCATCTTGACATTGAATTAAACTCGCGCAAAATATCTACGGGTATTGACATTGAATTAGAGAAAACACACAAACTACCATAAAACAAAAATTTGAAACATAATATGAACAAGTGGAGGAGTCAAGGACTCCACGGAAGATTATCCTTGCCCCTCCCCTTTTTCTACTAAAAAAAAATATTTCAAACGAAATTAAAACATTTTTTTTGGCAAGAATTTTGTGTGTCTTAAATTTATCTTGATTTTTGTTTGTATCCTCCATTACTTCAATGTTTCAATAATTTTTCCCTTTCTCTTCTTATAGGTCAAAGCGGTCGATGCAGACGACAATCAGAACGGCATCGTGCAATATTCCATTTACGATGCTCAAAACTCTGGCTTGAAGAACATCTTCGGTATCGACATAGACACTGGCCACATATTCCTAAAATCGTCTGTCGAGAAGTTCGTCAATCAACAATTCCAATTCTTTATACGAGCCCAAGACGGTGGTGCAGTTCCTCAACATTCCGACGTTCCAATTGACATCTACGTAGTTGCTGACGATCAAACCATACCAGTGTTTGAGAAAAAGGAACGAAAATTGTTCATTAGCGAATCCTCTGCTCCAGGAAATCTCATCACTCGCGTAAGACTCGCCGGCAATGTAACAGCTCAATATCGCATAATATCGGAAAATGATCTGGACCCTCAATTTTCCGTCAACAAAGAGGGTGAGCTCACGTTGGCCAGGACCCTGGATCGTGAAAAGAAGGACGTGCACTATATTGGTATTTTGGCGGAAACGAGTGATAAACCACCGCTCACGGCTCTGTCTGAGATTACGCTGCACGTGCAAGATGAAAATGATAATACGCCCATATTTGAGAGTAATCCGTACAATTTGATTCTTGCGGAGAATGTCGATAAGGGTACGTCAATTATGAAAGTCACGGCACGAGATAGCGACAGTGGATCCAATGGTGATGTTAGATATTTCCTGGCTGAAGATATTGGGGATATTATCAATATTTTCGATATTGATGTTCATAACGGCTGGATCACCACTTTGGTGCCATTGGATCGGGAAAAGCGAAGCGATTTTCGATTCCAGGTGATTGGTAGTGACAATGGTCAACCGAAACACGCTAGTAAGACTACGGTGCATATCAAATTGAAGGATTACAATGACAGTCCGCCGGTGTTCAAGCAAGCTACCTATGAGGCTTCGGTGAATGAAGACGCTTTGCCAGGCACCGTACTTCTGCAAATTTCTGTCGGCGATCGCGATACGGACATAACCAATCCCGTTGAATACTACATCATCTCCGGCGATCCGCGATCACAATTCCAGGTTCGACAAACCGGTGAAGTGTACGTCTCAAAACCTCTGGATCGTGAAACGGTTGCTGCGTACAATCTGGGCATTATAGCCACCGACGGAAAGTTCACTGCCAAAACGAACATTTCCGTGAAAGTGAATGACGCCAACGATAACCCTCCATATTGCCTCAAGTATCGATATCGGGCTAAACTGAACGAATCAGCAGTTCCTGGCACTTTTGTCGTTCAAATTTTGGCCACCGATGCCGATGAAGACGTCAATGCCAAACTTCGGTTTTATCTTACCGGTGAGGGTGCTGACGATTTCTCGCTGGATAAGGAAACTGGTGTTTTGCGAACAGCCAGACAATTGGATCGTGAAACGTTGTCGCGCTACACGATGACGGCTCACGTGCAGGATCGCGAACACTTGTCATGGGAATGTTCGTCGATAATCGAAATTGTGATAACCGATCTGAATGATAATCCGCCGGAGTTCACAATGGACGATTATACGGTGACTCTTCCTGAAGATGCCGAAATCGGAACACTGGCTACTAAAGTGCATGCTACCGATAAGGATATTGGCGTAAATCGCAAAATTCGATATTCGTTCATCGACTCTGGAAAAGATCATTTCCGAATTTCGCCGGACAGTGGTATCATTACTCTGGCCAAGGGACTTGATCGCGAGACAATTGCTATTTACAATTTGACGGTCAAGGCAACGGATCAAGGTCAACCGCAACTTTCGTCGACAGCGAAATTGATCGTTAACGTTCAGGACATTAACGACAATCCGCCAGAGTTTACGTCGAAGCACTACTTTGCCACTACGGCTGAGATGAGTCCACTGGGCACAGAGATCATAACCATCGTCGCGACTTCTCTGGATACTGGTGTTAACGCTGAAGTCTACTTCTCCATTATCGGAGGAAATGAGCAGAAAAAGTTTGCAATTGATCGAAATACCGGTATAGTGACGTTGAACGGCGAATTGGACTATGAAAAGACAAAAGATTACTTCCTGACGATTCAAGCCGTCGATGGAGGAACACCGCCGCTTAGTAACCTGGCAACCCTCAATATTTCCGTCACCGATAGCAATGACAATAGTCCACAGTTCCTTTTAAATTCCTATAGTGCTAGAATCCGCGAGGATGCCCAAATTGGTGATAAGATCCTTCAAGTGCGAGCCGTCGATATGGACACAGATGAGAATGCTCGCATTAGCTTTAATATCGAACGTGGCGATAGGCTCAATCAATTTAGGATCGACGAAGACAACGGTTATATTTCAGTAGCTGGACCGTTGGACCGGGAATCTATTTCCAGTTATGTGCTCGAAGTGCGAGCTCAAGATCACGGCACGCCCACCTTATTCGCCTATGTCAATGTGAACATTGAAATATCGGATGCCAATGATAACCCACCGCTTTTCACAAAACCAAATTACACGGCCGTTATTCAGGAGGATAAGATGCTCGGATTTGCCGTGCTCAAGTTTGAAGTCACTGATCTCGATACGCATCCCAACACGGCGCCATACACTTTTGATTTCCGAAGTGGAAACGAAGACGGAGCTTTTCGACTGGAGCAGGATGGAACGCTGCGAACTGCGACTCGGTTCAACCATAAAGTGGTGAACAAGTATACGCTACAGATAAGAGTGTTTGACAACGGAACTCCGCCATTGTACTCGGATGCATGGGTGCACGTTAAGATTATCGAAGAGAGTCAATATCCGCCAGTAATAACTCCTTTGGAAATTTCGGTGAACTCCTACGAAGATGAGTTTTTGGGCGGAAAAATCGGAAGAGTGTTTGCTACCGATCAAGATCAATATGACACGCTTAGCTTTGGCTTGGCGCACACTTCAGGCGTGCTGTACTCCCCCTCGAGCTTGTTCAACATTTCCAAAGAAGAAGGCACTTTGTACGCGCTGCCCAATTTGGACGTCGGCGACTATCGCATCAATGTCACCGTTACGGATGGTAAATTTACATCTTTCGCCATTGTAAGAGTCGCTGTAGAGCTTATCACACCTGATATGCTGGCGAATGCTGTGATTATTCGATTCAGCAAAATAAGTCCGGAGGATTTCATTCTGAGCCACAGAAAGGGTTTCATTCGCTCGATTAGAACAGCAATGCGAACACGTCAAAAGGATGTTGTCATCATATCCGTACAGCCCGCTTCGGATGAGCTGAATCGCGTTCGGCGCTTTGCAAACCAAACCACGATGCAGAAGCGTCAAATCAAAACGGATTTGGATGTAGTGTTTACCGTTCGAAAACAGCAAGTGAATCCGGCTGCCGAAGGATATTTTCCAACCAAAGAAATTATGAGCGCCGTTCAGGACAATTTGGAGGAAATTGAGGAGGCCACAAATCTGCTTATCGAAGAAGTTGTGCGAACTAAATGCGATCAAGGACAATGCTATAACGGCGTGTGCAAGGACAAAATCATCCTGGACCGAAATACGATTCGCACAGTTGCGACCGATGTGACCAGTTTCGTTTCGCCCAAATATCGTCATGTTGATGCGTGTGAATGCAAGCAAGGATATGGCGGTGAGAAGTGCGAACTGGTTGTCAATGCATGTGCCAGTAGTCCGTGTCCTTCGTATAAGAATTGTGTGCCTGACGACTATTTGGATGGATTCCGATGCATTTGTCCGGAAGGATTTGCCGGACCGACTTGCGATCGTGATGTGAAGAAGTGCAGTGATGAGAGTTGCTACACTCCAATCAATCCGGTGTCGTTCACTGGGAAGAGTTACGCACAGTATAAAATCGATAAAACGGTGGCTAAGAAAATGCTAGAGGATCAGCTGAAATTCAGTTTGAGAATCCGAACGGTGCAACAAACTGGAAATTTGATGTATGCTGCCGGCAAAGTGGATTACAATATTCTGGAAATTTCAAACGGCGTTGTGCAATATCGGTTTGACCTCGGCTCGGGCGAGGGGATGATCAGTGTAACGAGCATATATGTTTCTGACGGCGAATGGCATGAAATCAAACTCGAGCGAGAGAGAAATAGCGCACGTCTCATGGTCGACGGAAAGCATGTGGCTCAAGGAAATGCTCCTGGCGTGAATGGAATCCTCAATTTACAGTCCAACGATTTCTACTTGGGCGCCGAGGTGCGTCCTCATCCCTCCATACTTGGCTTCGAGGATATTCAACGTGCTTTTGTCGGCTGTATGGACGATATTCGTCTGGCACGAGAATCAGTACCGTTACAAATGACGGGAAGCAGCACAGTGGCAGTGCTGAAGCGATTTGCAAACGTGGAATTCACCTGTGATGCATCCAATCTTCTCGTGCCGCTGGGAATTTGCGGAACACAGCCGTGCCATAACGGTGGCGTGTGTAAGAATTTGAGTGACGGTAATTTCGAATGTTTGTGTCATCCACGATTTGCTGGTCCCTTCTGTACGGAGGATACGGATCCGTGTGCTTCGTCGCCATGTCTCTTTGGTGGAAAATGTCGTAGCGAAGGTCAAGGCAATTACTCATGCGATTGTCCGGCTCGGATGAGTGGAAAACGGTGCGATTTTGGCCGCTTCTGTTCGCCGAATCCTTGTCGAAATGGAGGCGTTTGTGAGGAAGGTGATAACGGTCCGCTATGCCTTTGTCGTGGATATACCGGTTTGACGTGCGAAATCGACGTAGACGAATGTGACAATCAGCCGTGCGGAAACGGAGCGACCTGTATCAACGAGGCTGGCAGTTTTCGATGTATCTGTCCGCCGGATCTGACGGGCGCAAGTTGTGGTGATCCGCTGTATTCGAATTCGATTACAACCAAACTAAGAAATCTCACATACGATCAAATTGTGGTGGGTGGCATTGCTCTTATTGGCATTGTCGTGTTCCTGATCGTTTCGGTGCTGTGTTGTGTTATGTGCGGACGACGATCGTCGTCACATCATTCGGCCAATATCAACAACGATCCGCACAAGGATATAACGCTGAATTCTGTTTCGCCGCGTGAAGAGTACAAACGCGGCTCGAAATTGAGTAATTTGGAGATAACACAACGTCCGCTCAGCTATACGCCCAGTTCGAATGATGCACCGTATCCATGCAATGCGGTGTTTGTAAATAATTTAGATACGTTGCGTAGTTACGGATCGGCTGGCGATGAGCTGGAAAATGTTCCGTGTGAATATCAGAAACTGAATCGACCATATCAGCATATCAACATAAATGGGAACACGTCGGGTGATGGTGAATTGTTACATAAGCAGACCTGGTCGGATCAAATGAAAAACATCACAGATTTGAAGATCAATAATGGTAAGTGCACCGAATACAGCATTTAGATTGATTTTAGTACAACTGAAATATTCTTTGCAGATTTGAAACGTTCTGATCGTCTGGCGACAGTTAAATCGTCCGGAACGATGCCCGGTCGATTGCTTAACGTTGCCGTGCCGTCGTATCCGTACGAGGAGACGATCAACATGAACGGACAATATCATTGGGATTGTTCCGACTGGGTGTCAAATGCACTGCCCGGAATTACCGAAATTCCGGGCAGCGAAGTACCTGATTCATCCAGTTTTCATAGTAACGAGAGCAATGAATCTCATCCGAAAAGCCTTCATTTACAATCAAGTGAGTGTCATACCAAAAAAATTAACTCTGATATAAGCGTTTTTCGTGAGAGGCCTACAATACTAATAAATTGGTTGGTGTTCCGTTACAGATCTCGGATCCATAGACCCCGTCCGGGAGGCTCTCAACGAAGACGAGTCTGAGTATATGGATTCCGAGTTCGAGGGCAGTGAGAAGCCTTTGTCGATATCATTTGATCCGCTATCATCGGTACCCGGACTGAACCGATTGGATAGCGGTAGTGAGGAATACAGATTTAGTACAGGTGAGTTTGCGAGCGTTTTATTAAAAAGATTAAAATGAAAAGGGTTATAACGGTATTTTTTTAATTTCTATTTGCTGCCTAACAGTGCCTTTAGTAATAAATAATAATACAAGTAAGTATTGGAGGTTATCAAAAGTGTTATTGTATTAGTAGGATTGTGAATACGCAGCACAAAGGCATGGGCTTCCCTGCACAATTAGCTAACATTAAATTAATTACGCCCATAAGGGGTAAAATGAAGGTCCTACTTTGATCATTGGCATATATGATAAGAGTTTTCGTAGACCACTATGTTCCTTTAAATTCTTTAAAGAGCGCAGCCTATTTATGCAACCAAAAATGGATTTTTCTCTATTTAACATCCCCAAGCACTATGTACTTTTTTTCTGATGCAATATTTTTATCACGCTACTAAACCATTTTCCAATATTATTTTGCATACATTTCCATACATTTACACAAAGTCAACTCACCCTTAACACCTGTTTTAAACTTTTGCATCCTTTATCGTTCAATTTTAATGTTTCCTTCCATTTTTTCCCGTTTATTCATTTTATAGCGGATAGTTATATACGACATCCAAATAGCTACTTACCACGATATAGTCAAAGTGAGACTGACGGCGAAGCTGCACCCCTAACGGGTAGTAGTGATGGTAAATTATTGAATAGTCTGGCTCGACGGCACGAAACGAGTGACGACGATGACGACGGCGACGATGATGATGATGACGATGAGGAGAATCAACCGTACGGCTTTCCGAAACGTCGTAATCGTCGCGAACAGACAGATATTGATAAGTTAGTGAGAAGTGAAGGTAAGTTTCTCAATTTTCGTTTATATTGACAAGCTATACTGTGTATACCCTTATTGTTGGAGGTTTATTGAAAATTGGTCGTATATTTAAATTTAATCCTCTGGCGGCAATTTGAGGGATAGTTAACCGTTAGTATATTTAGTGTCTTTGTATAGAGTCGTATGCTGCAAGCATCAATATTAATCGAAACTTATTGGGTCTGGGTAATTAGATATTCAATTAGAACGGATTGGAAGGATATTTTATAGGTGCCCAGAGAGATGCCTGAA
Organism: Microchrysa polita; assembly: GCA_949715475.1. Lineage (NCBI taxonomy): Eukaryota > Metazoa > Arthropoda > Insecta > Diptera > Stratiomyidae > Microchrysa > Microchrysa polita. The sequence continues at coordinate 133,819,449 of OX454416.1, read as the reverse complement.
TTAATAAGGAGAAAATAGCTGCAAGATGTATTTTATGGATTGCAAGGAAAGATGTCCTTTAGTAATTTGTTTTTATCGACACTGTTGGTTCTGAATGGCAGTTGGTATACACATTTTACCATTCCCATTATACAGGGCGGAGGTGGGCAAATTTGACAGAGTATTACAGACCACCTGAATCATTTGCGCGAAAATCAGAAAAAAATAGGGAAATGAAACTAGGGAAAACCGCAATCTGTAAAGACAATCTCGGCTGAATATCACGCTTGTTTATTGGTACTATTATCATTGTTTTTCGTAAAACTTTAAGCGTCATAGAATATCCGTTCTAATTTAACTTGCCTGCCGGAGAATTGCAGTTACGACCAGAGTTGTACATGTGTGAGTTTAGGGAGTCCGCCGATAATTGCGAGTTGGGAAACACTGATCTAATCAATTGACATATCCAACAGCCAATGCCCTTCATTAATCTAATCTAACGGAACCGTTCAATTTGAACTGCAAATAAAAGAGGCTATGTATTTCCCGGTTTATGTTTCTTTAAATATTTGTAGCTGAACCGAAAATATTTTTTTAATAAACTGGGACTTGATGAAGTGGATCTGAAATCAACTTACCTTTCTTTGAACTTCTTCGGCTATTTAAAAAAAAAGACAAAGTTTAATTTTCGGTTAAGTTTACCGAGTGGTGTTGTTGTTGTTGTATTAGCGGCACAGACAGGAAACATTTAGTATATGTTACATTATAGTTATTCGAAGATGTTAGGCATTCCATCTTCGAGGTCGAGGTTAAGGAAGAAAGCTGCTTCTATGGGTTGTGATTGCCCAAGTACTACCGGCAAGAGCTTTCAGTATTTTATTTCTGCTTCGGAGTTTAGAGCAGATGTTCTCAGCGTGGGTGTTAAATTTGCCGGAGTTGTCTATCGTGACACCTAGGATCTTGGGAGTCCGAATCGTTGGAATAACGTTGGTGTCGACGAATATGGGAAGTTGCATATTGTATTCTTGGTTGAAGCTGTTGAATAGTGTGGCGGAGGACTTGGGCGCCGAGAGCTTCAAGCTTTTACTCACAAAGTAGTCGTTGAGCGTCAGCAGGTATTCATTGATGCGGTCGCACATTTCGGGAATGTCGTTGCCAGTCGCCATGATGTTACAGTCGTCGGCATAAGAGATGATCTCGAGTCCCCTGGGTGGTGTGGGCAATCCTGACATGTAAAGGTTGAAAATGGTGGGAGATAGAATTTCGCCCTGTGGAACGCCTTGTTTAATTTTCCTGGGTTTGGACTTCCCGTTCCTAAACTCAGTGCAGGATTGGCGATCCATTTGTGAATACATGGTGGAGTAGTGTTGCATAGATCTCAGTCAGAAGAACTGTGTGGTTAACAGTGTCAAACGCTTTTGACAAATCGAGAGCTACGAGGATAGTGCGCTTGTAGGGTTTCGGCTTATTGAGTCCATTGAATGTGTTGGAGGTAATCTTGTCTAGAGCGGTTGTGGTGCTATACATTTTCCGGAAACTTGTTGATGATTGGCAAGCGGAACGTGCTCTAGGAGTTTAGGCAACACTAGTGCCACGAGTATTTTGGTCACGGAGGACAGTAGCGTTATTGCACGGTAAGATTCTGCTAGTGTATGATCTTTACCTGCCTTCGGTATGGGGGTGATACGGCCATTTCTCCATAGCTTAGGTATGATGATTGTTTTCAGCGACAGGGTTATCGTAGCGGTGATATAATCAATGGCCGGAGAGTCAATGTGTTTAAGCATAATCATGGCAATACCGTCTGGTCCGTACGCTTTGGAATTTTTCGCGTTTTTTATAGCAATCTTTACTTCGTTTGAGGTAACCTGGAGGTGTTGCAGCAGTGGTGCTGTTGCGGATAGCTCTGGTAATTATGCACTTGAGCTTATCTTTTCCGGGATGTTCGACGAATTGTTTGTTAAAGTTTTGAGCGCATTTGTCGTCGCTGTTGTATGTGTTATCACCGAACTTTATGACTACTTTATCTTGGGGTTTTGTGGGATTTGATAGACCCCTCACCGTTCTCTAGAGATTGCTTATGCCGGATTTTAAGTGGCAGGTTTTTAAATGTGAATTCCATAGCTGCCTCCTATGGTCATTGACTTGCTGAGTTATAACATTGTTAAGATCGCTGATGCGAGGATCATTTGGGTCTGCTGTTCGTAGTTCATCTCTTGTTCTTGCCAGTTCTGCAGCAGAGGACTGGAAGTGTGGCCTCATGATAGGAATGGGGCGCGCTGGAATATAAATATCTTTTGGCCGTATTCAAGATAATCTGTCTCAGGTTTTTTTCAGCAGTACGTATACGTCAGTAGGGGTGGAAGGGCAGAAAACGCTTCGTTAGTGTAGGTTTGAAAGCCAATCCAATCGGCTTTTCAGAAGTTCGTGTATGTTTTCTTCTCTGTGTACGTAAACTGGGACGGCTTATCAATCGTGTGGACAATTGGCAAATGGTCTGAAGAGAAAGTGATGAAAGGTTCCCATGTGATGCTGTTTATGAACCCCGGGCAATGGATATGTCAGGCGAGCTTCTGCATGATCCTGCAATGCTGGTTGGTGAGTCGTCGTTCAACGGACAGAAATCGGATTCATCTAGTTGGTTTGCGATGTGGTTACCTCTGGTGTCGTTGTTGAGGTTTGAGTGCCATAAATCATGATAAGCATTGAAGTCGCCTAGTAATAGGCGATATCGCCCGGTGAGTAGGGGGAAATGTTGGCCTGGAAACCAGTGGGGCAACTTGATGCTGGTTGTATATAGAGAAAATAAATATCTATATCAACATTTCCCGACCTGATGAATATCGCTTGTAGTTCGGTAGTGGTATCGGCGGCAGTAATATCGATTAATGAGTATGGCAAAGAGTTGTGTATCAAGAAAGCTTAGCCTCCTCCTGAGCCGGTGGGTCGATCACGTCGGATGATGTTGAAACCTCCGTAGGCATTGAGCGACGAATCGGCATTTAGTTTAGTTTCTTGAACTGCAGCAACTAGGATGTGATGTCTGTCCATGAAGCTAGTGATCTCAACAAATTTATTTTGTAGACCATTACAGTTTAATTGAACGATCTTTGTGGTGGAGTAGTTTGCAACTGACTGTGGTGGTGCTGGTGTGAGAGTGTGTCGTGGTGCTGTGTGTTGTGCAGAGACTGTGGGGGTGACAGGTGACTGTTCTTGGCCCTGATTTGTAAGTTGTTGGGAGGTCGATGAAGACTGCTGGCCATATATTCTGAAATTTGGTGCTATAAAGGTGCTGATCGTTGTTGTTGATCGTAAGTCTGCATTGTTGAGTCCTGAACAATTTTTGAAGTGGCACCATTCCATACAGCATGAGCACTGCACTGAGGATTGGACGTTAGAGTAAATCCTCTTACGACAGACGCAGCACATCCATGGACCAGGATTTATTTACCTACAAAAATTGTGTTTGGGAATGTATGTCCCCTTTCGGGGATGCAAAAATGTGCGTCAACCGGTTTCGACCGACAGTGTATGGAGAGCGGCTCATCGGGCGCCTTCTCAGCCGCTCCATGCACTGCCGAGGAAGGCACGACCGGGACAGATTCCAGCCAGATGGAACTTTCACTTATATAGTGTTGACGAACATTTCTAGGTGCGAATCATGTTTTCTAGACTAACCAGTTGTTAGTCTCATGACCCGCCACTCACCAACATGCGTTTCTAGCGTAGCGCTAGTGCACACTTACGAGTGAAAAATGTGTGTTTGGTCGCAGCCTCCGCACCATCGTCAGTTACGATGGGCCACTTGCTGCCGTCCATTTGTCCATGATGTGGACAACACGATTCAAATGTATGTACCTACAAAAATTTGAATCGTGTTGTCCACATCATGGACAAATGGACGGCAGCGAGTGGCCCATCGTAACTGAAGATGGTGCGAAGGCTGCGTCCAAACACACATTTTTCACTCGCAGGATTTATTTCTATGCCGGCACGTCTATGTAGGATTTGGAGCAACTGGGCCGGCATGCTCCGATAGCATAAAAACGTTGTAATGCAACTTGTATGTTTTCTGTTTCCTGTATGTGTCGAGGGGGGTGTGGTGTCTCCCATAAAGATGCTAACTCTAGGCGACCGCCTATCTTGCACACCCCTAGCGCGGGCCTTGCAGAGGACAGACACTGGAAGGGTGCAGTCCTTACTTTGAAATGCATCCGTAAAACAATTATGAATTCTTTGGCTACAGATTTTTCCACTTTTCAGCAATCTGGAATAATGTTCTAAACTGTATTGCGCAAAACGTAAAATCCGTGGTCATTTAAAAAACCTGAATGCGTATTGAGAATAGCGGTACTCTTTCCAAAGTTGCAAACATTGGAATGATGACGGTTCATGAGATTCTGCCGCTCAGAGCCGTTTTTATACCCTATACCCATAAGATGGTATAGGGTATATTGTTTTTGTTACGCCGATATTATGTAACACCTCAAAGGAGCCACCGGAGGTATGGCAAAGTATATATATAAATGATCAGGGTCGGTCCCTGAATCGAATAAGCCATGTCTGTCTGTCCGTGAGTCTGTCTGTTAGCACGATAACTCCCGAAATAATGAAGCTAGCGGTTTGAAATTTTGGTCGAATGTTTGTTTTGCTAAAATCTTGGATGGTATTGAAAATGGGCCAAATCGGACCACGGGTTCCCCTACCTCCCATACAAACTACCCCTCCTTAATATTTTAATTCGCTAGAATATCGCTATCGACTTGAAATTTTGATCAATGTATGATTCTGACATATACTGTGAGTTGATGGAAAGTGGAGTAGGTCCGACTACCCATACCCCTACTTCCCCTACAAAGTTATATTCAGCCATATCTTTTGATAGAATGTCACGAAAAATTTCAAATTAGTATCAAATGGTAGCCGTTGGATGTCTTGACAAGGTAATAAAGATGTGTCAGGTCCGACCCATCTACCCCTCCCTCCCCCACAAAAAATATGAAATTGAATATTTTGGGTTTTGCGTGCCTTCTAGGTCTGTACATGGGTATAGGGTATACACTCATCGTGCTATTCGCACGATTAGAACTCGGTCTCGTTGTAATTGGATTTGCACTCGAACCATAGGCCAACGAGCTTTTTGGTCAAATTCGGTACCGTTTGCTGTTTTCATTGCATGGGCAACGACTCTCACGTAATGGTTTGGCAGCAACTGAGTTTCAATCACGACAAAAATTGATTGACTCCATTACATAACTTATTCGAAAAATCCCAAACTCATGCAAAATATCCCTAAAGCTCACTCGCTGACTTTTCTATTCTTTCGCTTTCGGCTTTTCCCTCACATAAAAAAATATATATTACGAGTATATGCAAACGACTGTATAGTTTTAGTAGAGTGTTGAGATTCCTTTCTGGACTCCCATAAAGGCGCAGAATATGCGAAAAAAAAACGAGGCATCACATTTAGAATCCTTGAGCGTAAAAAAAGAGAGAGAAACGAGGCAAGGATAACGAACATTCCGAAACGACCGTATAGTACATTCAGTCTCATCTGTAGTGTTTTCCCACTTTTTGGGCCCACTATGTATGTGCGATACCACCACCAGCATACTTGCCGAGAGAAGCAGAGAGGATTGTATCAACGTTATGTATGGAAAGTAGCAAACCGTTGCGATAAATTAAAATTATGAAAATCTCAGCTGGAAAATAGGATCAAGAATAAAAAAGTCATGGTCATGAAACTGTTGGCACACTATACAGGCTTTGCCAACGACCGGCGACGACGACGACGACGCCACGTTGTACTCGTTGCCGTTTTATCATAGTGTAAATGAAATTCATATGTAGAAATGATTCTCTTTGGTTTTTTTGTTGTACTTGTTCTTTGGACTATTTTTATGTTTTTGTCATTATTCCGGAAAAGGAAAAGGTCATTAATTCGTTCGTTACTCGCATTAATGTATAGGTACGTATGTACATGCGGCAAGGAAAGAGGATGATGATATTTAAATGAGTAAAAGGAATTCTTACCTTTTTTGTTAGGCATGAATTTATATGAGACTAGATGGTGTCATTAATAAAGGAAAATGGTGTACTAGAGTTCGCAGAAGAGCTTTTGAGATTTTTCTGCTAAAATATTCGGGCAATGTTAGCGTAAAAGTGATCATGTGATAATATAAAAAAAACAGACCGAGGCTAATTTCCGGCGTGACCGAAATTTGAATACCGTCATACCCGTTGAATGAAACTTAAGCTTCTTTTGTGTTAACAATTTCTACCGTAGCCCTATGGTGTGTTCCGATTCCACCTGTCCCTGGATGCGTTGAGGCTAATTCAGGAACACACTTGCATGAATTTTGGTAAAAATTATTAGAAGAACCTAATTTCCAGGGGTTGGTTTGTATGACAGTCCTATGACGTAACGTTCCGATTCCATCCGTTCTTAGATATGTTTTGAGGCTTTACTAGGAACACACTTGTTAAGGTTTGATTAAGATTGGTACAAAAAGAAAAAAAATTCATAGAAGATCCCAATTTTCAGGGGCAGCCGCATGACCCCATGGTCCGATTCCATGCGTTTCGACATATATACAGCGTACACAAGAAAAAAAACAGCCCATAGCTTCAAAACTGAGGGACTAGTTTGCGTTGCAACAGACGGACAGACAGACGGACATCGGAAGGGTGGCGCACAATTCTTTCGGTGCAATTAACTGAAGGCAATATGTTTTCCCAAATGATTTGCATCCGGAGTGGCATATGCCAAGGGGATTTATTGAGTCTACTGTTTTTCTGTATGGCACTGAACACTCTTTTATCACTTTTTAACTCGGCTAAGAGGTTCGGCTTTTCAATCAAGCATGGTTTGTTGTCAATGTTCCATTTGACTCCCTTGATGTACAACAACAAACCTGTCGGGAAGAAATAAAATAACTGCGATCAACGCCTATGTAATTCCATCGCTGACGTACTCATTCGGAATAGTGTCTTGGAGTTGCACCGGATTGGAAGCAGTCCAAAGACGGGTTTGTGCAACAATGACCGCATTCCGAATGTTGGACCCGAAATCTGCAGTGAAGCTAATGTATCTGCTTCGCAACATCGGAGGCAGAGCATCGCCGCGCTTCGCACTTATTTTTACGGCAAAGCAAAATCGAGTTTTCTGCATGACAATTTTTGTAAGGCTGACAACGGCTTTACTCCACTAAAGTTGAAGGATCATTCATTTGCGACATTGTTTAGTGAAGTCAGACCAAACGAGGATTAATGAATGAAAGGCAAAGGCAATTTGGCAGCCGTTTGTTGATCTTACTCTGTCAAACAGATGGCTTAGTGCAGAAACAGATGGGTCTATGATGCCATTCAGGATGGCGAGGTTCCCACTAGGCCTGTTGCTAACATCGGTACATCGGTTTTAAATCGGCGTTTAATCAGCACCGGTACCAATATTTAGAAATGTCGATATCCCGGTTTTTGCCCGTTTTTTTTTTCAAACTTTCTCTTGGCCCTGCTTTTTTTAACACCTGTGCACCGGTTGTTACCCGTTCTTTTTTTTCGACCATACATCGGTTTATTTAACCATTGGTCGGTCCCAGTTTTTTCCCAACACGGGTGCACCGTTTTTTTCAGGTTTTTAGCACCTGTTCAACACCGGTGTTTTCAGGTTGTTTTTAGCACCTATTCAACAACGATTTTTTTCGTGTTTTTGCTTTAGCGCTTTTTAGTATGGTGTTTAAAAATTCTTTTATAGCCACGATTCAATATCCATGTATGTATAGGATTTTTTTGCAAAAAAAAACGAATAGCGAATTTTGTTTTGTACAGCTTACAGCATCTTGTATGGGGTAGATGTTGAAATGGAATAAAACGAGACCGAGGCTAATTTCGGGCGCGTTCGAAATTTGAATACCCTTCGCTCCCCTCGGGGTAAAAGTTTTTTTCGGGCGTACCTATGACTATGTGTTCAGTCCTCCCCGCTTCCAAGCTTTTCCTTGAATTTTCACATAAGTGCCATGGCGAAGATTTATTGGGGGAAGCGGGGTACGTCGCACAGTGGTTTATGGGCGGCAAAAAATCGAAAAATTCATAACGTCGTAATTTTTTTTTTTTGATTGGTTTCTTTTCATAACTATTTTTCGATTAAGTTTTCATAAAAAAATCATAAATTTTACAACACTGAATGAACGAGGGGGGTTTGAATATGCATGAAGAGCCTAAATCATGTTTCTGCTTCAAATTAACCTACTCTTTTGAGTCCTCGCATACACCTTAAAACATTCAAAATCCAAAGAAAATGCTAAAATCTCAAATTATGCTTGTGTGCTTATTTCACTAAAAGGAAAAAAAAATATTTTTACTTTAAGAGTTGTCTAAAAGTTAAAAATGTTGGAGGTCCTACTAAAATACAAGTTTTTTCCGCTTTGTTAGAGCAGAACTCCTGAGCGACCGCGACCGACCGTCTCGGACTAGTTACTAAATGTCAGCTGCAAATATCTGCAAATCTTGCTGCTAGTAACATATTTGTGGAGGCATGTCAGCATGTCAAGCATGTCGCTTGAAAATTGATGTCGAAATTCATACATTTCTCAAAGTATGCAACATTCTCTTTCTATTTGTACACAGGTAGAGAATGACAAGGATCATTGTTATGCATTTATTGATTTATACCAAATCCAGTTCACAAAATGTTGATACATGGTAGTAAGATTATTCAAGCGGCTAATTTACCCATTGGTATGCTAACCGAAGAAGCACAAGAGGCACGGAAAAAGATTATCGTTCAATAAGGTATTCTCACTCTATAAAGTGCTGTAGAATGGACACAAATATGGATGTTATGAACATGCTACTTCTATTATCGGATCCATATATTGAACAATTTCGCAGGCAGCATAAATTAAGGACAAATGAATTTCACGAAGATGTAGTAGGGGTTTTGATTTAATTTTTAATTTCTAAGTTTTAGTTTATAGTATTTAATGTTTAATAAAAATAATTATATAACGGGTTTTTGGTTCAAAACAGGAAAGGATAGGATAACCACCCAAACAAATTTTATAGGAGTTGCCCCGGATAAATTTATCTGGGACAACTCCTATAAAATTTGCGCGGAAATTTATCCTATCCTGTTCTATTCTAGAAAAAAAATTCGGTTATATTGCAAAAAAAAACTAATTTGTGTTTTAAATGACATTAATTAATGGTTGATAAAAAAAAATGGTATCCTACTAACGAAAGGTTGCTGTGATGAAAAGTCCATAGGTTGGTTGGACTAGGTGTGACGACATAGGCTACTTAAAACGTTTGTATTTGTTACAAAAATGCTACGTTTATTATGAAACTTCTCAAAAGTAATGTTAGTAGTTAAAGCTATAAAAAAAACATTTTTTTGGGTGGATAAATAAGGGGGGTGTGGCGGGGTTCGTTTCCACAAAGACACTGAAAAATTGCATTTGTTTGACATTTTACACTTCAGAAGAGGCATTGATAGAAAAAATTCCTTCACAGCTGAAATGTACTCAATCTCCCCTGTGATATGACACCCCACACGCCTATATTCACAACATTTTTTTTTGTATCCTTATTACTCCTATTTGGGGACCCATCTTTAAAATGTCCTTATTAAATTTTTTTTTAAATGTATAGTATTGGGTTAAGCTCCTACACATTTGTACAAAATTTCACGTACCTAGATGAAGCCATTCCGGAAGTATATATTTTTTTCCGCAAAATGCCGATTCTGAACCACTATGCGTCGGTTTCTTAGAAAAACAAAAAAGAGGGAGGTGCGGTTGTACGGCAGCCCTATGAACCCATGGCCTTTCCATCAATTTTTACGTATGTTTGTGACATCATTTAAAACACATTTGTATGAGATTTGGTTGAAATTGGTGGACAAATAAAAAAGTTTTTTTTCGAAGAACTTGTGGGTTGGGTTTATATGCCAGCCCCATTACCCCATGGTCCGAAGTAATTCATTTTTGTATATGTTTTGTAACATCAATAAAAATACATTTCCAAGAGGTTTGGTTGAAATTTGTGTCCAAATAAAAAAATATTTTTTTGAAGAACCTAACTTCGGGGGTTAAATTTGTATGGCAGCCCCACGACGGCATAGTCCTATTTCATTTATTTTCACGTTTGTTATGTGGCATCAATAGAAATATAATTTTCTTTGGTTTGATTGAAGTTGGTGTGCAAATAAAAACATTTTTCTTAGAAAAATTTGATTTGGGGGGCTAGGTTTGTATGGTAGCCCCATGACCACATGATTCGACTCCATCTATTCACATGTTTTGTGTCATCAATAGAAACACATTTGTGTGAAGTTTGGTTGAAATTGGTGTATAAATTATAAAAAAAAAAATTCTTAGAGGAACTTAATTTGGGAAGCTAGGTTTGTATGACAGCCCCATGACCCCATGGTCCGATTTGGTCCATTTTTACATATGTTTTGTGGTATCACTAGAAACACATTTATGCGAAATTTGATTGAAATCGATGAGAAAATGAAAATGTTTTTCTTAGAAGAACCTAATTTGGGGGACTAGGTTTGTATCGTTGGTCAAATCAGATTGTCTGAAAAATTGCATGGCAATATGTTCCACACGTCAAATAAAAAAATTAAATTCGATGGTCACATACATCTTCCAATTTACCTCGCAATAAAAAATCTCTTCAATCAATCGGAGGGTCTGTGGCGCCCATTTATAATTAAGAAGGAAACGTTACAAAATTATCACTTTGAATTCGACAGCGATTGTCAAAGTGTCAGATGTTTCAGTCGTCACATTGAATATTGGACGGCCAACCAAGTGGCAGTCATTGTAGATTGAATGACAACTGCCAGTTGGCATCGCGAACTACCAAATACCAAAATACAAAAAAAGAAATAATAAGAAATTATTTTTTAGAAACATTCTTTATTAAACAAACAACAATTACAAAATATAAAAACAAAAATTAACATCTGGTCTTCTTAGCAAAACGATTCAAATCAGCATCAACCATTTCAGTAGCACTTCGCTTCATTGAACCTCCCATTCTTAGCTTATTCGCCATTTCTCGCACTCGTGCCATTTCGCCAGAGGTTACACCGCCCGCTTCCCATTTAACTCGTTCGGCTCTCGATATGATGACAGGTTGCTGGGCATTCCTAGCTAATAAGGATTTCACCGATTGGCGCTGTGAATGGTCGGCAATTCGAGGCGGTTGTATTGGGAGTGGTTCCTTGATCGGATTTCTCGCCGCGGCAGGTTGCTGGGAATTTTTCGATTTCACCGATTTAACAGATTCTCGTCGCACATGATCAACGGCTCGGGATCTAGGCGGCTTGACGGGGGCTTCCTTCACTTTTGACTGCCGAGCTTTGCTTTCGGTATTTCTGGCCGATTTGTCTTGTGATTGCTTGTCCGGTTTCCTAATTGGTTTCGCCAAAGCAGCCGACATTCGGGCAAGCTTCTCTTTGAGAGCGTCGCGCACTGATGTAGCGTTTTCGGAAACCTGGCTGATGCGCGACTTCACTGGATTTGATAACGATGTGTATTGACGAGGTGCAGTGTTGGTTGGCTTAGATGGAATCGGATTTGCTTCTTTATTTTCCATTTTCAATGGGCGCGGTGGATCGGGACGTTTCGTAGCGACAATTGGAATCTGATGATTACTAGAATTTGTTCTCACTGCAGCTGGCTTGTGGACACGATCTACTGCCGAGAAAATTTTTGTATTTCGTGCTGCTAATACTCCGTTGTTCACATTTTGAGATTGATATTTGTCGTTCGATCTCGGAGCAACGGACATAAGAACTCTACCAGGATCCGGCCTCTGGGATTCAGCTGAAGAGGTGCTACCGTTTGACGACTCGTCGGAACATACAGCATCCACTTTTCGGGATGCATTGGATTCGACCTTTGGTGATTTATCGCCGATATCATCGTCGAAAATTGAAAATTCACTGGGATACAAGAATTCTGTGAGGAGCTGTGTTGCTCTTTCGATTTCCGGATCCAAGCCGTAAACAACTCCGTGAATCATAAAAGGGGCATCCTCTTGTGGTTTGCTTGGGCTGTTGCTGGGTATCACAGTCTCCCGTAAATTTTCTTCCAATACACGGGAAGGCTTTTCGAGAGATGCATCTTCGGAATCCGAGTCGCTATCTGATGATGAATCGCTGTCTGAAGACGATGATGAATCGCTGTCTGAAGACGATGATGAATCGCTGTTTGAAGACGATGAATCGCTATCTGATGATGATGAATCGCTGTCTGAAGACGATGATGAATCGCTGTCTGAAGACGATGATAAAATATTGTTTTCCAGTAATCGCGCTGCATCCTCAATTGATTCAAGGGATAATGCGAGGTCTTCTTCGGTCCAATTTTTATCGAGATTTGAAGACATACTGCTATAATATTTGATATGCGAAAGCTTTGCTTGAAATTATATCTTCAGTTGCTCTGAACTATTCTGAAGATGCATTGTTCAAAATTATCCTTATATTTGTGCTAATTTTACATTACTTTAAAAGTTGCTCAAAATATTATAAAAGGCCTTTTTTGGTAATTAAAATTAATTTTATTGGTTACAAATACGCAGGTAGAAGTACATGTCGTAAAATTAATTTATTAAAGAACTCCAATTACTTTCCAGGTACAGGTAATTACTTTTCGTTTTCCAATCCATGATTTTATTTACCTTTCATGCGTGTCCTTACAATTTGTAGTAGGTATACATATTGCTTAAAAATTAGAAGTTTTGTTGCACCCAAAGCAAATCCGTTTCCATTTTACGTAACATTTCACAAATAGTCCAATTTCAATAAACTGTGAAATTTATCAGCTTTAATAACCGTAATTTTTACGTAATATGTATTTGAAATTCATTACGTCACGATTATACACTGCCATCTATGGTAAGCTGACCAGACCTCCGAAGGCCCAATGCTGTACACATACTTGAGGAATTCGGTTTTCAAGCAAATCCTCAGCCATACTGGTGGTGGCCTTCCAGGCACAATTTCAATGTAGCTATGGAGTGGAGTCTCTAGAGCAATAGAAGGGTCGCTTATCCTGAAGGAGAGTATGTATTCCTGTATGGTTACATTAGTGATGCCATGCCAGTCCTCTGGACTTGCAAATTTTCACCCGCAATTGCTAGATGGTTTCGCCCACTGGCATTTTTGTAGCCCATTGCGGTGAATATATTTTTTTGGTGGTCATACTATAACCATAGTCCATAGTCGACTGGTTTGGTTTGTATATTGACCTAAGGTGACCACACTCCAGAAGGCCCAATGGGCGAATTCACATTGTAAGACAAAACCGGACGGGTAAACTTGCAAGACAAGAACCATCGTTCTTACAATCTGAATTGCACAATGCTTGTCTGCTGGCCACTACAAAAGCTCTCGCCGTCCGTTTATTAGCACAAACAAACACCCGGCGAGAGCTTTTGTAGTGGCCAGCAGACAAGCATTGTGCAATTCAGATTGTAAGAACGATGGTTCTTGTCTTGCACGTTTACCCGTCCGGTTTTGTCTTACAATTTGAATTCAGCCAATGCTGTACACATTTCGGAACTCGGGAAACCAATAATACTTTGTCCTCCTCTTTCACGCTGATTGAGAGAAAATATAATATGTCACGAGGTTACCGCCATGACGCATGCCATTGGTAATCGGCACCCCTCCTTGTACCGTTTTATTTAAAAGCTTCGTCATTTCTTTCTTTGCAATAGATAAACTGATACCTCTTTGGGCATTTTTAAGCGGCTGACCGCTTTCCTGGCACATCTACGGAGTGGAGTCCGAGAAAAACCTCCAGAGCGGTGGGATTATGGCTTATTCTGGTTGGTATTGGCACTTATTGGATTTGATGGACATATTATGGGGAAAAAACTTTATTTGGAAACTCTTGCAGAGTCCTTTAGTATGCATAAAGGATGGAGTACAGTGATTCTATTGTTTTGTTAAATATTAGATTGCATCTTTCCACGACTGTAATTTCTGAATCTTGGCAACAATAGGAGCTTGAAATTTTAACCTAATATGAAAAGTGCGGTGCTCTATACAAGTCTGCAAAATTTCAAAATTTTTGAGTTGTGTACAATTTTTGATTAGAAAACACAAAAGAGAGATTTGGGCAGCGGTAACTTTCGAACGTGGGTAGGATGGACGTTGAAATTTGGGGAAAATGTGAGCGTCAAGTAGCTCTACGCAATACAAGTGTGTCAATTCAGAAAGATCGGTCAGAGTGAAAATAAACTATTTCCAAATAAAAAAGTGCTATTATTTCGTCAAATATCGACCATACACGAGTCAAACTTTGCACCATAAATCTCATCTTTTAACGGTTCCAACTTCTGAGCTTTGACAGCTTGCCTTGAAATCCATCAAATATAGGCAGTGCGGTGCCCTACAAGTCTTCCAAATTTGGATAAATTTTTTGGGCAATTTTCGACTAGTAAATACAAAAGTGCGATTTAGGCAGCTGTAACTGTCGAATGCGGATAGGTAAAACCTTAAAATATGGAGGAAATGTGAGCCCAAGAAGTGTGTTACATTCGAGAGCAATCGATCAGAGTTCCCGCGTTATCGAAAATGAACATTTGCCAAATGAAAGTAAGATTATCTTGCTAAAATAACCTTTAAAACAGACAAGACTGACTACAGGCTTCGCCGAGGAGGTTATTATGTAGTGATTTAGGTTTCTTTGTGTGGCATTGATAATGCTGTACATTTACTAATGCTGTACGACAGGTCAAAATTCTGTACTGTACAGCAAAATGCTGTACGTATGGTCAGCTTAATCTATGGTCTAACTTCACCGTGTGGTCAGTCCGTTCCATTCCATTTTCCATCCATCCCAATCACCTTGACATTTACCGCCGTTTTGTCAAACTCAAAAAATTGATTGTCAAATCGAGTTGGTCAGAGTCCGTTCCCAACACCGGTCCACCGGTTTTTTCGACCATACACCGGTTTATTGGTTGGTCCCGGTTTTTTCCCAACACGAGTGCACCGTTTTTTTCAGGTTTTTAGCACCTGTTCAACACCGGTGTTTTCAGGTTGTTTTTAGCACCTATTCAACAACGATTTTTTTCGTTTGTACAGCTTACAGCATCTTGTATGGGGTGTTCTAAGAAGGACGGGTAGATGTTGAAATGGAATAAAACGAGACCGAGGCTAATTTCGGGCGCGGTCGAAATTTGGATACCCTTCGCTCCCATCGGGGTAAAAGTTTTTTCGGGCGTACCTATGACTTTGTGTTCAGTACTCCCCGCTTCCATTCTTTTCCTTGAATTTTCACACAAGTGCCATGGCGAAGATTTATTGGTGGAAGCGGGGTACGCCGGTTTCTTAGAAAAACCAAAAAGGGGGAGGTGGGGTTGTACGGCAACCCTATGAACCCATGGCCTCTCCGTCAATTGTTACGTATGTTTGTGGCATCAATTAAAACACATTTCTATGAGATTTGGTTGAAATTGGTGGACAAATAAAAAAGTTTTTCTTCGAAGAACTTGTGGGTTGGGTTTATATGCCAGCCCCATAACCCCAGCCTAGACCATCCTTAGATTCGTCGCATTGAATTAATATATCTTTATTTCTGTCAAAAGTTTGCAGAACTGGAGCTTCAGTCACTGCTGTTTTAAGCGTTGCTATAGCTTTCGAATGAATAGGCAGCCATTGCCAAACTATATCCTTTTTTAATAAAGCCCTCAGAGGCTCAATCTTTTCCGCTAGATTCGGAATGAAACTTCGCATATATTTTACTAACCGAAGAAACCGCTGCAGTTCCTTAATATTAGTGGGATTTTCCATTTGGATTATTGCCCTTACTCTATCAGGGTCACTTCTGACACCTTGATGAGAGAATATGTGGCCAATATATTTGATTTCCGTGAGGCAATATTGAAACTTCTTTGGATTAAACTTTATATTATTTTTGCGTGCTACCTCAAACACATTTTTCAAAACTTCGTCGTGTTCATTTTTTGTTTTACCCACAATTAATATATCGTCAAGGTACGTAATGACGCCCTTTAGATGCCCGAAATATTTCTGGCTATATTTTTGGCATATTTCCGGTCCAGTTTTTAGACCGAATGGGAAACGCTTGAAACGGTAGCACCCAAATAGAGTGCTAAAAGTGTAAAGATCACTTGAGCTCTCGTCCAATTTTATTTGATAGAACCCATCTTTGAGATCTAAAACACTATAATATTTCCGCCCATTGATCTTCTCCGCATTTTCATCGAAAGATGGTATCAAATAAAATTCATCTTTCAAGACTCGATTCAATTCGCATGGGTCAATACATAACCTCAAAGAGCCGTCTGGCTTTGCTACCACAACCAGATTGTGCACCCATGACGTTGGGTTTTCCACCTTTTCTACAATGCCTTGCTCACTTAATTCCTTCAATTAACTTATGGTTAACTTAGCTTGTACAGCGGGGATAATTTTTAAAGGAATTCGCTTTGGCGGCTTAGCTACCGGTACCGCATTCTCATGTACTTCTAACTTTTGGTCACTTTTCAAAATTCCGATTCCCGTGAAAATAACTATGTTACATTTAATTACCTTTTCAGCATTATCCTTTGAGTTTAAGTCATACGTCGAATAAGCCCAAGATCGATACATGATTTGAGTCCTAAAATTGGTTTGTAATTTCCTGATACTACAAAAAACTTGATCTTCATCTTTACATCTTTATGTTCGCATTCTAAATTAACACTATTCTCTGCTCTTATTCTAAAGCCTCCGTATGCTTCTTACTCAATTTCATCACGTTCTAACCTCAAATCTACACGTTCTAATCTCAAATTTTTTCAAAATTTTGTCCACTATGTCTCTAGATAATAAATTGACGTCAGCTCCACTATCCAACTTAAAAGTAATATTCTCACCTAATACCTTGATTGATTGATGCCAGCTTTCCAGCGAGTCGCAGCGCCCAGTCGAGTTCGCCTTTAGAGTGTCACAATAGAATGCTTGTTCAGACTCACGTTGAATTTTCGACGAACCATCCTCTAGTTGAAATACTTGTTTCTGCCGACATACTTTCGCAAAATGGTTATACTTTTTGCATTTGCTGCACTCTTTTCCGAACGCCGGGCATGTACCTTCGATATGATTGCAGCCACAATACTGACACGGTTCCTGCTTCCTTTTGTGTTGCTTCTGCCAATGATTATTTGATTTCAAATTAAAATGTTTTACCTTTTTGTTTACCGCGTTAATTTCATGAGTGTCGCTCTGAATCCTTCGAGTTCGCTGCAAGTTTACCCCAAACGCTCTGCACCTATTCACAATCTGGTGCAAGGTTATGTCTTTTGTCCTCATGAGAATTTCTTGCAAATCCATGTGCCTGGTTCCCAACACCAGCCTGTCTCTAACCATATCGTCAGCAGATGACCCGAAAGAACAATTTTTTGCAAGGCGTTTCACTTCTTTGTAAAATTGCTCGAACGTTTCGCCTTCCTTTTGGGATCTCGAATAAAATATGAACCGCTCGTAGATAATGTTGAATTTGGTTTGCAGTACTCACCAAATTTAGCAACTACTGCGTCGAATTTTTCTCTGCTCGCCTCGTCCAAATTAAAGGTATCGTACAACTCACAAGCGTCGTCGCCTATCAAATTTAATAGCATTGCGACCTTGATTCCATCCTCTGCTTTGCTATTGCCGGTGATACGAAGATATCGCGTAAATTTCGAGAAAAATTTCTCCCAGTTTGCCTCCATGTTGCTTGCCGTCCAGTAGAAGGGGCTCTGGTTTATAAAAAACACCTTCCATACCTGCTACTTTCACGACCGGTGCTGCTGAAGGCCGAATATCTTTAATTTCCTTTTTTGCAGTCTCGTTGTCTGACATTATGACTATTTTCCACTAATTTTCTTTTGCCGACTGCGCCATGTTGTGAGAGAAAGTCAACCACGAGGCTCGGTTACTAAATGACAAGTGTCAAGTTTATTTAAATTCACAATATAGTAAGATTACAAAATAGTATAAAATAATAATGTCTAATTCACAATAGTTATAATTCATATTAATTAGTTAACAATCAATACAAGTATCTACAACATGCCAGCCCCATGACCCCATGATCCGAAGTAATTCATTTTTGTGTATGTTTTGTAACATCAATAAAAATACATTTCCATGAGGTTTGGTTGAAATTTGTGTCCAAATAAAAAATTTTTGTTTTTTAAGAACCTAACTTCGGGGGTTAAATTTGTATGGCAGCCCCACGACCCCATAGTCCGATTTCATTTATTTTCACGTTTGTTATGTGGCATTAATAGAAATATAATTTTCTGAGGTTTGATTGAAGTTGGTGTGCAAATAAAAACATTTTTCTTAGAAAAATTTGATTTGAGGGAGTAGGTTTGTATGGTAGCCCCATGACCATATGGTCCGACTCCATCTATTCACATGTTTTGGTCTTCAATAGAAACACATTTGTGTGAAGTTTGGTTGAAATTGGTGTATAAATAAACAAAATTTTTTTGAGGAACTTAATTTGGGGAGCTTGGTTTGTATGACAGCCCCATGACCCCATTGTCCGATTTTTACATATGTTTTTTTAAGAAGAACCTAATTTTGGAGGTTAGATTTGTATGGCAGCCCCACGACCCCCTTGTCGGATTTTAGCGATTCAAACATACAAACTGCCTGCAACAAAAAGAAGGATGTGTACAAAATTTCAGCTCCATAGCTTTTAAACTGGCCGAGCAAAACGCGTCGCAACAGACGGACATCGTCCAATCGACTCAGCTCGTCATGCTGATCATATATACCTTTTTTCCTTCAAGTTAACACATTTACGGACCGAATGGACAAATTTGTGAGTGAAATTGACGATTTTACGAATCAAGTTAACCAATTTGCGAAACAACCGAACATTTTTTCGAGTCAAATAAATAATTTTGTCGACGAAAAAATACTTTATTGGATGATTTTAACAATTTTGCGAATCAATTTAACAAATTTACGGATCAAATGAAAATATTTTCGGAACAATTAAGCAGATATGCGAATGAAGTAAACATTGTTTTGAATGTAGTTAGAAACTTTACAGAACCATTTGACAAATTCGCGAATCAAATTCACAATGTTTCGAACCTAGTAAGTATAATCGTTTATCATGTTTTTAATTCATCAATCAAGTAAACTTCGATTAATGCAACTCCCTTCCGGCTGCGGCAACTGGCAGTTGCATCAACATATCTAGTACAAAGTTTGTACAATCCGTTGAAGTTACTGTTTGCACTCCTTGAGCAATCAAGTCAGTTAAAACATGATCTCGTGTAAGATCACCAAGTTCTCGACGTACAAATTCTTTTACTTTTGCGAACACTTTTTCAATAGGGTTGAGCATCGGCGAATACGGCGGGAGATATTGTAGCGTAAGTCCAGCGCGCTGTAGAATTTCCTTGACCTCAGCACCTTTATGTATTTGGGCATTGTCCATTATAACAAGCGCACCTTCCCATGATGAATTTGAAGTATAGTATAGTAAGGCAGCCGCAACGCAGGCGAAGAAAAAGGGGATGCTACAAGAAAATCAGTAATGAGCAGAAGGAGTTGCTGATATCCGTATACGAAGACGGAGCAACAATTAAAGACGCAGCTGCAGCCGCGAAAGTAAATGAATATTCGGCTTCTACAGTACTTCGTTTATGTAGGAAAAATGATTGCGCTCTGCTCCAGAAAGCCCGCGGTGGTTGCCGACGGCAAAAATTAACCGATGACGTTGTACGTAAAATAGAACGCATCGTGGAGAATATTCCGGGGATAACCTTAAAATAAATTAAGCGAAAACTTGAACAGGCTGGCACTTCTATAAGTATTTCCACCGTCAATGAGGGTTTACGAAGGCTTAAAATTACGCTTAAGGTTGCTTCGTTTGGGCTTGACCGGGTTAACGAACCACGTACTATCGAATTAGGGAAACATTATGCCATCGACATATCCAGCCGCTGTCAATTTAACCGGACCAAAATGATTTTTATTGATGAGTCTGGATTTAATTTACATCTCAGCAGAATACATGCTCGCTCCCGACGGAATACACGAGCTCGAGGCGTACTGCCTACTATTTGCGGAAGAAATGTAAGCCTTGTTGCTGCAATGTCTAATGAAGAAGTTCTCCATAGCAATATTCTTGCAGACTCAATATGCAATGCACAAAACTTCTGCACATTTCTAAGAGAGTTGGTGGATAATCTGGACTCATCATGGGAAGGTGCGCTTGTTATAATGGACAATGCCCAAATACATAAAGGTGCTGATGTCAAGGAAATTCTACAGCGCGCTGGACTTACGCTACAATATCTCCCGCCATATTCGCTGATGCTCAACCCTATTGAAAAAGTGTTCGCAAAAGTAAAAGAATTTTTACGTCGAGAACTTGGTGATCTTACACGAGATCATGTTTTAACTGACTTAATTGCTCAAGGAGTGCAAACAGTAACTTCAACGGATTGTACAAACTTTGTACTAGATATGTTGATGCAACTGCCAGTTGCCGCAGCCGGAAGGGAGTTGCATTAATCGAAGTTTACTTGATTGATGAATTAAAAATATGATTAACGATTATACTTACTAGGTTCGAAACATTAGGTTCGTTTTTTACTACATCCCGTGTAGGTTTGGGTAACGAAACTTCAAATAAAAAAAATGACAGGTGGGTCAGCTGGCATTTTTTTTTATATGGAGTTTCGTTACCCAAACCTACACGGGATAACCAAAAAAACGTACTTATTGTTAATTTGATTCGCGAATTTGTCAAATTGTTCTTTAAAGTTGCTAACTACATTCAAAACAATGTTTACTTCATTCGCATATGTGCTTAATTTTTCCGAAAATATTTTCATTTGATCCGTAAATTTGTTAAATCGATTCGCAAAATTGTTAAAATCATCCAATAAAGCATTTTTTTCATCGATAACGTTATTTATTTGACTTGAAAAAATGTTCGTTTGTTTCGCAAATTTGTTAACTTGATTCGTAAAATCGTCAATTTCACTCACAAATTTGTCCATTCGGTCCGTAAATGTGTTAACTTGAAGGAAAAAGGAAAAAATATATACATATTTTATATGGTCGGAGATGCTTCCTTTAATGCGTTACAAACTTCATGACAAAGTTAATATACCCTTTTCGCTTAATAAGCGGAGGGTATAACAAGCTGTGTGTGAGGGTTAATTTTTATATTATGGGACGAGATATTATTTTAGCGTCAATATAAAAATGGATTAATTCGACGATGTTGTAATGGGTGAGGTATAGGGCGCCTGTGACGGTCTTGAGGGCAATTTACAAACTTAAGAACAGAAAAAACGGCACTCAACAGCTGCTGCTGGTTAAAAAAAACGGTCATGGTTAAAAAAAAACGGGCATGGTTAAAAAATCGGGTCATGGTTGAAAAGGTTGAAAGAAAACCGGTATCCGATTTGCATGTTAGAAGTTAGAGCGGGCGCTTAAAGACGAGATTGATCAATTAAAAAAATTTATGAATTTAAATAGGTGACGTAGTCGCATGAATTTGGGGTCAACAATCCAAATGGCCAACGTCTCACTTCGATCTTTCGCGTTCCCAGTTTCGGATTACATTTTCCAGTTCGATTGTTTTACAGTATGCTAAACGCCATCCTCATTTAAATTACAAAATCATCAAACTCTTCGGTTTATAACACTATACTTTGAATATTTCCAGTTAATCATTTCCATTTAAAGCAATCTAAAGGCACAAGTATTATGATGTTTATTTGATTGTTTTCGCATTAGACGAAAGAAAATACTTTCTATACGAAAACACAAACAGGCTCCCTCTCTCTTACTGCAAGTCATCATTCGCATCAAGGACATTGTGAAAAATATAAAATCATCCAAAACACACGCATTCATATTCCAAGTAAAACTAATGTAAACTTGAGACTGTCATACCAAATTACATCACTCACTAAATCCTGAAAATATGAACATTTGGAATTTGCGAAAATATCTATCTACTACATACATATTTTCCATTTAAATTTATATCTGTTTTCTCAGTTCACTCTCTCTCCGGGGGCGACTTCCATTTCCAAAAATTCCTTTTTGGAAAATCCTTCTGTTTTGCCGCATCTCTTGCGGATGATACAGCAGCCACCACGGCTACTGTACATATTTGGAAGTATGTAATTTTGTTGCATGGCATCAGCCATGTTTGTATATGGCAGCAACGAAGGGATAACAGAGGGTATCATAGTTTGACGCAGCCCCATGGTGACGACCATAATATCTTTAGTTTATACTCGTATAACGTCTACTGTGAATAGGACCAGCAGTAGTAATTACAAAATTGCAACTCTTTCCACGAATCCTGAAAAGTTTGTCCTTGTTGAACTCAATCAGGTTTTTGAATTTGAAAACTTTATTAACATGAAATTGGCCACCGCTATGCGGGCGGAATACGGCACTTGGATGCAGAATATAGTGAAACTCCTGACTTATGACTGGTTCAAAAGAGGATTTAATAGAGAAATCGTGAAGTGCGGGAGTTGGTAATTATTTGGGTTGGTTTTTTCGATAGAGTGAGTTTGAATTCTATTGGGTTTTTTGATAGCTAGGAGTTAAGCTTTTGTCTCTGGAGGTGCATGATGAGAACACACACTTCATTTAATGAATGTACACTTTTTATTTATCGACAAGTATTTATCTCAATTGCCATCCGAGGGATTGTTTTATTTATTTATTTATTTAACCAAATCAAGGTCTAACAATAGTAATTACATTGTATATAAAAATAGGGAAACTAGTGAGGGACTTAACCAAATTTTGCTTAAATGTAAGTTTGGAAATACCTGGGGAATATGGACACTAACAGAGTTAAAATTACGACAGCATCTGCTTAAGGGGTCATTGTAGCCATAAACGGTTAGGTGTTGATACTCCTAATTTGATCGTTGAAAACTATTTTGTTGGATAGAAAATCCACATTAACTGGACCATTAATTACATCGAAAGTAAAACATGCACTAAGAAGTGTTCTTCTTGAAGAGAGTGACATTAAATTTAAAATACCTAATCTGTATTCGTATGAGGGAAGATTACGGAAATCGGCAGGATCATATAGATTTCTTAGAGCAAAAAGGAGAAATTGTTTTTGAATCGACTCAAATCTATTGCAATGCATTTCATACACCGGATTCCAAACAACAGAAGCATATTCAAGAAGGGGTCGGACTAATGTGGTATACAAAGATTTCGTAACCTAAAGATTCTTAAACTCTCTCGCTCGCCTTTTAATGAAGCCGAGTTGCTTGTTAGCAGTAGACAGTATCATATCATACTGCAAATTGAAACGTAGTTTGTTGTCCAAAACAACGCCAAGGTCTTTTATGTGGTCAACTCGGTTAAGTGCAACGTTATTTAGATTGTAGGAGTTGGTTACATAGGCTCTTACGGAAAAAACTTATTACTTGGCACTTGTTAAGATTGAGATATACATAAATAATTTTGATTGAACCATTCCTCGAGGGATTTAAGCTTGAGTTGAAGAAATGCAGCGTCAGAATGTGACTGAATTATGTGGTACATTTTTAGGTCATCAGCATAGAGTAGGTGGGGTATATCGGATAATAAATGTGGTAGGTCTGAAATGAAGATATTAAAGAGTAGAGGACCCAAATGACTGCCTTGTGGTACATCAGAGGATACAGATATATTTTTAGATAGATAACCTTGGAATTTAACAAATTGAGTTCGATTAAGAAGATATGAGCGGAGCCAACTAAGAAGAGACCCAGTTACCCCGAATTTATGTAATTTCTTAATTAGGATTAGGTCAGTGATGGGCAAAGTACGGCCTGCGGGCCAAATGCGGCCCGTTAGGGTAGTCAATCCGGCCCGCGACATGGCTTTGAATACACATAGTGCAAAATATAGTTTCTGTGTAGCCAGAACAGAATAACGGTTTCCTTCTCATTGCTTTTTATGTACGGCATTGTCGCATATAACATCAACTAAATTTGCACGCAACACACCAACATGTTAGGGGTAGTGTTGTAGTAAATATGTGTATGTCGGTCCTACTGATCTTGACGATGTGGAGAGTGGAGTACAATGTGTGTGTGCACGGTGTTGTTGTCAACGGTAGTGAGGCGAATAGTAAAGCTCTCTTGCTCTAGCAAGTGTTCTTTCAATCCCTAAATGTGGAGCGTTGAGCCATTTGGCAACAGTGACCCCCTTTGTAGCTCGGACGGTCATGTACATATAGTTAGTGTGTCTTCGGCTGTGAGCCTGCTTTGTTTGTTTCGCTTTGTTCCCAGAGTTTTCTTGATCGTTAGAATGACAAGCATAAAACGTAAAGTTGATTCAGAATGCCGAGCGTTTAAGGAGGAATGGACCTGGAAGTACTTTTTCAATGCAATTAAGGATAAACCCGTCTGCTTTATTTGCAATGAAACTGTGGCCGTATTTAAGGAATTCAATTTTTCACGACACTTCCTGACCAAACACAACAATGCCAATTATGAGGCTATGACCGAAGATGAGCGAAAACATAAAGCAGAAGCTCTACGTAAAAATCTGATAGGCCAGCAAAGTATTTTTAAAAAACAAAGCTCTTCGCAAAAGCTTGCTACACATGCCAGTTACGTTGTAGCATACAATATTGCAAAAAGTAATAGAGCCATGTCCGACGGCGAATTTGCTAAAACTTGTATGCTTCAAGTAACTGGCATTTTGTGTCCTGAAAAAATAAAAGATTTTGACATAGTAAGTTTGTCGCGAAAAACGATTACTTCCAGAGTTGAAGTAATAGATAAGCAGCTTGTTTCGCAGCTAGAGGCGAAGATAAGCAAGTTCAAATTCTGTTCTTTTGCTTTGGACGAAAGTACAGACATAACTGACACAGCTCAGTTATTGATATTTATCAGAGGTGTTGATAACAACTTTTGTATAACTGAAGAGCTAGCCTGTATACGATCTTTAAAAGGAACGACAAAAGGATCAGACATTTTTCGAGAATTTCAAGAAACTATCACGACTTTGAAAGTACCTTTGCCGACTATTTGTAATATTACTACTGATGGAGCACCGAATATGACAAGGACAAGATCTGTTTTTTTTGGCATATTTAAAGAATCATATCCAGAGAATGAAGCTGTGTTTCTTCATTGTGTCATACATCAAGAAGCTCTGTGCAAATCTGCGCTAGACATGAAACATGTGCTTGATGTTGTTATTAAGCTTGTCAATAGCATTCGTTCACGAGCACTCCATCACAGACAATTTCGAGAGTTTCTTGAGTCATTGCAATCTGAATATTCTGATGTACTTTACTACACTAAAGTAAGGTGGCTCAGTGCTGGAAGGGTTTTTGAACGAGTTTGGGATCTAAAACAGGAAATAATCTCCTTCGTGGAAGAAAAAAAATGGAAGAGTGTGAACATTTGAAAGATAGTGTATGGCTTTCGGACTTCGCATTTTGTACAGATCTTCTCAGTCACATCAACAAATTGAACCTCAAACTCCAGGGAAGAAATCAATTAATTAATGATATTTGGAGTCATATCAGGAGTTTCAAAATGCAACTGAATCTATTTTTCAAACAACTAGTCAAGAAAGACCTTACTCATTTCCCAAGACTAAAAACATTTTGCAGTTAGGGAAGACAAACTTAAGAGCTACGAGAAAAGCGTGAAATGCCTTCTTGACGAATTCGAACGAAGATTCCATGACTTCAAAGTTATTGAACAGGACCTAGACATTTTTAGCATGCCATTTAATGTAGACTGTGAGTCAGTCAAACCAGATTTTCAGCTCGAACTAATTGAGTTGCAATGTAACACTGAATTAAAGCAACAATTTCTCAATGTTTCTAAAGTTGAGTTTTACAAGGCCCTGTCAAACGCAAGCTTCCCGAACCTGAAAT
Organism: Microchrysa polita; assembly: GCA_949715475.1. Taxonomy (NCBI): domain Eukaryota; kingdom Metazoa; phylum Arthropoda; class Insecta; order Diptera; family Stratiomyidae; genus Microchrysa; species Microchrysa polita. Next base: position 133,793,545 of record OX454416.1, on the reverse strand, counting down.
CTCACGCTCAGAAGATAATTGCGATGTTTTCGTCTCCCTACATTTGTGAACAGGTGTTTTCTACCATGAAGCTTCGAAAGAACAACGTCAGAAACCGATTGACTGACGACCATTTGGCTTCCCTACTGCGAATCAGGTCATCATCGTTTGAACCAGATTATGAACCACTTAGAATCTCAGTCACAGTTTCATCAGTCACATACGCCATCATACACAACTAAAGAATAAAAATAATTTTTGTATTTTTTTCATTTTTTTTTCTTTAATATTGTAGCGTATAAAACTGTGAGTGATGTAAAAAATAAAAATTAAGCATATCATTTATAAAAAAATGTCTTTTTTTTTTAATTTTTTCGGCCCTCCTAGATAATTTGTTATTTCATCTGGCCCTCTCCTTAAAAAGTTTGCCCATCTCTGGATTAGGTGATCCACTCTATCAAAGGCTTTGCTGAAATCTGTATAAACTGCATCAATCTGATTCCCCTTTTCCATTTCACACAAGACCTCCGATACCAGGATTATTAGATTGGTTGTGGTCGTTTTAATAAAGGATATTAAAGAAATATGTTTTTTTTTACAAAGTGGTATTAATATCTCCCCTTGCATATTAATTTATTGAAAATCAAAGCATTTTTTACGTTTAAGAAATTCCATCATATAATTAAATTGAGAAAAAATCATGTTGCTTCCTTTGTAAACGTTTCATCCCCATCCTTCTCCATCGGCTGTATATGGAAATATTTCTGAACTGACATTGCAAAATATTGAACATAAAAATTCTGTTGCTTACGCGAATAGAACTTTGAAGCTATATGGCTGCAACATGCATAACACTCGGATCGTCGTAATGTATGTGTCAAGGGAATAGACTTGAAATATTCTTCTTCTTTCGTAAATACATCAATAACATGCCATTCAATTTCAACTCATGCATCATCCAGACTATATCGGTATGGTGCACTCCTTTATGCTGACGGCATTTTTCATTTTTCCCTGAGAATTCCTGAAGCCGAAGATAAAATGGTTAGATCAGAAAGAAGTTTTTTGATTTTTCAACTTCCCGACATAGACACACACACACGCTTACACAATTCCATTATGTCTAACATACCGTGGCGTACAATACGTTTTCCGTATTCCTCTAGTTCTTCCATTCCGTCATCGTAAAATCGTATATTTCTCAACACGAAGAACTCCAGAACGGTATGTAAGGGTATAATAGAAAGGAAATCTTCTGTTTGAAATGTCATTGCTCATATATGTACCTATGTGCAGATGATGAAGCTGGTACGGTAGTGTCTAACTATAACTCTCATACCTGACGTTATGCTCCTGCAAAATGCAATTCCTGGGATAACGATGCGCAAACTGAAAATATCCTGAAAGATGATCGAGGTGCGGTATGGTCGGCAACGACCTTCGTATGCAGTGTAATGACATTTGGGATTTAGACATTGGCCGTAATCTGCAACGAAATCCGTTCTTCATCTGTCTTGCGCCAAAAGGGACTATTCCTTTTGTCATTTTAACCTGATAACATGATGTCGTTTAGAAAATTGTATTTTTAGTAAGACTATGAGAGGTTTCAGGATTTTTTCAGTGTTCTGTGTGAACATATGGAATTTTCTATGTGAGCATCTGAACATTTTACGACAACACGATGGGATCATGATTTCATAAAGCGCGACATTGGAAAGTGAAGATAATGTGAAATGCCATAAAAGGTGCAATTGAAATGTACTAAGAATGTCTTTCGCCAGGAATTTTGTCCGTGAAAAGGATATTCATTTCATAATGTGTCACATGTTATCACGTAATAGTATGTCTTGTGTGTTTTCGATTGGAATTCATTTTTAGAGGATAACGGTTTTAAGTATTGTAGTAATGATCCTGCCGAAATGGCACTAAATGCAGTGCCAAATTTATACTCTAGGGCTTCCGGGCAGTGGTTAAATTGTCGCCCAGTGGCGTAGATAGCTTTTCGAAAACGGACTGCTTTTAGTTTTTTCTTTTACTCGTATAAAACTTTAAATATCAGAATAAAAATTTCATTATTTATTACATCTGAAATTATTAACATTTCTATGCAAATTTTGACGTTAAGGAGATAACAATTTTTGTACGAAAAAAAAATAAGTTTTGAAAATATTAAATGCTTCGCAAAAATTGTGAGATAATTTGAAGCATCGATCCACAGCTTTCCAATATTTGTAAGAATTTTTCCTAATGGGAAGTGACGCGTGCTCTACAAGTATACCAAATTTCAGAAAGATTGGCCTATTGCCTCCCGAGTTATTGATTGCCAAACATATTTAAGATTATCTCGTGAACAACACATCGTAGAACCTCAATCTTAAAAATGTTTCGACGGCTGTACCTTCCTAACCGTGATACCAAGATCCTTGAAAATTTCAGCAAATATGTTAAGAAGGCGGGCTACAGGTGTGCCAAATTTAGGAAATCGGTTTATTGACTATCTCGATTGCATCGTAGACCCACAAAGTTTAGACTTCGCAATGGCTGTAACTTTGGAATCGTAGTAGCTTCACCCAGAAAAAACGTGTGTTAAAACCAATGAAGTTTTTACTTCACTTCTAGTAAACAAACATAAAATTTCTGTAAACGTATGAAGTTTGAATATAATTAATTAAAAATGCCATTGGGTCAAATACACTTTCATAGAATCTAAAATTTCAGTAGTAATAGAATTAAAACCTGCCCACATACAATGCGACAAATGACTTAAAATGAAGTAAGTCAAATTCGTGGGAACTATGATTATTTTGCATAGCCTCTATGTACGAGTATAAACATTTTAATTTTGTATTGCACCGGCGCGCCGCCGTATCAAGTAGTTAAGATTTTAGAAACGTTCCATGGCAATGAGAACTGACTGGCACGCATGCGGACCGGGTTCGAATCCATGTTTCGGCACAAGGTTTTTTATAAATAACAAAATATAAAATTTTGAAATGAAATTAAATCACAAAAAAAAATTTTTTTTTCAATAAAATTCAATGAAATGTTTACATAGAATATATGAACAATCTCATTGTTATAATCGAATATTCACTTCATATGTTCAATGATATTTTTATAATTGTCCCAAAAAGGCTATTTAATTGGCTCCAAATCATAGCCAAAATTTCATACGTCCTATGTAATTTTTCTTCAATAAAAGTAATTTTTTCTGGGTGTACAGTCCACTGTGGGTAAAGCTAATATGTTTACTGGGCATATGGTACAGTGGTCATGGTATTTACAACGGCTTCCCTTCCAATTTAAAATTTAACTCAAACCCAACCTTTACACTTCCAAGCCATGCTTTGTCCACTTCAAAAGGTAATTGTAGATGCTTCGTCCTTGTACCCTTATCTCTCTAAATCAACTTTTTTTGTAAGTTCGAAATAACGATAGAATAAAATGTAATGCTAAAAAAAGGACACTGCGGAATCCTGTAGAGGTAGTTGTGGGCGGCAAATTTTGGCAAGCTTGCTGGCGGAAAACATGTAAATCTGCTACTTAGCCAAATTTTTTTTCCTCAAAACATTATGATTCATGGAAAATTTGAAAGTTTTAGAATGATGTAGCTTCTCAAAATTTGCCGGCGGTGGCAGTTGCCCAGCTTACACATATGGGAAATCCGGCCCTGACTGCATGCTTTGAAACGATCAATCTTTATAAACGGTTTTAACCATCAGATGCGTTGAATCGAGTGCGCAAACGCAAAAAGTTACCATTACCATCGCCTGACTAGTGGCACTCGCAATGCAACGAATTTAGCGTTAACGACGGCGGTGGTATGCGTTATCGTGCAAGAGTATTTTTTTCTTCACCAAATGGGGTCGTTTATTCGGCAATTGGGTGTCGAATCGGCCCAATAATTTGGCATAGTAGAAATCTATGATCGTTTTTCCCTTCTCTCCACTGTATCTGCCGATACAATAAAATGGACTTTTATCACGTAATCCTTCGTGGTAGCCATTTTGGGGGGAACTTAGGCGTTGTCTATCAAAAACCGACGTGGGACCACATTGAAACTAGTTAAAATAAATTTGTGACGATTGCTATCGAAGGAGAAGAGGCATAGCGTAGACGTAGACTCCAAGATCCAAATGTTTGATTTCCAAAAACATTGAATCTCTGACTAATATTGGTCGTTTTTAATTTTCCTAAAATTCGCTATCACGCCCACTTTCACAATCGGTCAAACAAATTACGATTTCGATTCCGCGGAAATTTTGATCTCCGATAGTAAATTAGACAGCAATATATTTTAGAATCATATTTCTCCGCTTTATGTGTTTTGGTTGAATGTGATGAGTAGGAAGGGAATTTGGGGGCTGATACCTTGAAGCTTTTGTTATTAAAGAAGCTGTTCTTTCAAATAACCGAGATCACGCACGTCGTGTACAGTTGTCATGATGTTGCAAACATCAAAATCAGCAACCAGAGAGAAAGACAGAGAGAGAGAGAGAGAGAGAGAGGATAGAACACTTTTCATTTGAGAAACTTTTTTATTTCTTCTCGATTAAGATTTCTTATTTCTGAACTCTGTAGTTTGCGACCCATTTTAAAGCTTGCGACCGGGTGAATGTATTTTTCAAGTCCGTCAGAACTCTGTACTAAGACTCATTAAGATATATTGATGTTCACTTAGTCTGATTGAGAAGTTGGACTTAATCAGATGTTTAGTGCAATGATGGTACTGTGCCAGATTTCAGCCACAGGGAATGGAACCGTAATCGGACGGTATGATTCCCCGAGACTCTATATATCAGGGGGAAATGATGTGGCCTTTCTACTAAAACTCTGACGTGATGAAAGATCATAATGTTCCTTGTGGTGGCTCAGTGGCTTAATGTTTTTCAAATTGTGTTAGGGTCGCACTGAAGGCGCAGGCGCTATTTTTATTCAGTCGAATTTTCGATTTATTTGATATCCATATGGGACTGCGTCCGCTGACTGGAATTTGTATTCGCTATTTCTCAATCGTTACTTTGTTTTAAATATTGTTCAAATCTAAATTATACTTCTGCGATCAAATTGTAACCGACATTGAACGAACAATAAATTGAACATAAATTTCTACAGTCATTATTTGGGGAAACAAGCAATCCAGACTAATTCGAAAACCAATAATTTGATCTAGAAATTGATTAAAAAGATTTAGAAATTTGTCACAAATATCGCAAATTTGGCATGGAAATTCATAAATAGGAATTTTTGATGTTTGAAATTCTCTAATTTGACATGGAAATTCGTCAATATGGTTTAGATATTCATAAATTTGAAATAAACATTCGCCATTTGCAATGGAACTGGGTCAACAAAATGTTCATCAATTTGAAATGGAAATTCAACAATATGATTTTGAAGTTTGTCAATTTCACATGAATCTTCGTAAATATGTTGTTAAAATACGCCAATATATAATAGAAATTTGTCAATTTGAAGTGGAAATAAAAAAAAATTTGAACTGGGAATTCGGCAACGTCATTGATTTTGAAATTCATCAATTAAAGGTCGATCCACACTTTTCAGTTAACAGTCATTTTTCATACAAGTTGACAGATTGTCAGTTAATGGATTGACTGATAATCCGTCAACTAGTATGGAAAATGTCTGTTACTGATGACTGAAAAGTTATTTTGATGTCCATCAATTGAATTTTCAAACTCGTCAGTGCGTCAATTTGACATGGGAATTCGTCAACCTAATTTTGAAATTTGTCTATTTAATATGGAAATACGACATGTTTTGGGAATTCGCTAATTTGTAATGGATATTCGTAAACCAGGTTTTAAAATTTGACAGCTTTTGAAATAAATTTGTCAACATTATTTTGAAATTCGTAATTTTGACGTGGAAAACCGTCAATTTGGATTGGAAACTAGTCAGTTTGACATGGAATTTCGTTAGTTTAAAATGGAAATACGTAAACACGATTTACGGTAGTATGGGTAAACTTGATCGTGATCTATCCTTCTGTTTTCACAGAATTGGAAACGCCTCTTACGGTGTTCCAGAGCTTAATTGCCTATGATGTGGCGGTTTTGAAAGCATGAGTTTCATGTGTCTGTGTTTATCTTGCGATCATTAGCTTGCTCTCTGCATTAAGATCGATAAAGTCTGAATCATAGCGTCTGCACTTCGTAGAAGATCGTTTGTTTTGTCCAATTTAGCCAGAGATGTAGAAAAATTCGGTCAAAGGCTGGGAATATACACAGCTGGAATGAATTTTTTTGGCCTTTTTAGGGTTTTTTAGATTTTACAAAAAACCCTTATGAAATCGATTTTGTCCGTCCGTCTGTTCACTATCGCATTCGCGAACGGCTTAACCGATCGTCATGAAATTTGGTAGGAATGTGTAGAATGGTAACAGTCTTTGGCACGAAATACTTAAAAGTTGGTAGGGCAAAAATAACAGGGTGTCCCGGACATTTGAAAATTTGTTCACTAAATAACTCGCGAACGGCTTAACCGATCGTCCTGTATTTTGGTAGAAATGTGTAGAATAGTAACAGTCCTTGGCGCGAAATACTTAGAAGTTGGTAAGGCAAAGATAACAGGGTGTCCCGGAGATTTAAAAATTTGTTCACTAACTAACTCGCGAACGGCTTAACCGATCGTAATGAAATTTGGTAGGAATGTGTAGAATCGTAACAGTCTTCAAGCACGAAATACTTAGAAGCTGGTAGGACAAAGCTAACAGGGTGTCCCGGAGATTTGAAAAAGTCGACTTTTTCAGTTTTTATCGGACATGGGCGTATGGATACTCAAATCAAAGAACTCGATGGGTACATTTCATATCAGTTGCTTTTTTTCAGTTTGGAGTAATAGTAACGGAGTTACAGCTAATAAATTCAGTTAATATGTGTAGCCATGATACAACGTAACGCTAACGCCTTTCATTCTGTAACACTTTTAATTAGACGAATCCAAAAATAGATTTACAAGCAGCATTTCATTAATATTGTGCATAATTGTTATTTATTTATTACCTATAAAATATACGTGCAAAATTATTCGCTATGTATGTATCCAAAATCTAAGAAACCCTCGTACGCCGGTATTTTTTCATATCTGTCTCAGGTGTTTTTCAGTCATTTGAACATCTTTTCGTCCCAGTCCTGTACGTTTCAAGTTTGTGTACGTTTTCTTCTCAGAATGGGTGAATTAAAATGATTTGCATTGCATTAAGATGATTGAAATGCGGGACTGGCTCCCAGTTGATGTCAGTGATGCAAGCCTGGCGAAAACTGTCTATCGGGGTTCTAAGTTTCGTCGTCGTTCTCGCCTATTGTCTCAAGCAACAAGAAGCTGCCATAGGGCTGTCCCATAGGGCCCTCAGAATGAGGTTATTAGGCGCTGCGGGGCATTGAAATAGGTAGTCCACATCATGAGGCGCACCACCGCAGTTCGGACAAATATTCTGAATGCCCGAGTCTCTTTGAAATAGGTACGAATTGAGTCGCGAACACCAGCCTGACCTAGGCGCTGGACCGGGTTTTTTGTGGCTCTTGGGAGCCTAGGCTCCTCAGGCGATATGGGTGGAGCTGTGAAATTCGCACCTAATCTCCGTATTGACCGATTCACAACGGTTGTGTGAATATCTGCGATTGCCGCTTAGTATGCTGTGTCATCAAAACTATCGGGAGGTACCCGTTTGTATCGATGGACTTCTCTCCCGAGATCTCTAAGCCCACTCCTGACATGTGGTGGATGGGGAGTATTGTCCATAAGATTATGGTTTGAGTGATCCTCCCGATAACAACCGACCAGATCTTGAAAAGACTGGAGAAGATTATGATCCCCTGCTATGGTAACATGCTGGTTTTCTCATAAGGATGATTCTGGGACGACATCAAATAGCAGCCTGTAGAGATACATAGAGCAGCATTCTGACATGTCTGGATCTTATTCACAAACGGCTTGTGACCAGATATATTGCTAGGCCTATCGCTTGGTATTGCCGGCCAGTACCTTTAAAACGTTGTTCCTACTGTGAATTTTATCGATTTCATTTTCGACATGGCGGTTTGACTTCATCATGGTGTCTAAGTAGACCCCAATCATCTTGGGATTGGTACCTGTAGGGATAACGTCGTCAACATGTTTACCAGTACAGTACAGGTGGTGAAAAGTGTTGCAGTACATTTAGAAGGGGCAAGATGACTAGGTAGCGAAAAACTAGGTATTGAAAAACTCCACTAGTTTTTCAATGGAGTCATTCAGTCGGGCACACATACCATTTAAATCTTTCCCCGTGCTGAGTATGGTGCAATCGGCCGTATTGGAAACTAGTTCGATACCTTCCGGTTGTGTTGGAATGCTCGCCGGGTAGATTTTAAACAATGTAGGAAAGAGTACGCTACCTTGTGAAACTCCCTGCTTAATTTTCCTATGGTTTAAACAATGGCCTCGAAAGTATCTGTACATAGAAAGGTGGTCGAAGGGTGAGGACGTAGTAGTTTTTAAGCGGGTTTCACTTATCAAACTGGCGCTCGCTATAGTTATGTTACCTGCTATAAGCAGGTGGCAGCGATGTGTGTAGACGAAATTCCATTGAGTGGGCAGAAATGTGATGGGTTTAATTTTAAGGCGATGTCTATACCTCTGACATCGTTGCCGAGAAGAGAGTACCAGAGTTCGTGATGGGCATTAGGATTCTATGGTGTCCCTTAAGGAGTGGACCTTATAACCAGAACCATACAACTTCATGCTGGTGGAACATAGATGTTTATAAGCTCGAGGTTGGTATTGCCGGATTTAGCAGCAATAGCTTGCGTTTCCGCCGGCCGTCAATAAGAGAGCTAGGGGCAGGGAGGGATGGCCGGGGCGGACCCGACCCAGACATTCAAACACCTGGCTGCAACAAAAGACAATTTGTCATATTCCCCATTTTCTTTAAGCTTGAGCAATAAAAATGACAACATACTCCGTAGTAGCTGCACTTCATAAACCTTCGGGAAGACGTCGGTTACATACACAGCAAATGTAGATTTCGGGACCCGGATTGGTTTCGATCCCGGTGTGGTCTAAGAAAATTGTGAGCAACCGCGCTCCCAATTTGACGTAAAAACACATAGAGCACATTCACACATATTCACAGCCATATACGCAACCCTCCAGCATCGAAACTGCATGGCTCTTGGCTGGGAGGATGTTTTGCCAACTCTCGGCCGTTTCTTTTAAGGAAACGAATGTGGTTCGCCGCGAAGAGGTATGAAATTCCCGTGTGGCAGAGAGGCTACCATCGGGCATGGTCGCCAGATATACCCTAACTCCTAGTGGAGCATGGTGCGTTGACGACTACCGTGTGAAGTCATCAACGTTTCAACGACAATTGAATTCCGTGTGGTATACGGTTGTAAGCCATACCACTTCCTAGTAGCATTGTTAGTTTATTATTCTACAATAAGAATATTTCTTATCATCTTCTGAATAATATGTAAACTTGCGACGGGCTATGCCGAGTTTGGAAACTCGTTTCTGTATGAATCTCTATTTCACAAAGTGGTGACCGAGCGATCACGGCCACAGAGCACGACACAAACCTGTCACAAATATCCATGTTTCCAGTATTTGTTTCGACCGACACTAAGTAGTATGGTTTGAGACAGTCCGGCTGCTTTTCGAGGTAAAAAAAAACTTACTTATGGGCCTAGAACCTTTTTGTAGAATAAACTGACTATAGTGGTAGAGATGACACTATCGTTCTCTGAGTTGCCGGAGCGTGGGTTTGAATCCCATTGTGACCATGGATGTTTGTGTTGTCTATAAAAATGTTCTTACGGCAGCCGGTTCTTCGATGTAAATCGTTATGGAGCTGCCAAAACTCCCTGTGATTCAAGAGAGAAAAAATATGTCGTGAGTTGCTACAATAACAACAACCAAGTCTGTAATAAAGAACTGAACTTTAGGCTCTTCAATCCCTACCACATTAGCAACTAAAATTCCTTATTATACAGCCGAAACGTTCTAGTGGTTAACACATCACAATGGATCTAAATTTTGCGAAACTTATTGCATGTATGCTGTTCTATATTATTCTCTAACGTTCTTCAATAAATATTAATTATTTTCTCATAATTTTCCTTTACAGCCGGAGAAAACAGTTCCCTGCTGGGCAGCTATCGACGACAGGAGCAACAGCAACAACGTGATTGTATCGATAACATCGATATGCGTATTGGACAGTCGTCCGCCATTCTAGCCAATGAGGCAGCTAATGATTCCAATTTCAGTGATATTCCACCGCCATTGCAGCTAAACAACACAGGCCATAGCAGTAGTAGCGCAAATAGTAGTAGTCTTGCCAAATCCAGAAAATCACCGTCACTCAGTAGTAGTGGGGGTGGCGGCGGTGGTGGTAGTACGGGCAAGTGGTCAAAAAGTGTTCATCAGACAGACGTTTGACAGTTAAATTGTAAATCCATACAACACATGATCATAACACCGCGCATCAGATAACATTTACTATTCAGATGTAAGCTTAACGTGTATACTAACTTAATTTCGAAAAATTTTTGTTTTTTGTTTTGTTTTATTTTAAGAATTGTTTAGTTGTTTGGTTACATATTGCACACACGCAGGAGTATGTTTTCGAATTGATCTGTTTATTTGTTTAGTTTTTTTTTTATGTTTAGTACTAAGACAATCAATGGACGATGACCATAAATATGCTTGTCTATAAAAAATATATTTCTACTTACACTAAAATTATGAAATACATTCTAGGCAATTTTATCTTATATAGTACAAGTAGTTTCTCTCCAACACGCAGTAAAATGCGTGTTCGGTAAGTGATCATTGAATAGTTCTACTTAAGAGTTTTATTTAATTTTTAGTTTTACACAAAATGTTTTTAGCAGTATTCTTTTCTATTACGAACAATTAAAAAAAAAAGATCAATTGCCAATAAATCTTACAACAAACATATCGATCGCAGTTTAGCCGGATCACTTGCCGCTTTCAGGAAAATTTTTTTTTTTTTTACTTTTTTCTTTTTATTTTCGTGAATAAAGAAAACAAAATTCGAAAAAATAAATAAATGTGTGCAAAGTGAACAATTTTATATTTCTGCTTTATTTCTTTTACTTACTGAGATGAACAGATTTATTATATTATTTTTTTATTAAATTCTAAATTCTACTTAACATCTTAAAAATGAAGAATGCATTTAAAAGCGATCAAAATGATAAACATTTTTTTTAGTGAAATCTCGACAATTTTTTTCTCTAATTATACTTATTATTGTATTGTATTTATTATATTTTATGACCTTATGTATAATACAAAAAAATGTAATTATAAATATCAAATGTGAGAAAATGGACACTCAAAAATTGAAAATAGAAAAAACCTGAATCGTGAAAAGTTAAATTTATGATTTTAGGAAATCCGACTGATGAAAATGATCAACACAAATGAAAATGAACTAGAGTGCTAGAATTTTTATACTTTTAAAATTAAGCCTATATGAAATAAAAACAGAAAAAAAAAACACAAAACTAGGAAATTAAATATAAAACTGTAATTTTAAGTATATAAAAATGTACATTGAAACGAGGATGAAGACACCCTTTCACCTATATCTGGAGATAAACGAAACAACAAACAAAAATAGATCTAAAATATATTTAATGGGTAAAATTGTTAAATACTAGGGGCGATGTATTTTTGAGGTTTAAAAAAATATGATTTGTTTACGATAATGTAACTACCGCTAGCCTTTCAAATCGTACTATCGCATTTAGAGTGAATTTATTAAGTTGGTGCATTTTTTTCTGAATCAACTTTTTATTTTGTAATATTATTTGCTTTATTATTATTATTATCCTACGATACCTTGCCTAATTGTATTTGTGTTTAGACGAAAGCATATTGTACACCACCTTATTTAATTATATTTAATTTCAACTCAAATAGAATACCGCAAAAAAATACAGAATCAAAAATATTGCAGTTTAATTTTGCATGTTTATTGGAATTTTTCTTCTTTTCAGTTTTATAGTGAAATATTTGATAAGCCGAATCCAGGATTGCAGATGGGGAAAACATAATTATCACATTAAATTTAATAAAAATGAAAATTTAATCATATAGAAGACTATAAGAAAAAGTGTAACCTAAACTACACTTTAACGAAAATCGTCTATTTTTCTAGTCTTCATTTGTCTTAATTGAAATCGAAACGAAAAACGTACGATTCGCTTGAAAATTTCTTCGAGCATCACGTATGCGAATAAATTGACTTGAAAACCAACTAGCAAAAATACTAACTATAGGAAATTCCTCTTGTAAATAAATGACTGTATCTGTGTAGGGATTCATCTTTTTTGGATGCACTCTTTCTTCGCTGAAAATTCATAATTTTCAGCAACACGTTAAATATAGAAAAACTAATAAACAGGAAAAGAAAATTAGGAAAAACTAGTAAGTGAACATAAATTTTCCCAAACACCAAATTTTCCTCAGTTGTCCGTTTTCTTTGTTTTGGGTATAGAAATTCAGCAAAACAAAATGCAATCTATGTAGAAACGCTTTAAATTTATATAAAAAAATATACATATCGTCACACAAAAAAAAATTGTTGTAAATCGTTTCTACATAGAGAACAAATTATTGATGAGTTTCGTAGGCTCTGTAAAAAAAAAATTGAGGAATTTTATGAGACTGTTCTCTGAACTTCGAAAAAAAAAAACTACAAACAAAATATTTTTGTTGGTTATATTCCGAAAGTCTAGACATAATAAATATTAAATGAAAATATCCAAATATAGGTACAGAATATTCTATAAAACAAATTGAATTAAGTGGGTGGGAGTACGTAAGCACGAATGGCTTGAAATATTTATAGAAAACGAAAATGAATAAAATGAAAATAATACAAATTTGATACTGTATTTTTCTTGGCTTTTATTTTTTTTTCAGTGCTTTGGTGTATTATCCGGGTTTGTAATTAAAATAATTTAAGACTTGTATCAATAGACCAGAGGGAGTCTCGTACGTCAGAGAAAAATGTCAAGAAAAGAAAATCGCAATTACCGAACGAAATTTGTTTTTTTCAGCAACAGGTCTACATATTTTCTGGCTATTTTCAATTTTTTAGCAAAATGTCAGCACATTACATATCCCTTAGAGCAGTGAGCAGCGGTGTCAAATTCAAAACCTGGCCTGGGCCAAATATCACAGTCGTCAGGTTTGACCGGGCTGCAGGATAAAAATTTCGAAAATTTACTTTTAAAATATGACGAACTTTAAATCTGGAACATTAATCACTATCCGTTAAAAATTCCCTCTTTTGAAAATATTCTTCAAATAAACTTAGATACTTCACGACACGAATTTAAAATGCCGCAACTTGATTGATCGATCAGTAATCACTATTTCTGAATTGATTTCCGCCAAATTTTGGATAGCTGATCGTTGCCGCACCGGAAATCCAGAAACATCGAGGTCGCCCAAAACAACCTTTGAAAGGCCCCTAATGATAGCACTACTGAATTTCTTGATCACATTGATGATCTGTATCAACAGCATAGAAATCTGACTATGTTGGCTGAAACAAATATAGATATTTTAGATGCGAATTCAAGTTTAACAAAAGAATTCCTGGAAATTCTAACAATGAATCAAATGAAAATCATTAACGATAAAGAACCAACAAGAATTACAGCCACTTCTTCCACATTAATTGATCACATAGTGTCTTCAATGAGTCACTCCATCTATGATTTCAACTGCAGATTATTCGATCAAGCAGAATTGGTGTAAATCGTTTCTACATGATCAATGATCATAAAGTCGCTATTGTTAAGTTAAAGTTAGTCCCAGCGCCCAAAAAACGAATTGAATCAGTATTTATAAAAGTACTACACCAAGATCATTTTAAAGAACTCGTGAAGGCAAAACTTAGCAATTTAAATAACAACTTAACGGATTTTGAAGAATTTATTAATATTATAGTATCAGCCAAGAACGAATCAACAGCTTTTAAAAAAGTTCGTACGAGACATCAATCATGGATAAACTTTGAAGTTATTGAGGCAGTCAAGAAAAAAAATATCGCTTACAGCAAATATAAATTAGACCCAACTAATGGAAACCTAAAGACCATTTACAATCACTTTAAAGCAAATGTTTCAAAGCTTGTTTCTCATGTGAAGAAAAATTCCTTCAATGAACAATATATGAAGGCTTCTGGTGATAGCACAAAAACCTGGCATATAATCAATACCGAATTAAATGCCGCTTCTGTGAATCGAAAAGAAGGAGGAAGCAACCTTTCAGCTAATTACCTTAACTACTTCTTTGCGACAGTCGCAGATAGAATACAGCGAGGCAACATACCAGTCAATGAGAGAAGAACACCAAATATAGTTAATGAAAGAACGATATTCTTAACACCTACCAGCGCAAATGAAATCGCAAAAGTTATTGCGAATTTACGCAACGTAGCAGCCGGATATGATAGTATCAAGAACAAAGATATCCAAATAGTCTCTGATGTTATATCACCATTACTTGTAATGAACTGTTCTGAAAAAAATGCTGAAAAAAATTGGATAAAAATGGCGAATGAACACGGCATCGGCATACGTGTACCGGCAGCTCCGTTCGGGAATTGGGATGGGTTCTTGCCGATCCATTGCCTTCAGTTCACTACAGTTTATTTAATACGTATGCCTGACAATATCACGAGGAAGGAAATGAGGAAAGCAAAACGAACGAAATATAGACCAACGTTGAAGAGCATATGCACATGGATCCAGATGGATGGGATCCGTGCCAAAGTTCCCCACCACTAACCGTTTGATCTTACGGCCAAACATTTCTGTAAAATCACCCTGAAAAAGAAAAATTTACTAAACGGCTCGGGTGCGCCTACACTCCGCCCTGAAAAGAAGCGATGACTTTGAGGAAAAGATCCGAATTCAAGTTATTAACAATCCATTTTATATTTCATATTTCCTCAGATTTAAAATGACGCACATCTGTTTAATTATAATATGAACTGCAACTCTGTTCGCGCGATTGAAATTTAACAGTTAAATAAACGCAGGATATGTATTTATGTATATGACAGAAAAAATGTACTCACTCTGACGATGCTGGAACGGCCGTTGGAGCTTGACGAGGCTGGAACTTTGCATAATAATTTTTTTAGCAGCACAATGTTAAATTAAACAGAATCAACAACAAAAAAAAAACACAATATTCGCAAGCAGAGGAATAATCATAAAAAAAAGGAAAACAAATTTTAACAATTAAACTTTCAAACAAAATTAACACTAAATAGAAATTTGAACTTTCGACAATCAATCAAAATATCAAAACGTTGTTGCTTCCGTCGGTACGGCTTCTAGAGATCCACTTATACTCGTTCGATGGCAAACAAAAATATCGGTGCTCAACGCATGAAATATTATGGAGGCCGAAATAGCGCTGGCGCGGGAGCTATCACAGCTCCTGATGCGGCATATCTTAGTATCGAAATTAAATGATATTATTCCTTTGATTATATCGATGGACAGGTGGTGTAATGAATCGTGGTTAGCTTCAAAAATCGGCGGATTGGAATGGTCGTGCTAATAATGCCCACAACTCAGATTGGGTTTCCAAAGGTGGTTAGTTCCACTGGCGAATTTCGTGCACCATTCTCCGCACAGAATCGATGAAATTTTTCACGGCTTTTGCAAAGACGCGTTTGAGAATAAATCGCCGCACGAAACAAAAAGATCACTCAAGATTGGAGATCACACAGATTGGAATGGTCGTGCTAATGATGCCCACAACTCCGATTGGATTTCCAAATGAGATTAGCTCCAATGGCGAACTTCGTGCACCATTTTACGCACAGAATCGGTGTTATTGTTCACTGCTTTTACACAGAATATTTGAGAGTAGATCGTAGCACGAAAAAATAATATCACTAAGTTGCCACCAAATCAAAAATGTTAAACACTTTTGGACTTAAATTTTAGAACTTTATAAGTAAAATTAATTAACACTTTCCCGGACTCAACGTCTATAGACGTCCAATTTTGAGCATTTGACCATACAAATCGTGTCAAATTTTGGCGTTGTGTCCGGCAATGAGTTAAAGTAAAAGTATCTAAAGTCCGTGTTACTCTCGGTCTCGGCACACGTCTCAATCGTGCCACTCTCAAAATTAGACTCCCCTGTGGTTTTTCAAAAACCCAAAACGGCCAAATCCATTTTTTCCAATCAAAAAAAAAAGGAAGAAGAACCGTATTTGGTTCCGAAATTCCCCAGATCACGCCACCCGTGTACTATAATAAAAAGATCACGCCACCTGTATATTAGATATATAAAAGGATCACGCCACCTCTGCACATACTCGTAACATGTAAAGAATACATACTCCCACTATCCAAATCGTAAGATTTGCACTTTCCTCATAATTCCAAATTGCATACACTTTGTGTGCGTGTGAATACATATTTTGCGTTGGGTGTAATGCCACACCTTCCGGCACATTCTCACATCAATACTTTCTTTCTAAAAATAGACTCCAGATTAGATCTGTGCGAGCGATAAGAACAACGAGACCGAGGCTAATTTCGGGCGCGGCCGAAATTTGGATACCCTTCGCTCCCCCCGGGCTAAAAGTTTTTTCTGGCGTTCCTATGACTTGTGTTCAATTCTTCCCGCTTCCATGCTTTTCCTTGAATTTTCACATAAGTGCCAGGGCGAAGATTTATTGGGGGAAGCGGGGGACGTGGGTTTCTTAGAAGAACCAAAAACGAAGTGTGTGTGTGTGGGGGGGGGGGGGTTGTACGGCAACCCTATGAACGCATGGACTTTCCTTGAATTTTTACGTATGATTGTGGCATCAATTAAAACATATTTCTATGAGATTTGGTTGAAATTGGTGGACAAAGAACCTAATTTAGGGGTTGGGTTTATATGCCAGCCCCACGACCCCAATGGTCCGATTTAATTCATTTTTACATATCTTTTGTAACATCAATAAAAATACATTTCCATGAGGTTCGGTTCAAATTTGTATGCAAATAAAAAGGTTTTTCTTAGTAAAATTTGATTTGGGGGAATAGGTTTGTATGGTAGCCCCATGACCACATGGTCCGACTCCATCTATTCATACATATGTTTTGTGTCATCAATAGAAACACATTTTTGTGAAGTTTAGTTGAAATTGGTGTATAAATAAAAAAAAAATTATTAGAACTGAATTTGGGAGCTAGGTTTGTATGACAGCCCCATGACCCCATTGTCCGATTTGGTCCATTTTTACATATGTTTCGTGCTATCACTAGAAACACATCTGCACGAAATTTGATTGCAATCGATGAGAAAATAAAAAAGTTTTTCTTAGAAGAGCCTAATTTGGGGGACTAGGTTTGTATGGCAGCCCCACGACCCCATTGTCCGATTTGGTCGACTTTTACATATGTTGTGTGCCAGCAATGAAAACACATTTGTGTGAAATTTCATTGAAATTGGTGCATAAATAAAAAAGTTTTTCTAAGAAGAACCTAATTTTGGGGAGTAGGTTTGTATGGCAGCCCCACGACCCCCTTGTCGGATTTTACCGATTCAAACATACAAACTGCCTGCAACAAAAAGAAGCCTTTGTGCAAAATTTCAGCTCCATAGCTTTTAAACTGGCCGAGCAAAACGCGTCGCAACAGACAGACAGACGGACAGACGGACAGACGGACAGACGGACATCGTCCAATCAACTCAGCTCGTCACGCTGATCATATATATACATATTTTGTATGGTCGGAGATGCTTCCTTCAATGCGTTACAAACTTCATGACAAAGTTAATATACCCTTTTCGCTTAGTAAGCGAAGGGTATAAAAATAGAACAATTCGATTCTCGCACTCGCACAGCTGATCCACCATCCAATAGATAAGAGAGCATTGATGTGAGAATGTGCAGAATCTGCAAAAGCTTTTCTGCAAATGCATCATATCTAAGCCGGTGTCAGTTGTAATTTTGTCGTCGACGACAACAATTGGGTCAAATATGCATATGCATGAAAAGTGCATATTACATACTCTCAAAGTTAATAAATAGGCATTTAAGTGAGGGATCATTCCCAAATTCGCTTAAAGTATCCAAAATTAAACCAATTTTCAAGCAAGGGGATCAAAACGATCCGTCCAACTACAGACCTATAGCCTTGATTAGCACGTTCAGCAAATTATTTGAGAAGATATTAAATACCAGGCTTGTCCGTTTCATAAAAGAAACAATTGGATTTGATAAAAACCAATATGGTTTCTTAGCAGAAAGCAACACAACAGCTGCGCTTACCGATGCGCTTCATTTGGTTAACTCAGAGCTTGACAACTCAAAATATGTTACTGGTATTTTTATTGACCTAAGTAAGGCGTTCGATACTGTGAACCATGATGTCTTGTCTGAAGTACTGAACGAGCTTGGTATTAGAGGAATTGCCAATACTTTAATAAAGAGCTACTTGAAAGACCGACCCATCGTAACAGAGTTCCGAAATGAAATCAGTGGCAAAATGATGGTTAATATAGGAGTTCCTCAGGGTTCGAAACTAGGTCCTACACTATACTTGCTCTATGTAAACAATCTCTGTAATGCTGGCCTCAGTGCAAAATATGTAACATATGCAGATGACACCCTGCTCCTTTATGCTCATTTAGATAAATCCGATGCAGAGCAAATTATAAACAATGATATGAAAGTTTATACACAATGGCTTCAGGGTAACAAACTACAGATCAATATAGAAAAAACGTGTTTTATGCTTTTCAAACAAAAGAATAAAACTGATTTAGAACTATGTCTCAAAATTGAAGATCAGCAAATTAAAAAGGTTCAAAATACCCAGGGCCGGATTTCCCATATGGGCAACCTGGGCTACTGCCCGGGGCGGCAGAATTTGAGGGGCGGCAAATTCTTGAATTTTTTCATTGGTCTAAAATTATGGGAAAGATGGGCTTTGAAAACTCAAAAACAATTGTAGAAAATAATTTGCTTTTTTAATTTATTCTAGTTAGATGTACAGATTCGTCTTAATCCAAAGCACCTAACCGCAACCTCAACGCAAATTTTAATATGATTCCGCCTTCAAAAATTGGGACTACGCAAAATTTTGCTTGAAGCATGCACTCATTCACTCTTAATGCCGTGGCGGCCTTTAGTTCAATTACACTTGAAGAAAAAAAATCGAAAAATTTTTTTGGTGGTAGCGATCCTTTGGAAAGTTCAAAACGCCTCCAAGCAAGTAACTCATCTAACCACACATTTTCGTGTGTTCAATTACTTCTTAAATTTGTCCCCACATCAAATTCGCTGGGAAGCAAGGATTTGGTTTTGGGAGCGGTCCAAGTCTCGATATTAGAAATGCGGCATTGGCTTTCAAATTTTTGAGTTTCTATCTGGTGAATAGGTTTAACTAAATTTTTAAGAATTTTCACCCTTAAATTTTCGAATTTGCAATTTTTTGTTCAGAGAAAAACCGAAAATAAAAAAATTATTTAAAACAGTTGAAATCAGGAAAATCTATCTTTTTAGGCACCGAATGATTTTTGCTGAATAACATCAGTAAGTGCTTACCCAATTCGTTTTCGTTATATTTATTACCGAAAACAAGTTAGGTCAAGGTGTGTTCAATATTTACCGTAAGCTTTCATAATTTTGGTTTCTTTTTTCGGTATAACGTTTTCTGGTTAATTATGATGCTAATATAGGAAATTTTATTTGTTGGGGTAATTCGCAAAGAAAAAATTTTGAAATCATGAACGCATTTCTAAAGAAGGTGAAAAGCCGGATGTAATAAGAATTGTACAGTTTTCTATGTTATCATTGGAGTTTCAATAATTCCTAAAACAATTTTGGGAGTTGCGCGGAACACCTGGATTCCTCCCCTGGGAAGCAACATAAAAATTGTTCAAGCAAACACTGGTAAAAAATATGAAATTTTCAGTTGTTCACATACGCCCGCTAACGTTTTGCCTACATTTCCTTTGTGAGGTGACAACTGCTACCTTCGAGCTTATCTAGTGGCGGAGGGCGGTAAATTCGTTACTGCCCAGGGGCGCCATAGAGGCTAAATCCGGCCCTGAAAATACCAAGTACCTTGGCGTAACTGTTGACGATAAACTATCATGGAACGTTCACATTGTTTCCATTAGATCCAAATTATGTCCACTGATTGCTATTCTCAGAACTAAAAGATGTATGAACATCCATCTAAAAAACATGATTTTCCATGTACATGTTATGCCTCATATAACATATGGGATTATCAATTGGAGTCAAACCTCGGAAAAAAACATATCGACAGTGGGAATAATGCTTAATAAAGCAGTTAAGGCAATTCAAACCTTCATCCAAGGACACCTACTTCAGCAATTTATGAACTGAGTGGTAAGACTCCCATAGACAAAATTATGACTGCAGAGAAGATTAAGATTATGTGGAAAATCATTCACAAAAAATTTAAAACATCTATTACTTTAACTTTAAATAGAGAAGTTCACAATTATAACACTCCAAGTGCTGAGAATTTTAGAACATGTACCTCTCTTACTTTGTTTAACACCTTGCCTCAAGATCTGAGAAACTCAGTTTCATTTGTCCAACTAAAACGAAAACTTAAGCAATACTTACATTAAAAAAAAAAAACAAAACAGTTCTATACATATTATAATATTTTCGTCACTTAAAATATAAGTCAGTCTCAATCGGACTCTTGCCGAGTGAACATCGCCCGTATCATTTTCAAAGTAAATCGCAAAACCAGTCTTACGGTTAATTGTAGCATCTAATTCTCGTGTGAACTGCACCTTTTACGTGGATTATAAAAAAAAATATATACGCATTGGCCACAAGCAGCGCTAAGCGACCTAGGGAGTTATCTCCCACTGGACTTCTTCTACGGGACAGGATTAAACTGCCGAAAACCCATGCCGATTCCCTACAAATGGCTTTCCTAAACAGATTTGCACCGCTCGCAAATCAATCGAACGATATCGATGACACCACTTCCAGCCATGACGATAATACCGCTCAACAGGTTACCAAGAAAAGTCGAGTGCCGCCAGTGATTATTCCCCAACTCAATCGAGAAAGCCTCAAAGATATGATGGACGCTTTAAAATTGCCGAATTACGACATACAGCACCTAGGTATAGGTAAGAAAGTCTTCCTCCCTGACAGTAGCAGCTACGACATGTTCGTGACCCATCTCAGAACGAAAAATGTGCACTTTTTTACATTTGCTCCCAACGATCAAAGACCGATAAAATTCGTACTTAAAGGTCTTCATGATATGGACTGTCCCCAGCTGAAAAAATATTTGTGTGATGTGCATAGCCTCCAAGTGTTAGATGTCAAAAAGTTCAATTTGAAAATTGATAAAAAGAAATATATAGAAGAAACAGTGTACTTGTTATATTTCAAACGTGGTTCGATTAAGTTAGCCCAACTAAAGAATATTCGCTCCATAATGAACACTATTGTGATTTGGGAGTACCAAAAACGTCGCCAACAACAAATAACGCAATGCAGGAATTGTCAGTCATTTGGTCATGGTTCATCATACTGTCATCTTACACCCAAATGCCTCTTTTGTGGAGAACAACATGAAAAGGGCTCCTGTATGTTGAAAGATACATCTAAAGTTCGTTGTGCCAACTGTGCTGGTGATCATGTTGCTAATGATATTCAATGCCCGAAACGACAAGAATACCTACAAATCAAGAAGAGGTTAGCTCTAAGAACGAACCATAAACGCGACGCCAGAATAAACGTCCAAAATCCCGGTATATCTTTTGTGAATCACGATTCGCAATTCCCATCGCTAACTGGTGTACATACTTTTGCACCCACAACATCAAATACTTTTATACCTAACAACCTATACAGTAATGTTCTAAAGAGTCAACAAGACTTTACAAGTAATAATATAACGTCAACTTCGCAACTCTTCAGTGCTAACGAAATGATAAATTTAGCTCAGGAACTAATTACGAAATTGTCTCTATGTAAAACCAAATATGATCAGTTCCGCGTTCTCACAGATCTTGTAATAAAATTCGTATATAGTGATTAATTCTTTGAAATGCATCTTATGGAATGCTCAGAGCATTCGTAATAAATCCACTGAAACTTTTAATTTCTTAGATTCTAATGGTGTCGATATTGTATTTCTAGCCGAAACTTGGCTGCATGCGGGTGAAAACCTATCCAATCGCAATTACACTATTATTAGAAAAGACAGAGAAGGTTCTACGGGTGGTGGAGTTGCGATATTTATTAAAAAAGGTATAAAATTTCAAATTTTAAACGGGCTAGGTACAAAAATCATTGAAACCGTCGCAGTCAAATTAGAACACATTGACACTATTTTAATAGCTGCCTATTTTCATGGCACAAGACTGGACAGATCTAAATTACAACTATTCAAACAAGACATAAGACTCCTCACATCAAATAGACGCAAATATATTCTCTGTGGAGATTTCACTGCACGCCATCGATTTTGGAACTGCTCGAAGGCGAACAAAGCTGGAAAAATTTCATATGAATTATTAACCGACCATGCATTTTTAGTCCATTCCACAATCGATCGCACATGCTATCCTCCTAGAGGAAATCCTTCTATTCTGGACCTAATAATTTCTGATGGACTAAACCCCATATCTCAACCTATCGTGTGTAATGATTTATCTTCCCTTCACTTACCAGTTTCATTCACAATAGAAAAATCTGTTCCCAAAGTCCAACAATCATACCTCAATTACACGAAAACATCATGGTACAGATACGGATCGCTTATCACGAATGAAATTAACCTTCGCACACTTGATTTTTCTCAAATTACAAACACGGAGCACGTAGATAGTATTATCGATAATTTCTTAAGAACAGTCCGCATCGCAGGTTTAGGATCAACACCCACAGCCCCTGTAAAATCACACTTTTCACGTTTAGACATGACAGGCACTACCCTAATCAGACAACGTAACAATATTCGTCGTGTGTGGCAACGCACCCGAAATCCCGTTCTTCGTAAAATTATTAGTACCCTAAACCAAAGGATCTGTGCGATTCTTCACGAAAGCAAAAACCGTAAATGGAATGAACTACTGTCAAAGCAGGAGAAATCTTCTCGAAAACTGTGGAAGCTTCTCAAAACTGTTAAAAATAAATCGCGATATATACCACCCTTAATATCACCAGATGGAACTAAAATCAGCAATTAGAAAGATAAAGCCGAACTACTGGCGAATAGCTTTGCAGAATCGTACACATTAACAAATCAGCTTAGTGATTCGCACACAATACGTGAGGTTAATATGTTGGTTGGTTCCCTAAATGAAACCCCTAATGACTTCTCACCTAATAATTTCTGTAATCCCTCTGAAGTCAGAGCAATTATTAAAAGGCTAAAGTTAAAAAAAAGCAACCGGCGATGACCAAATCGGGAATATTTTAATAAAAAATCTGCCAAGAAAAGCAGTCGTCTTGCTTACATTTATTTTTAACTGTTGCATGAAGTTAGGGTACTTTCCTAATACCTGGAAAAATGCCAATGTGGTTCCCATTCCAAAGCCCGAAAAAGACAAAAGTATTCCTTATAACTATCGTCCAATCAGTCTTTTACCATCAATCAGTAAAATCCTGGAAAAGGTAATACTTAAACGAGTTCAGCAGAAAGCCGACCAAAATCATATAATCCCTGATTGGCAGTTTGGTTTTAGACCAGGACTTTCTACAACCCACCAGCAATTGAGGGTAGTAAATCATATCAGATCTGGTTTCAATAATAAACAATCGACCGGTCTAGTTGCCCTAGACATTCAGAAGGCATTTGATTCCGTCTGGCATCAGGGACTAATTTACAAGATGATGAAGTACTCCTTTCCTATCTACCTAATAAATATAATTCGTTCTTTTTTGAGTTCAAGATCCTTTCGTGTCAAAACAAAATCAGTATCTTCTGAACGTTCTATCCCCGCTGGAGTCCCTCAAGGGTCCGTATTAAGCCCGACTCTTTACAATTTATATACATCCGATTTAGAAAAGCTCCCAACCTGCGAGGTCGCTATGTATGCAGATGATATAGCTATTTATTGTACCTCTGAATCTCCACACGAAATTGTTAACAACTTACAACAACAACTTAATATCCTTAAAACATTTTACAACAAATGGAAAATTAAAATAAATACTGAAAAAACACAAATAAATGTTCGTGAAGGATGAACAGACGCGCCAGCAGATACCTACCAGACCCCCAAATAAATGTTCTAGGAACACCAGTGTCCTGGAAAAATAATATCACATATCTCGGACTTCATTTAGATAAGAAGCTAACATTTAAATGTCACGTAGATGAAACTGAGGTTAAAATGAACAAACGCATTCGAACGTTATACCCCTTTATAAATAGAAACTCAAAATTATCCACAGAGAATAAAATATTATTGTACAAAACAGTGGTGCAACCCATCATCCTTTATAGCTCTCCAGTATGGAAACATTGTGCTAAAACACATAAAAAGACACTACAAAAAATTCAAAATAAGTGCCTTAAGCTAATAATGGACAAGCCATTCTTTTTCTCCACTAGGCAACTGCACGCTCTAACAAAAATAAAACTTATTACCCAAAAAACTGACGACATATACAATAAATTTGTGAACAAATGTTCATTCCTGAACAACCCACTAATCTCTCTTTAGTACCTTCTCTGCGCTTAAGATAGTATTATAGGTTAAGTTAACATAGTTCTTAAGCTTAAATTAAGATAGAATTAAGTCCAAGTAGGTTTTTTTAGTGCACTTTTTCCTCGAACTATTATCTGTATATATACAATCAAACTCCTGTATCATTTTCGAAGTATACCACTAAAATATAGCTGTAGAGATTTTGTCTGAACTCTAAACAATGTATAAAACTTGTAATACGCAAACTGAAATCTGACCAATAAATGTTATTTTATTATTATTATTATTATAATATTTATTCACTTTTCTCTCTTTCTTTTTTTATATATATGTATATATAAAAATAACAGGCGCGACAATCCAACATTGGACTAAGGCCGCAGGATGTGTTAGTGACATCCTATTTCCAAGATCTTATCTGCTTTTTTTTTTTGTTGAGGTAATGAGATCAGCATCACGCTCAGCAGTGTTATTTATCCCCATAAATGGGTACTCGTTTAACATCTGAGTGAGATCATAGTCCGTCACAAGCTCTTGAGTTCGAAAAACACCATGGCTCACGGTGAGATTCGAACTCATGACCCTGTGCACCGAAGGTGCGCGCACTAACCGCTAGACCAGCCAGACTATTATATATATATACAAATATAAATTTCTTTTTTTTTTTTTTAATAAATCGATTAGCAACTAAATATGAAACGAAACATGTACATTCACCAATCATAGTATTAATTAGCGCGATTTGCATTAATTAATAGCCAAATCTTTATGTTGAAATAAAAAAAAAAACGTTTTTTGCATTCCCTTATACCAGTGTTCACACTTTCTGGGAGGCGAAACAAGTTGAATAGTATATTTTATAAATTAAAGTTTTTCTTTTTTCCATTTGGTATCTAGCTTTTGCCACCTACTAAATTTTTTTCCCGTCTAATAATGGAATGGGTAATACGAATAACAACCTTTATGTGTTCCTCTTGTTGTAAAATAGCTAATTAGTTTAGTAAAAGGTGTATTGTCCACTACCCCGCCTTCATTCCGAGGGAAATGATGATAAAAGGTCGAAAGATAACTAATTTAGTTAGTGACAAAGCTATGCTGATCCCTTAATTCCCTTGTCCTTAAAAAAAGCGAAAATTGTTATGCTCTTAGGATAAATTAACTTCATGCAGAAAAGTGTACTAGAATTTTTTTTTTGTAAAACAATTGCATGCACCATTAACCTATTTCTTCCCAAGGATAATAATACGCTCAAACCATGAAGTTATTTGGTAAATTCCAATCAATTACAATACAATTAAGAAAACAAAATTAAAAAAATTTCAGTAAGTGCCACCAGTAGCTCCCAACGTGGTGTTGCGTTGAGGCAACGTTGAGAGTTTCTCGGTAAAAAAAAATTTAAACGAAAATTTAAATTTTAAGATTTTGCGCTGCAAAAAACTTGTTGATTTATATGGCGAATAATAAATTTGGTGATAAAATCCTGAAACACTCACTACAGCGATATAGATGAAATTTTTGGCAACATTTTGGGCGGGGTTTTCGTACACCTTATCTAGTGGTTGGTCGTATCGACGTGCATCAAGTTAGCGAAACAACTTTTGAAAATCGACTCGGCGACTTTACAGTAATTTGCCGCTAATTTGTTGTGAATTAGTTGTGGAAAAATTAATTTTGTGCCTCTAAATTTTCACTGAGAAAATGGGTGTTTCGCCAAGTTGACGTCAACTTAGCCAATACTATACTTTCACGGATCTACACAAGTTGAACCCTGCATTTCCAACATGATCCTGAAAGAAAATAATTCTTCTTTCTATCTTTTACCTAAAAGGAAAGTTGTTCAGATCAGCGTTGCAAAATTATCTCATTTCTTGATGCATTCAATATTATTGTGCAAAAATCATAAAAATACGCGTATATTGAAGAAACGATCCATTTACATGAAACAAGATGTCTTTCTGCATTACTATTTCAAGAACTACTCTAACAAATAATATAAATTGCAGGAAATTCTCTCTCATCAAGCGAAGTACGTCGAGTAGTTCTATCTATCCTTTTATCTCTCAAGTATGCAACTCGGTACTTTTTTTACCTTAGCAAACTTATCAACTATTTCTCAGAAATTCTAAGAAGTACACAACTTTTTAGTTGGCATCTTCTTAAAAGCCAGGTATGTACATTCTTCGTTTTAACATCCATATCTAGTATACGAGTATATCCTTTTATAGGTCCTACGGACGCATAGCACGGGTGTATTATACAAATTCTACTTTGAAATCTGAAAGCAACTATCTTTTTCCTTTTTGCGTCCACTATTTACCGAGCTCTTTTTTATACTAAACTTTTTTATTGTATCGTAAATACTTTGCATGAAAATATTTCTTAGTTTCGTCCTTCGTTCCGCTATAAAGAAACGACAAGGAGTCGTGTCTATATGTATATTTGCCGGTAACAGCGAAAGGATGTTTATATGTTGCACTCGTACACACAGTCTGCACTTTATCTTAGACTTTTCCGTTGAGCCGATAACATTTTTCACTTAGCGTAACTTTTTTTCGGGGTTTTTTGCATTTTGCAATAGCAACAACGGTCGAGCTCTTCGGCGTATCTTTTTGTGCTGCACTACGAATAGTATGTTCGCAGTGTATTGGCATGCCTTTTTGGGCTTCACTAAAATGGATAGCATCTTTTTTGAAAAAAGCCGAAGTGTATTAAAAAAGTTTTGCGAAGTTTTGAATCGTAGTGGGGGCGGAAAATAAGTGGATTGCTACATTAAGGAAATTTTCAAAATTATTACAAATATTAAAGAAATAATGAGATTATTTTTTCTTATATGTTTATCTCACTAAAGAGTTTTAGATAAGATTTATGATGATTGCATTTTTCGCAATATAGAAAGTATAATTTTGCAATGATTTGAATAGTGTTTCCCGAATCAATTCGACGAAGATAATCGACTGCTCCTCTAAAAACAGTACTAACGGTTAAATAATGTAATGAAACTAAGAAATCAAACATGAAAAGTATTTCGTAGTGACAACAACTATTTATTAACGAAGCGAAAAGACATTTGTGCCTGCTAAAGTTTTCGAATTATCCGTTTGAATTCAAACACTAATAGAGAAATAAAAGAGCAAGATAAAGCTCGGACAGGAAGACTCCGGAAAAGAAATATCGTATGGCCGATCGTCGACTATGGTTATTAGCACGTAACGAAATATCCGAAACTGGATAATATCCTGGAGCATTTGTCCATTACAAAGTTTAGCCCTTACGGGAGTAGTTATGTTGGTTTATATCATTGTTGTCTCATTGTTATATGTATGTATGTCGAGGCGGCTATAACATTAACAAGCATCCTGTAAGCTGTTTCATTACATTACAGGATGGCAGTGTCACTACGATAGCCGGACCGAAGCATATACAAAAGTCATTGAATTGTCACTTGCCTTGCTATGGTTATAGAGTTAAGGACTATCTAACAGGACTTAATATAATTTCAGGCTCATCTCAGTGTATCACCGAATATAACACTCTTAACTCTCTTAACAGGAACGGACGTCCTGTTCGTCGTCCATGTGGATATGCATATAAATGTTCGGTGTGGGCTGGAACGGGCGTTTTACTGACATCGTGAACTTGATATCCTCGGAGCACTAACATCCACATGTAAAATTCATTCTCCGACAGGAATCACTTTGTCTTCTTCATAGATTTATGATGGCACATGTGGACACTTACTCGTATCTGGCATTTTACTTCGATAGCCACTAGAATAATAGACCCCGACATGAAATACAATTAGCTTTTGAAGGATGCCAGTCAACATGGAAAAAAGAAATAATGACAATTTATTACCCAAGAGACATTGTAGCGTAAGGAATAAAATATTTTACTTTAACCCAGTGGCGCAACTACGGGAGGGGCTAAGGAGGCTTAAGCCCCTCCCAGACTCAAAAATTGGGAAAGGAAAATTTTAAAACAAAATTTTTGTACAGTTCCTTTGGTGAAAACATTTGTTCAAAATTGTTTAATGCGCGAGAGTTAATGCACATCATTATCTATGCTTCGACCCAACATTAAAATGTTACAAGATAGGTTTAACTATGTGCAAACAGAGATAGGAAAAGATGTATCTTCGAACCATGTTTATCCGTGATAAGAAATGGTTCAAAGATGCATCAGCTATCATCAACTATCAATTATTTGTATTGTTAATGTATTAAGATAAGATTAATTGTAAGAGTATATATAATGCCATGAATTATTGTAATAAGTCAGTCTAGTGATTATAATGAATAAACAGGCCACGCTGACCAAAAATTAATATTTTTGTGTTTTGGTTTTTACTAGGCTCAAACAAATTTAATTGGGGGCTCAACCGGGATACGGTTCAAAAAAGTGAAGTGAAAAATATCGAAATTTAGTACCGCCGTTTCGAAACAACGTAAGCCGCGAAAAACTGTATAAAAATCTTCATCTTTATCAGTGACCGTGTCCAGCCATTTCCCAGCCAGCATCGGCCTCATGTACCGTGAACATAGCGACAAATAAGCTTTACTTCATGAATCACGAATCGGCATTATATATCGATAGGACGCATTGAAAGTTAGATACATGATGGTCAGCTGAAGGAATGTCGACGGATCATGCATATAGGAAATATAATGGTTTTCCCCTCTAGTGTGATTTTTGTTGCTGGGGTGATTAGAATCACGAATAAATTTGATCATTCATATAGTCTGGCTGGAGCAGTGGTTAGGGCGCGCACCTTCGGTGCATAGGGTTATGAGTTCTAGACTCTCCGTCGCCCGTATTTTTTTTTAATTATTCATTGATACATTGAATATATATGATACTTAACTATTACATAATGTTTACGAATAACGATTTTATAATGATTATCCGTAATAAGGCGCAAATGCGTATATACATGAAATAGGGGGACATCGTCATATACTGCTTGTATGAAAACGTGATGAATGAATAAGCGATATGTGCTTACGCGTGTTGCATGAAATAATGATTACAAATGTGTTAAATGCTGGCTGGGTTATTTCTCCTGTTTGTCACAAGTGATCCTGCAGTGATAAAAAACGAAGCAGTTAAATCAACGAGGTGATCCAGGAGACGTCAACCACATATCGAAAGACGATAAAATTCGATTCCTGAGGCATCTTGCAAAAAGTAAGTAAGGCTAAGGACTTCAATTTACATTTGTTACGGCGACTGAAGCGCTGCTATAATTTGTCTAACGCTGACGCTGATGTTCAAGAGAGGGTGAAACCAACCGAATTTTCTGGGGCATATCAAATAATCAAAGTGGAGGATATCATTAGGGCGTTTTGTGAATTAAGTTTTAAAAGTGAAGAAATCGAATCCATCATGGATCTCCCAACCTTACGAGCTAAACAAGAGATTCTCGAGAATCAAATTGCACAATTAGCTCAAATCGTCACTCAGCAGAAAGCAACTATCGATAGTCAAAATATAGTATTAGCAGAATTAACTAATATTCACAATTTAAATCCTGCCACCTCGGAGAAAAGGGCAGATGAAATTTGTGATTATCAGAATCCAAAAGAAGTCAACGTCTATATGTTTAAGAGTCTTCCTACATTTAGTGGTGAAGGAAAAGAGTACCGTTCATGGAGGAAACGCGCTATGATTCTCTTTGATTCAATAGAAAATTTAGAAAATGAGAATGTGTATAAAGAAGCATTAGTTTTAATTAATAATAAAATTACGGGCACAGCAGCTCAAGTATTACTTAATAATAACACTCCTCATCATTTTATTTAAATTATCGAACGTTTAGATGCAACATATGCCGATAAACGGCCTTTGTATATTTTAGAAAACCAGATGACTACTATTAAGCAAGGTGGTAATAGTTTGGAAGTATTCCATAATAAGTTGAATGAGCAATTGAATTTGATTATTTCAAAAATCGAAATGTCCTATACTGACTCTAAAGTCATTCATGCTTTTACTCGTGAATTGGAATCAAAAGCCGTTCGTACTTTTATGATAGGTATAAACAGTGTGGCAACTAAGAAAATGCTTTACGGACAAATTCTGAAAACTTTAGGGGAAGCCTATGCTCTCGCACAAACCATGTACCACGATATAGAATATCAGAATTTAGACCAACAAAATTTTAGACTACGCTATACACCTCCAAGATTACATAATACCTTTCCACAACAGCAACATTTTAGACACAATAATAATAACCAATTTGGATTAAATCATAACTTGAGACTTCCTCAACCTAACAACCACAACCAACTACATAACGATTTTAATCAACAGAGACCGGAGCCTATGGATACATATAGTAACAGTCTTAGGATACATAAGGTAACAGTTTTAGGAGACCTCAAAATAATCCTTCCTTCAAACGTGAAGCTGGAAGCTCTTCTAACAAATTTAGACATCCACAAAAGTTCCAAAGAATAAATCAGGGAACAGATCAAGATAACTATTCAACTACAGTTAATATAGGAAAGAATGTTATGGAAGAAATAGACGCTAGTCCTTTTTTAGAATTATGAAAGGCTTGCCTTGTCTTAAACTTAGATTAAAATCGGATAGCAAGCCTGTTGAAATTTTAATGTTAATTGACTCTGGTAGTACGAATAATTACATCAGAGAAAGTCGTAAATTAGGAAAAAATATTAAGTTAGACAAATCCACTGAAACTCGTACAATGCACGGGTCAAGCAAGATTAAATATAGGTAAAAGGGAAATATATATACTAGGGGAGAAGTTGACATTTTTTGTATTAGACAATTTCGATGATTATGAAGCATTAATCGGAGTAAATGGAATAAAACAGTTAAGAATGAATCTAAATTTAGCAGACATGCAGCTCACAATATTCAGTAGTATGAAAAAAGAACAAATACAAAGGATAAATTATACATTGAATGACGAGAAATACAGGAAACAAATTGACGAGATAATGAACAACCATAG
The DNA here is from genome assembly GCA_949715475.1 of Microchrysa polita. Classification (NCBI taxonomy): domain Eukaryota; kingdom Metazoa; phylum Arthropoda; class Insecta; order Diptera; family Stratiomyidae; genus Microchrysa; species Microchrysa polita. The sequence continues at coordinate 133,761,849 of OX454416.1, read as the reverse complement.
GGTAGATGATTCCTTACCGTTTACGACCACAATTCAGGCAACTATCAGGACAAAGGACAGCTCTCCAATTTGGACTAAGCAGTACCCATATCCCTAAAGTGATAACGAATTCGTAAACAAAGAAATAGAGAAGTTGTTGAAAAATGGAATCATTAGACCAAGCAAGTCACCATACAACTCACCAGTATGGGTCGTGCCAAAAAAGGGAACTGACGATAAAGGTAACCCGAAACGTCGGTTAGTGATCGATTTTCAAAAACTCAACGCTCAGACAATTACTGACAGATATCCAATTCCGGATGTGAACTTGACTATTCAGAATTTAGGCAAAGCAACTGTATTTTCAACATTGGACCTTGAATCAGGATTTCATCAGATAATGATAGATGAAAAAGACATTGAGAAAACTGCTTTTAGTATCATCATCAATGTGGCACGATAGCCCGACGTCGGGCCTTGGCCGCTTTTAGTATAAATGGAGCTAAATACGAATTTCTGAGAATGCCATTTGGATTAAAGAATGCCCCAAGTATTTTTCAGCGATGCGTGGATGACATTCTTAGACCATATATAGGAAAATTTGCATATGTTTACATAGATGATGTGTTAATATATTCTTCCTCGCCTGAAGAACATATCGAACACATTAAAATCATAACAAATGCTTTAAGTAAAGCTAATATGAAACTATCGTCTGAGAAAAGCAATTTCTTCAAATCCGAAATAGAATATTTGGGTCACATCATCAAAAAGAATAAAATTACAGTGGATCCAATGAAAATTCAAACCATTGAATCCTATCCCACTCCTACTGATCTTAAGTCTCTAAGATCATTTCTGGGACTAGCTTCCTACTATCGAAAGTTCATTCAGGATTTTGCCAAAATTGCAAAACCTTTAACTTTATATTTGCAAGGAGAAAACGCCCAAGTTGGAAAAAATCGAAGCAAAAACGTTACAATTGATTTGAATCAGGAGGCCAAAGAAGCCCTAGAAAGATTAAAAGGAAAGCTGAAAGAAAAAGTTGAATTATACCAACCAGACTATACTAAACCACGCTGACCAACCAGGCCACGCTGACCAAAAATTAATATTTTTGTGTTTTGGTTTTTACTAGGCTCAAACAAATTTAATTCGAGCACCATATTTATAAAATTTTGTGCATAAAATTGTTTTTATAATTTTACACAAAAGTTCCCGAATTTCGTACGAAAAATGTTCACTAAAATTTACATGCGTTTTTGAACAAAAATGAATACGGAATTTCGCCAAAGTTGAGCAATCCTTACAACAATTTTGTCATGCTTGATGCTTGCCTTAATCCATTTTACGTACATAATTGTTGAACGTGATGAAGGAGACATTTCTGTACAACATTTCGAAAAAATATGTTAAACCAAATTGAACAAATAATTTCTAATAAAAACAAAATCTGGATACAAGCGGTGTATACTTCGATGTTATATCGTACTCGTTACTTATCGAAATACATGTCCGATATCAATTGGTTCTTTGCGAGATGGTGTAGGTGTTCTGTCACTAGTCCCACAGTCGTTTTCACCTGAAAAGATAAGATTCCCTGGAGATAGATACTAGTCGAACTTCAGCCCGGTTTTTGAGTAGCGGACATTCGTGAGTTTCATGCCTTTTTTCAAAACCCCGCTGAGCGTCTTCCCCTAACCCGTAAAAAGTTGAGATACATTAGGAACGACAACAATCTATTGCCAAATCCAGTTGAGAGATCCACGGCGGTATCACTTTTTCTGTACTAGTAACGTAGGAAGACGATCAAAATGCCGAAACTATAGAAACCAATCCGCACAAATGGTATTATATGGAGCGACGACGACGGGATCGTTTGTAGCGCACAACGTACAGTGGCGTACTCCTATTTTCAGTCGCACCATTATGATGCTTTAGAGTTTACCTATTTGGTACTGAAAGTCTGTAATAACTGTCTGTCTACAGCGCCATTACTGAAAAATTGCACTATCACCCAACTTGAAACCGCAGCCTCGTCCAATAATGCGGATGGCTTTAGCCCCCTCCAGGTCCGATTCCTGGTTGCGCCACTGCTATAACCTATTAGTACCCACAGTGCTAATTTAAGATGCCCCGGAAATAATATTTAAATCTATATAAAAATGGTGTTAAATTGTACAGTAAAAATCAATAATAATTAATTTTGAAAAAAAGCCCCATTACCCTTGGTACCCCCTATGGAGTTTTATTGAGTCGCATCTTTTCGAAGGGACTCTGAAATTTTCAGCAGATTTTAGTGTCATTTTAATGAAAATTTTACGTAATTTTAAAGTTATTAATTTAAAATTAAACAATATACAATAATACGACTGACTATATTTTCCAATTCATTGTGATTTCCAAGCCCATGTAGCTATGTTGTGGCCAACCTAAATATAAATGCTAATCGCTCTTTCAATAAATCGCTCCGGTCGTACATCCGAACAATGAAGCCAAAAATCAGCTATATTGCTACAATTGCCGTAAATATTGCTCCTTTCCACACACACACAGCCACTGAAAGACAAAGTCCTGTGAATCCGGTACGATGTCGTTTGTCGTACATCACGGAATTGTCGTACGTTCCAATGTCCTATAAATAAAACGATTTTATTGAAGCTTGAAAAATCAATTTTGGCCAAGAAACAATGCCACAGGCAACTTTATTCTTTTCATTTTATTTTTTGCTATTTTCCTTTTCGCAGCTAACCGTATCCGTCGAACGAAGGAACGAAATAAAAGGACAACAATCACAAGTTCTCGATAAAAGTTCAAGCTTGGTCCCGGCCAAATCATAATTCTGTTATAAAATTTATTTGGCCAATAGCCACCACCACAACGATTTTCGGCCTCACCGAATTTATATTGCAATGTGACAATGTTAAAGAAAGGACGTACACGTATGTACACAATAGGATAGTGTATTTTGTGTGCGGCATGTTTTTTTGGACGCTGGAAGCACATCAATTGGAGCGGTGGAAGTTTTTCTTGTCGGTTGATTTTGCTACTCGCCGCAGGCTTAGTGTCTCACTCTATGGAATTGCGCCAGGATATGTCTTTATGATTATTTTACTGATCATGGTGTTTTTCGTGCCTACTAGCCGAAGGGAGGTTTATGCACACTTGCTTGATTTTGAATTCCGGACGTATTTTTCGTAACTTATGCGATTGTTAAAATACCCCCTCGAAAAAGGTATTTATGTGGAAATGTTGTGAATAACCATTTGTTTAGTATGTATGCATGTATTTTTCTATGATATCGTCTCAAATCTACCTATAGGTGTCCGGAAACTGCCGCATAAACGCACCGGAATATGATTCTTCATGTGATTTCCAGCAAAAAAGTTGTACCGAACATACCCCCTTAGCTTGACCCTTCAGCTGCCAGAGGCATTTGAAGTTTTTTAAGAAAACATAATTTTCTTGTACGACTAAAACCAACGCCGTCTAGATATTAAGGCCGCAATGTAGAATCTTAGACGTCAAAATCAGCTCGTAATTTTTGGTTATGTTCGCCAACGTTGCACTGTTTTGTTTTTGCTTTTTATTACGTCCCTACTTGTTTTTGTTGTTTGTTCGTGTAAATAAAAAATTTAAGAGCTAAACAATAACGTCATTGTACAGCTGAGTTGCGGCTATGATATTTCTAGATGGCGTTGCTAAAACTTTAATATCCCAAAACAGTGGCGTAGATAAGGGGGGGATCAATCTCCCCCCTTCGGTCGCACATTTTTTATTATTACTTTAGGTACGTAAAACAAAGCAAAAGTAAACTTCTTGTTGGAATTATTCAACGTAGTGTTTCATAAAAACATGAAACCATTTTCAGAACTGCAATATAAAATTTAACACTTCCTTAAATTTCAATTTTATAATAGTAGCGTTCCGATAGAATACAAAGACTACAGCACAGGCACAGGACTTTACGTTTATCTTCTTTTTCACATTGGAAATGGAGCTTCGCACAGGCAACTAATGAAGTAATCTAGAAGTGCTGCTCGCTCGAGAAACTATGTAAAGGTCTGCTGAGATTTTCCCAATGAAATCGCATACTTGCTGCCGTGGAATATGTGGCAAATTCTGGGGAATTCCCTAAGCTACAATCCGAAAACGGTTCCATAATTTATCTCGGCCATTTTATATTATTATTCGATTGCCCAGTCATTTCATGTAGATGACATTCTAGCAGTCGTAAAAAGCAGTGACGCTAATAATATATATACTAAAATTTTTGAATAAAATTCACTATTGTTGAACATGTTCATCGCTGTTTCTCCACATACGAATTAAACGAACACAAAATGGAAAAGTTAACTTTTCGGTATACAGAAAACCATCGAGTACACCGAATTAGATTCCAAGCGACTTACACTGCCCAATGACTCACAAAAAAGCGGGCATTCCATAGTATGGTTTTTAGACTATGCGGATTGCCCTTCTCACTGATTTCATTGATGAATTGAAGCACATTAAGTACATCGCTGTATTAAATGGATATAATGAAAAAACGATCGAGGACTTGGTTTCCCTACACTCAAGGAAAATATCTCGATTCCAAAAAACCAAATTAATTCCAGAAAAATGGCTAGAAAAAAGTTGCTCTTACATACGTCCCTGAAGTGACAAACAAATTAAAACATGTCTTCAAAAAACACCATCTCAAGATTGTCCATAATAGTAAGGGAAAGTTGCATAACCAAACACTTTTCAAAAAACATTTAAATGCGATCAACAAGAACATGATTCAAAAGTTAGCAGTTGCTCTTCATGCCGCGGAAAACGACCACACTCAATTGAGCTTCGACAATTTAAATTTGAAAAAACAGGTGAACCAGCCAGCGAAGCTAGATGCATACGAAAGTATGTATACAGGGTGTCCGGAAACTGCCGCATAAACGCACCGGATTGTGATTCCTCATGTGATTTCCAGCAAAAAAGTTGTACGGAACATACCCCCTTAGCTTAACCCTTTAGCTGCCAGAGGCATTTGAAGTTTAAAAAAAAAAATAATTTTCTTGTACGACTAAAACTTCAATATCTCAAAAGCTAGACTAGCTAGAATAGCAAAATATCGTTATTTCTAACAGTTTTAATGCCTTAAGCGCATAAAACTATTGTTAATTTTGGATTGATTTTGATATAATTTGAACAAATTGCAAATCTTAAGGGGCAGTTTGAATTGAATTACGAGCTAAAATTAACCCTATAGTTTTCTGCACTTAACCCTTAAATGCATAGCGTACCATATATGGTGCATGGCTAGATTCCTGTAAAAGTCTAGAGATTATTAAATTTTTGATTTTTTTTACTTTTTCCCAAAGTAGACAAAACGAGCTTTCATATAAATTCAATTTTGGCTTCCCGAAGCTTTCCTTGCATTGTCTGTGCGTCGTCAAAGTGGACGAACGTTATTTTTTGTGGAATTTGAAAAGCTATTCTTAATAGCTAAAAAAATTGGCGAAGTATACCGTTGTTTGGAAAAGGAAAAATACTGGTGAGTAAATTGGAATGTGTTCTTGAGAATCTTTTGAGATTTTGGCCAGAAAAAGTTACTAAAGCTATTGTTTGCATCAATTTTGCAACGTACCATATATGGTACACCATGCATTGGGGCATATTCAGAAATATCTATACATACATTCCGATCGTTCTTTGCTGATGAAATTATTCTCCTTTAGTCTTGGCGTAGGGCAGGATATGTTCATAAAATTTTAATTACCAGCTCTTTCAACATTATGGTGCGTTTTATTGGGCCCAGAACAGGACCAAATAACATAAATTTTCATATACAAATTATGTCACCAATCCATTTTCCAGGACATTTACTGTGATTTTTATGAAAGCTAGGTTAATCAGTCCTGTTCAGAATCCAAGGAAACGGAGCTGTCGTAGTTGATTTAGAAGGATCGCTTTTGTCATTTTGTTTTCTACAGTACACCGGTCAGGGCTTAGCGTTTCTGTAGCTGCTTCTTATAATCCCAGTCTTTTTAGTTCGCAAGTATACTGAAAAAATTGGTCACATCTTTTCTTTTATCCCTAGGATACGTCACTAAAAAAACGAGCTTCCATACTTGACATCTTAGATAGATACTTGGACTTTCACCAGGACTCAAGCAGCTGCGCCTTGATATCCAATTTCTTAAACCATTTGACTAGGACATGTAAGTCCTGGAACTTGCACAAATTTGGGTTATAAAGCAGGCAGCAGGTCATTTCCATATTAATGCCTAGCAAAGTCAATCCAATCCATATACTTTTCAAAAAAGGAACTAGGAATCCCACGAGCTATGATAAGTCAAAAGTCTCGAGATATACGTTTAACAGTGGAACATGTTTATAAGAAACTTTTATACAGAAGATTTATTTTATAACGAAATTTAATCGCGCTAATAGCATGATTACATCACCTATACCCATGTACAGAGTCAGACGGCACGCAAAGTCCAAAATGATCTATTCCATCTTTTTTTTTGTAGGGGAGGAAGGGGTATATGAGTCAGATCTGGCGTGCTTTTAATATTTTGTAAGAACATCTGACAGCTACCACTTGACACACATTTGAATTTTTTGCGACATTCTATCAAAAGATATGGCTAAATTTAGGTTTGTAGGGGATGTAGGAGTAGTAAGACTACTCCACTTTCCATCAACTTCCAGGATATGTCACAAATAGGCACGATACAAATTTTAATAAGGAATAGGAAACTAATCACGCACCAACCCGAGCTACCTTTTAAAAAACTTAATATTCGCGATTTTCTATGGAAATTACAACCTTTCCTTTAATGAAGACGAGTTCATTATATCGAGTTTCCACTATAATTTCGATCGAAACTCTCAATAATCATTACCCTTTCTTTTTTGCTCTTTCCTATTTAAGTAAGAGGCAGATTAAATAAAATTTGAAAAATGTCTTTCATTTACACATTAATGCCTGAATGCATGGCGTACCATATTTGGTACACAATTCAAATTCTACTATTTTCGCTTTTCTGGGAAAACGGGCTATTTCCTGGGAAAATAAAGGCTGATTCCGTGTTCAGTGACTGATTTTACATAAGGGGAGGTCAGTTACGATAGTGGGTTCAGACCCCATGCATTTAACCCTTTAACGACTATAGGCAAATATGTTTGCCGGGAGGTTTTTGACATTTAAAATTGTTCACGTTAAAAATATAACAAAATACTCGGAAAGAAATTCATAAATGAGAGTTGGGGCAACAACATTATTATGGGTATAATTTCCTATCTGACCCGCTTTGCCCCACACGGGCCCCCAAAGTTAAGTGAAAAGTAGTCACAGTTCAAGGGGCTGTAATGTAACGGTAAAATCGAAAAAATGGATGAGCCTCAAATAGTGCATTTGATCTATCCCTTCTCTTTGTAAAATTGCAACGTTCCAGGTTTTCCGAAGTTCAGTGAACTCGTACAGGCCTAAAATAAGTTGGGCAAATATATTTGCCTATGGTCTGAAACGGAACAAAACGCGCTATGTCTTTATACCCGTCACTATGTGAAAGGGTATATTAACTTTGTCATGAAGTTTGCAACGCACAGAAGGAAGCACCTCCGACTATATAAAGTATATATATAATTGATCAGTGTGACGAGAGAAATCGATTGAGCGATGTCCGTCTGTCCGTCTGTCTGTCTGTCTATCTGTCTGTCTGTCCGTCTGTTTCAATGCAAACTAGTCCCTCAGTTTTAAAGCTATCGGGCTGAAATTTTGTATGCGAGTTTCTTTTTAGTGTACGCTGTATATATGTCGGAACGAATGGAATCGGACCATGGCGTCATGGGGCTGCCCCTGAAAATTAGGTTTTTCTAAGAAAAACTTTTTCCTTTATGTACCAATCTTAACCAAACTTCACCCAAGTGTGTTTCTAGTAAAGCCTCAAAACATATCTAGGAACGAATGGAATTGGAACATTACGTCATATGGCTGCCATACAAACGAACCATTAAAAATTAAGTTCTTCTAAGAAAAACTTTTTCCTTTTTAATCCGACCGTAACCAAACTTCATCCAAATATGTTCCTAGTAAAGCCTCAAAAAATATCTAGGAACAGATGAAATCGGAATACTACGTCATAGGGCTGTCATACAAACCAACCCATGGAAATTAGATTCTTCTAAGAAAAACTTTTTTCTTAATGAACCAATCTTAACCAAACTTTGCGCAAATGTGTTCTTAGCAAAGCAACCAAACATGTCTAGGAACCGATGAGATCGAATCAATACGTCATAGGGCTGTTATACAAACCAACCGCTGGAAATTAGGTTCTTGCATGAACAATTTTTGTCTTTGTGAATCAATCTTAACCAAACTTCACCCCAATGTGTGGCGAGTATAAGCTGACCAGACGTACAGCATTTGGCTGTAGAGTACAGCATTTTGACATGTCGTACAGCATTAGTAAATGTACAGCATTCCCAACGCCACACCCAAGAAACCTAAATGACTGCATAATAACTTTCTCGGTGAGGCCTGTAGTCAGTCTGTTAGGTGTTATTAGCAAGGTAATCGCACTTTCATGTAGCAAACGTTCATTTTCGATAATTTCGGAACTCTTTGGTCAATCGTTCTGAAATTTAATGTACCTAAATGTAAGCGACAGGTAGCTCCACAAGCTGTGGATTACATTTACTTTCATTTCTCCATATTTTAGGGTCCCCCTATCTGCGTTCGACAGTTAAGCTAATCGAAAACTCTATAAAATTTGTACAATAAATTTGAAAATTGGCAGACTTGTGAAAATTTCAAGGCTCTAGCTTAGGGATGTCAAAAACCGGACGGTTAGTCCGAAAACCGGTACTTTCAGAACGGTTAACCGGTTTTTTTCGGTTTTTTCCTCCTCCCGGTTTTAACCCGGACGGTTGTTGGTCCATCCGGTTAAAACCGGAAAAAAAATTCTTTCAAAATTCATATTTTCTTGATTTTTCAGTATGCAATTCTATTACTTGTCCTCTATGGAAAATTTCGTTTTCAAATTTCAGCCCTTTAACAATTGCCGAACACTCTTTTTTTGCTATTACTCGTAGAACAATCGCTTCTTCAAATTACCTCTGCTTGTATCTTATCTCTTCCAAGGCAGATATTGATTATGTTTACACTGCGTTTCACATGTATCTTGGTTGTACAACGTGAATGGGAATTGATATTCGTGTATAGTATAATGTTGTAAATGTTTGGATTAAAAAAAAAAAAAAACGAATAAAATAATTAAATCAGATCTGACAATTTTATTTAATTGTCTTTTTTGTTCAACATGTTTCTCTTTTAAATTAGCTGTCTTACTACGTCATGTACGTGCATTTCAAGTTGATTTTGCATACGATACGAACACCAGCAATACGAGTGTGTAAGCATTTTTTTTACTAAAATTCTAGGCAAATCAATGAAAACACCCGGTTAACCGGAAAACCGGTACTTGGAGCCCGGTTAAAACCGGATGGTCTAACCGGCTTTGCAAAAAAACCGAAAAAAACCGACAACCGGGTTATGGGCCGGTTTTTGACATCCCTACTCTAGCTCACACTTGTAGCTGTAGAGCTATATTTGGCGCCCACCGCTCACATTGTCTCCAAATTTCAAAGTCCTACCTATCTGCCTTCGGGAGTTCAATCGTTTCAATCGAAAATTGTCCCTAATTCGGAAATTCTGGAGCGGAAAATTTCGAAATGTAACAGCCATGTATAGAGGACCGCACTGCCCGTTTTAGGTGAAAATTTCAAGGTGCCAAGGTTCAGAAGTAACAGCCATGTAAAGATGCGATTTGATTTTTTTACAAAACGATGGAAAAATTACTGTACTCCATCCGATTCTCCTGTCAACCTCTTTAGGAAAAAGAAAATGCAAACTAAAGAACTCTGTAAGGATTTCCCCTATATGTCGACCAAATCCAATAAAGTAGCGATAAATCCCCCGAGGCTCGCCATCCGCTTAAGAATTCTCTACGCAATGAAGTATCAATTTATCTATTGTAATAAACAAAACGAAACTAACTTTTAAATAGGTAGGTACAAGGAGGTGTAATTTTCGTACTTCAAATAAACAGCTTCGTGATTTTTGTCTCAGGGTCACGGATAGTCAGAGATAGGGAAAGGGCCATCATCATCCCTACAATGCTGCTGAGACTGCAGTTTCGAACACTGAAATTCAAAAGTTGGAAAGTCACTGAGTATCGACTGTCTAGAAAGCGGAAATCGAATCCGTATTGAAACAAATTGGATTATAAATTGTCCTCTCTTGAAATATGGTTTTAAAAAAATGCCTTTCTAAAAAAAGGGAACCGACAATTTAAACTGACACAAAATCTTAATCTTCGTCGTAGATTTGAATTAAATACATATTCCTAACCCTAAAAAATCCGGGTTCATTGTGTTAAACAATTGTTGGGTTTGCCCCTTTTAAACGAGATCCTGGCTACACTTCTCCCATGCCTGTTATAACTTTGCGTTTTAAAACATACATTTGCACTTCACATGCTGATGATGTTTTGTCAATGAGAACATTTAGAAGTTGAGGGATCTTTTCTGGGTCTTGTTTAGTACCTACTTACATAACCTTGCAAGGTCGTAGCCAGGATTTAGCTGGGTTTCAGAAATTAGGACATTATTAGAATCTTGTTGTTAACTGTAGACGCTAGTTTCGGCGTTGCCCCAATGCATAATATGCCTCCTGTCCCACTGTTCCTGTGTCGAATCCAATTTTATCGCTTGACGAGGCTGGGCGAGCACGATAGTACGCACGATTACTTCATTGCTCCGCTATCATCGGAAGCAGACAGTGCCACGTCTACAACGCCAAAGACTTCTTTTCTGTACAATTATTATAGAAGGGCTCGTGGGCCATAGTATATGCACGAAGCAGCAACTATGGAACTATGGAAAGTACGATCGCGTATTCGGTGCCCGCGTCGTGCTGCTTTTGCCTTCCCTTCGCACGACCAAAAAAAAAATTACTTCATTATTACAGGGAAATATTTTATTTCAAATTGTGTAGCCTGTATGAGGTCTTACGAAATTTGTTGAAGTTTCCATTATGAAAGACCATCCCAATTTTGGGTCACCAGATTTTTATGTGTTTCAAATTGTTTATTATGTAGTCACTACTTTTGTCCAGATGACACAATTCATCCGACTGCAAGCTTAATTTCGGCAGAGTTTTAGAAATGAATAAATTAGAAATACTGTGGGAAGTTAAATACTGCTGGACTGGACCCCTCCCCTGGCTACGTCCCTGGAACCTTGCTTTCCTGTCATACAAACCAACCCCCAAATATTAGGTTCTTGTAAGAACAACTTTCTTTCTTTTTTAATCTTAACCAAAATACATCCAAGTGTGTTCCTGGATTAACCCCAACGTATGCAGGAACAAATGGAATCGGAACACGTCATAGGGCTGGGGTAGAAATTTTTAACACAAAAGGAGCTTAAGTTTCATTCAGATGTGACGGGTATTCAAATTTCGGCCGCACCCGAAATTAGCCTCGGTCTCGTTTTTTATTACATTTGCAACATTTAGAGTTAGAGTCGCGAAAATGAATAGTGTAAGAAGGTTTTCGGACTTGCACTTAATTGTGGTGAATTTATCGAATTTGTAATGGGGTAAATTTAAAATTTTATGAATCTGAAAGGTCAAATAATTTGCGGTATATAGCGTTCATAGATGTAAAAACCTTCTACCTCACGACAGCTGTTTTTTTCAGCAACCAAACGAAATATATAAACTACTGCTTTACGAATCTAGAGATTATCGCAAAGAAAACGTTGTCAAATTATATTACTATATTTGGTCTTTTCTGGAAATAATATTTGACAAATCAAGGCTAAGTCTAAAAATTGTCATTTACTTGGAAAAATCTGCTGTATCTTCAAAACGCCTAATCTACTCCTAATAAAGACAGTTTCAAAAAGAAGCCCAGCTTTATTTACTCCCCCAAAGCAATTCGGTGCCTCTATGTGTCTGAAACTGGCTACACAACTTTCACGTCTACACTGAAAAAAAAAAACATTTATAAACTCGATGAGTTTGTTGTATTACATTAATGCCCATCGACAGCAAAGAAAAGGGTTGAAGTTTATGTTGACAGTTCTTTGTAAGGGTCAATTAATTTTCCATTCTCTAGCAACATTCTAATATGGCAGGTGGACAATTTCCGGAAGCGAGGGTACATCGGTTTCTATGCAGTGGGGAGCATATCTGCATATGTGGGCATTCGGCCGGCGGCTCAGTGGAAGAGAAGTCACTCTATCTCTTATTTTCGAAGCGTGGGTTCGAGTCACACTGTGACCATAGATGTTTGTATGTTGTCCCCCTTTAGATCCTTTGCCCTATGCTTGAATTAAAGGGTTATCCCGTAAAGCCTTGACATCGACATAAAGAAAAATGCAAGGGACATAACATCTTCATCTGACCGACTGATACAATTCAACTTAAACGGGCGCGGTTTGTCGCTACATAATTTAGCAAAATAAACGTAATGTGCCTATTTGCTGTTAGCTATTACATACAAATAGGCAAGTTTGCTCTTGGATATTTTTCGAATTACGTAAGCATATACAATACTCTGCCGTAACCTATAGCTATTCTACAGAAATCCGCACCGAATATCGAGCCGGTTTGCCGGAGGAACACATCTACTTTAGTAGACCACGAGTCCACCCTTTTCCAGAGATGATCAGGACTGGCCTTTTCAGGAAATAACTCTTCATAAAATACGAAACCGAGAGATTTTGAAAGTTTATCCTTGTTGTACTTTTATGGATGAATATGACTGCTCAGGTGTACTTGTACCCAACGTAATGTGTCCTTTTGCTCCAACAACATCTCGCGATTGCTTCAATATTTACCAGACCTAACATTATTTTTTTTCAATTAGGATCTTTACTTTTAAAATACATAAATTACACGTCACAATGCCGTTATTATGTTCAGTTGTTTTTAGGTGACAAATTCCCTTTCAACCCATAGGCAAATATATTTGCCAAGCGAAGTGAGGGGTAAAATGGGGGGCTAGGGGCACAATTTTTGGTGACATAACTACTATTAACCTAGTGATCACGAAAATAAAACAAAAAACAAAATCGCTTCGGCCAAAAATGTATGGTCCTCAAAGGGTTAAGGGTTAAGGCATTAAAACTGTTAGAAATAATGAAGCTAGAATAATTTTTTTTAAAAAATCATACAAGCACCTTACTTTGGCAGAAGTTGGAGAAAATTGAGATGGAAAAATATTTTGTTTTGGGTCAAATCGCAAAAATGGGACTTTGAAGCTCTGTAAAAACCAAACCTCTTATCCGATTTTAGTGCTGTTAGTTTTATTTTTTAAGTAAATTTGTCGGCTGTAATAATCATTTTATTTTGCTATTCTAGCTAGTCTAGCTTTTGAGATATTGAAGTTTTAGTCGTACAAGAAAATGATTTTTTCAAAAATCTTCAAATGCCTGTGGCAGCTAAAGGGTTAAGCTAAGGGGGTGTGTTCGGTACAACTTTTTTGCTGGAAATCACATGAGGAATCACAATCCTTTTATGTGGCAGATTCCGGACACCCTGTATAGGTAACATTATGCAATGCAAACTCATATTAGTAATATTAACACTATGCAAAGGAAGTACATCATCAGTTTCCTATAGGTATATGTACCCGATGAAGTCGACAAATTAAGTTATTATCAGAGCTTGGAAAAAAGTGAAAAATATAATTAAATATAATTAAAATTGATTCTGCTCCAGCCAGTGATGGAATTAGATTCATGGTCTGCTGCACAAGCGCACTACACTATTTGATTGTAACGTAATGCCCAGAGGCGGATAGATTGCTTTGAGTGGGCTCAATGGAGTATAGCGGGCGCCAGTTTGATAAGTGAAACCCGCAGGTAGAGGTGATTGCCAAAGCGGCAGCTCGCTTCCTTCCGGCGGGACGTATCCACAAAGTTAGGCCATATTTCCCCAACTGCTGTCGCAAGATTAGTCAGCGAACGGACTAACTTAAGACGCGTCAATCTGATCGATTTAGAGTTCAGGAGCTCCGAAATTAAACGATAAGTCAACACCTAAAAAAGAAAAATGGAACGTGCATCTCAAAACCTGCAATATTTCCAAAGTTATCGGCAAACTCTGGGCTAACGTCCACCCGCTGTCACCAAGACAAGGGTAGTGAAGCGATCAAATTCTGTCAGAAAGCTATAGCGAATCCTAAATTCAAACAATAACAAATGAAAATGTCAATATGACGTGGATATGACATTACGAAGACAATCAGCTTTTATCTGGCATGACAAGTTTTAAAGCTTTTCCAAAAATGGTGTGCGTCTCGTCTATACGATAAGACTTAACCAGCTGCTAGGTACCAAATAGCGTAACTTTAAATATCAAGACATTGTGTCAACGAAATGCGGGCTGTGTAAGCAATGTTGAAAACACGCACTAAGTCTGTCGGAAGTATTCCGATTGAAAATACACAAGATAACCAATAAGATAAGTAACAGTGGAACTCAACTACAACATTGCAGGGCACAATATCAGTAGTCCTCCTGAAAAATCAGTACTATACTTTAAAATTTAATTGACAGTTCAGTTTTTCTACATTTCTTTACATCGGGGACGTAGCTGCAGCTGTTTCTTTAAGGGTTACGCTTAAATTTTTCAGGAAAGGTGTTGAAATATTTAGCCAAGCTTTTCTTAAAAATATTGATGATCGCGAGTTTGGTTTTCCAATAGAGATGTATATCCCTAGGTATGGCAGTCTTACCATATTCAATGAACACTAAAACTCTCGTCACACGTCTCGTGTCACTCTGCATCGCTACAAATTGAATTTATCAAAGGCCACAGAAATTTGTTTGGACGTAATTTACTGTAGTCATTACACAAAATGTGGTTGAGAATTTTTTTTATTCTTTTTGGGTGCCGAGCTCGAATCCGAAAACTCAGAATTTTCGGAATCTTTACGTTTTTCGGCTTATAGCTTCGAAACTGCACATTTTTGCGAAAACCTGTCCGTGAATATGTTAGAGGAAACATGATTGCGGGCAAGGCAACAATAATCTTCAAAATACGCTAAGAGGTATCGCTACAATTGATTGATTGAATAACAATTTCTTAGGGTTTATCACGTACTTACTACACAACGATTCTTAACCGGTGGTCCGCGGACCACTGGTGGTCCGTGAGGCGACCCTAGGTGGTCCGTGAAGACTTTGCTGTGATTCCCTCATAATCCGATACGACAAGTCTCCAATCTCACGCAGCTCAATCTTAACTTTGTAATAGAAACTTGAAGGTTGGAAGCGGATGGGAGTCCGTTTTGACTGAGCAGGACAGACTGTTTTTATTGAGATTTTGACCGATGTACACTGTGTAAGATATTTATTGTATTGTATTTGATTCACTCAGAGAAAAAAAACGCACATTCATATTAAAAGCTCCACATTTAAATTGAACGCAGTATTCGTTTGAAAAATATCGTTTGATTTGAACGAGTTCTCACTTACGCTAAGAGAATTTCTTTTAAAACAAAAGAGCAGCTAAACCGCAAACGACGGTCGTTTAAATCAAAAGATTCCGCATTACATAGTAATGTACATTCCTTTACGTAACAAATACGCATACCTAAAGGACGCGATGCCAAAATATCATTTGTTTCAACGTAGCACAACAGGTAGTTAATACTTCTGGCCGGTCCGATGAGTCTCACGTGTTCATATTCGTTCCAAACAAATGTGTATAGTGTCTAACAACAAACGCGTAGTAAAATCTTCGTGGTTTGTTAAGAGTGTTTTCGATAATGTACTTTTGCATTCATCTGGAGGAATGGACGCTTGCACACGGGCAATTTAAGTTTAGCGGGTGTTAAAATAAAAGTGTATTGTATTAATCGTATTAATATTAGACCTAAATAAAAAATAAAGTGTTTTTCTGAAGTTTTCATAAGTTTTATTCTTTATTCATCGAATGGAGAATGGACAATCAAACGGAATGTATTATTTTATTTCAGCAGAGTTTGCCTTTAATTCCATGTAAAACTCAATTATATTGAATGGGGCAATTTCTATGAAATGAAAACGGGATGCGTTACTTTCGAAATACATACCGTTTCATTAAAAAGAATGCTTCGTTTAGTTTAAATAACAAAAATGTTCAATATAAAAACGAAGACGGTTGATACAATTGCCTTTCATTTATTTAAAATGTTTTACCCGTTTACAATAAAAGAATAAGTGTTTATTTCAATGAAAAATACGTTTAAATCGACTGGCTCCTTCTTTCCAGGTAAACGTAAATTCTTTTGATTCAAACGCTTTTTTACAACTCATTATGCTTTTGAAAGAAACGCCACTCGTTAGAATTAAACGCATTTGCGTGTGGAGCCAAATCAAAAGCGGAAATCGTTTGAATTAAATATATTTCGTTCAATATTAGTGAATATTTCTCTGAGTGTTTGGTCGCTGAAAGAAATGTGAGTGTAGCTATGAAACACCGTCAAAATTTGTTTTATATGCTTATTGAAAAAAGAAGAAGAAGAGCCAAGTTGACAGCTGCGTATCGAAAATCGTGAAAATAAAAATGCTAAAAAAAATTCTAAAACAAATAAATATAAATTGAACAAAAGTTAAAGTGTAATCATTAGTGAAGTGGAAAACTATAAAACAATAAAATATCACCGAAATAAGTCTCGCTTGATACCGGGCAAGTGTTACTAATTAGCCGACTACCGATCAGTCACTATTAGCTGCAAGCAACAAAAATAACACCCGAGTCGACTACCTCAACCTAAAAAGGTGATATTAATAAATTGTATATGCTCTGCCGTCGCTTGCAGATACCACCGTCCTAATTTTTGCATTTCATTGTTTTCGCATGCCCCATCTATCTATCTGGAGGAGCCACCGCACAAACCATCGGTCAGCGGCCTATCCCGCCAAAAATAATTAGGCGCTGCATCACATTAATACCAGGTGATTACTGATATATGTATTTAGTATATGTTCTGCCGGCATACACGGACACTACCATAATCGATATATATTTCATGTTCACACATCAAACGCACAAGTGAAATTGTACCGACAAGCCATCAGATAACCACCATTATCATCTGCATTAGCTGTCAAATCGAAATTTGCAACTGCCACCGTGGACCGGTCAAGTAACAATGAGTACTATGCTGAAATGTATATCATGCAACGCACCGATCACAGATAAGACCACTGATTCATTGGAATGCACAAAGTGTAATAAAGAGTACCACTCGCACTGTGTAGGCATTCGAAAACCGACCAAAGAGAGAAGAAAAAACTTTTTATGTCCATCATGCGAAAAAACTCAATACTCTGCTAATGAGACAACATATAGTGAAATAAACAAAAATTTAATAGCTATTCAAAAAGAATTAACAAACAACAAAAACGATTATAAAGATCTGAAAAGAATATTTAAAGAGGAAATGAGTGAATTTAAGAATTCGGTTAATTATTGTAGCGCAAAAATAGATGATTTTCAACTTCAAATGGAAAAATACGGGGAAAAAATGGATAATGTAACTAAACTATGCGATAAACTAACAGAAGAGAATAATGAATTGAAAGCACAAATTAAGAAACTTACAACTACAGTAAATAAATTAGAACAGGAAAAGAAGCAAAATGAAATTGAAATAAGTGGAATCCCAGAAACTCCGAACGAGAATTTGAATGAAGTCATCAGAAAATTATCAAATTTATTGGATATAAATATACAAGAAGCAAAACCCATATCTATTAAACGCCAAATGAGTTACAATAAAAATAGCATGAAACCAACATCAATAATAGTAAAATGCTCATCAATCCAAGATAAAGAACTTTGGCTATCCAAAGCCAAATCGAATAAAAACCTTTTGCGATGCAATAATCTACACGAAAGTCTGCCCAACAACAAATTTTATATAAATGTTAATTTAATTAAAACTTTTAAAACCATACTATACAAAACTAAGCAATTTGCCATAGCAAATAAATTTAAATTTGTGTGGGTCAAAGATGACAGCATACTCATTAGAAAATCTGAGAATTCAAAAATTTACAAAATCAGTTGTGAGTCTGAACTCAATACTAATTACTTAAAATAATTTATTCTATCTATTATTTATAATCTATATTTCTATATTTTTTTTTTAATTGAAATGTCATCTTTTACTTACACAAACAGTATTTTAAGCTTAGAAGAAGCACAAACCAAAATTGTAAAAACAAGTCAAGAATGTAAATCACTGTTAATTAATAGTATAAGTAGCAAATGTGTAAGAATCATCCATTTAAACATAAGAAGTATTCGTAAAAATTTTGATGAACTCGCAATATTATTACATGAATTAGATCGCAACGTAGATATAGTAGTTCTATCAGAAACGCAACATAGTAGCTATTCAATAAGCTTTGAAAAAATAATGGATTCTTTCCAATTACCCGGTTTCTCGATGCATTACACTGAACGCTGTAGGAATAAGAACGATGGAGTTATATTGTATATAAAAAATTATTTAGAATTCGATTGCATAGAACTTAGTTCAGATGAAATCACAGGGCTTCACCTGAAAATTAAAAGCAACCAGAATGAGATAGCTAATATTTACGCCATATATAAATCTCCGTCTGTAGATACCATCACTTTTATTTATAAACTGCACGAAACGATCTCCCTTTCCAGAGGATCGAAATTTGATATGATAGTCGGTGATATTAATATAAACATTCTTGATAACACCCGAACTAGTAATGAATACTTAACGACCCTCAATAGTTTAGGATTTACCTCCTACATTAACAACTACACCAGAATAGAAAATGGCAATCAATCTTGCATAGATCACATCTTCATAAGGCAACAAGAAACACCACTAAACAACGATAATATCACCCCAATTATATTTCAAAACTCAATTAGCGATCACTTTACAATCCTAGCAAAAGTTGACATTACATATAAAAGTAAACAGGTAAAGGAAACCAGAATATTAACCAAAATAAACTACGCAACCTTAAAAACGCAAACTAGGAACATTGACTGGAATGAAGTTATTAATGAAAACGATCATTGTAACATATCCACAGATAAATTCATTTTTAAACTAAGAGAACTAATAAGCAAATGCACAACAAAACGAACAGTTCTAAACAAATACACAGCCCTAAAACCATGGCTGACTGAAGGTATAATAAAGTCAATTAGAATAAGAGATAGCATTAAACAAAAACTTAATAGAGAACCGTTTAATACATCTCTGCTAAATCATTATAAATTTTATAGGAATAAAATAAATCACTTGAAACGAACGGCAAAGAAAAATTATTTTCAAAATGAATTGCAAAACGATGTAAACAATAAAAAACTTTGGAAACTTATTAGCAATATGTCAAACAAAAATAAAAACAACTGTAACGTACAATTGGAGCTTGCACAAGATATGTATCCAAACAATTTAAACAAAGAAATAACATTAGCTAATTATTTCAATGATAATTTTATTGAAGCTGGAACTAAGGTTTTCCGGGAATATAATATGAATCACAATATTCAAAGAGAGACCTATCCTCCTAACACTACGGCTAATATACACTTCATGAAAACCACAGAAACTGAAGTTGAGGCTCTGATAAATAGTCTTAAAAACAACACTTCACCTGGGTGGGATTCAATAACATCGGAACATATAAAAAGCATAAAAACTGAAATCAAGAAGCCACTCACCAAATTATTTAATAAATGTTTGAATGAGGGAGTCTTCCCAAACGCATTTAAGAAGGCAATAGTCATGCCAATTTATAAAAAAGGAGATAAAAACGACATCACCAACTATCGTCCAATATCAATCCTGCCGACATTGGGAAAGATTTTTGAAAAATGCCTGAAGCAAAGACTGAATAAATTTATTGATGAAAACAATATTATATCCAAGCAACAATACGGTTTTCGAGAAGGATTTAATACCGAAGACGCAGTCATGAATGTAACTAATTATTTACATGATGAACTTGATGCTGATAAAAAACCAATGGCGGTATTTATGGATCTGTCGAAAGCATTCGATACGGTATTATGCCAACATCTCATACACAAATTAAGAAGTATAGGTATAGAAAATAAGCCACTACGTTTACTCAAATCATATCTATATAATAGACAGCAACGGGTCATATTAAAAGGCAACTTTAGTGAATGGAAACATTGCAAAGATGTAGGACTACCACAGGGTACAGTACTCTCTCCACTATTATACAACATATATGTAAACGAACTTTGCAATTTTAAGCAAAATGACTGTTGTATCGTATCCTTTGCAGATGACACTGTACTGCTAGGGTCCTCGTCTACATGGAACCAAACATTAAACTTAATACAGACCGCAATGAGTGAAATCCAAAAATGGTTAATTATGCATCATCTTAAATTAAATATTCAGAAAACCAAAGCCATGGCATTTACAATAAGTTCAACAACCCAGCCTTCATTTAATTTCATCCAATTGCATGATAATACATGCTCTAATTCTAATCGTTGCGGTGATCACTGTAGAATCATTAACTTGGTTGATGAAACCACCTATTTGGGATTGGTCATCGATAAATATTTGAAGTGGAACATGCATGCGGACTATTTAAATAAAAAAGTAAGGCAGTCTTTCTTCATATTGAACGCGGTTAATAGATTCCTCTCCTCTGATCAGCTAAAAATAATATACTACGCGTTAATACAATCAGTTTTACAATATTGCATAGCTGTCTGGGGTGGAACATACAATGTACACCTTGAAAACATTAATGTTACTCAGCGACAAATATTAAAAAATATTTTTACACTTCCGCGTCTGCACCCGACTTCCAACCTATTTGAATCAACGAAGATACTCTGCCTAAAACAATTATATATAAAATCAGCTTTATATTATACTTTCAAAAAACAGATCATCACCCCTTTACATACCAGAAATACACGTTTCAATAATAGAAGAATACACGTCCCATTATGCCGTAAAACGCACACCCAAAAATATATAAAATATCTAGGACCTAGTAGCTTTAATCTATTACCTCCCGAAATACGCAATCTGAACTCGTATCAGATGTTCAAATTTAATGTGAAAAAATGGCTTCTTAATTTTAAATACGATGAATTCTTTAGCACTTTTTATTTTCTTTAAAGCATTACATTATGTATACATATATGTATGTAAATTTAAGAGATAGTTATTTTGATAATTTGTTACTCAATTAAATGTGATATGTAGCTCTAACTAAATCATCTCCCATCACAAGCAAAGCTTATTAGGGAGATAAAAAACACTACGTAAAAACTATTGTATTTAAATTGTATATTCTGAAATCTAGTGAAATAAATTATTATTATTATTATTATTATTATTATTGTTTAGGAAGGTGACGAACGCAAGATGATTGCGATGTGCAAGAAAACGAGGACGACCGAGCTTGATAGGAATGTTCACTTTATGTGGAGTAGCTACGTGTCTTTATATACTTGGGGGTTGTCATAATTGTAAGTAAACAGTTCAGGTGTTTAAGGCGATGAATATTTTGAAAATCTATTCTTTTCCGGCCAGACCATAATGGTAATTTATATTGCTGAATTAAGATAATTAAGCTATTTTTGATCTTCGGTAGCACTTCTAAATACATAGTTTTCCGACAGGTTTCTGTTGGTACAACATGAACCAGCAATGACATAGTTTTAGGAGCTTATGTAAAAAAAATTTTGTTCGTCCAGTAAGAATTGTAAGGGCTTTATAATATGATAAACAAAACTGGATTTAAAAACTATGAGCCATCTCTGGATGAAACAAACCAAAATATTGGGCAACACCTTTTACGAAAATTAATGAGGGTTTCACCCAGAGTCCTTTGCAAAAATATCTTTGTCAGTCGACTTTTTCTGCTTTTTTTCCGTTTGGCGTTATTTCCACATTTTTTTAATCGAAAACGTCAACTGACAAGACAACAATAAGTTGGGTTCCAAAGGTAACTTGAATTAATTCTATTATATTTCCCTATTGATATTACCAAGGTGCAGTACGGTCACCGCAAGAAGTAGTCTTCGGTACAAGATTTCATGATTTGAATCGTTCTTATCACAATTGCAATTTGGTGGTCCGCAACAAGTAACGAGTTTGATCAAGTGGTCCCTCATGTGCAAAAGGTTAAGAACCACTGTACTACACTAATTGGTGCTTAAGCCACAAAAATAGTTTAAACTTGAGATTAGAGCTTGATTGGAATGGCAGTGCCTCACAAGATTAAGATTGCACAATTCCTGCTTTTTATGTGATCGTTTCTTCCAGGCGTGTATTGTCCACAACTTCGACCGCGCGGTTCCCCGAACCCCGATCCGTGTGGGTCCGCCATAAGATGAGATGAAGTAAAGTTATATTTAGGCAATAAATTCCAGCCAGCTCAGAGTGAAAAATAGGCAGTCCCTTTTCAGCCAAATAATGTTTATAGTTTTTGCTGAAGGTACCAAGTTCATTACCAGGATATCAATTTCAATGGATACTTGTTCACAGCCGTGATATAAAGGAATAGAAGGAATGTGCAGGCAGGACTCCACCGATTTCTTAGATTGTGTCATGAACTGGGTCCCTTCTGTTATTACGAAGCGGTTCAAAATAATGCGGATGCGCTATTGAGGTAATCATCAAACTCTCCCTCATTCAAAGGAGTTTTTAATTGTCCTTACTCTTCCTTCGCATGACTATTAGCACTGCTAATATCGCTCTATAGAGCTGGCATGGTTGAGTCTCGTTTTTGAATCGATTGTGTGTGTAACAGCCCTTCCAAACTTTCCTCTGCCATTATAGAAAGTTCCTTCAGAGCATTTATTAATTTATCATTCGAATAGTCTAATCTAATCAATTAAGCTTTTATTTCATAGGGATGTCTTAACAACTGCGCCTCAAAAATAAGATACTCTCAAAGAATGTTTCCTTTCCTTCTTGCAGGTGCCGGGCGAGGGTCGTGGCCGAGGTGGTAACCCTACATCTAGTGGCGCAACCACGGGAGGGGCTAAGGGGGCTAAAGCCCCTCCCAGACCCGGAAATTTATAGAGACGAAAAATTCGAAAATGAAAAAATGTCCTTTCGCGCAAATTCAAAATTTGCCAATGTGAAAGCATTATATTGGGAAAATGTCTTCGGAATTATAACTAAAATTTGTATGCATTTTTCGGACGAAAATCCCCCAGACTCTCAATTTTTTTTATGAATGTCCCTTTTCATAAAAATTTGTACAACCTGTTGCTTTAAGCAAAAACAAATTCTTGGTTTGGTATACGCGAAGAAGGACGCATTACAAATTGTAAGCGTTGCATCCTTTGATATTCTTCATTCGATAACAACAACAACAATTAAGGTTTTCCGTCAGACTAAATTGTCAACACCCAAAATATTGATAGAAAACATATTACAAATTGTAAAGCCAAATTTTAAGAAAGGCATCAATCGAGAATGACCGTTCACATTTCGATAAGTGGTATCTGCGTGTGTTTTATCTTTTACTTCTGGTTACATTTAACTCGGTTACAACTTCCACGCCCTGCCTCACTTGGCTTCGCCCATGATTCGAGTAGTATAAACGAAATTGGGTAAATGAAACGGTTCAAAAAATTTGGAATAAGTAAGAGGAAAATGGTTTGAAAACCTCTAAGCCAGTAACCAATGTAATGCTGGAAAAATTCAAAATTAAATTTTCATATGAAAATAAAAGAAAGAAAGTGCCAATTGCTACGAAAAAAATGATATCGAAAATAAGCGTGTCCAGTAATATGGATTGCCTTAGCTTAGCCCCCTCCAGGACAAGATCCTGGTTGCGCCACTGCCTACATCACAAGGATTTTTTGCTTGAAGAAAAACTAAGAAGTTGCAAATGTTTCTTGAAATTTGAAAGAAGATTGATTTTATACCTACATACGATATCTTCCGGTTAAAACCGAAAATTGAACAGTCGTTAAGGTTAAAAACCGGAAGAAGAAAAAACTTAAAAAAAAAACGGTTGTCCGTTTTTAGGACTAACCGCCCGGTTTTTGACCTCCCTGGTTGCAAGTATACCGCGTTTTGTCTGGTTGCAAAAAGTAGGAAGAATAGGAACTGCGTAAAGGTGACCTGGTTTTTGGTATTATGTACCTTAGTTTTCATTCTACTCGTATGTAGTTGATAGTGATTAAATATTAAAAATAACAGGCGCAACAATCCACCATTGGACTAAGGCCGCAGGATGTGTTAGTGACATCCTATTTCCAAGATCTTACCTGCTTTTTGTTGAGGTAATGAGATCAGCATCACGCTCAGCAGTGTTATTTATCCCCATAAATGGGTACTCATTTAACATCTGAGTGAGATCATAGTCCGTCACAAGTTCGTGAGTTCGAAAAACACCATGAACCAAGGTGAGATTCGAAATCATGACCCTGTGCACCGAAGGTGCGCGCACTAACCGCTAGACCAGCCAGACTACAACCAGATTAAATATTGGCAGACAGTAATTCAAAATGTACTTAGTTGTGCCATGTCTAATTCGAAATATTATTAACGTTTACGTTAATTAAGATTCAACTGATTTGACTACTGGCATACATTTGTGTCCTTGCAAATTGTTATTCTATGAGAATATAATTTTGATTAGTCAAAAAAAAACCATGACGATTAAAATCATCCTCCCACAACCGATAAACTAGTAAAATACTAAATTCCTATCTTTAGGCGCGCAAAATCATTTACCATTCATCTTCTTAGCATTTGTCGTTACAAAACTAAAGTCTATCCTAAACTTCATAAATCTGACAAACTCACAGTAACAGTCAGCTTCCTTCAATAGTTTAAGAAATTGACCCAGTTTACAACTTATATAACTTTTCACAAATTGTTACGAATTCCCAGAAGCATACGCATACACACAGAGTTGAAATCAACGCCCCCGTGCGCCTCGCACGCCGTAACGTCGGTCGTTGTCCTGATCCTAGTCATCTTTGACTGCCTATAGGAAATTGTATATCAATGCCGTCTCAACGCTTTTCCCCATCAAGTATTGAAGCGTATACGGAAATTTTCCCTGGGAAACATGAAACTGTTATTTGCTGAAAACAAAACCTCCGATACTTTGGCGAACTGTTTGGATTTGGAATTGTAATTTGTTGCCAGAACGAACCAACGAACGTATGAAAACGTGAGAAATCATTAAAACTTTGGCAAAGTATGTATGTATGTAGATTGGTTGTTACACCGAAGACCGAACTACGAGTGCATATAATGTGGCGCGTTGAATTAGGAAATTATTAAGGTATTTCGTTCATTATACTTTCTCATAATTCATGGTGTAATTGGTCATTATGTGTAATTAATGATATGTAATACATCAATTAACGAATAATATTGATAAATAACGGTGGAGTAGAAATCCGAATTTGGAGAGGTTTTTACAACCTAACGGAAACGGATATTGAGAAGTACCAGGTTGTTGTGAAATGTTCCTTGTTTCAGTAATCAACAGAAAAACGAGACGTGAACATCCAGAGAAGCGGGAGCGCCCATCAAAGAAAGAAGGATATGCGAACAAGAACAAGATTACCAGCCGAAACATGTTACCAATTGACAGGGCTCACAGCAAAAAATACGGTGTGAATTTAACTCCAAAAAGTGTCGAATTAGGTCCCTCCTTTTGGATAAAATAGAGTGGTTTTCACAATGTTTCAGCTGTAAAATATTTAAAGCTCGGTAAAAGTATAGTTATAGAAACAGGCGTTTTTTGCACGACTGACCTCTGACCTTCTTCAGACTTCGGAACTGGCGAATAACTAATGCTTCAAGCAAGCAAAGAAATGCATTGCTTCATATTCTACTTTGCAATTTTTCCTGTTCCAATTTCTGGGTCTAAGAGGCGCCTTAACCCTTTTAGCGCCTCTGCCGGTGTTGATTAGAATGGCCATACACTGTCCAATCGATCGTACGATCAACGGTCGTTATCTTTGGTGGCATTACCGATGTACTGTAATGCAGCTATAGAAAATGACCGTTTATTATACAATCGATTGGACAGTGTATGGCGACTCTTAACCGGTTTAAAATCGATGTACCGTTTTTAGAAACACCTCTAAATAAAATATAAATTCGCTTATAAGAGTCAACAAACGCTGTCCAACCGATTGTACAATAACTCTAATTTTTTAGGCTCCACTGTCGACATTGCTAAAGAAAATGAAAAAAAAAAAATGCTGAGCGTGGCAAGAAGTGGGCGAAACCCCCTAGTTTCTTATAATTATTGTACGAGATTCTTTTATGAAATATACGATCCCATTAAAGTGAAAATTTTTTAAACACGGCTCAAATCTGATTTGTCTGGCATTGTCCCTAGCGTCCTTGTCGTCGTAGAAAGTTGGACTCGCTGTCTGCCTTTAGCCTCATTCTCACGGCGATATGTGCAGGAGCCATAGACCTATATACCAGACATATGTTTAAAACGTTGAAGCATTTTTACGCGACCCACGAATATGTGTGTGTGACATGGTCATAGGCGTGGCAAAAAAATAACAAAATCAGAAGTTTGAGAAGCATTGACAATTATTGTTGATTCAAACCCTAACTTGCATTTATGCTAAGTTCTATGTTCACCGAGCGAAAAAATTGTATTTTTGTCTCCCATGAAAATCTGCCGTGCAGACTTGCCTTATATTCAATAAATTTAAAAAAAATGTGTACTGTGAACTAAAGTGCAGCTGCATTGTTTTCGCAGGCGACATGCCAAAATTCGGAATGGATATTTTCGTGTGAAGTCAGTACAAGCAAGCGAATTAGATTTCACGATCATGGAAATTTTGACAGCATTTGCATGGATTTCACGTGAACTGACGATGTTATTAAAACAACGCTGTTGCACTTTATTTCACGGGGAAACGGTGTGAATGGCAATCAATCAGGCCATGAGTGCACATTTATCTTAAATTTAGTGAATAAAAGGCAAATCTCCACCGCACTTTTTTTCACGGGTGGCATAAATGCAAGTTTTTCGCTGGGTGAACATAGTAGGTACTTACCTTTATTTAAAGTTTCGGGTTTCTGCTGTATTATGTTTGAAATGGAAAATTAAAATATTAGATGATGTTGCATTATGATTTTGAAAGAGGCAAAATCGATAGTTGCTGTTTTATTTAAGCCATATTTAAACATTTGACGCCAGCACTAGTTACGCTTTTTGGTATCGAGGTTTACTCTGACTCAAAACTCACGATGGTGTTTAGCAACGCTGCCCAAAACTACACGGGATGTATAGCAATAAAACGAGCCTGCTTTTTAAATTTATTATAAATAAATAACAGGCATGACTGACCGACACAGTACGTACGCCGCAGATGTGTGACATCCAATTTTCAAGATTTTGCTGCTGTTTTGTTGAGGGGTTGAAACCAACAGCACGCTCAACAGTATTATTTATCCTCATAAATGGGAACTCGTTTAACATCTGAGTGAGATTAAAGTTCGTCACATGGGTCATGAGTTCGAAAAACACCATGTATAAACTGAATTTGTTCACGGTAAAGGCATGTACTATGTTCACCGAGCGAAAAACTTGCATTTTTGTCTACCGTGAAAAATATGCCATGTAGACATGCCTTTTATTCTCTAAATTTAAGATAAATGAGAACTCGCGGCCTAATTGATTGTGGATGACACCTTTTCCCTGTGAAATAAAGTGCAACGGCATTGTTTTCGCTGGCGAAATGTCAAAATCCGGTGTGGTGACTTTCGAGTGAAGTGAGTACAACCAAGCGAATTCGTTTTCACGATCATCAAAATTTGCATGGATTTCACGTGCAATGACAATGTTAGTACCTACTCTAAGTCTCCACCCCATAACCCTGTGCAACGAAGGCGCGCGCACCAGCCAGACTACTAAATATTTTGACTCCAACGCTTTTTAAATTGATTTTGGATGGGTTTTAATTCAGAGTAGGTACTAACATCGTCAGTTCACGTGAAATCCATGCAATTACTGTCAAAATTTTGGTGATCGTGAAATCAAAATCACTTCGTGGTACTCACTTCACATGAAAGTCTTCACACCGGTTTTTGACATTTCGCCAGTAAATATAATGCAGTTTCACTTTATTTCACAGTGAAAAGATGTCGTCGACAATCAATCAGAACGCCAGTGAACATTTATCTTACATCAAGTGAATAAAAAGCAAGTCTCTCCGGCACCGTTTTCACGGGAGACATATATGCAAGTTTTCGGTCGGTGAACTCAGTACATACCTTCATGCGTAAACGCAAAAATATTTCAAATGAGGATTAATTATGCGTTGAATAAAGCTCTGTAATGTGTTTGCACATAACGTAAGTCAAACATTTAGATTTTTGTTACTTAAAAGACAATTTAATATGTTATTATGTAATAGCGAAATTATCCTCTATGAATGTAACAACTCCACGTGAAATCCATGAAAGTCTCCACACCGGTTTTTGACATTTCGGCAGCGAAACAGGAAAAGATGTGGTCGACATTCAATCAAAACGCGAGTAAACGTTTATCTTAAATTGACTAGCAAGTCTCCACGGAACATTTTTCACGGGAGACAAAATGCAAGTTTTTCGCTCGGTGAACTCAGTACATACCTTTAATGTAAATTTAAGCCTTGCTGAATTTTCTGGTTGAAATTTGAAATATAAACTAACCTGTGAAAAAGGATTTTATATTAGACAGACTAACGAAAAGAACCGGAGATTATTTCTGATCCACAAAATTGTAGTTAGGGAATCAGAACGGCACAACACAACTGTTTTAGTTTTTTGTTATAGAAATGACTGTTTTGTTTCGTAACCTCAAATTTTTTTACAACAACTGTGATTGATGACAGAAACAACATTAGTTTTTATCAGCATTTTACCTGGAGTGTATTGCCTCATATGTTTTCAGCGTCTAGTAGCTCGAAATCTGAATCAGATTCATTAAACAGATACGTCGAAACCACTCTCTAAATGATACACATTATCATTATGACAAGACAAAAACAACGACACAATTTTAAGGTAATATTCAAATTGCTAGTAGCTAACAGCAATTTCTATGAACATTCTAAAACTTCATTTCGATTAAATTTAGTTTACTTTTTTAGCGAACATCCGAAATATTCTAATTAGTTCACAATTCGAATCTTTCGCGCCATATTTTTATCATAAACAATCACCAAAAAAGGTTTGAGGTGAAGGTAAAATTGGAACGATTGGAACAAAAGAACGAGAAAATACATACAAGACGGCGCTACTGTGAATTCACCCGAATTTTCCGAGAAAAAATCCCTTTTTATCTATGAAATATGCAAACATTCTCACATATTTTATTTTTACCGCCACTAATTCAGTCTTTCGGATTAATAGAGCCTTTTACGAGATACACTGGTAAGCATCATGAAAAATACATAGAAATCCGTGCCACGCAAGGGAAAGCTCACCGAAATCATATTTTCACCGAAAATATTTATGGCACTGATAGTACCAGCCATAAGATATTCAGTAATATGTTGTCTACACTTTACAAGTTATCACTTTACCAGCCGACCTGGTTAGCTATTAAAAAATCTTCAATTTGTACCACCAGAACACGAAACTTACACGAAAAATGAAATTCCGGATCAAAGTTTTCGGTAAATCACAGGCACAATTCTTTACAGCGCACTTCATTATTCAAATTTAAGATGTTGTTAAGGGATTTGAATTAATGAAACTCACTAAAAACGTTAAATTTTGAAGTTATCCGTGAAAACAATTCTTAACGATTTGAAAACAGACTGGGACTTGTCACTCATGTCAGAAGTTGGAACGAAACGGACCGAGCGAATTCCCCGCAATTTTCCTGCGTTTCTCAAAATTTAATGGAAATGAGATTTTGATTTTTTTGTACTTAAAATAAGTTACATTATAATTCCAACTAAGTGCTAGCTTTAATAATCCAGGAAGAATGTGCAAAAGTGAAAAATTGCGGAATTAACGTTAAATGAGATATAAATGTTCAACGATTTCTTCCGAAAAAAATCAGTTGAGAAAAAAGGTTGAGAGCCAGTGTTATAGTCGCAATTTTGGACATTGACGTAATGAGAAAAACTCTCAAATTTGGTTTGAAAAAACAAATTCCTTCAAATTTCCCCTATGCGTCCGCCATCTATATTTGAGCTCTATCCCGTGTAGGGTAGTTGCACGCGTGAACTTTACCTGGGTAAGCGTCATTTTTTTATATGAAGTTCTACCCAAACCTGCACGGGATAAACACAATAAAACGTGCCTATTGTCGATTCCAGTGAAGAGGCAGATTCGAAGTGGGAGTATCGCAGTGTGGCGTGGAGTTGTACTACAATTGGGAGCCGGAACCCATGGAACAGCAGCAGTAGTATAAATACATCGCATCTACCAGCTAAATGCCGTAATAATAATAAGAAATAATGTGGCCGAAAACAGTTATTATATATTGATACTTGACCAAAAATTATATTTATACTTTATTTTTTTGCTTTTTGGATTTCTTATTTCCTGACGCATTATCTGAGTTTTTAATTGTAGGACTCTTTTACTGTTACGCTTTATATCGACCCAGGACTCTATCCTTGAAATAAAGGTCTACTAAATTTCCATTGAATCAGAATAAAATTTTTTTCCCAGTTCAATACAAATTTATCATTCCCCCCAAGGAAACAAATCGTTATCCAAAAAAACTCAATCTGAAGTGAGTAAAAATGTTGTACACAAGTGTTTACCAGAAGCAGTTCTTTTTCCACATGCCTGACCGATACTCGCCTGCTTTAAGCAAGCCGAAACCTTATTTGAATGTAGGTCAACCTTGTCGAAGGCAAAACAAATCTCTGCTGTATCGCGCGAGACACGACTGAGCTCTCTATTGCAATCTGACCGAACCGACCGACGACAAAGTGCAAGGGTGCACTTGGTTTACTCCTACTTTCGGCATATACGAAAATTTAGAGTTTTTCCAGTTTCTCTCAATGCCGACTCTAGCATTCAATTTGTTCGTTTGCCCGATCCTTTTATCGTACACGATGTGCACTTATCGAAAATGCACAGTTTTGGAAATTGTTCGTCCGGTGTAAACCGCTGGCCATATACGTACGTACTCCGGCTGTTTGTAGTATACGCTTCAAGCCTCTTAAATGACTGCAATCGTATCGTATCCTAGTTTTGCGAGTTGTCAGAGAACCAACTATACGTACACGAAAAAAGGAAAAAAAAACGCTTTTGATGTCGTGGTCCATTTTGGTTTTTCACGAACCGAACACGTTTCACTCCTCTGGCTTTCGACAACTCTGTGCCCGGGACCCGTAAGCATTTCCATAAGAGAGGCACATACATACATAGCCTTTAGCTACTTCGCTTCGGTGAATTGATTTTCTTCCTTTTTATGCGATTTCAACGAATTTTTTTCATCGCTCCCTCTCTTTCGCTTTGGATGAATGTTCGCCTATCGACCACAAAGGGATTTCGACCAACTCTGGCAAGTTGATCTTTTTTATACCCTTCACTCGTAGAGTAAAGGGTATATTAACTTTGTCATGAAGTTTGTAACGCATTGAAGGAAGCATCTCCGACCATATAAAATATGTATATATATGATCAGCATGACGAGCTGAGTCGATTGGGCGATGTCCGTCTGTCTGTCTGTCCGTCTGTCCGTCTGTCCGTCTGTCCGTCTGTTGCTACGCGTTTTACTCGGCCAGTTTAAAAGCTATCTAGCTGAAATTTTGCACACATGCTTCTTTTCATTGCAGGCAGTTTGTATGTTTGAATCGGGAAAATCGGACCATGGGGTCATGGGGCTGCCATACAAACCTAACCCCCCAAATTAGGTTCTTCTAAGAAAAACTTTTTTATTTGTGCACCAATTTCAACCAAATTTCACACAAATGCGTTCCGATTGATAGCACAAAAGATATGTAAGAATGGATCAAATCGGACCATGGGGTCATGGGGCTGCCATACAAACCTAATCCCCCAAATTAAGTTCTTCTAAGAAAAACTTTTTTATTTGTGCACGAATTTCAACCAAATTTCGCACAAATGTGTTTCTGTTGATAACACAAAACATATGTAAGAATGGATCAAATCAGACCATGGGATCATGGGGCTGCAATACAAACCTAACCCCCCAATTTAAGTTCTTCTAAGAAAAACTTTTTTATTTGTGGATCTATTTCAACCAAATTTCCCACAAATGTGTCTTGATTGACAACACAAACCCCATGTAAGAATGGATAAAATCGAACCATGGGATCATGGGGCTGCCATACAAACCTAACCCCCCAAATTAGGTTCTTCTAAGAAAAACTTTTTTATTTGTGCACCAATTTCAACCAAATTCCACACAAATGTGTTTCTATTGACGACTCAAAACATATGTAATAATGAATCAATCGGACCATGGGGTCATGGGACTACCATGCACCCCCCCTCCTTTTTTGGTTCTCCTAAGAAACATTTTTTATACCAATTTCACATAACCTTGAATTAATGTGTCTTTATCAAAGCAACAAAAAAGGTCCAAGCTAATGGAAAAGTACTATGGGGCCATGCTACCGCATCGCCCAATAAAATTTTCTGATTAAATATATTTATTTGCCCACTTATTCCAACCAAACCCCACACAAATATTGTTTTATCGGCGCCACGGAACTTATGTAAAAACGGAAGGCAAAGAACACAGGGGGAGGATTTAACACATGTCATAGGTACGCCCGAAAAAACTTGAAGCCCGTGGGGAGTGAAGGGTATCCAAATTTCGGCCGCGCCCGAAATTAGCCTCGGTCTCGTTTTTTCTTTTGCCGCTTGCGAATTGAAAAGGAGATGATGATGTGGTGAAAGTGATAGAGAAATGGGTACAGCGTCGTTGAAAATGCTCAATAGACACATAGGAATCGTACAAAGAAGTGTCTTTTTGCGTTGTCCTTAGGCGTTACGGCTACAAAAAAAAAAGGAAATAAAAGCGAAACAGAAATGACGACACAAGATAAGTTTAGTTTGAATTTAGAAAATCAACTAGGGTAACTTCGACTATAGGGAGCTTGATGGGATGATGATGGTCATTGTGAAGATGTCCTTGGAAAAATGTTATCCATTGATGACGATACGGTGGTCAATATGGTCAGTGCGTAAGATTTCACTTTAATTTCCACAGAAAATGTTTAAAGGGATGGTGAAAATATTTTTTTTTTAATTGTGAAAATTCGTCGAAAACATTTTTTATAGAGTTGTAAAGTTAAGTAAAACGATGGGCAATTTTTACACGAAGAATACTACATTTTCCTTTAGATCCATTAATATCCACTTAGAAACTAATTCTGTATAGTTTTTTATATAATATACATGCATAAATGCATATGTAATATTTGTTGATAGTCAATAAATTACCCTGATGAAAGCCCCAATCCACTATACGTACGTCACCTATAATCCCTTCGTAAAAACTAGGGTAATGGATTCTTAGAGTAATAATAACGTTGAACAAACCAATCTACCTATGATAAGCCCCCAATCGAGGTTTTCGTGTCGACTTCCCCGTCGCCTCCCCATCATCATATGTCGATGAAGCAAAATCCTGAAGGTTATTTTGCAGGTGCAATGCAGAGGGTGCATTTTAAATGAATTAAAAATGTATTGAATCGCGTTGTAGGATACATTGCATCCTGCAAACTGACTATACACATTTGGCCCACATATTGCTTCATTCGAAAGTATGTATGTATGTGTATCGATAAATATCGGAAAACCTTGTGTATACGAGGATAAATGGTTTGAAGGTGAAGGATGGTAGGTGTCTACTACAGTACTAGTAGAAGAGTAAGGATAGTCTTTCTATAGAACAGCAGTGACGGTATCTTGGCTGTGAAATATGTATGCATGCACTTGCCAACTTGGCGGTGTTTTAGATGAAAAGCGTCTTCATCGGGCGGAAAATAGATTTTTCATCGAACGAAACGCAAAGTGAATTTATCGCGAACCAAGTTTATATTAAACGATAAATGCAACGAAGAAAAATATTGTGAGCCGTTGCAGCGAATAATGTGCAATGTGCAATATAATGGTCTTTATATGGAAAACCATTTTTTATAGTTTCGTTTGACTAGGCAGCTTATAAATTACGTATAGTGCAATATTTTTTCCGGTTGTGAATACATACTATGGGCCATTTTTTCGTACATTTTATAGGCTGGTTAGTCTTATTGCCTAGAGAAGACACAAACAATATTTGAAAAGCTTTTCCATTGTACTGAATGACATTTTTGTTTATTTTGCATAGTTATGTTATCTTTTGCTTATTTACGCTGTTGCATGAAACCGTGCAATGATTTTTTTAATCTAAGATGATGGTGTAACCAAGCAAAATATGGCAGAACTATGCAAAATAAACAAAAATTTCATTCAATAAAATGGAAAAGCTTTCTAAATATTGTGTGTGTCTTCTCTAGGCAATAAGACTAACCAGCCTATAAAGTGTACGAAAAAATGGCCCTATGTATAATAAAAAATAGTTATTGTGTGAACCTGCCTGCGTAGCTGACTGTGAAACACTTTATAGTCAATAGGTGTATAAAGGAATCATCATTGTGGCGTATTAACCCCATGTCGAGCTTCTGGGATCTAAAAAAGCTTTAACGTTAAATTTTCGCATGAAAATATGCGATGGCCTCTTTAAATACGCATCGTGGGATGGCTAAGCATTACACTTTAAATCGCACCTTTCGACGGCTGTAAATTCCAAAGAGTGATGGCGATTATCTCGTTAACTAAACGCATCGCAGGCCCCACAAACTTACTTTTTCGACGGCTTATTTAGATAGGTAGATACCAAATACTGCACTCCGCGTGGCAGAGACCGCACTTATGTCGGATTCATATCGACAAAACCTAAACACGTCACGGTTACCCTATGGGACCACCTTTCAGTATTACTTTTCAGGGCCAGTTTCAACTAATCAGCCATCAGCACGGGTAGCAGACTTGCGTCTACGCTGCTCCCTCTGCAGCTCCATATGAACGGCAAAAATTGCCATACTTACTGAATCCCAGTTATTT
Organism: Microchrysa polita; assembly: GCA_949715475.1. Taxonomy (NCBI): domain Eukaryota; kingdom Metazoa; phylum Arthropoda; class Insecta; order Diptera; family Stratiomyidae; genus Microchrysa; species Microchrysa polita. Next base: position 133,726,720 of record OX454416.1, on the reverse strand, counting down.
TCTGATAGCAGGATCAGAGCCAGTAGGTTCTCGGAGCTTATGTTCTCCCCCAAATCCGCTTCAAAATGACTTCGGATATCTCCCAATCAGGGACAAACAAGTTATGTTTCGCATCCTCTGTAACTCCATTGCGTTTGAGGCATTCATGGCGGGTCGTCCAGCTTAAACAGATGCAAATACCGTCGATACCATCCGTAGCCCGATAAGAATGGGGTCATATAAAAAGTCACACCGGATTTTCATTCTGCGAGCTCCAGTCCAACGCTATCCAGCCACAGACTAATGATTGTAATCACCTCCACCTCGCTTGCGTACATTTAGACCAGCTCCGGGTACCTTGCGACGATGACCACGGCTATTGTCAGCAAAACCGACCACCGACACGCGACACTCCTTTCGGCATAGCAAGCTCCAAGATAGGATTATTCATACCCAGCCAGCATCGGCATCATGTACCGTGAACATAGCCACAAATAAGCTTTACTTGAATCACGAATCGGCATTATGTATCGATAGGACGTATTGAAAGTTAGATACATGATGGTCAGCTGAAGGAATGTCGACGGATCATGCATATACGAAATATAATGGTTTTCTCCTCAAGTGTGATTTTTGTTGCTGGGGTGATTAGAATCACGATACATAATGCCGATTGGTGATTCATGAAGTAATGCTTATTTGTGGCTATGTTCACGGTATATGACGCCGATGCTGCCTGGGTACCCAGCCAGCATTTAACACATTTGTAATTATTATTTCATGCAACACGCGTAAGCACATATACCTTATTCATTCATCAGGTTTTCATACAAGCAGTATATGGCGATGTCCCCCTATTTCATGTATATACGCATTTGCGCCTTATTACACTGAGAAAAAAAATTAGAATGGTTATCTAAAGAAATAGTCGAATTTATCTAAAGTTCGCGTTGATTTTCAGCTTATGATTCTATGTAGTTGAAACAGCTACGAAGATATGGATAATTTTTCTATTCGTCATTAGTTGAAACATCTACTATATTTGCAAATTCAATTAATTCATTTGTAAAGACAGCTATTCATTATCTATAAATTGTTAAATGTTGGATAGCTAAATTGTGTTGAAGAAAAAAGAACGATTGTTTGTAGTTAAATTTTATATTTGAATAATACAATCAACAACTTTTGTGGATGAATTAACTAAACTTTTTCTTCTAATCTTGCGTGGTTAAATGAACGAATTTAATAGTATTTTCAGCTGCGGAGATTAGAGAAATCAGCTATTTCTTTGGTAAAACTATCTAAATTTAAGTCAACTACTTCACTTTAGATAAAAAGTCTAAACCATTTTTTTCAGTGTACGGATAAACATTATAAAATCGTTGTTCGTAAAGATTATGTAATAGTTAAGTATCATATATATTCAATGCATCAATGAATAATTAAAAAAAAACACGTGCACCGAAGATGCGCGCCATAACCACTACTCCAGCCAGACTATACGAATAATGATCATGTTTTATTCGTGATTCTGATCACCCCAGCAACAAAAAGCACACTTGAGGAGAAAACCATTATATTTCCTTATGCATGATCCGTCGACATTCCTTCAGCTGACCATCATGTATCTAACTTTCAATGCGTCCTATCGATACATAATGCCGATTCGTGTTTCATGAAGTAAAGCTTATTTGTGGCTATGTTCACGGTACATGACGCCGATGCTGGCTGGGATAGTACAACATGTAATGTGGTTATGGTTACCATCGTGGTTGCCTTTATAGTCGACCGATATCGTTTAAAACTGTATTGACGGTCTGAGAAGCGCCCTTGTTTTTCGACAACCTCTGGCAGTTGGTTATAATTGATTCGTTTGAAGATTTTTCCCGTAGTGACTATCTAGCAGGCAGATTCGGCGGTAAGAATTTGGCTCATCTGTTGTTTTTTTTGTCTTTAGAACGTTATTGGGCTGTGAAGAGGCGTCACAAGCGTTTGCTAACGCTTATTTGGTGCGCGATTGCACCATTTCCGAGCCGACGACGACGCGCCGTTGATTTTCGCTGTAATCACTCCGTTGAACCCTACAAATATTTTTTGCTGAAACACATTACGTCCTCATGTCTAGATTGCTACACAGTCGAAAATTTTGGTGTACTTTCAATATAAAAATTTATCTATATAAATCTATCTATTTTTTGTATAGAAATAATGAAACATGGTTATATTGAAATGAGAATAATTAGAATAAGAATAGAATGTACACCACAAATAGTGTCAGTTATTTCGACACAATAACTAGTAGATTTAATAAGAAAGTAAGGTAAAATCGGGTTCTATACAAAATCCACAAAGTCAAAATCCACAAGTCAAAATCCAAAAGTCATAATCCGTAAAGACAAAATCCAAAAAGACAAAATTTTTGTATGAAGAGATCCATAATGCTATTGTGTGGGCTCCGATTCGGTGATGCTAGTGCGGGTTTTGTTTTTTTACAAAAATAATCATGAAATCGTCCAAAACGTTAATTTCCGGTGGCGGAGCTTGAGAAAGTTAAGCGTTTTTTTTTTAAGTGAAAAACCAGAGGTGAGAGCGAGCGGTGATGGTGAGATTAAAATTTTCGTTTCCCGGAAGGTGATTAGGATTAGGGATGTCACAAACCAGGACATAACCCGGTTTTCGGGTTTTCTCGGTTTTTTTGCAAAGCCGGTTAGACCGTCCGGTTTTAACCGGGCTCAAAGTACCGGTTTTTCGTTTAGAATTATAGTAAAAACACACTCGTAATGGTGGTGTTCGTATCGTATGCAAAATCCTTAGAGAAAACATAGTAACTCATGCCATGCGTTAGTCCAGAGTGGCTATGTGATCACACAACCCATATGTGTTTGACTCCAAATTTATTACACTACACTCCACGAAATAATTCAAATGTCAAAATATTGTCGATGCAATTATTAACCCTTCTGACGCCGCCTACGAGCTATTATGCCTAAGGTGTAGCTGAATCTTCTGTGAAATCAATCTTATTTTTTGAAGAGGTCTAATTTTGGTTCTAGAAACAGTTTACATACTGTGTCTTACGATGATGCGTCGTTTTTTCGATTCTTTAGACATAGTTTACATTTCGTCGAATGTTTGATCGCCTTTGTGGCCGTCGGTTCCTCTGAAATTTATATGGAAAGGGGTGGAAAATATTATTGAAAGATGTTTTTCATCAAGATGTAGTACCAATGGTCTGTTTAGGTCTATGTGCCTATATGCCAAGAGAAGGGTTAATTATCAAGTCGGCATTTTAAGAGAGTAATAAATATTACGCGGATTTTATATTCTCAATTGTAAACAAAAAAATTGACGTTTGAATCAAATTTTCACGCATACTATGAACTGCAATAGTGTGAGAACGGTGCCATTTTTATTTTCTGATGCCCACTCTGTACTAACCCATGCTTTCTCTAAGGCAAAATCAAATCAAAATGCATGCACAGGGTGCCCAGAGAAACTTACTTATTTGAAAAAAAATTCCGAGCGGTGAGTTGGGCGGGGTGAGAGGGGCGCATCTGGAGGAGGAAGCTCCTAAGTTTGTTTCCCATTCTAGTCAATCGCCATCATGCTCTGGTGTAGAGTGCAGCGGGACTCCGCCGTCGAGAGCTTCTTTTCTGACGGTCGTTCAGGGACATGATCGCGGATTTTTCAAACGAACGTTAGGGACGTGTGGTTTCAGTCACAAATGAAGTCATAGCAAACACTGCACGAGGCTGAATAAATTGGTTGCGACCACTCTTCCTCGACCACCTCATCTCTCAGAGAGGCGATTTCCCATGAGATTTGCTCATGTTTTTTTTTTATCTGGTTATTTGAAATCCCTGACCTATGTCGATCGACCATGGACCATAGCTCACCTAAAAACCTTTTATTCGCGACGCCGCCAATGCCAACATACCGATTGATATGCTGCAAAGAGTGGAGACGAACTTCAAAAATCGACTTAATCAGTGTATGCACAAAGGGGGTCGCCTTTTAACCGATGTCATTTTGATTAAACATTAAAACAATAACTATGAAGCACCTAATTTTTGACCCTTCAAATAAGTAAAATTCTCTGGCGCCCCCTATAGTCATAATGAGAGTGTTCGAAAATATGTTTAAGGGCTGAAATTTGAAAACGCAAGTTTTTATAGGGAACAAGTAATAGAATTGCTGACTGAAAAGAAAATATGAAAAATTGTATGAATTTGAAAGATTTTTTTCCGGTTTTAATCGGATTAACAAACAAACGTCCGGGATAAAACCGGAGGAGGAAAAAACGAAAATAAACCGGTTAACCGTTATGAAAGTACCGGTTTTCGGACTAACCGTCCGGTTTTTGACATCCCTAATTAAGATTCTTCTATACTGTACCTATATATTTGTAGCGTTTGATCATTGATCAATAAAAAATCTGGTCAATTGGGGTTATTAGTTTTAAAAACACTTAATTTTTCCAAGGAACCGTTTAAGAAAAAACCTAAAGTTTTAGATTGTTTTTCAAAAAAATCGCTTAACTAGACAATTACCAAACCCCGGAGCATATGCGCTCTACCTGAAGACACGGAGAATGATGCATATGCGCTTTAGCTGTCTTTACCTGAGGCGCTTATGGTCCGGGTGCACTCCTCTCCGTGTCATTGGCTAAAGCGTATATGATACGGATGAATCCTTTTCCGTGTCTTCAGTCAATAGTCAATTGTGATAAGCAAACTGATGTAAGTTCTTGCTTCTACTGTGAATATGAATTTTATGTATTTTGACTGTGTGGATTTTGAATTTAAGGATTTCGTCTTTTTGGATTTTGACTTTGTGAATTATGACTTTATGAATTTTGTCTTTGTGAATTTTGACTTTGTGGATTTTTCAATTTTTTTTTGGATTTTGTATTTTTGGATTTTGTATAGAACCCGTAAAATCAATAGATCATTTAAAAAAGACACCATTTGCATTAACACCCGAAACTGTACTGTCTTGCTCTGTACCGTAACCCCTTGTGCGGCATGCTGCGTTCACTTAGTCGTTTATAGGCAATTTCGAGTCAACGTTACATTGCATATCATTTCGGGGTGTAAATAATGTTGCAAGTACTATATATTTCCTATCCACACATTTACGGAAATTTTTGACCACGCCGAGATTCGATCTCTGGACCTCTAGATTACTATTGCGACTCAACCAAGTGAGCCACAGAGGTACTGTACGCAACATTAACTTGCCCATGTTCCATATCGTAAACTACACTTCAGGGATGAAATTTACCTTAATTTTGGGTAGAAATTAAATTTTTATCTTAGATCTGTATCGAATTGATTCGCTTACATAGATAAAACAGCTTTCAGCGGAAATTCGATTTGATTTTTGACTTTGAGACCGCGTAAAAATGATAAGCACATTATTAGATATCCTGACTTCTTTGCACTTATAGAATTGATACAAAATCTGGGGTACCCTTCGTGGTTATAAATCGAATTCAAAATTTCGTATGCATGCCTGTTATAAACTATGTTGAGTTAAAATTATCCAAAAAATTACACCAGTTTTTCAACTGTGTATAATTCTCCTTATCTGCGATCCAGACCGAGCTCCATAGATTTCTGTATTGGCCGGAGATAATTACAACGCCGATATCCTTCTCCTTCTCAGTCTTTAAGAGCAAATCCTGCGCTTCCTGGCCAGTGGCGTAACGTATGATGTTCCACGTGTCCATTAGAACACAGCCCCAAGCCAAAACGGCCCCAAAGGCCGAGAGGCATATTTGTTTGAAATATTCTTGTTTATTATTCAGAAGCGCAAAACGTAGTCAAGCCGCTGGATGGTAAGTACCGAATTATTACCGCCGATTTATACCTTAAGCTAAAGTAAAAAGGTATGATTTTGAAAATTGATGAATTTCTCGATGACAAATTTCCATTACAAATTGACGAATTTTTAAAACATGTTCACGAATTTCCATGTTAAATTAATACAAATTTAGGTAAAATTATCGCTTTTAAAAATCACTTTAACGAATTTTCATTTTAATTTAGGAAATTTTCCTAATCTAAATTTTTAAGGCATGTTGTGTGCGGGGTGTCATATAAAGATATATGACTAGACTACGTATCTTGATGTTTGAGCTTAGAAATAGAGAAAAAATGCGTTTTTAATGTTTGGGTTTCGCGGATCACCCCCCATTGTTTTCCTTCCGTCTTCACAAAAGTTTCATTGCGTCGAGAAAACAATATTTGTGTGGGGTTTGGTTGGAATAAAAATATTTACTCAAACAATTTTATTGGGGGATGCGGGACCATGGTCACATAGTACGACTCCATTTGTTTTGATCACTTTTGTTGCTTTGATAAAGACAAAAATGTTTCTTAGAAGAACCAAAACGGGGGGTTAGGTTTGCATGGCAGTTCCATGACCCCATGATGGTCCGATTTTACCGATTCAAACATACAAACTACAAACTGCCTGCAGCAAAAAGAAGCATTTGTACAAAATTTCAGCTTCATAGCTTTTAAATTGGCCGAGTAAAACGCGTAGCAACAGACGGACAGACAGACAGACGGACATCGCCCAATCGACTCCCCATGTTATGCTGATCATATATGTATACTTATTATATGGTCGGAGATGCTTCCTTCAATGCGTTACAAACTTCATGACAAAGTTAATATACCCTTTCACTCTATGAGCGAAGGGTATAAAAAGAGCATTGCAAATGTCGATTCACAAGTTACAGTCACAGTCACAGTCTCTGTGATTTTGCATACACATTTTACGACTGTATGACTGACAATTTTTAAATTTCTATCACCGTTAACCGACCATGAAAAACATTTGGTCGGACAGGTTCATCAAAAATCAGTGAGCTTAGGTGATTTATATTTTGACAATTCAGAGTGGTACTTCCAAATTGAGGGGAATCGTGGTGAAACTCTAGAGATTGGGTTCTGCCAGATCTGGACTATCGGTTTGTGCCATACTACTAATTGCTAGCGGCAGAATTCGGCCCATACGGCTCGTGGTTCATCAAAGATATAGCGGAAAGTAAATTGTATCAAAAAACGCAACCGAGTTGATTGAATTCAGTTACTTTTAGCATAGCAACCGAGTTGATTGAATACAGTTACTTTTAGCATATCGACTAATCAGCGCCCGCTCTAGCACTTACGCCGCCCCGGGCAAGAGGACAAATTGCCGCCCCTTAGGTACTATTCAAGGCAAATTAAACGTAGATTGTATGAGGAATTCAAAGTTGCTGTAAAGCTTCTGTGATACTTGCTCTTAATATGAAGCTAAAAAATATAGGTACTCCATTAATACTTTTTTATTATTTTTATTGGATGGCTTAACACACAGGGGTAATCCTGTTAGCAAATATGTAATCAATCACTCACAAATTAACACACACATGCAATATTCTCCTATAGTAGATAATCGGTAGTGTTGTTTCATCCTAACAGTATGACATTAAATTGTCATCCGATAAATTGTTTACAGTATTTTTTTAGGAGGGCTTCGTAATTTTTGGAAGGGTTGAGAGTGATGAAGTACTTTGAAATACCAAAATGGAAACCAACTATCTTCAATTGAATTGTTTGAAGTCTTGACTTTTTGTCAATTTCTGAAGCTGCTAAGAAAATCTCTACACATAAACTGAGTACCTACATTTTATTGATAAATATGTGGATTGAAACTGTAAAAACTGTAACTGTAACTGAAACTGTAAACTGTAAAATCTTCTCACTGCAAACGAATGATTGTCAGTTTTTCTATTGCCACCACTGAGAGAAGATTAATTGCATAACAGATTTTATAAAAATGTGTTAAATATTTCTATAGAAGCAACTCCAACTGCTTACGAGCATTGCTCAGATTGGTCGAGTGGTTAAGGCATAGGACGGGCGTTACGGTGGGCATGGGTTCAATGCGAGCTGCGCGCTACTTTTTTCATCAGATTTCAGTGTCATTCTATAAGCTTCCTATAGATGGCATTAATACTTAATCTGTTCACATTGGTTACCGGAGGTAATGCACGATGCACGAAAGTAATGATGATATAAGATATATAATACAAGGTTCTGTTGGTTTAGAAAAAACGGCGGCAAATGTCACTTTTCTGTTTTAATATCATGAAATAGTTGGGTAGAAGCATTTTTTGAAAGACAACACAAAAATTGATGGTGACAGTAGGACTTGAACCAACGCCCCAATAATTCAGAAAATATAATCTTGATCCACAGAAAAGGCCCAGAAAGTATGCACTAGAAAACTGTTCCGCTTTTGAAATTCGCCACAGTCCTGCAAGGCTTGATATAAAGTTTATTTGGAGTTCCAAAAATAGAGATTAGTATTGAACTCCCCGAGCGACATTTTTTTCACCACCGTCAAAAAATATGCAGAGGGCACACGGAAACCTGGAGGCTTTCACAGCGACGTAGGAAATTTAAAACTCATGCAAATTTATTTTGTTCACTAAAAGACTCAACACATTTTGTAAAACACTGCTTGGGAAAATTTTGGAAATTTGCAATGGTGCTCGTTTTCATTACTAATCTTTTGGAGTAGTTTTCGACAACATCTTTATACACTGCGCAGCAGATAAACTTCAATTAGCCGGATCTCTTCGCAAACTGATTTCTTCAGTGGTTTATTTTCATAAATGCGTCATCTTGATTATTTTTATAGAGAATTGGGTAGCTTGCTAGTTAAATCGGGAGAACCTATAGCAATATCTCGATATTAGCATGTCTTGGAAAATATTAGGGAAGATTGCTTGCAGCTCTGGCAATGTATACTGTGGTTCCATCCCTCAACTTGCTGAAATCTAAACCAACCTGTTCGAAATTTGTCATCTCAATGCTAGATGAATCAATGCTATTGGAATCAACTGATCCGTGAAAAGATCAACCAAATTAAAGTCGAGTTGCTGCAAAAAGTGTTTTGAAATTATCTAAAGTGATGAAAATGTTGTTTCGGGCATACAATTTCTCACAGTAGAGTTTGATTTAAACGCTTTTATGTGGTGAGTGTTATGCGATGTGGCTTCTTATTTCTCATTTCATATGCTGTCCCACTTTGCTTTTCGGAAGTAACACGCGTGCTAGAGTCAAGGACGTAAAATTTTGGCAATTTTTCCTGAGCCTTTTATGATTCCGAATGCAGTACTCCGTATCAATTGTGGGTTATTAAAACCTTGCAAAGACTTTTTTTCTTTAAAACACAACTTTCCTTTTTATGTATTTTATCTGTAGTTTCTATGGTTTTAATTTCACTAAATCGAAGTTGATATTAATATTTTCTTTTCGGCCTTTTCCACTTTTTTCTTATACGAGTACCTACTAGCCAAAAAGCCGCCCCCAAAATTTGGCGCCCCGGGCGACCGCCCGGCTTGCCCCCCCTTAGAGCGGGCACTGCGACTAATACCTTGGCGTCTAGTCGCAGGTGACAAGGGCTCTCACGTTTTTCCTGATTAGCTCAAAACTTATAAAGTTATCTGTATAGCAACTACATTAGACCCCTGATATTCCAAAATGATAGGGCGGAATTCATAGTTCCCACTTAAGTAATAAGGATTCCCTTAAGGAATAAGGAGTTTCTCTATATAAGTGAGCCCTTAAGGGAGCTTCGTATTCATAGTCATCACTTATTAGGACGTTGCCTCATTATATAAACGATTCACCTATTTGTCATATCTATTGAAAGTGAAAAATAAAATATAAAAAAATATCAAAATTAAAAAAAAAAATCAAAGTGTTTGAATAAGGATATGTCAACAAATATATGAGTTCATATACTAGTTATGAAAATTAACGAATAAGGGAACCCTTTAGGAAAACCTTAAGCGTTTGCTTATTGAGTGACTATAAATAGCGACAGTCCCTTAAAGGTTCCCTTAAGTATAAGTGAGGACTATGAATTCCGCCCTAAAAAATATTTAAACAATTTCAAAGTACTAGTTCAATTCATCCTTGAAAAATATATTCCGGAGCTTCTCCTTTATCATTGTGGCATAAAAACCCGAAGTTGACCTTTAAGTCGCATCTTTTGATGGCTTCTTTTGAACCGTGATAGCTGAAGTCTTGAAATGTTCAGCAAACATGGAGAGAATGACCCTGTACAAGTGTACCAATTTTTAGAAAATTCGGTTTATTGGTTCCCGAGTTATCGAAAATAATCGATTGCCAAGCACAAAACAAAACTGCGATTATCTCGTTAAGTAGGCATCGTAGACCCCCCTCGCCCCTCCCCCAAAATTTATGCTGTAAATCGCATTTATCCCAATGGGCTCACTTAAAATAATGTAACACTGTCTACCTAATATTAAAAAAGGAACACCCTCGACGCAAATCAGCTTTAAATAACCTATTGTTACATATCCTTTCGTGTTCCATAAATTAGCACGAAACTGAATAGAGAATACTCATCAAAACCTTTCCACAACGGAGGCATTAGTATAGACGTTAAAATTCCAAGTTCCTTTTGCAAATCCTAATTAGCATCCTATTTCTCTTCCAATGTATGCGCGTGTCCTGAAAAACGAGAACAATTTACCCGTACGAAACGAGTCTGCACCCAACAACGGGTATCATTGAATTCTCGAAATTTAATTACAGACATTAAGTGCATTTTCAAAATAACAACTATAAAGCTCCTTTCCGCATAATTGTTTCACCTCCATACACACTTCAGCAAGAAATAAGGCATAATATTATCTTCATTATATTCTCGTTGAAAATAGATCACCTTCATTGCATTGCATAACTTTAAAATTAGTTTGGCTCTCTCTGGTAACCGGTTGAGTGTGCTCGCTCGAGGACACAGACAGCAGACACAGTGATGTGATGAATTTTGGCAATATCGTTGTCGAGATGTTGGCTGATTGTTTTCAGGATTTTAAAAATCTTTTTATTCAAAAATTGCTAATAAAATTCATAACGGCATTGTCTCTTAAAAGGCTTTCGAATGGTTAAAAGTTTTATTAAAATCAAACAACATAGGCCAATTTAATAACACTTTCCCACTTCCGTCAACCCATAAGGACATCCTTCCTTACGAAATTACATCTTCGCTAGAGCACAACAATTTTTCTAAAAAAAAACCTTTTTACACCCACTGTATTTCAGCACATTGTGACCCGGGTCCTTGTATGTTTCGGCACTAAAATGCCGCAAGTTGTGCACAGTGCACGAGTTTTTCACTTAGCCACAATACAAGCACATTTAACATTTTCTGGGTCATACTCGTATATTCGACACATACCTACTTAAAATTTGAGATATGGTTGCATATTCGTTTCGTATTCACCGAACGAACGTAACTATCCTTTCAGATATTCCCAGTTGTACAGGAATTCATAATTGCATTTAGTCTCCATAGCAAAAAGCGCCAAGTGAAAAACGTGGCGGCGGCAATACGAAAACGTGGTTATATGTCGTCGTAATAATGTAAGGAGGTCCTTTTTTGTGAAACTCGTGCGAAACGATAATACGATTCATTTTGATATACGGGAGATTGTTCATGGCAGGGTTGTGTTTATGAAAGTTTCATTTGCAGCTAGACCTGGATTTGGGTTTTTGATTTCTCCAATGGTAATCACGTGGAATTTTGGTAAGCCGGATAAAGTAATTGAAAAAGTATTTAGTTTGTTCGCTGCATGATAAAAAAAAAATTAAACATCAATTTAGGAGTAATGCCTAGATCGGGCAAACTAAATTTCTAAAACCCTAAGAATAGGTGATAGATCTGTCTATTAGAGAACGCAGAGATTTCAATCTCACCATGTGAATAGATCCTTAGTCTAAATCTTCTCGTTTAATCCAACTGATTTCCGACATTCCTTCTTAATCTCAAAAACTGCACGTAATGCTAAAACGTATCCTGTTGGCATAAACTCTGGCGCCCGCAGTCATACCATCAACTCCACTTCCTTCGTACATACACAACTACCCCCCGTCTGCGTCTGTTGTTTCGCCAAATTAAAATTCATGTCTCACAAAAATTATATGCACGCTGCACGAATAATGTTCTTCTTTCTCAAGCATATTTCAGCGAAAAGTTTCCCATATAGTTTTCTGCAGAAATGCGACCCATTCATGAGCTTGCTGCACGTAAGGATACTATACTATTAAAACGAGAGAGTATATCGTCCGTACGCCTTGTTAGGCCCGTTGTGGGTCACATGGACATTATCAGAACGTATCGGAATTAATAAAAAGGACTCGTACGTTCGTTGCAGCCATACTTTACGAAAGAACTTTTTCGCATAAGCTATGGAGGGTATCTGTATACGCTTGCTATTAGCATAGAGACGAAAAGTTTATCGACCGAACTGGATGGCGGCTATGGGAAAACATGCAATTTATGGGTTCTAGTTGTCGTCATCGTATCTTAAGCCCCAATTTCATTGGAGTAACACACAACAAGTTGCCGGATCCCTTCTCATCATCAATGTGGCCAGATAGCCGACATCGGCCCATGACCGCCTGAATCATTTGCCTCCAATTATCGGGGTTACGCGACTTTTTCCTAAAATTTCGGCGGCCCAGCAGCTGGGTCGTCGTCGTCAGCGAGTATTCTCAGCGAGCTCTCGCTTGTCCACGCAATCTCGTTACCTTCTCCAGCATGTGATTATCGTACATTTGTTGTACATGCTCCGCCCATTGCAATCGTTGAAGCTTTACGTTTTTGGATAACAGATTCATTTCCCGTGACAAAAGGGCAACATGACGCAAATCTCGTCCAAAAGTTGCCCCAGTGGAATTGCGGCTTAAAGTTTATGGAAATCAGTAAGAGAGTATGTGGCCGAATACGGAAGAGGCATAGCCTTTGACGTGAGGTATACATACATATATTTGTATTTTCCTTAATGTCAAGTGTGTGTTTGATGAACGTATTGTGCGGAGAAGTCATGCTGAGGAAGTTTACATAAAGGTTTGCACATTCTGTTTGTTAGGAAAAGTTTTTGATAAAGAAATTAATGGAAACAAATTTATTTTTTGAAGAGACTTCATTTGATAAGTATTGAGAAATGTTATACATCGGTAAATGACTTTAGTTGTATCTACTATATTTACAAAAAGAGGGAAAATTTATAAGGGGTTTCCCAAAGTCGATGTAGAGCGCATCCAGACCTTTATTTTGCTGTCCTGAATATCATCGTTTCGAAGATACATCGTCTAAAGATGCCCGAAAATATGCCGATTTTGACCCCTGTGACTGCTTTATTTATCGAGAAAGTCTCCTATTTATGCAGGTCTTTAAGGATTCTCGTATGATTGTAACAAAAAACTTAAAAAGCTCAGTGGACTTAGGTTATTCCTCCAGATCTGGCTCTAGTTATGTACACAAAGAAATTTCACTAGAACTCCAGCAATTTTTTTCGATAGAAATCTAGTAAAATAAATTGATAATCTAGGACCTAATAACTGTTTCGAGAGATGTACTCATGCGATGATCGCTCAGCGATCGTAGACACCCGGCTCTGAGTCCTATGTGCGCATATTTTCTATATAGACAAGTTCCTTGCAGTGATATTTGATACTAGGAATGACATTCAAAAAATATGCAAATAGGGTTGACGAGTAACTGCCATCGCTGAGCGACAATTGCATGAGCCAGGGCGTCAACCAGAAGGAGTCAATAGAATTCTAGTGAACCAGTATTAAGTGATTTCAGTAATTTTCTAGTGAAGTTTACTAGATTTCGTTCGATTTTATTAGATCATCTAGTTAATCAAATTATCATCATTAATCCAATTTATTATCTAGTGAATTTTAATAGATTTCGTTTGACTTAACTAGATAATCCAGTTAATTGGATACATTTTATTTTATTCCATTCGTTTCAAAATCATCATCTGAAAATTAATTGAAATGCAAATCGGCTGTCCACAGGAATAAGGAAAAAACCTTCTTATTTAATTCTCATACCAGAACATGCAGAGGAAATTTTCATTGTCGATTTTGACAACTTACCTCTAGTTCACAGACAGTAACAGACTGGCAGTTAATGAATTGGCCAAATCGAATAGATGACAGAAAACTATTAAGAACTGTTTTCTACCAAAGATTAATAGATAGTCTATCAGTGAAATATACTGATTTTCTCGGAATATATCTCTTATTTGCAGAAAATCACTCTTCATTTCCGTAACTCCTAGTGAAGCATGGTGCGTTGATGACTACCGTGTGTAGTCATCAACGTTACAAAGACAACTGAATTCGGAGTGTGATACGGTTGTCAGCCATACCACTTCCAAGTCGCATTGTTAATTTATTATTCTACGATAAGAATATTTCTTATCATCTTCTACTGAATAATAAACTTCCGACGAGTCGTGTCGAGTTTGGAAACTCGTTTCTCCATGAGAGTCGCAGAGTGCACTCTAAAAAATTTTACTCCAATAATAGGAGGAAACTTTTTTTCCTTCTATTATAGTAGTAAATTTACACCACTATATGAACGAGAGTAATTTTACGCTTTACGGTGTAAATATTTACTACAAAATTGGTGTAAATTTCCACACATAAATAAGTAAACTTACTCTTAGACTTAAGTAAATTTAAATCAGAAATAAGCAAATATGCACGAAAAAAATGTAAATTTACATCGGCAAATATGTAAATTTACATCCGGGTTTATAATAATATTTACGGCAGCCCGTTCTTCGGTGTAAATCGTCATGGAGCTACCCGTTATTGCAACGGCCAAGAGCTGCCACACCCCTTCGGTTCAAGAGCAAAAAAGCGCTACAACACAACAATAATATGATGCTCACACGAACGCACTTCGGACGGAACAGACTAACTGCACACAGAACAAGTCACTTGTGAGATACAGGAAAATGCACAAAAGTCAGTTTTACACAAATTAAGGTGTATTTTTTACACCAAAATTGGTAAATATACACTGAAAATGTGAAGTTACACAAGAATAAAGTAATGACACATCTTCACACCAAATGTGGTGTAAAATTACACTGAGATAGAGTAATATTGAAAAATCTGTGTAATATTACACTATTTTGTGGGTATAGGTACTAGAAATTTTGTTGAAAAATAAACGTTTACTGTAAATTTGCGAGAAAAAAGGTGTAAAATTCAACGAGTTTTCGATGCAAAATTCAACCTTGTTTTTACAGTGTGGCGACCGAACGATCACGGCCACAGAGCACGACTGCTGAAAATCTAGTAAAATTGAACTGGATATCTAAGTCTTATTCGAGACTCGATCGATTTTACATTCAATCTAGTTAAAAATAGTGGGTACCAGTTCTACTTTTTCAGAATCGCTAGAGTGATAGTGATTTTATGCACTTTAGAATCAGCCTAGTAAATTTTACAATTCACTAATTTTACAATTTTACTAATTACTTCACAAGTTATTGATTCAACATTATCCACGGGTAAAAACTATACCGACTGCTCGACACTAGTGTACGCCCTTATGTACCCGTTTCCACTGTTCCGGAAACTTCGGTGACGCAGGATCTCAAAGGATCTCACACGTAATAGGTACAGCATTTTTCAATAGAAATAGGGCGTTAGCCTTTCATTCTGGAACGCGTTTATTTAGACCAATCCAAAAACAGATTTACGAGAAGCATTTCATTAACATTGTGCATAATTCTTATTTATTACCTATAAAATATATGTGCAAAATTATTCACTATGTATGTATCCAAAATCTAAAAAACCCTCGTATTGCGGGCGCAGCCCTCTGTACGCCGGTATTTTTTTTAAATGTGTCTGTCTACGATAGAGTGAAAGTGGAAGGGCATTTTTTGTTAATATGTCGCGATTTTACGCTTTTGGAACTTGTTCTTTGAGTTTGTCATATTTTTCTTAAAGTCTTTGAAAAGGATTTAGCAACGAGTATACCGAAAAGAGAGGGTTTTTTGAAATATTGTATAAATTAGAGTACCGCACGAAGTGCCTACCATTTGTACGAGTGATTGATCCTTTCATTAAGTTTAATGAGAATTAGAACACTATGTTATAAGAGTAGGATTGTCACTACAATTATGTATTATGTATTAACATAAATTCATAAGTACATCTGATGAGCTAAGCCCTCCCTATGTTGCTAACCGCTGCCGGACGAGAGACCTGGTCTAGGTGGCAACCATACTTGACTGCACATTACAAATTAAGCAACTCACAAATAGGAGAAAGCTGGATTTTTGCATGAGCCTTCCTTTCGAGGTCCCATATAAGATTTCGAAAGTTCCCGTCTATACGAGTGTCGCTAGCGACACGGTTTCATGAAAACCTTTATAACGGTACATCTGGCTAAACCTTTTGTATGGCGAACTCGTACACCATATAGCTTTGAAGAAAATTGACAAATTTTTAATCAATACGTACACCCTTAAGGGTGTTACGGAGGTTCAAACCTTAGAAAAACGGGAGTTTTCTGGTTTTTTCGTGAATATCTCTGTAACCGAGGAGTATGCTGTAAAGTCGTCTATGACAATTTTTAGGCTTTGTAGGCCAGTCATTTAACGATTTTAGGTCGCAAAAAATTGCTCGGCTCTGTTGTTTTGGGATATTGTTAGGATAGATAGCAGAAGTGTACCACCAAGTTTGCAACTTCGAAAAACCTGTGCTAACCCCGTAACCCTCAAAAAACCTCAAAATTTTCGGACTTTTTTCATATTTTTGTTTGTAATTTCTAAAAGGTGCTTCCTACAAGTAAGTCGTCCAAAGCGCTTTTGAAGCTAAGAAAATCTTCTTTAATTTCAGTGTAATTTCAGCTTTGTAGATGCAAAGAATCCCAAGATACAGCACTTTAAAAAATGTTTTTTTTTTTGTAAAAAAAGTCCGAAATTTTATTTTAGGAGGTTTGTATGACAGCCCTATGACGTAATGTTCCGATTCCATATATTCCTAGATATATTTTGAGGCTTTACTAGGAACACATTTGGATGAGGTTTGGTTAAGATTGGTTTATAAACAAAAAAGTTTTTCTTAGAAGAACCTAATCATCAGGGGTTGGTTTGTATGACAGCCTTATGACCTAGTGTTCCGATTTCATCCGTTTCTAGATATGTTTTGAAGCTTTACTAAAAAACACATTTGGGGGAAGGGTGGTTAAGATTGGTTCATAAAGAAAAAAGGTTTTTTCAGAAGAACCCAATTTAGGTTGGTTTGTATGACAGCCCTATAACGTAGTGTTCCGATTTCATCAGTTCCTAGATATTTTTTGAGGCTTAACCAGGAACATACTTGGATGAAGTTTGGTTAATATTGGTACATAAAGAAATAAAGTTGTTCTTAGAAGAAACTAATTTTCAGGGGCAGCCCTACCACCCCATGGTCTGATTCCATTCGTTCCGACATATATACAGCTAAGTAACTGGTTTATAACTTCATGTCACATGACTTTTTCCGTAGAATGCGCATTTAAGCCGATATTCAGCTCGAAACATGACTGAAATTACAATTTCGAACATTTTTTCAAAAAACAATGTTTAAAGTGCTGTATCTTGGGATCCTTTGCCCCTACAAAGCTGGGGTTGCACTCAAATTAAAAAAGATTTTCTTAGCTTTAACAGTGCAGTGGACAACTTACTTGTAGGAAGCACCTTTTAGAAATTACAAACAAAAATATGAAAAAAGTCCGAAAATTTTGAGGTTTTTTGAGGGTCACGGGGTTAGCACAGGTTTTTCGAAGTTGAAAACTTGGTGGTACACTTCTGGTATCTATCCTAACAATATCCCAAAAAACCAGAGCCGAGCAATTTTTTGCGACCTAACGCCTTATATTTCGGTTTATTGACTGGCCTATTGTGGCTGCAAATAAAATGTCAAAAGTCTCCATCGATGGGTGGGTAACCATGGCAGCTATGTGGGGCCAAACATCACAATTTACCATTTTTGGGGAATATCTCTGTAACCGTAATGTTAACTAAAAAGTGTTATAGGTAAATTTGTTGGCTGTGATATATTAGCTTTTCTTGCTAGTCTAGTTTTGGATATTAAGTCTTAAGTCGTGTAAGAAAATGAATAATTTAAGAAAGGTCTACGGAATATAACCGCAATTCGTAACCGTTTAGCTGTCACAGGCATTTGAAGATTTTTTCAAATCCCTGTGGCAGCTAAAGGGTTACGAATTGCGGTTATATCCCGTAGGCCTTTTTTGCTAGAAATCAAATGAGGAATCACAATCCGTTTATGCAGTAGTTTCTGGACACTACGAATGGACATAGAGAAGGGATCGTTCAATAAATTGAAAACCTCAGTACTACTGAAGTCTGTTGCCAGTCTAAAACAAAAAAAAAATATGTATCCGTTTTTTTTTAAACCAGTAATCAATTGATGGCCATTTCCTTACTATTTCATTCTATGTATCAATCAAATAATAAATTTTGTCACCTAAAAGGTGTATGCGTCTATGAAGTATATTTTTTCGACTTCCCGGCTATAGCGTTTTCCCGGTTATAGCGCTTTTTTCAGTTAGACCCCAGAAGAGCGTTATAACGAAGTTTTACTGTACTGGGCATTGCCAACGAGCTTTCGTCTTTACAATTTTCCTTTTTTGAACATATAGCTACATGATTTATTTTAATCCCTGTTTTGAGGTATTTCGGCCAGAAAAGCGGCGATGCTAGGTGTTCCGTGACTCCGAAAAGTTTGGGAACAACTGATCTAACCCAATACAAAGCTCTGATACTCCAATCATAGTAGCGAAAATTTATACGAAAATTGGAATACGAAAATTACCATAGTATTAATAAATTCTTCAAAAGTCAAAACTTACTAAAAAAATGTCATTCATAATCTTAGCACTTGTTTCCTTATCATATTTAAAGGATTTTGTTCTTATAGACCAGGCTCCCTTTTTTTACTCCGCGCCCCCATTTACAAAGTTTGCTGAGACTATAATCATTACATATGGGTAACAAAAATTTAATTTACATGTTGAAAACATAAGCTAGACATCCAGAAAAACTCGAAACATTCAGAAAACAACTTTAAGTGCGTTTTTTTTTTTGGTTATCCCTTGTAGATTATTTTATATGGAGTTAAGTTACCCAAACCTACACGGGATAACCAAAAAACGTACTTTTTGCAAAACAATATTTATACCCTTCGCTCATAGAGTGAAAGGGTATATTGTTTTTGTTACGCCGATATTATGTAACACCTCAAAGGAGCCACCGGAGGTATGGCAAAGTATATATATAAATGATCAGGGTCGGTCCCTGAATCGAATAAGCCATGTCTGTCTGTCTGTCTGTCTGTCTGTCTGTCTGTCTGTCCGTGTGTCTGTCTGTTAGCACGATAACTCCCGAAATAATGAAGCTAGCGGTTTGAAATTTTGGTCAAATGTTTGTTTTGCTAAAATCTTGGACGGTATTGAAAATGGGCCAAATCGGACCACGGGTTCCCCTACCTCCCATACAAACTACCCCTCCTTGATATTTTAATTCGGTCATAACTTTCGGTAGAATATCGCTATCGACTTGAAATTTTGATCAATGTCTCATTCTGACATATACTTTGAGTTGATGGAAAGTGGATTAGGTCCGACTACCCCTACCCCTACTTCCCCTACAAAGTTATATTCAGTCATATCTTTTGATAGAATGTCACGAAAAACTTCAAATTAATATCAAATGGTAGCCGTTGGATGTCTTGACAAGGTAATAAAGATGTGTCAGGTCCGACCCATCTACCCCTCCCTCCCCAACAAAAAATATGAAATTGAATATTTTGGGTTTTGCGTGCCTTCTAGGTCTGTACATGGGTAGGGTATACACTCATCGTGCTATTCGCACGATTAGAACTCGGTCTCGTAACTTTGTCATTAAGTTTGCAACGCATTAAAGGAAGCATCTCCGACCATACAAAAAGTATACATCATATATGATCAGCATGACTTGGGGAGTCGATTGGAGCATATCCGTCTGTCTGTCTGTTGCGACGCGTTTTACTCGGCGGGTATTGAAGCTAGCAAGCTGAAATTTTGCACACGTGCTTCTTATCGTTGCAGGCTGTTTGTATGTTTGATTCACTCAAATTGGATCACTGGGTCATGGGGCTGCCATACAAACCTAGCTCCCCAATTTGAGTTCTTCTAAGAAAAACTTTTTTATTTGTGTACCAATTTCAACCAAATTTCACACAAATATGTTTCTATAGATAACACAAAATATATGCAAGAATGGATCAAATCGGACCATGGGGTCATGGGGCTGCCATACAAACTTAACCCCGCAAATTAGGTTATTCTAAGAAAAACTTTTTTATTTGTACACCAATTTCAACCAAATTTCACACAAATGTATTTCTATTGATGACACAAAACATATGTAAGATTGAATCAAATCGGACCATGGGGTCATGGGGCTGCCATACAAACCAGACCCCTCATATTGGTTCTTCTAAGAAACATTTTTTACACCAATTTCACAAAACCTTGAATCAATGTGTCTTTAGCAAAGCAACTAAAAAGTTCAAAACGAATGGAATCGTACTGTGGGGTCATGCTCCGGCAACCCCAATAAAATTTTCCGAGTAAATATTTTTATTTGGCCACTAATTTCAACCAAGCCCAAAACTTTTGTCAAGACGAAAGAAAAAGAATGAGGAGGGGGATTAAATGCAAGTCATAGGTACGCCCGAAAGAACTTTTAGCCCAAGCGAAGGGTATCCAAATTTCGGCCGCGCCCGAAATTAGCCTCGGCCCCGGGGTTGGCGAGCGAAGCGAGCAGGGGGTGAAGCCCCCTAGTCGCTTATGTGTATACATAAATAGCCCCAGTTACTAAAATAGTTCAGTAATATCGTGTCGATTTAGTACCATTCCGTGAAAAAAATACAGAAGTTTTTTTCTCACTGTTTCTTTATGTATTATGGGGCGCTGATTCCAAATATGAACTTTGCACCCTAAAAAAAGTGCCGCAACCTTTACAAAAGGGGGGAAAGGGGGGCATTTTTTCTTTTTTTTTTTAAGATTATTTCAAAAACGGTAAGAGATACAGAAAAATGGTCTGAGGACGAAAAAAACTACATAAAATTATCTTTGCAATGGTATATAACACATTAGAGTTTAATTGAATATTTCGGCGTTAGAATAGAACATAAATTAGAATATTTTCATTTTAGACCTTTTTTAAAAGCTCCATAACTTTTGAAAGAACGTTAGTTCAGCCGTTAAATTTTGTATAAGTACTCATAATAAGTTCAAGATCATTTTAAGGTAAACATTGAGTCGCTCCGGTCAAGGACCCTCATTATCCCCCCATTTAAATTTTTCAAAACGGCATGTCCATAACTCCCCCCAAAATTGGAGCAGAGTGGTAAATTTTGGTTTGCTGCGATTGGAGGTCATAGTCACCCCACTCACCAAAAATCAGCTCATTCGGATGAAAACTAACGGTACCTCCCATACAAAGTGACCCAAGACAACTTTGTTCTACAGTTTATAAAATGAGTAGTACCATTGAAAAATAACTAATAGAACTCTCACTCCATATAAAAAAGTCCCCATCCAGAAAGTACCTATGTGTGAAATTTGTTCACACGTATACTATAGGCATACTATAGGGTACGCGAAATAATCAGATTTGTTCTCAAATTTGATTCATCTTAGTCCAGTCAAAATATGTATCCCAATTCCGGTAACCAAATAGAAAAAATAGATAAGGCAAATTTTTATTATTTTTGATTCAGTGGGCTGCCAGGAGTCTAAAACACATTTGTTAAAAACAAATTTGGACGGAGTCGTCCCGAAAAGAACGAAAAAGGATACTCCTTAATCCTTGACCGGAGGTCAGCATGCGGGGTATCATATCAAAGGGGACGTCGAGTACATTACATATGTGGTGTCCGTTTCCTGTTTCAAGGACCCTTAACGGAATAAAACGAGCTAAAATGGAAAATTATTGAATTATCGTGTTTCCCGTATATCTTTCCAAAGCCACAACCACGAGAATAGTTCAAGTTGTCACTACTTTTCTGACTTTTCAGAATCTTAAGATTCTACCATTAAATTTGCTAAGAAAACAATTTACCGGAAAGTTCTAAAACAGGACTTAAAAGGACACTAATTACACACCTTGATCGAACTTGGGAATGCGGGGTGTCATATCAAAGAGGACGTCGAGCACATTCCATATCCGGCGTTTGCTACTTATTTCAGAGACTCCCAAAGGCGAAATTTGGGTTCAAATGATAAATTTTCGAGTTTCCCGTATCTGTTTCTTTCCAAAGCCGTAATTTTCCATTTAAGCCTGAATTATTCCATTTAGTGTCCTTGAAACAGGAAACAAACACTGGATATGGCATGTCCTCGACGTTTTCTTTGATATGACACCCCGCATGCCCATGTTGGTCAAGGTGTATAATTAGTGTCCTTTTATGTCCTTTTTCAAAGCTTTACGATAAATTTTTTCTTAGAATTGATTGGTACAATCTTACGGTATTATCGATTTTGAAAAGTGAGAAAAGTAGTGAAAACTTGAATTATTCTCCTCTCCTATAGTTATGGCCTTGGAAAGATACACGGGAAACACGATAATTCGCTGATTTCCCATTTGAGCTCGATTTATTCCATTAAAAAGGTCCTTGAAACAGGAAACAGACACCGGATATGTAATGTACTCGACGTCCCCTTTGATTTGATACCCTGCATGCTGACCTCCGGTCAAGGATTAGGGAGTATCCTTTTTTGTCCTTTTTGGAACCTTTCCTATACATTTTTTTTAGCAATATGCGTTTTAGCTTCCTGGGAGGCCGCTGATTCAAAAATAACAAAAATTAGCTTTACTCTATATTTTCTATTTGGATGCCTGAATTGGGATACATATTTTGACTGGACTAAGATGAATGAATTCTGAGAACGTGTTTTTCTCTTTAGAATGTTGATTACACGATGATAGCCGAATCATTTCTTGTCAAATTTTTCAAGTAAAAACTACTGGATGTAAAATGGTAAATACTGTTTACTTCGAATCTATTTTTCTCAGATGTAGGCAAATGCATTTGAATTGGTGTGCAAGTGCGTTTTTTATCATTTTATGTCATAAAGTGCTTGTTTTAGTTTAGAGTACACGTCGTGAACGGTCGGCTGTAATTTTTGCTCAATTTGCATTCACCCGACACGAGGGGAGCCGACAAATTGTTTACAAATTTCGCGAATGTGAATTGAACAAAATTTAGTGAAACGCGCAGTTTTTTTTACAGTTGTTTATTCGCCAGTGTCACGCAGTGTATTTGTAAGGTCCGGCAAGTGTATATTTATACATTTTATGTTATAAATTAGTATGTGAAATCCAGTGTCCACTTCGTGACCAGTCGGCTGTCATTCAAAACACATTGGGTTTGTCTAAACGTGGAATAAAAACAAAAAACCGGTTTTTATAACTTGCTCCTCGCGAATCTCTTCTTGTTGTTCTTGTTCGCGTGTAGACAGGCCCATTGCTTTGCAATGCTCTCAACCTGCAACGAGAGAATAACATTCTCGCACACATATTCAACGGAGAGATAATATCTATACTCATACAAACATTTTTTTTCGGAAAGAGGTACAAATACAAACACATTCTTTGGAAATCAGAGATTTTCTTTTGCACTTTTCTATACGCGATTGCCTACTTGTAATATTGTCGTCACGCTCTTTCAATTTTTTTGTTAGAAAAATAGCTAGTATGGAGTGAGCCCTCTATGTATTTATCCTCATTGGTAGTACCTACTCGTACGTAGAACAAATTCCTGATGGGTCACTTTGTATGGGAGGTACCCTTAGTTTTTATCCGAATGAGCTGATTTTTGGTGGGTGGGGTCACTATGAGCTCCAATTTCAACAAACCAAAATTTAGCACTCTGCTCCAATTTTGGGGGGAGTTATGGATATGCCGTTTTGAAAAATTTGAATGGGGGGATACTGGGGGTCCTTGACCGGAGCGACTCAATGTTTACGTTAAAATTATCTTAAACTTGTTGTGAATACTTATACAAAACTTTACGTCTGAACTAACATTCTTTGAAAAGTTATGGAGCTTTTAAAAAAGGTCTAAAATGAAAATATTCTAATTTGTGTGCTATTCTAACGCCGAAATATCCAATTAAACTCTAATGTGTTATATATCAATGCAAAGATAATTTTATGTAGTTTTTTCCGTTCTCAGACCATTTCTGTATCTTTTACCGTTTTGGAAATAATCGCAAAAAACCGAGAAAATGCCCCTCCCCCTTTCCCCCCTTTTTTAAAGGTTGCGGCACGTTTTTTAGGGTGCAAAGTTGATATTCGGAATCAGCGCCCCAAAATACATATAACAAAATTGAGAAATAAACTTCTGTATTTTTTTCCTGACGAAAATACGATATTATTGGACTAAAAGCTGAATAAAGAAAGGACCATGGGCACTTTTGTATGAAAGTTGGTCGTTGAGTGAACAGCAATGGTGTCAAATGAAAGGGCTATATTAGAGGGTAACTAATATATAAATTTTAGGTCCGTAAACACTGGGGTTCCTGAGAAAGGACGACTTTTGTTCGTCCTTCGGGGCAATTTTGCTGGTCTATAACTTTTGAAGGAAAGAAGCTAGAGACTTGAAATTTTGTACAAGTGGTTTTTACTAAAGGATCTTACTTTCTGTAAAGTATGAATACTACGCGACCAATATTTCCCCAACCTCCCCTACATTTTTTTTATTTTTTTTTTGGTATAACTTTAGTTTGGGTAGCAGTTGAGTTGTCTTAATTGGTCAAGTTATTCCCTTCTGTAGTACTATACTATACTACTGTAAAAAAAAATCAGGACGAATTTTTCAAAACAGGGTACTTTTGATACAAAAACCCTTTTCCCCTATATTCATTTTTTGCTTCTAAACCTGCGAAAAAAGCTCCAATTAAGCTGATTTTTTGGATATTGCTTTCTTATTGCATTGTCGCTAAGTCCTTTTCGTGGGATTTCGCCAACGCAAATATTAAGACCCCCCTCCATACAAAAGTCCATTCCTTAACATGCATTCATTAATGTTATGGGTTGTTATGTGAGCATATAAAAACCCAAACGCATTTTTTCTCATCCGCTCGTCAAATTAGTCGCACATAGGGGAAAAACATACATACTATTCTCAATCAGAATGAAGTTTTACGTAAAAAGAAGTAATAAATTATTATATTATTTTTATTGCATTTAAACAAGATTTAATTATTGCATTTAAACAAAACAAACATTAAAATTAGGTAACAAAAGGCTAATTAATATTGATTATTACATCTATAGTAAATGCTGCTCTGGAGGATTGAATTAATCCTACATACCATAAAACTGACAGAATATGGGCGCAGCTTGCCACTGTTCGCTTGCCAGTAAGACAACTGCAGTAATGCTCTATAATGAAATGTATTCCATCCTGTTCTCTGTCAATTAAAATATAAACATAATAAATTCATTCTCTCACATGCCGCGAATGTATTCGAACCCGTAAAAGCCATACATTAGTCTGAGTAATGTTGCATTCGCTTACGTTCAAGTGTATCATGCCTACACATTTCAACATAGTAAATCCACATCCGCAAATGCTCTGCAACATACGATCTAACTAACTTTTTATATAATATGTCCCTAAAGCGTGCAAATTCAAACAATCCTCTGTTCATCGAGGAAATTCCTTTAAAAATGGGAGGTTTGCTTCAATACCCACGAAATTACTATGATGCCTATTTAAATTATTCATCTCTACATATTGATAAAGACGATTAGGCTTATTAATGTTTTCATTACCTATTTCAGGAGCCAAACGATGATCCTTGTGAAAACAATAAAAGGCGTTTAAGAGACTAGCTCCTATTATAAAGTTGTCAAACATGTGGGGAAGAGATCTGTTAAAGTTTGTTTGACGAAACAGCTTCATCCTTCGCTCATAACTTCTACTACCCACCTGCATATGGTTATGTCTTGATCTATTCGCCTGTTCTGTGGTTAATTGGCTTTCTCCGCTTTCTCCCCTTTCCTTTGTAGGAGGTACATTAGCATCATAACCATATGCTTCTAAAATACCAATACTATCCCTAAATCCACGATCGAGAATAAAAACGTTATTTTATCTACAACCTATGTTGTAATCCTTAAACTTTTTACTCATCCGTTTCCATTGATAGTCCGATTTATACGAAATACACGTCCAACGTTATGACATATTTTGGTCAAAATGTGTATTTTTTTGCGAGACCTTACGTCGTTTAAGCCCAATTAACTTCTTTACTTTTGAAAATAAACTAAATATATGTAAAGAGGATTTGTTTACTACAAAACAAAGATTTCATTTTATAAAAAATATTATATGTAATGATTGCGCAATATAGAAAATAATAGATAAAAGTACAAAAAAAAAACATTAAAAACTCACAACTTTTGATTTTGAACGTGTATAATTTCAAAGCGACTTAATGTTTTTTAATCATTTTTTAATCAGTGATAGTCAACACTGTTAAGTGTATTGAAAAATTTACTTTAAGCCTCTGAGTTACATACTTTTTCAGTAAATGTGATTTTAGTGCAGTGAGAATTTTCATTTTTTGTCAAAACTTAAATCGCCCATATCTCCGATCTCCCACTGTTTAGCTAAATATCGCAAGAACAAACGTTAATCTACTCGTTCCAAGCTTTCATTTGACATACGTTTCATTGCTGTTCATCAAACGACCGTTTTGACCATCCTCCTTTGCTCTTTTCAATTTCACTGTCAAAGCTTGCGCCAATGAAGACACTGACGTAATCTCATCCCGCAATATACAAAAAAAAAACAGTTCAGGTAAACCATCGCATCACGAAGCAATATCACTAAAGCAAATAAGAATACTTTGAAAACTAAGGAAAAAAATAAGAGGGGACAATTTTAATGATGACGTCGATTAAACAGATGACAAGATGCTTTTTTTCTTTTTCGGACTAAGCTGAGCAATGACAGGCGAAAGCCAGGACAATTTTCCCAATGATGTCGAAAGACGTTTCATTTCTTATGGTCGAGAGGAATGATTCTCATAGGTATAATACCCGCCAGGTATAGGATTCGTACAGGGTATCCTGAATGGAACATGTAGGCAATATGGGTATCAAATTACAGAATTTTCTGTAGGAAATTTGTCTATGGATTCCTCTGTTAGATTCATATTGAGGTTTTTTTTCAGAGAAGAGCTAAGAAAAATATTGAAGAAAGGGGATATTTAGAATATCGCCTTATGTAAGTTTCTTCGGATCCGGCAACAGCTATGAATCCTGAAAAAATTGTTTTTAAGCTTCTTCGGCAATTACTGATATACATAATTTTTTAAAGTTAACAACAATCGAAGGAGGATACAGCTGAGCTGGCATTCTGTAACAGTCATTTTTATACTCGAATTCTCGATAAGATGTAATGGTCCCTAACATGCACGAAAATCACGATGTCACAATTGTACAGTCTACAAACTCAATTGTTGCCGTTTCTCTTTAAGCAAATTACCCTTTTAATGCTAGCAGTATTTTCCAAATGTGATGGGACACCCTGTCTGGCAAGTTAAAAGAAGTAATGACACAAGTTCTTCTTTGCTTATAAATGATAGGAAATTCTCATGTGCAAGAAGTTTACCGTCATTTTTCGCGCAATTCCCTCCCCCCCCCCCATACTATAGGATGAATTTGGCCTGACAAAATGAAGCTCTTATTATAACATTTATGCTTTTACGGGAACAGACAATGCGGAAATTTATACCGATTGAGCAGGTAAAGCTCATTGTGTTTCATTAAATTGAATGTTCTTTCACAACGGATGTTGTTTGCAAATAAAAATTAATGGATGACATTTGTAATGACGAGAAAACATATTGCACATCTTAGTTTCACTTGGATGATGATGGTAGTTTTAGTTTGATGTTTTGCATCTGTTATAGGTAATTGGATATGATTTTTCTGAATTAGTTAGTGGAGTTACTATATTTTTTCAGAAAATTAATTAAGCAAAATTTATATACATGTGCGACATTTGCTGATTTGAAAATGACAAAATGCCCAAGAATCACGAAAAAACTGCGTCAATGAAAAATAATATAAAATATGAAGCTTTTTAAATATGTGTATTTTATACATCAATGACTATAATAAGAAACCCTACTGAAATAAAAAAAGACCTCGACTATCATATCGATAATAATTCCTTTCTATGTCAATCAATTTCCAGCTTCCTCTAATCAGGAAGTAGACACGTGCTTGAGGAAAATGACTTACCTTAATCAAATTTCATTATCAATTAAATTTGAAGGATTCAAGGCAAATTTAATTTGTTCCTAAAAGAATCACTTGAAACATTCAACTACTCTTATTTTTAAATTGGATAATATGTAGATATACCAACATCAAATCCCGTATGTAATTATGCAGATTATTTTCGGCTGCATCAATGTTATGTTGTCTGTCGTAATTAACAAGGAATTAGCCCTTAACCTTTATCGAATTAATATACATACACGAGGACATCTAATTTGTTGTTAATCGCTTTAATATTCACAAGTAGCGTCCTTCTAAGTTTACCATTATGCATGTATCTTACAAGATGCCTTGTGTGACATTGACAACGGAAAGTTTCGACTGTCGACCCTCGTAAAGAAAACTGTAAACTCTACCGATATTCCATCACGGCAAAAGCTAGCCGCAGGTTACAAACCCTAACCGTAAATCCTTGTGCAAAATAAACTTTACCCAGTCAGGGTAAAATTAAAGTTGTTAGTGCTTCCCCAAAACTGAAAGGTGAATTAACACCTGGGGAGCATGAATTACGGATACTAGCAGGGAATCGCCGTATTTTATGTGTACGTATCTACTCTATACAGTTCCAAGAAAAGGGTTAGATTAGTCAACCAGTCCTCCTGACATATACATATTTACAAAAATGTGAGCATGTCTAATGTGTCGTCCAAAATATTATGTTGTCTCAAGAGGCAGATTTTAAGGGGACTTAATACTCGTAGTTCGAAATATGTACGAGTATACAAGAGATGATAGATGACTGTCAAACTTCAGAAAGTTTTCGATTAACGCCGAAGCTGGAAAAACAACTATTCAGATATAAAAATCATAATTTATTGAAACTATCAATATTCCCTGTCGGCCGCTATAAAGTAACCTTAACGTATATTATTTCCGTTGCCTTACTATGTAAAATTTCAAAAGAGCCTTACCAGCTATATAAGAGCAGTAATCAGTAGCGGAACAACTCCTCTCGGGGACCTCCCGCCAACTACTTAAGTGGGCCCCCTACACTGAGAAAAAAGCAGAGTGAAACCAATCGAAAACAATTTTGAAGGTCGATCCATACTTTTCAGTTATCAGTCACAGCCTTTTTTTATGACAGATTGTCAGTTAATTGAATGACTGGCAATCTGTAAATTTTTATGACTTTATTCGTTTTTTTTTTGAGGACTATGACTGCGACTGATGATTAGAAAGTGTGAATCGACCATAAACCAGCTCTTTTAAAACATGATTTTGACGTTACAGTGTTTCTACTAAAATTAAGAACATCGTACTTAAAATAATTCTGCTAAGAGCTACTTTCACTCTTTGCATTCTCATATTGAAAATAGCGCTTTAGTTGTTACGTTTATTAAATTAATGATTTCATCAATGTTTTTTTTTTCATTTAAAATTAAAACGCTCACGCAGCGTAGCATTGTCTTCTATAGATGTTGGTGATATTTAAGCATAGTAAATTACCTGCGCCTACAATGGGATTCGATCCCGCGAATCTGTGATTTGAAGACGAGCGCCCTATCTACCCTAATGCAGCCCAAACATGGTCAATCCGAATTCATTATACCCTTCGCTCGTAGAGTCAACGGCGGGTATATTAACTTTGTCATGAAGTTTGTAATGCATTGAAGGAAGCATCTCCGACCATATACATAATAAGTATACATATATGATCAGCATAACATGGGGAGTCGATTGGGCGATGTCCGTCTGTCGGACAGATGTCTGTCCGTCTGTTGCTACGCGTTTTACTCGGCCAATTTAAAAGCTATAAAGCTGAAATTTTGCACAAATGCTTCTTTTTACTGCAGGCAGTTTGTATGTTTGAATCGGTAAAATCGGACCATGGGGTCATGGGGCTGCCATACAAACCTAACCCCCCAAATTAGATACTTCTAAGAAAAACTTTTTTATTTGTGCACCGATTTCAACCAAACTCCACACAAATGTATTTCTATTGATGAGATACAATATATGTGAGAATCTATCAAATCGGACCATGGGTCATGGGGCTGCCATACAAACCCAACCCCCCAAATTAGGTTCTTCTGAGAAAAACTTTTTTCTTTGTGCATCGATTCCAACCAAATTTTACACAAACGTTTTTCTCTTGATGAAACAAAACATATCTAAGAATTGATCAAAGTGGATAATGGGGTCATGGGGCTGCCCTACAAACCTTACTCCCCAAATTAGGTTCTTCTGAGAAAAACTTTTTTATTTGTGCACCAATTTCAACAAAATTACACACAAACGTGTTTCTCTTGATGACACAAAACATATCTAAGAATTGATCAAATCTGACCATGGGGTCATAGGGTGGCCATACAAACCCAACCCCCATTTTGGTTCTTCTAAGAAACATTTTTTGCACAAATTTCACAAACCAAAGCAACAAAAAAGTTAAAAACGAATGGAATCGTACTGTGGAGTCATGCTCCCGCAACCCCAATACAATTTTCCGAGTAAATATTTTTATTTGCCCACTTATTTACACCCAAGCCCAAAACTTTTGTCAAGACGGAAGAAAAAGAATGAGGAGGGGGATTAAATACAAGTCATAGGTACGCCCGAAAAAACTTTTAGCCCAAGCAGAGCGAAGGGTATCCAAATTTCGGCCGCGCCCGAAATTAGCCTCGGCCCCCGGGGGTTGGCGAGCGTAGCGATAGTTTTTTTTTTTAATTTTCGTTCTGTCAAAATCGAAGAAAATGTGTTAATTTGCAATAACGA
Source organism: Microchrysa polita (assembly GCA_949715475.1). Lineage (NCBI taxonomy): Eukaryota > Metazoa > Arthropoda > Insecta > Diptera > Stratiomyidae > Microchrysa > Microchrysa polita. The sequence continues at coordinate 133,695,763 of OX454416.1, read as the reverse complement.
AGGATCCAAAAAAAATGGATTCGGACGCTTCGTGTGTAAAGGACAAAATCGAACGCTTACGTTACGTTACGTGCCGAACACCTGTCAAAGATGATCCAATCGAGTTTGTATGCAACTGCACAGAACGCACGTAACGGAACGGAAGCTTTCGGAAAACTATTCGAAATTTCAAATTCCGCTGAAATCGATGTCAGTTTGTTTGTCATACTTACAATAACGTTATTTCTAACCAATTTATTTCTTTTTTATATCTTTCGCATATTTTATAATACTAAAAATCCTTAAAATAAACTCGATTCCTTCCATTTTGCTTTTCACTTTGAATACCTTTTTACATTTTAAAATTTTACATTTGACGTTTCGGAACGGAACGTATGTGACCATCTAATAATTGTCACGGCACGGAAAGAAACGGCACGTAACGTAACGTAAACGTTCTGGTTTGCCCTTAAGTTTGTAACTTGCTAGACAATTGAAAAAAGTGACACGTTATTAATTCAACTCTATTTCTTGTTTCAGTGTGTTTAAGTGTGCTCTAATATAAATTCTTCAATTTTAAGAACGTTTGTGCTCAGTGGCGTAGATAGCTTTTCGGGGAGGAGGGGGTCATTTTGCTAGATTATTAATACTTTTACGGTTATCAAATGTTGAATTTCAGAATAACAATTTCTGTATTTATTACACTTCAACTTAGCAATTTTTTTGGAGCAAAGTTTTGTGGAAAAGTAGATAGCAATTTTGCCATACGAAAAAAACTAAGTCCTGAAAATTTTGCCTCGACAATTTGGACTGTTTTTACTTCGGTGAGTGCATCAACAGTATTCCAATTTTCCTACAAATTTTTGCTACTGTGATTAGAGTATCAGAGCTTTATATTGGGTTAGATCAGGGGTTCCTAAACTTTTCGGGGTCACAGAACACCAAGCATCGCAGCTTTTCTGGTCGGAACACATCAAAACATTAAAATAAATCATTTAATTATTTGTCCAAAAATTGTAAAGACGAGAGTTCGTTGGGAATGCCCAGTATATGTGGATAAAGTACAGATTTTGTGTTTTTAAATCAAAATTTTCTGATAACACAGAAATTTGAGAGTAGATATTTCTACAATTTTCAAACCGGAAACCGCAGCTGCTATAAGCAGGGTGTGCCGATCCCCAACGATAACTCGGTAACGAGTGTGTTCGGTACGTAAAAATATTTAAAAAAAATCAGTTTCGTTTTTTGCAGTTATTTGTAATTCAAGAAAAATAAAAAAACGCAGACTTTGCTGTCATTTGCAAATCTTAATATTTCACAAATTTTCTTTTGTCGCTGCAACAGCAACAAAATGCTCTATTACCTACACCACAACCCAACAAAAAATAACTGTTTTTGTTTAAGTTCAAATAACTGCACTGTAAAAAAACATGCATCGGGACCTTCCGGCAAGTAATTTTAAAATTTTGCGCATTGTCTCTAGTTCGAATAACGTTAAGACTTTGGCCTCATTATTTCCGATTGGAGTTAGAATATTTTTTCAAAGATCTGAAACCATGTCATTTTTTACCCAAAAATTGCAGCACTCAAAATTTCAAAAGACCTCAGGAGGCCTATAAAGTTCAATTTTGAATGGGAATGGACGCTATTTGACTCATTCTTAACCTTACAGGCCTCCAGAGGTATTTTGAGTGTTGCAATTTTTGAGTAAAAAATAACCGGTCTTTGAAAAAATATTCTGACTACATATCTTTAAATTTTGGAACTTTCTACAATTTTTTTTCTTGAAGGATTTAGTTATAAGAATCCTGGTTATAGTTTTGTGAGGTTTTCGTATTAAAAACAATAAAATTGCGAACAACTGGAGAAAGTCAAGACTGCCCTGCTATATACGATATAACCTTTTGTCAAATTTTAATTAATAAAAAAAAAAAGAAAAAACAATGTTGAAAAATTCAAACAATAGAGGACGCTCAAAATTTCGAAGCAGTTTTGCTGCGTTTTCTCTTCATTTACACTAGCTTTCCACTCTGCTGGAGAAATCTTTATAATCTTAAAAATAAATAAATAACAGGCGCGACAATCCAGCATTGGATAGGTTGCAGGATGTCTTAGTGACATCCTATTTCCAAGATCTTATCTGCTTTCAGTGGCGGCTCGTGGCGTACGGTACAGGGTGGGCCACCAACTTTGTATTAATACCAGTTTTATGCACAAATATCCATTTTGTACGATTCCGGATAATAGGCATTAGTTATTTTTGTTTTAAATGAAATAAAAAATTGTTTTAAATTCAAATGAATCGCGGTTTTCGATGGTTTTACGTTTTTCTTATGGATGTCCAATATTAGTACAACCAATTTCGTTAAATTTGCTGGTTATAAATACGTTTCTTTGTACTATTTTCAATCTTTCTCTCTAAATAAAAATGAATTTATTTGTGGAGCGGTATAAAGAACAAGGCAAGGAAGAAGAAGAAGAATATTTTTTAGTTTATTTTTAGTTCGCTCATAAAGCTAATTACACTAAAATATATATATTATTTAAAACATTTCTTTCTTTTTTTTTAACAAGATTCAATCTAAAAGATCAATTTAGACTTGGTTGAGATATTATTTATTTTGTAAATAACACATTAATGCATTTTGATCGACATCGAGACTAACAATAGTAAAAAGTAACGTAATTATAACAAGCAAGTTGAACGAAATCAATTGTTGTACCGATATTTGACACACATAAAAAACAGTCAAAATATCCAAAACCGCGATTCACTTGAAATTAAAAAGAAATTATTTCGTCAAAGAGGAACATAATCCTGCTATATTTTATATGGTTCCACATCTTTCTAACATTAATTAAAAGCCTTTAGCAATCCATCTGCATATTTAATTTTTAATACCGGCAGCAAGATAAATTATAATGAAATCAAAATTGTAGAGCGTCGGTTATCCGAACGTCGATTAACCGAACCGGGGACTCGACTTTTTTCATTTGAAATGTATAAAATCAAGTGTCTGAAGGAAACAACCTTTCATCAGCAGCACTCAGTTGCTTCGAATTTTTTGTTTTTGTTCAGTCCTAGTAATTTATCCTGGTTGTCGCTTATATTAACTTTTAGGCAGTTCTCCAATTTTTCTATGGAAACTCGATTAACCGAACTTTCGATTATCCGAACCACCCCTTGTCTACATTAGTTCCGATAATCGACGCTCTACTATATCATTTTCAGCGACATTTGAAAATTTCCTCGGACTCTTCCTCTTTCATTCTTGTATATATTACACAAAATTCGGAAAATATGTGTTAAATAATGGACTATATATGTAATTGAATAAAAATCACATTTTTTTATTTATCCTCCCATGAATTTTACGATATTTTCTTGGCTCTGCATCATATGAATATTAGGAAACTCCAAATATCATTATCTTACATTTTCATTCCTAAATCGATTTGTCCCTAATGATATACACGTATGCATGAATGTCTATTTTGGTTGGTACATCACATTCTATTATCATTTCCACGCACTAGCTTAAAAAAATTGCATTCTTACAAGCCACAAATTGTGCCGCATAACACTTTCAACACTTGCATCCCAGGCTGTGTGAAGTTAGCCAGTCATTTTTTTGAAATTAGGTCCTTTTGCTCGGTGAACCGTTTGTTCTACAGCGGCTACGTTTGTTCTTGATTGTTCGCCAATTAATATCGTTTGTTCTTCTCTAATTATTTAATTATAGCAACTTTAAAATTGTGAGTGTGAACTTAGCCAGTCATTTTTAAATATGGGTCGGAAAGGTATAGGTTTGGTATCAATCGAAAGCCAGACGTTTGTTCATTTTGTAGGGCGTTTGTTCATCCTGGAAACGGAAGGATACAGGAATTATTAAAGAAAAATTGATTAGTTGTGACGTCATCTTCACTCAACCAGCGCCATCTACTTAGCTCAGCTGTACGGGCAACCCGTGTCCCGCGAACAATTTATGCAAGATCCACACCATCATCGTACAGCTGAGCTGAGTAGATGGCGTTGGTTGAGTGAAGATGACGTCACAACTAATCTCTTTTTCCTTAATAATTCCTGTATCCTTCCGTTTCCAGGATGAACAAACGCCCTACAAAATGAACAAACGTCTGGCTTTCGATTGATACCAAACCTATACCTTTCCGACCCATATTTAAAAATGACTGGCTAACTTCACACTCACAATTTTAAAGTTGCTATAATTAAATAATTAGAGAAGAACAAACGATATTAATTGGCGAACAATCAAGAACAAACGTAGCCGCTGTAGAACAAACGGTTCACCGAGCAAAAGGACCTAATTTCAAAAAAATGACTGGCTAACTTCACACAGCCTGCATCCCAATACTCATTTTATCGCATGTTTTAACTGATTACTCTCACGGGCCGGCCCCTTAACCATACGAACGCGAAGCATCTTGTGCTGATATCGCACGAAATTTTTCTGTACAAATTATCACTTGCATCCGACAAATTCGATGCAAGCGGTTATGCACTATCAGCTAGTGCCCAAAAGTTTGAAAGCAGTATTAACATTGTGACAAGATATTTGGATTGGAAATCGGTTTGCAAATATGTATGTAGCTGGGATGCAATCCAATGAGATTAGGTTGTAGAATAGAATTAAAGTGATTGGCCAATTGATTATGCGTGGAAAGTTTTCAAGCAATTTTGGAACTAAAAAGACTATATAGGTACATGTAGATGTATATTTTTATATTGGATAATTGTTTGAAACAATGTGTGCATAAAACCTTCTATATACAAAATTATTGTTAACGATGGAAACTAGTTATTTAAAAAAATGAAATAATAAAATTTCTTATATTCCAACTGGAATGATTGGGTGGGCCGGGCCCACCTGGCCCACTGAGACGGGCCGCCCCTGTCTGCTTTTTGTTAAGGTAATGAGATCAGCATCACACTCAGCAATGTTATTTATCCCCATAAATGGGTATTCGTTTAACGTCTGAGCGAGATCATAGTCCGTCACAAACTCGTGAGTTCGAAAAACACCATGATCCACGGTGAGATTCGAACTCATGACCCTGTGGCCTGTGCACCGAAAGTGCTTGCACTAACCGCTAGACCAGCCAGACTACTTATAATATAATACATACTATATAATCTTAAGTATGTAGGTACTGTATATTTCCCCATTGAAAATTGCGCTTCTTCCACAATATTTTTAAATTTCTAAAACGAATATTAAGACTTTCCGGCATCAAATTTTCAGTCAGTGCTAAAATTTAATTTCCCTAGCAGCACTTCTAGATTACTTCAGTAGTGCTTGCCTGAGCGAATTTCAGATCCAATATGAAAAAGTGTATTAACTAGGGATGTCAAAAACCGGACGGTTAGTCCGAAAACCGGTACTTTCAGAACGGTTAACGGTTTTTTTTCGGTTTTTCCTTCTCCCGGTTTTAACCCGGATGGTTGTTGGTCCATCCGGTTAAAACCGGAAAAAAAATCTTTCAAAATTCATTCAATTTTTTATGTTTTCTTGATTTTTCAGTTTGCAATTCTATTACTTATCCCATATGGAAAATTTCGTTTTCAAATTTCAGCCCTTTAATAATAATTTTTGGACACTCTTCTTTTTGGTATAACTCGTAGGACAATCGCTTCCTCAAATTACCTCTGCTTGTATCTTATCTCTTCCAGGGCAGATATTGTTTATGTTTACACTGCGTTTCACATGTATCTTGGTTGTACAACGCAGGCCCGTGCGAAGAGGGGGCGAAGGGGGCACTCGCCCCGGGCGCCGTGTTCCATGGGGGGCGCCGTAGCCAAAGGGCGACGTAACTTATTTCTTTTTAAAGAAGTAAGTCTTTGTTACTTTTTTTTCAATTTCAGAAATCCAATTTTTTTAAATTTCAGAAATCCTTTGAGAGTGGACTTTTCAATTTATACACGCTAACTTTTTAGAATTACTAACAATTAAATGTTAAATATTATTGGCACAATTGCAAAATTTGCAGCTTTTATAAATTCGAATGGCAACTTAAGACAGTCATCTACGTTGTGTATGCTCATAGCGATTTGCATATCATCGGCATACTGCCACACACACACGAATTTAATATTGTTGATCAGTGATTCTTAACCGGTGGGAGCGCAGGATAAGCTCGAACTTGGAAGGTATTCCGACCAAAAAATGGTGACCAAGGAAACTGATAGGAAGCTAGTTTGGAAGTCAACAAAGGGCGCCCCAGGGCCGGATTTCCCATATGGGCAACCTGGGCAACTGCCCGGGGCGGCAAATTTTGAAGGGCGGCATATTTCTGAAACTATCATCCTTCTATTGAATTAATGTTCTGTGAAATATACACATTTCGATATTTTACCAGGCAGTTTAAATAAATTGGAAAAAAATAAAGGAAACTCTGCAAAAGTCGTTCCTTGGGTCAGTGGCGGACTTACATATCTGACGTCAGTAGGCGTTTCGACTTTGTCCGCCCTACCGACCTTGCCCCTTATTTTTCCAACCCAACGATTAATCGATTGATCCTTGGCTTCCAAATTGTTTCAATATGACTGGCTAACGAATTAAGCGAACACTTTTAAAATTGAAATAAGTCTGATCACTGAACTATTAACTTTTTCTATCTGTACACGGGGCGTTAAAAATTCCGCCATAGGCTTGAGCCTGCCAGTTCACCACTATAGCTTTGGGAACCAAGAAAACCGGACACTTTTAAGTTTTTTTTTTGCTTCTACCCTATTATAACGAAAGGTCTTGACCACCAATGAACGGAGCTGTCTCCTGGATTCACTTTCTTTCTCCACGTATATAGCATACCCAACCTTCTACTCCCGGAAACTGCGATTTCGAGCTGGTTTCATTAAGTATTGAAAACGACAATTTCGTGGGGCTACAGCTCGAGAACGGTTGTGACTAAAGCCGCGCGCAGACTAAAGGTGTAGCGTAGAACCTGTCGCCCAATACAAGCGCTTGTACTGTGTTTTACGCTACGATACGCTGCAATACGCCTGTAGTCTGCGCGCGGCCTAAGAGAAAAAGTACTAATATCCTTTGTTGGGGAGACGAAACCTTTCGATTGACTTCAATTTCACTAAAAGTTACGGAAACTTATCCCGTAGTTGGTGTGCTGTAGTGGGAGAACGCTCCTAGGGCGCTCCTTTCACGATAATAAAATAATAAATATCTAACAAAAAAAAAAAAACCGTTTTTGGCACCGAGTGTATGTATTTAAGGAATGAGATATTTTTTGTCAGTTCGACACAATAGAGGCAAAAAATTAATTAATGGATCAGCTAAAGATCAGGATCAAAGTATTTCTCGGTAAATCTGGAAAACAACCAATGCGTAAGGATAAAAAATGATCTCCTCATACTAAAATTGAAACAGTCTAGTTTCGTTGAGGCACTGCGCAAAAAGAGCAAAATGTCCGAGGGAAGGAAAATATTTTGTTCTTTCGATCCAAAGAATCCCATTTTCAAAGAATTCCCTTTAGTCATAAAACATCAAAAGGAATAACATGCCGTTGGAAAGTCTTAACATAGTAAAGCGTTCACCTGTGCAGGTTTATCAGTTTAATGTACTGTTATGAAATTATTGTCAAGTTTCAAGGAAAAATGAAGGAAGAAAATTCAATGAAGCCGGAGATTCATCCAATTTTAATTTAAGGAGTATCCGCTCCTCCATGAGCATCTAATTTCACCTTCAATGGAGTACCTATACCTATACTTCTGAACATTAACTTTGATTAAACCAACGTATGCTAAAAAAAATTGGACACCTCACATGAATGTGACTGATTTACTTGTACAGATTAAACTTGTGACGGAGGGCGGCAACTCGACTACTGCCCAGGGGCGCTACAGAGGGTAAATCCGGGCTTGGGGCGCCCACTACATGAAAATTGGAATTGTAAAGAAAAAGTGTTAGTACGAGTTCATCCACTTTTTAAGTCATCTCGCAAATGATTCAAAACTGAAGAGAAAGTCGTAGTTTATCAGTGAGTAAAAACTATCGATTTGATAACAAAATATGATCCTGAAATCCGTCATCATTAAGACAATTCTGTTAGAACTTCTGGTCGAAAAATTACATACTTTTCGTATAACATTCAAAATGAAGTAATTACTCGCTTAAGATATGAAATTAAGAGTCGAATTATCAAAGAAGTTCACGATGCGAAATACTTTGCCACTTCATTCAATTGTACTCCAGACATATCGCATAAAGACCAAATGAGCGAAATCGTTTGATACGTCAAAATTTCTGAAGATGGTGAATGCTCCTTCGAAGAAAGATTTTTTTGTTTTCTCTTCAGTTTTGAATCATTTGCGAGATGACTTAGAAAGTGGATGAACTCGTACTAACACTTTTTCTTTACAATTCCGATTTTCATGTAGTGGGCGCCCTTTGTTGACTTCGAAGTCCAAAACTGGTTAAGGATTGGCAAATGAAATTGAAGACTTACTAAGTCCGATGATCTAGATTTGAAATATTGTCAATGCTCCGATAATGCCGTTTAAAGCTTCTATTGCACACTTTGTTCCATGTTCCATTTTTCGGAATAATTCAGAGTTTTTCTTTTTTTTCTTTTCTTTTTCTTTTCGTCATCTCCCCGCAGATGGGATGTCCTTTTAAGCTATTTGCCTGTATCGCTAAAAACAGAGACATTCGTTGGTCATCGAAGCAGCAGGCTTTTGAGACAGTAAATGATTTAGCATCCAATAAATCTAATGAAGAAACATACACTGGTGCGAAGATGTTGATAACTCAATTAAAAAATTTCCATTTCTTATGTAGGTTGGTTGCTTGAAACGAAATCCTTAACGAAATTTATACAGTCAATAAAATATTACAAAAAAGAACATTAGCGTATCAATAGCTAGCAACTTAATTGAAGAATTGACTTCGTCCATGAACACATCGAGAAATAAAGGACTTGACACATTATATAACTACAATATTGACCACGCTTAATCTATGGATATAGTCCCAGAATTCAAAAAAAAAAGAAAAAGAAAAGTTTGAAAAATGATCACTGATCAGTTATGAGACTGATGATGACACTCCAGAAATAAGCCCTAATGAAAAATTTCGTAGAAATTATATAAAAGTCCTAGACACAATAAATGATCACGCAGCTTAAATGGAGATTTGAAAAGCTTAAAACGGTTGCAGATGGTTTTGGCTTTTTATCTGACGAAAAACTGAGAAGCCTTGACGGATATACGATAGCCGAAAAAGTAACTAAATTAACTCACAAGTATTCAGCTGATTTTAATGAACATGAAATCAAAGTGAAATTTTAATTGCGTAAAAAATTTTAACATCCTAGGATCAACATTTTCTAAATATGAACCATTTTGAAATGCTGCAACTTATTCATAGCTTCAACTTAGTTTTAAATACATGGAAACGGCGTCCAGAATATTTTTGACAATACCTGTGTCTGCTTGTTCTGCTGAACGTTCATTCAGCAAGCTCAAAATAATAAAGAATTATTTGAAATCTTCAATCGGCCAAGAACGGTTAACCAATTTATCAATAATATTAATTAAGAATGAAATCTGATGATTTTGCTAAAATAAAGGCTCGAAAGATACAGACAATTTAATATAGATAAGCTGAGAATTTTTGTTTATTTTCTGAACTATGTTTTAATTTAAAAAGCAATATTAATTGTTAATACCATGTTATCATTATACAACTCTTAGGCTTCATGCACACGACGCGAAAACTGCTCGCAAGCTCGACACATCGAAATCCATTGGCTCTTATTGGAAGCTCACGACGAGCGATAGCAAGCGAGAGCCGTGCCATTGTCAAAACACGGCTGAGCTTCCCATATAAGCCAATACATTTGTATGTCTCGAGCTTGCGAGCCGTTTTCGCGTCGTTCGAATGTACCCTAAGGCTTCATGCACACGACGCGAAAACGGCTCGCAAGCTCGACACATCGAAATGCATTGGCTCTTATGGGAAGCTCATGACGAGCGACAGCAAGCGAGAACCATGCACAGTCAAAACACGTTTTCGCGTCGTGTGCATGAAGCCTAAGGCTTCATGCACACGGCGCGAAAACGGCTCGCAAGCTCGACACATCGAAATGCATTGGCTCTTATGGGATGTTCACGACAACGAGAGCCGTGCCGCTGTCAAATCACAACTAGCGAGACGTGTTTTCACATATCGTGCACCACAATCCGCAAATTCACGGCTCGCGAGCCGTGTTTTGACTGTGCACGGCTCTCGCTTGCTGTCGCTCGTCATGAGCTTCCCATAAGAGCCAATGCATTTCGATGTGTCGAGCTTGCGAGCCGTTTTCGCGTCGTGTGCATGAAGCCTGAGAGTCAGAATGGTATTTTTCGAAATTGAAACTTTTGTTTTAGATTTAAGGTTATTAAAATCTGCTGAATTTACTGTTTACTGTTTCACAATGTTGTTTTATTATAGGTACACGGGGTCAATTCTTATATTAACTTGCTTCGTCCTTGATCCTAATGTCCTTGCTGTAACATATTTTCTACTATGTACCTACATCAATTTCGTTAAATTCACTTCGCACAACAAAATAAGGGCCACCATTTCTATCCTTTAGCGAACAGGGGACTGTAGCTTCAAATAGTTTTATACGATTTACAATAATTGTTTGTTTTAAGGGCGTTTGTATTTCGTATTTTCTCACAACTAAATAATTTTTTATATTCACGATTTTTAATTTAATTTCAAAGCAATTTTATATACTGCTATGATTGTCTTTGCATTTTAACCATTTTAACTGGGCTTTAACAGTTATTATAATTAGGTTATGTTATCGAAAATCTACCTTCAAAAGGATACCATAATAAATTACAGTTGTAATATTAAGGCCTGGATAGACCTCGAGAATAAAATTGTCCGCTGCGATTTTTTCAATGAAAATGCATACTTACTGTCGTGAAAACCGAAAACAAGTTCCATAATTTTTCTCGGCCATTTTGTGTACTATTTTTCGTATCCCCGGTCATTTCATCGTAAAAAATATCTAATTAGCAGGGAATTGAAAAAAATATATAAAATAGGTGAAAAAATTATGGATCTGTTTTTGGACTGCAGCTTATAGAATTCCCCAGCATTTGCGATATGTTCCACGACAATAAGTTTAAATTTTCATTGAGGGCGCCTTGATCAAAATTTCGCCCCGGGCGCCAAATTGTCTCCGCACGGCTCTGGTACAACGTGAATGTGAATTAATATTCGGGTATAGTATATCAGTGCATTTCGCGTATCATCGTGTCGCTAAAAGATTTCGTATTCCGCAAGAGAAATTCGAATGGCCCCTGTTGTAAATGTTTGGAATTTGTTTTTTCAAAAACTAATAAAATAATGAAATCACATCTGACAATTTTATTTGATTGTCTCTTTTTGTTCAACATGTTTCTCTTTTAAATTAGCTGTCTTTCTACATCACGTGCATTTTGAATACGATACGAACACCAGCAATAGGGTGAATTCAAATTGTAATTGCTGTCCGTTTGTTTGTGCTAATAAGCGGACGGCGAGAGCTTTTGTAGTGGCCAGCAGACAAGCATTATGCATTTCAGATTGTAAGAACGATGGTTCTTGTCTTGCAAGTTTACCCGTCCGGTTTCGTCTTACAATTTGAATTCAGCCATACGAGTGTGTAAGCATTTTTTTTAGTCAAATTCTAGGCAAATCATTGAAAAGACCCGGTTAACCGAAAAACCGGTACTTGGAGCCCGGTTAAAACCGGACGGTCTAGCCGGCTTTGCAAAGAAAAAACCGACAACCGGGTTATGGGCCGGTTTTCGACATCCCTAGTATTAACGTGAGCTGTAGTGTTTCTATTGTGTCTATATGCTTCTGTTATACAATTAAAATTTGAGGAAGTGCTAAATTTTCTATTGCAGTTCTGAAAATGCTTTCACGTTTTTATGAAACACTGCACACGTTGAATAATTCTATCAAAAACTTTACTTTTGATTTGTTTTACGTACCAAAAGTAATAATAAAAAATGTGTGACCGAAGGGAGGGGGATTGATCCCCTTAATCCCCCCCTTATCCACGCCACTGTTTGTACTTAATATTAAATTCAATACAGCAGTCTTGGGGTCTCTGCACCACAGCCCTAATGATCGTGTATATTTTAGTCTTCAACGACATATACAGGCCGTACTAAATACATAGTTTGAACTAAGTTTAGTACAAACTATTTTGTTCGTGTTTGACAGTTCATGACAAAGTGGTCTGGAATTTAGTCCGAAAGTTTAGAAAAGGTACTATCAATAAAATTGTTTTAAGATAGTTTATTTGCTGAGGGACCTAAAGAATCTTTTTGGCCATGTGGTACTTGGCAAGGAAAAAAGTGGGACGGATTACAAGCCGGGGCTACAGTTACAGCAAATAACGCAGCCATGCCATTTGAGAATCCGGATTGTCTCATGACGTTTCAAAGATTTTAGGACAATATTAAATTTGTTTATCTAAGGGATTTACACCCAGCAAAAAACCTGTATTAAAACCAATGAAGTTTTTACTTTACTTCTAGTAAACAGAAAATTTCTTTAAACGTATGAAGTTTGAATATAATTAATTAAAAATGTCATTGGGTCAAATACACTTTCATAGGATTTATGATTTCAGTAGTAATAGAATTATAACCTGCCCACATACAACTAATGCAACAAATTACATAGAATGAAGTAAATCAAATTCATGGGAACTATGATAATTTTCCATAGCCTCTATGTATAAACAATTTAAGTTTGTATCGCACCGCGTATCAAGTAGTTAAGATTTTAGAAATGTTGACAACATTCCACTTCTGGTCTCATGGCAATGTGCACGGACTGGCACGCAGGCGGACCGGGTTCGAATCCAAATTTCGGCATAAGGTTTTTTATGAATAAAAAAATTTTTCATTTTTTTTTTAAATAAAATTCAATGAAATTTTTACATAGAATCGATGAACAATCTCATTGTTATAATCGAATTTTCACTTAATATTTTCAATGATATTTCTATCATTGTCCCAAAAAGGCTATTTCATCGGCTCCAAATCATAGCCAAAATTTCATACGTCCTATGCAATTTTTCTTTAATAAAAGTATTTTTTTTTCTGGGTGTAGTGAAAGAGGAACAATAAATTTAGCATTTGTTTTCACTTCGAAAAGTGTTGTTTTTCGCAGTCATGCTGTTTTTATGGTTCGAGAAATTTTCCATGTAGCTTTTGGGCCCCTAAATCTCGTGGGCCCCTCGCAACGTGGGATCTGCGGGGGGTTGGATACGATATCCCCAGTCACAAAATCCCCAATCCAAAATCCCCAAATCGAAATCCCCGTAATCAAAATCCCCGAAATTAAAATCCCCGAAATCAAAATCCCCGAAATCAAAATACCCAAAACCAAAATCCCCAAACGAAATTCCCCATTTGAGGTGTGATCTAAGAACGCGCGCGCGTTTTAAGATCACACCTCAAATGGGGAATTTCTTCTGGCTATTGTAGATGGTAAATGATAGATGTTAAATGGCAGATGATAAATGGTAGATGGTAGGTGGTTAATGGTAGACGGATGGTAGCTTGTAAATGGTTGATGGCAGATGGTAAATGGTAGATTGTAAATTGCAAATGGTGGATGGTAAATAGCAAATAGTAGATGGTAAATGGTAGGTGATTTAGACTATTGTAATTGTAATAGTCCTACTATGCAATAAAAAAATCAGCGTCGTGGACTGATATATGTATATGCTAATCAACGGCAAACTCTTTGAAGTGACACAGAACAAAATCAGATAATGTGCAGGCGAATCGGTTCCAACAATAAGCCAACCAAGTTTTCCGCGAATATTCGTTTGGATGAGGACATGTCTCGACGATGTTAAAGAAAACCTAATATGTTTCACTCAGAGAAATATTCACTAATATTGAACGAAATATATTTAATTCAAACGATTTGCGCTTTTGATTTGGCTCCACACGCAAATGCGTTTAATTCTAACGAGTGGCGTTTCTTTCAAAAGCATAATGAGTTGTAAAAAAACGTTTGAATTAAAAGAATTTACGTTTACCTGGAAAGAAGGAGCCAGTCGATTTAAACGTATTTTTCATTGAAATAAACACTTATTCTTTGATTGTAAACGGGTAACGCATTTTGAATAAATGAAAGGCAATTGTATCAAACGTCTTCGTTTTTATATTGAACATTTTTGTTATTTAAAATAAACGAAGCATTCTTTTTAATGAAACGGTATGTATTTCGAAAGTAACGCATCGCGTTTTCATTTCATAGAAATTACCTCATTCAAAATAATTAAGTTTTACATGGAATTAAAAGCAAACTCTGCTGAAATAAAATAATACATTCCGTTTGATTGTCCATTCTCCATTCGATTAGATACTTACTGTTACCTGGGTTGACAAATCAATAAAGAATAAAACTTATGAAAACTTTAGAAAACCACTTTATTTTTTATTTAGGTCTAATTTTAATATGGTTAATACATTACACTTTTATTCTAACACCCGCTAAACTTAAATTGCACGTGTGCAAGCGTCCATTCCTCCAGATGAATGCAAAAGTAAATTATCGAAAACACTCTTAACATCGACGAAGATTCTAATACGCTTTTGTTGTTAGACACTACACATTTGTTTGGAATGAACATGAACACGGGAGACTCATCGGACCGGCCGGAAGTATTTAACTACCTGTTGTGCTACGTTGAAACAAATGACATTTTGGCATCGCGTCCTTTAGGTATGTGTATTTGTTACGTAAAGGAATGTATACACATTACTATGTAATGCGGAATCTTTTGATTTAAACGACCGTCGTTTGCGGTTTGGCTGCTCTTTTGTTTTAAAAGCAATTCTCTTAGCGTAAATGAGAATTCGTTCAAATCAAACGAGATTTTTCAAACGAATACTGCGTTCAATTTAAATGTGGAGCTTTTAATATGAATGTGCGGTTTTTTCTCTGAGTGTTAGAACGATATATGCAAACGTTTATTCAATATAATGTACTCGAACATTTTGTATGTGCTAATCAAAAAAAAGTTAGTATCGATTTACGACCCTCCTAGTGCCATTTACCATCTACCATTTAACACCTTCCATCAACAATTTACAGTCTTTCATCAACCATTTACCATCTACCAGCCATCTACCAGCCATCTACCATTTACCAGCATATTTCGGGTTCTTGGGGATTTTCTATATGGGTATAATGATTATGGGGATTTTGTAAATGGGTATTATGATTATGGGGATTTTGATTTTGGGGATTTTTCTACGGTTGGGGATTTTGTGATTGGGGATTTCATTTCGTATGGTTCCCACCTGCGGGCCCTTATGCGCCGCCCCTGGCAGTAAGTTCCATACCAAATCACATTTTCCTTTAATTACACAGGGGATTTGATATTCCGATTCGAATGAGTACTTCAGATTGCTGGCCTTTTTAGAGCTACTGTGTGGGATAGATGAAATAAATAACGAAATAGAATTACTTTTGCGGTAATGTCCTCCCTGCAAACTGCGTGTAAACGCCAGGCATTCGAATTCGGGCTCAACCTATATCCCCGTAGGATTTATCTTCCGCATGTGTACGGGCTAAACCGAGTATCCATTCCATAGTAACGAGCTCATTCGGAAATCCTTTAAATTAAACCAATGTCTTGACTTGTTGCATGTTTAACAGAGGATGGTTCTAATTACATTATCTATTTTTGTATAAATCCATGGCTTGTTTGACACTTGCACAAGTGAACGGAGGATATAGGAGGATGAAGGACGATGACTGGAGTATTGAGTTCATTGCTATTATACTCAGGGAGAAGCTGAAGACCCATTCAATTTGCTAGACACATTAGAGGAGGTTCCTCTTCTTCTTAGATCCCATCAAATGGAATTAATTAACAAAGTTCACTTCGAATGTTGCGAAGACATCCTTAACTGGGCAAAATTCAATCTTCTTGGGGGGATGTAGTAGATACGCTTTCCGAATGCATGTTGGTCATGGCCATGTTTGAGTGTTCAGGGAGCGATTGTAGTGATGCCATTAAAGATCTTTGTGGTTACTAAATGACATCTTTCATTGTAGCTTCAAGTATTAAAGTGGTGTCGTTATCTCTAACAAGTGTTTGCATTAAGAATGTGTAGAATGATCTCTTATAGATAGATTTTAAACAATGGTCAAATTTCAGATTGATAAAATTTAAAATATTAGTCTATTTATCAATACTAGAAATACATAGTTGAAAAAATACTATTTTAATTGCTTACTCGTAAATTAACCGACCTACAATCACACTTTACGCATTATCAAAGCGAGAAATGGCGCTTAAAAGCATGCTTCAAGCATGCTTTACGTACGAATTAACTTTCGCCTAATTTCGAAAATCACCATGTTATTTTCACTAGTAAAAGAGCGAGAATCGTTGCTCTATCTTTCTTACAGCGTCTGTATTGATGCGAATTAAGGATTTTTAAGCATACTTTCAACGACTCATAAAATCTTTTAAAGGTAGTTTGTTCCTGTAATCTTTTTAAAAGTTTCACTATATTTTTCATGTCCAAATGCAGCAAAGGCCCTTCACGCCAGACACTTCAAATATGGTTAGCCGGAAGGATCAGGGGTCTGTGTAGTAAAACTTTGGATTCAATTTTACACAAAAGCATTTTTAACCAAGAGCCCAAGAATGTAGTGGTAAATTGGTAATTTGCTTTGGAAAATTGTGAACTTGATTAACAAATATTTTTTTTTATATACAAACGAACGAATTAGTCTAAGAAAATTGGACTAAAATATGGCCATCGAACGGCAAAAATCCTACATCGGAAATTTTTCTGGATTATGGTTGGGGATGGTCCCCAGATTATGGCATTAAAAGTCCCAACCGATTGGGGGTCCGCAACCTTTAAAAAATGGGGAAAGGGGGAATTTTCTGTATTTTTGCGATTATTTGAAAAACGGTAAGAGATACAGAAAAATGGTCTGAGGACGAAAAAACTACATAAAATTACCTTTGCAATGATATATAACACATTAGAGTTTAATTGAACATTTCGGCGTTAGGCTAGAGAATAAATTAAAATATTTTCATTTTAGACCTTTGTTAAAAGCTCCATAACTTTTGAAAGAAATGCTAGTACAGCCGTAAAATTTTGTATAAGTATTCACAATAAGTTCAAGATCATTTTAAGGTAAACATTTAGTCGCTCCGGTCAAGGACCCCCATTATTCCCCCATTTAAATGTCCCTAACCCCCCTCCCAAGATTGGGGCAGAGTGCTAAATTTGGGTTTGTTGCGATTGGAGGTCATAGTTACCCCACCCACCAAAAATCAGCTCATTCGGATAAAAACTAAGGGTACCTCCCATACAAAGTGACCCAAGACAACTTTGTTCTACAGTTTATCAAAAGAGTAGTACGTAGAACAAACTCCTGATGGGTCACTTTGTATAGGAGATACTCTTAGTTTTTATCCGAATGAGCTGATTTTTTGTGAGTGGGGTCACTATGACCTCCAATCGCAACAATCCAAAAATTAAGCACTCTGCTCCCATTTTGGGGGAGTTATGGATATGCCGTTTTGAAAAATTTAAATGGGGGATAATGAAGGCCTTGACCGCCGAAATATTCAATTAAACTCTGATGTGTTATATATCATTGCAAAGATAATTTTTTGTAGTTTTGACATGTATATGTCTTTGCGGAGGCTACCTGAGAAGGGTGTCGTTCCGTGAAAAAGCGTCACGAAAAACTGTAACGAAAACGTTTAGCGCTTTAAATCGACCTTTCCGTAGTTCGATCTTCACCAAACTTGGTATACATTATCCTTCGATCGCTCTGACTCAGAATCGAATGATAAGTTGCGGGAATAGCGGTAAATTCGCCATTGAAGCGAACGAAAATTCATCCTTCAATTGGTTCTCCTGGCTCTCCCCGTGGACCGATGTCGACGAAACTCGGATGGAAGTTAAGTGCTGCGATCCTTAATATTTTGGTGCCAGCACTTTTTATGAGGAAGATGTCCTTGGACACAAAATGTCCTTTTTCTGTGGGAATGCATTATAGACGCTATGTATAAGGATATGGATATCAAAATAAAGAATCCGTTGCGACAAGTCTTGCAAAATCACGACAAGTTGATTTTGAGTTTCGGTAAAGGATATTACCACCAAAAAGGACATTTTTCTAGCATGGGAAACAGAGTATGGGCATTATGGGTGTCATTCGAAAGGTGACATTTGAGGCACTGTATGTGATCGGTTTCAAAATATTTAAAATTGCAAAGAATCGACAATCACTGACGAGTTGCGGGAATAGCGGTAAATTCGCCGTTGAAGCGAATGAAAGGTTATCTTTCAATTGGTTCTCTTGGCTCCCCCTGTGGAGCGATTTGGATGAAACTCAGATGGAAGTTAAGTGGTGCGATCCTTATATTATTTTGGTGTCGGCACTTGTTATGAGAAAGATGTCCTTGAACAAAAATATGCCCTTTTTATTTGGGAATGCATTATAGTCGATATGCATATCAAAATACAGTATTTGGTGAGTTGAGCCCTTTAAAATCACCACAAGCTCATTTTGGGTCTCCAAAGGATCTTATGTACATATGTACCACCAAAAAGGATACTTCTCTAAGGAAACTAAGAATGGCCATTATGGTTGTCGTTTGAAAGTCGATATTTGGGGTACTGTATGTAATCGGTTTGAAAGGTTTTTGGGGCTTCTGGAGTGACAAGATAACGGATGATGCATATGACATATACATGATCTAAGATTTTTCCCCTAAGGGAAAATTTCTCGGAGTTTTTTTCGTCCTCAGACCATTTATCTGTATCTCTTACCGTTTTTGAAATAATCGAAAAAACCCGAAAAAATGACCACCCCCTTCCCCCCTTTTTTTAAGGTTGCGGACCACCGATCGGTTGGGACTTTTAATGCCATAATCTGGGGACCATTTCCAACCATAATCCAAAAAAAACCGATGTAGGATTTTTGCCGACCAAATATGCCATTTTTCTTAGACTACATACATATGTAAGTCCCTATAGCGATTTGATCTGAAAAGTCGTTAATTTGATGTGGATGAATGTGGCAACTACCCATGCATCAAAAATGCAGTCCTTTCATAAAAATAAAAAAAAAAAAATATTCTTTCCATTGGAATAATTGTAAATGTCCAGAGGACGTGAGAACATTTTTATACCCTTCGCTCATAGAGTGAAAGGGTATATCAACTTTGTCATGAAGTTTGTAACGCATTGAAGGAGGCATCTCCGACCATATAAAAAGTATACATATATGATCAGCATGACGAGATGAGTCGATTGGACGATGTCCGTCTGTCTGTCTGTCCGTCTGTCCGTCTGTCCGTCTGTCCGTCTGTCCGTCTGTTGCAGCGCGTTTTTCTCGACCACTATAAAAGCTACGGAGCTGAAATTTTGCACATGTGCTTATTATTGTTGCAGGCTGCTTGTATGTTTGAATCACCGAAATTGGATCACTGGGTCAATTTAAGTTCTTCTAGGAAAAACTTTTTTATTTGTGAACCAATTTCAACCACATTTGGCACAAATGTGTTTCTCTTTATGATACAAAACATATCTGAGAATTGATCAAATCGAATAATGGGGTCATGGGGCTGCCATACAAACCTAACCCTCCAAACTAGGTTCTTCTAAGAAAAACTTTTTTATTTGTGCACCAATTTCAACCAAATCTCACACAAATGTATTTCTATTGATGGCACAAAACATACGTAAGAATGGATCAAATTGGACTATGGGGTTATGGGGTTGTCATATAAACTCAACCCCCCATTTGGGTACTTCTAAGAAACATTTTGTACACCAATTTCACAAAACCTTGGAATTAATGTGACATAAAAAGCAACATAAAAGGTCAAGACAATTGGAACCGTGCTATGGGGCCATGCTCCCGCATCCCCTCAAAAAACTTTTTCAATAAATATTTTTGTTTGCCCACTTATTCCAACCAAACCTCACACAAATATTGTTTTGTCGACGCGACGGAGCTTTCATGAAGACGGATGAAAAAGAATGGGGGGGGGGGATTTAATACAAGTCGTAGGTACGCCCGGAAAAACTTTTAGCCCGAGGAGAGCAAAGGATATCCAAATTTCGGTCGCGCTCGAAATTAGCCTCGGTCTCGTTTATTTTAAAATAAAAGCAAATGATTGATCTACTTAATCATTATATCAATGAACAAATTGATTAAACTACAACCTAGCTTATTCATTTTATAACATTTATAAACGATTTCCAGGGCCAGATTTTCCATATTTTCCTCGGCTACTGCCCGAGGCGTCAAATTTCTGGAATTTTCTATAGAATTTAAATTTTGTCTCGATCTATCTAAAAATTCAAAGAGCTGTTGTCATACATAATTAGAAAAAATATTAATTTCTTCTTTTTAAATTTATTCTAGTTAAGATTATTCGCACCATTCCATCCCACCCAATTTTACTCACTGAATGTATCTAATCTTCTTCTCTATTTTACTTTATTTCGCATTATTTAAAACTTTAAAAAATAGTTCGCAACTATATTATCAAAACTAATAAAATTAATTAATTTATTAGGTTTTTATTACCTATACACTTAAACTTAATTTTCAATGTCATATATTTTATTAGATCTTGAGTCCCCTGGATGTTAGAGTGGATAATGAATTGAATTGAATTGTGTCTTTGCTGAAGAAATTTCAAATTTGAGCCAAACATTGTAAGTTCATTATTGGATATGTAGACCAGTTAGCAGTGGCGTAACGTACGGTGTTCCATGTGTTCAGCGGCACACGGGCCCCCAAGCCAGAGGGCCCCCACATCCGCTAGCATAAAGAAATTTTAATTTGATAGAATCTTACGTAACTGTTCTTTAAAAGACACTCATTTTTATTATTTTCGGGAAAACATACAAGCTGAAGAATCTAAGACAAAACATTCAATGTTGTGTACGGAGAAGCTTATGGACTTCGTAGTATTGAAATTTGTTTATACCAGAGAGCCGCAACTTCACAATTGGGTTGAAAATTGCAAAAAGATAATAATCACACCAATCCTTTAATTTTAAAGAAAGCATCTCCCAAGCTTGTTGCATGTATCTTATCTGTCTCAATATCAATTTCTTAAGCTACAGTCACATTTGGCGAGCTACTAGTACTAGTAAAGTTGCATTCGAGAAATCACCATAGGCGACGACACGTAATAAACAACGAAAACAGTGTCATGTAAATGGGTGACTATGCGTTTTACGACGTCGTCACCGAAAGTGTGATGCAACTAGACGCGCAACTAGTCACCCTATATACAGGAGTTAGTTGCAAACGAGAAATTACTACGGTGACGACGTCGTAAACAATCAACAAACTGTTGTGCAACTTTACTAGTAGCTAGTCAACAGACACATTTCCTAGATACTAGTGGAATAGGACGGGTTGGATACGATATCCCCAGTCACAAAATACCCAAACCAAAATCCCCAAATCAAAATCCCCGTAATCAAAATCCCCGAAATTAAAATCCCCGAAATCAAAATCCCCGAAGTCAAAATCCCCGAAATCAAAATCCCCGAAATCAAAATACCCAAAAACCAAAATCCCCAAACGAAATTCCCCATTCCCCATTTGAGGTGTGATCTAAGAACGCGCGCGCGTTCTAAGATCACACCTCAAATGGGGAATGGAGACTTTCTTTAGGCTATTGTAGATGGTAAATGGTAGATTGTAAATTGCAAATGGTGGATAGTAAATAGCAAATAGTAGATGGTAAATGGTAGGTGATTTAGACTATTGTAATTGTAATAGTCCTACTATGCAATAAAAAAATCAGCGTCGTGGACTGATATATGTATATGCTAATCAACGGCAAACTCTTTGAAGTGACACAGAACAAAATCAGATAATGTGCAGGCGAATCGGTTCCAACAATAAACCAACCAAGTTTTCCGCGAATATTCGTTCGGATGAGGACATGTCTCGACGATGTTAAAGAAAACCTAATAATGTTTAGAACGATATATGCAAACGTTTATTCAATATAATGTACTCGAACATTTTGTTTGTGCTAATCAAAAAAAAGTTAGTATCGATTTACGACCCTCCTAGTGCCATTTACCATCTTCCATTTAACACCTTCCATCTACCATCAACCATCAACAATTTACAGTCTTTCATCAACCATTTACCATCTACCAGCCATCTACCATTTTTTACTACCATTCATCTACCATTTACCAGCATATTTCGGATGCTTGGGGATTTTATGATTGGGGATTTTGTATATGGGTATTATGATTATGGGGATTTTGTAAATGGGTATTATGATTATGGGGATTTTGAATATGGGGATTTTGATTTTGGGGATTTTTCTACGTTTGGGGATTTTGTGATTGGGTATTTCGTATGGTTCCCGAATAGGACATGTTCAATTCGACTAGCACCCAGCCAGCGAGTGAATATACGCTAAAATTATTTTTCGCTGGATTTCGAATTAACTGCTCAACCGATCGACATGAAATTCAGTGTGAATGTGTAAAATGGTAGGGTATTTGCTACGAATGCCTTCGAGATTACGAAATGGTAACAGGGTGTCCGAGACGAGGTGCGAAAGTCGATTATTCTATTTGTCATCGGAAAAGGGTGTATCGGCACGTATATCGACATGAAATTCAGTGAAAAATATGTAGAATGGTAGGCTATTTGCTACAAACACTTTTGAGATTACGAAATATCAACAGGGTGTCCTAAAAAAGGTACAAAAGCTGATTATAATCGGCAATAAATTTAGTGTGAATATTTAAAATGATAGGGTATTTGCTACGAATACCTTTGAAGTAAGGAAATGTTAACAGGGTGTCCCAAAGGAGGTACAAAAGTAGATAATTTTATTTGTCATCGGAAAAAGGTGTACCGGCTCGTATATCGACATGAAATTCAGTGTAAATATGTAGAATGGTAGGATATTTGCTACATATACCTTTGAGATTGGGAATTGGAACAGGGTGTCCTAAACGAGGTGCAAAAGTAGATCATTTTATTTGTCATCGGAAAAGGGTGTATATCGACATGAAATTCAGTGTAAATATGTCGAATGGTAGGTTATTTGCTACAAATACCTTTGAGATTGGGAAATGCTTACAGGGTGTCCTAAACGAGGTGCAAAAGTGGATAATAATCGGCAATAAATTTAGTATGAATGTGTAGAATGGTAGGATATTTGCTACGAATACCTTTGTAGTCGGGAAATGTTATCAGGGTCTCTAAAACGAGGTGCAAAAGTGGTTGTCATAATCAGCATACCCAACAAACAATAGCTAACAACATCATCATCAATGTGGCACGATAGCCCGACGTCGGGCCTTGGCCGCCTGAATCGTTGTCCTCCAATTGTCGCGGTTACGTGACCTCGTCCTCCAGTTTCGGAAGCCCAGCAGCTGGTGGGCGTCTTCACCTACGGAGTTCTCCCAGCGAGCTCTCGGTCGTCCACGCAACCTCGCTCCGTCAATTCGTTGTGCGTTCATCACTTTCTTTGGCATGCGATTATCGTCCATCCGTTGTACATGCCCCGCCCATTGCAAACGTTGAAGCTTCACGATTTTCGATACTTCCAGCTCATCGTACAATTGATACAACTCATGGTTGTACCGGATACGCCATTGGTCTCGCTCGCGAACGGCCCCGAAAATTCGCCGAAGGACCTTTCGTTCGAATCGGTCTAGCAAAATTTCGGAGGCTTGGGTGAGGGTCCATGTTTCGCAGCCATAACATAGCACGGGTCGGATGATCGTTTTGTACACGCGGAGCTTCGTGTTCCTGTGCGCAAGTTTCGAATTAATTATAGGGAGGACCGAGAAATATGTCTTATTGGCTAGTTGTATCCGTCGCTTAATTTCGTCGGTTTCGTTGGCGTCCTTTGATAAGTTACAACCCAGATAGTTGAAGTTGTCTACATACTCGATATTAAGGTCCCCCACTGTGATGCTTGAATTTGCTGGCGTCCTTGTTTTCGATTGCATCATGGCCTTTGTTTTGCTTTCGTTGATATGTAGTCCAACTTGCTTTGCGGCGTTATTGAGGTTATGCAGAAGGCTTTCTGCATCACCCACCCTTCGAGACATGATGTTGATATCGTCGGCGTACGCTACTAATTGAGTCGACTTGATGAGAAGCGTTCCGCTGCTGTCCATATTCATGGCTCGAATTACATACTCCAAAGCAAGGTTGAAGAGCGTCGGCGCCAGCCCGTCGCCCTGCTTGAGTCCAGTACGAGTTTCAAATAGGTCAGTGAGTCGATTCTGCACTCTGACCTGCGAGACGGTATTAGTCATCGTCATCCTTGTGAGTCGCACTAACTTTGCCGGTATACCAAAATTCAGCATAATGTTGTACAGTACACTTCGATCGATACTGTCGTATGCCTGCTTGAAGTCGACAAAGATTTGGTATACGTCGATGTTATATTCCCAGCACTTTTGGAGTAGTAGCTTCACTGTGAAAAGCTGATCGGTCGTTGATCGACCAGGTCTGAAGCCGCCTTGATACTCGCCAATGATTCGTTCTGCGTACGGATTAATTCTCTTTTCAAGAATTTTAGATAATATCTTATAGGCCGTACAAACTAATGATATGCCCCTGTAATTCTCACACTTCAGCTTGTCACCCTTTTTGTGGATTGGGCAGATTATGCTTTTGCGCCAATCTTCGGGGATTTCCTCTTCGTTCCATATTTTCAGCAGTAGCACATGTATAGCGTTGGTCAGGCACGTTCCACCATGCTTCAGCAGTTCTGCTGGAATCTCGTCAGCGCCGGGCGCTTTATTATTTTGAAGCGACTGTATGGCAAGACTCACCTCCTCTACTGTTGGGGGTAGAACGGGAGGGCCTGGTTCGGCTAACTGCTCAAGAGCTGGCTCCGCGGGGGATGTTGAGGGTGCATTGAGGAGCTCTTCAAAATGCGAGGCCCATCGTTTGTTGACGCTTTCGATGTCGCTGATGATGTTACCATCCTTGTCCTTACATAGGCTTGTCCTGTGTTGATATCCGTTCTTAACATTATTTATGAGTTTGTACGCCTGTCTAATGTTCTTACTGGCTAATCTTTGGTTTATTTGTTGTAACTGCTCGTCAAAATGTTTGCGTTTCTTACGTCTAATTAACTTATTAGATACTCGCCGAAGCTCGTTATATCTTTCTTTCTTGGCTCGGGATGCGCGTTGTGTGTATTGGCGATAGGCTTCATTTTTTACCTCAATCGAGGCCCTGCATTCGTCGTCGAACCAGTCTGCTCGTCTGCGCCGGCCTTTATAGCCCACGACCTCTTCTGCGACCCCCTTGATGCTGTCTTTGAGCTCCTCCCAGAACTCATGGATGCCTAAATTGTTGATGTCATCAAGCATGGGCGACAGTTTTTCCTCTAGTGCTGTTGTATACGCAGCCGCCGTGACATCATCAATCAAATTGTCAACCTCGAAGATCTTGGCAGGGTTGATTCTCGTTAGGTGCACCGAAGAGATTCTGCACCTGTAGGTCGTCTTCACGAAATAGTGATCGGTGTCGCAGTTGGCTCCTCGATAGGATCGAACATCTAGGACATTAGAAGCCCATCTCTTGCTGATAAGTACGTGGTCGATCTGGTTCACGGTGTATTCATCTGGAGACTTCCAGGTCTGCTTGTGGATTCGTCGATGAGGGAAGCATGTAGAGCTTATTACCAGGTTTCTGCCGCTCGCGAAGTCGATAAGTCGCTGACCGTTGTTGTTGTTTTCGTCGTGGAGGCTATGACCTCCAGTAGTTCCCCTATGCCAGCTTTCATTTCCGATTTTGGCGTTAAAGTCTCCTAGCAGCAGCTTGACGTCGTTTGATGGAAGTGAGTCGAAGAGTGTTTCTAGGTCGTTGTAGAACTCGTCCTTAATCGCGTCTTCTTTTACTTCTGTAGGGGCATGCGCATTAATGAGCCAGAGATTAGCGAAACGGGTCTTAATGCGGATCGCACATAGCCGCTCGTTGATGGGTTTGAAGCCGATAACGTGGTCCTTGAGCTGCTTATTCACGATGAAAGCTACTCCAAACTCCTTGTTGCCCGCCTCTTTACCACTCGTAAAAATAGTGTGCGAATTGAGGTCGTTAATCTCGCTTTTGAGCCATTTAGTTTCCTGGATTGCAACTATGCTCAGCTTGTATTTTTCTACCTGATCCAGGAGGGCCCTTAAGGCCCCCGGTCTATTCAGGGAGCGTACATTCCAGGATCCGAAAGAGTAATCAGTTGTTCGTTTGCGGGGTCGTCGTTGTTTTGTATCCGTCCAATCCGAGGCTTTTGTTTCAGGTTTCTTGACTTGAAGTTTTTCTTAGGATGAGTTGTCGGTCCATCGCTAAACCATGATAGGGTTTAATCGTTGAGTAAAGGCCATCATGGGCATGCCTCGAAGATGCTGCTTTAGTGGTTGGCTTAAATGTTTTCTGTCACCTATCACGTTAAGTAACCTGAGACGCTGCAGATGTTAATGCAGCACTCAGGCGCAGCGGTTACTCGGATAATGCGGGAAAGTAACGCCCCGTAGAGAGACATAGGAATTGGCCGAAGTCCTTTTCCTATGAAACTCCTCCTGCATAGCTAAGGGTCCGCAGTTATGCCACAACTGAAGAAGATATAGGAATTAGCCGAAGCCTTTCAACCTTTATCTTCCCCCTTACGGGGCTAATAGCTAACAACACAATACAAAAATTCGAAAAAGCTGCGGTTACAGAAAACATTTACAAAAAGTGACTGGTGTGCATTTTCGTCGAAGGGTCGCTACCCCTATTTTTTCTATAGTCTGTATCTGCGACTAGTGTCATTTTAGCATTTCAAATAGAAAAGGCAGAGCCAGGCTACTTTTAGTGTTTTGGAATCAGTAGAGGGCCAGGTGTCTAAAAACTGTTTTTGGTAAAAAAAAACATGTTTATCATATTTATTTATAATTGTGACTAGCATATAAAGAAGAAGAAGACATATAAAAAGAGATGGAATACATTGCATATTAGTTACTAGTTTCCTGTTTAAAACAACCACATTGGAGAGGATGGGGTCAGAAAAAATTAAATGAAAAAGACTTGCTCTATCTTTTTTATTTGAAATACTAAAATCGGGCTAGTCGCAGATAAAGACTATAGAAGAAATAACGCCACGCCTCGACGAATTTATACTGAATGAATCGAGTAGGCTACCATTCTGCAAATTTACACTGAATTTCATGTCGATATACGAGCCGATACACCCTTTTCCGATGACAAATAGAATAATCGATTTTCGCACCTCGTCTCGAACACCCTGTTACCATTTCGTAATCTCGAAGGCATTCGTAGCAAATACCCTACCATTCTACACATTGAAACAAAATTTATTGCCGATTATAATCAGCTTTTGCACCTTTGTTAGGACACCCTGTTGATATTTCGTAATCTCAAAGGTGTTTGTAGCAAATAGCCTACCATTCTGCAAATTTACACTGAATTTCATGTCGATATACACCCTTTTCCGATGACAAATAGAATAATCGACTTTCGCACCTCGTCTCGGACACCCTGTTACCATTTCGTAATCTCGAAGGCATTCGTAGCAAATACCCTACCATTCTACACATTCAAACAAAATTTAGTCCCGATTATAATCAGCTTTTGCACCTTTTTTAGGACACCCTGTTGATATTTCGTAATCTCAAAGGTGTTTGTAGCAAATAGCCTACCATTCTACAAATTTACACTGAATTTCATGTCGATATACACCCTTTTCCGATGACAAATAAAATGATCTACTTTTGCACCTCCTTTGGGACACCCTGTTAACATTTTCCTACTTCAAAGGTATTCGTAGCAAATACCCTACCATTATACACATTCCCACTGAATTTCGTGTGGATCCGTTGAGCCGTTAATTCGAAATCCACCGAGAAATAATTGTAGTGCATATTCACTTCCCAGTAGAATAATTGAACATGTCCTATTCCACTATTAAATACATTTTACTACTTACTAGTAAAATTGCATAACACTTTTTTGATTGTTTACGACGTCGCGTCGTCACCGTGGTAATTTCGCGCATACAACTAATTTCTAGGTAGATAGGGTGACTATTCACGCGTCTAGTTGCACACACTCTCGGTAACGAACGTCGTAACAACGCGTAGTCACCCATTTATATGACACTGTTTCGTTGTTGACGTCGTCGTCACCGTGGAGATTTCTTGTATGCATGCACTAGTAGCTAATACTAGCACGGTCTGACTGTAGCTTTAGGTTTTTGCAGATATTTGCGAATATTGAAGACGAGGCTAATTTCGGGCGCGACCGAATCTTGGATACCCTTCGCTCTCCTCCGAGCTAAAAGTTTTTTCGGGCGTACCTACGACTTGTATTTAACCCCCCCCCCCCCCCCTCCATTCTTTTCCTTCCGTCTTTACAAAAGTTCCGTTGCATCGACCAGACAATATTTGTGTGGGGTTTGGTCGGAATAAATGGGCAAATAAAAATATTTACTTAGAAAATTTTAATAGGGGTTGCGGGAGCATGGCCCCATAGTACGATCTCATTTGTTTTGACCTTTTTTCTTGCTTTGATTAAGACAAATTAATTCAAGGTCTTGTGAAATTGGTGTAAAAAATGTCCCTTAGAAGAGCCAAAATGGGGGGTTGGGTTTGTATGGCAGCCCCATGACCCCATGGCCTGACTTGATTCATTCTTACATATGTTTTGTCGCATCAATAGAAATACATTTGTGTGAAATTTAGTTGAAATTGGTCCACAAATAAAAAAGTTTTTCTTAGAAGATTATAATTTGGGGGGTTAGGTTTGTATGGCAGCCCCATGACCCCATTTCTGACTAAAGCCTAGTATTGACATCGAGAGTGAAATTTTATGTATTTTTTCGATTCCCCGGTTATTTCATCATGAAAAGTCAAATGACCCGGAAATCGAAAAATTTTTCATAAAATGGCCGAGGAGAATTATGGAACCGATCTCGGTTTGTAGCTGATGGAATTTACTAGACTTCTT
The DNA here is from genome assembly GCA_949715475.1 of Microchrysa polita. Taxonomy (NCBI): domain Eukaryota; kingdom Metazoa; phylum Arthropoda; class Insecta; order Diptera; family Stratiomyidae; genus Microchrysa; species Microchrysa polita. The sequence continues at coordinate 133,666,721 of OX454416.1, read as the reverse complement.
CAAACAAATCCTGGACTCGAACCAAATAAGGTCAAACCCGTTTACTCGATTGAATCGTGTCGTGTGGTTTTAGTAAATCCTCTTGTCAATCCCCCTATAAATATAGTCCTGGATTTACTTGAAATTTCAAAATTTACAGTGAGTAGTAATCGGGGAACAATTTTGATTAGGTATAATTTACATTGTGTGGGGGCCCCCGTTTTGATCCCGAACACAAGATATTTTAGAAACGTTACGCCTCTGCCAGTTAGCGAAACAATTTTTAATCGACCCGGCGACTTTGTAGTAATTCTGGGGTTCGGTGTCGTTAAAAAAGGAATGTTGTAAAAATGTTTATGACTTTATATATGTACATACATCGCCCCATTGCTATAACGTTCAATAGCTGAAGATATTTAAGTATTATAACGTATTTATGTCACAAATCAGTCCAGAGAAAACTGCCAAATGAATTATCACTACAGAATGCGTCAATTTGAGCTACTCCGCAGTTAGTGGAGCCTTTTACTGCCATGCTTTTTTTTTGTATTTTAGTAACGTCTAAATCAATGTTTCAATCCATTATCTTAAATCGTCACTCTTTTAGAATCGTGGTGCATGTTTTACATAGTAGGAAATTTATGATATGGCATCAACATTTGAACTGTGCCCGTGCCCCCTAAGGAAGGCGGTCCCCACCGGTTGAGAATTACTGTCCAAGACAATCAAAAAATGTTATTTGCAAATTTCACTGCTAAGGTGATTTTTCACTCACAATTCAAATTGCGCTAAAATTTATTGACTTATGTCGCTACTTTCTCATGCAACGAATTTGTGATTTGACTTTGAATCAGGATTTGCCTATTGTGAGCGTTATATTCTAATCAGAGTGGACGAAAACGGTTTGATTTCGCCGTACGTTTTCAGAAATCACCGAAAAGTGTTCACAGTGCACTGTTTGTAATTTCATATGACAACCGACAATAATATTTTGCCTATAAATCGTTCTAAGTTTAAAAATGTGCTGGTGCAGTCATCGATAGTCATTTACAACATATTTCGTCACTTCAAACTGACCGTCCATTCTCTTATCATGGAGAAATTAAGAACATTGGCAAACACACGAAACTGAACAATTTTTTCGGGTGTCAGTCAGTGGCGTGCACAGCCATTTTGTGAAGGGTATGCAAAATTAAAACCGAAGAAAAGATGATAAATACGAGTATAAACGCTTTTTGATATGTCGAAATAAAAAGGAAGGTTAGTGTTCCCTAAGTAATTGAGTAATCTCAGGATAGCGAAAAATGAGGAAAAACCGCCTAATTTATTTTAGAAAGCACTAAAATAAGTATAATAAAAAAAAACTTTGTAACGTTAACAAAACAGTGCTTGAATTATTTAAATCAATCAAACAAATACAACTATTCGTATTGTAAGATTTATTGATTTTCTCAAATGTGTAAACTGTAGGCATACTAACCTTCTTTTTTAATATGTACATAATACAGTGTGACTAACAAAATGCATACATAGCTATGCAACCAACCCCGTACAAAAATGTGCATTATAATTTGTTTCTGATCAGTAAAATACATTCTCATTCAAAAAATAATAAATTCCTGTTTCAACATTGTTTAAATATTAAAAAACAAACAAAGGAAACATTTTGTCAAAACTGAACGACACATTTTGGGACCTACTGTTTATTTCCGCTTTGGTTCCCTTTGCTCAAATCTTATCACGACATTTTTCGCCGCTTGTACTATAGTCATTGTTCGTCCGTCAACTTTGTTCGCCAACGCCAAGGCAGGTGTGCTTTTCTTCACCATATAAACCTGCAACATTGTTGCAGTTGAAATTTTTCTATTCGTATGAAGATTACAAGCACGGCGAAATGGTGCTTATCGAGCATACTCTAGTCTAGTGTCGGCGAAAAAACGAGGTCAGTGGAACCTACACTATTTATATAAAGATGGCGCTGGTACATTTATTGAGGAAAGAATTAACAGTGAAATCAGTAATTATTTTCATGAACTTGTATGAAGAAAATGTTTTTAAATGAAAGGGTATGCACTGCTTATTTGCATATATGGAGTGCACGCCACTGGTGTCAGTTAAAATATTGGAGTGAGCCGAAATATGCTGAATAGGGGAATTTAGGTTTGAGTCCTGGGTGCTTAAACGTTTTCATTTGAAAAAAAATCAAGGTTTCATAGAAAACACGCAAATTAGCGTATTTTCAATGTGTCAATTTGTATGGGAATTGAAATGTTTTCGGGCTGTTTTCATACGAAAACATGAAAATAGCCCCAAATTAAATGATTTCGTTCACTGTGAACGTATTATTAAAGGCTTTATAATGAACGTTATTTTAAATCATCATATTTATACTTGTCTAACTTATAACTAACACCAGAGATATAAAGCCAGAACTCAATATGGTAGTGTTTTTTCATACATACATATAATCAGCGCCCGCTCTAAGGGGGGGGGGGCAAGCCGGGCGGTTGCCCGGGGCGCCAAATTTGGGGGGGGGCGGCTTTTTGGCTAGCACTCGAATGAAGAAAATATTTAATATCAATTTTGATTCAATGGAAAGTAAACCATAGACAGATGAAATGATTAGAGGCGAAAAAATTCCGCAAGGCAGGAAAAAAATTGACACCCACAAAATAAAGGGCAAGGCAAAGTAAGTGGCGTAACGTTTCTAAGATATATGTATTGTGTTGATGAACCTTTAATCCTTAATTTTTATTTTTTTTTAAATATCAAAATACGCTTCATATTGCAAAAGATTATGTAAAAATCCGTTTCAGTCATGCATCACAATGACAAATGTTATAATTTCATGTGACTTAAACGAATCGCGTTGTTAACTGCTAAAGCAGATATCCAGATATCTTTTCGGCGAGTTTGCAATAGAGTGGCTTTGCTAAAAGAAATTCTAGGGAACGAGAAGAAAGATCGAATTATCCAAGATTTTGAATTGTTCAAGTTCGAACTATTATCAAAGTCAAGCCTTGAAATTTTGAAATTAATATGTAATGCTTGAAATAGATTAGACACGTCAGCAGAAGCATCGGCATCGCGAAACGTCAAGCCCAATGCATTTTACATTGCTGACAAAAATGTTGAGCAGAAGACTTGGCATTCAGCATATTTGTCAGCTATGAAATTGTGCCGATGCTGCTGACGCGTGTAATCTATTTCAACTATAACGCGCTGCTACCTTTCGAAGCCGATCAAAATGTATACTAATTCGTAGTTAGTTTATTTTAGAAATAAATAACCATGCAATTTTATTGGTGAATTTACAACGAAACTGAAGAAACGCATGCCTTAGTTCTGATTTATAGGCAAACAGGACGCTGATTTTTGCGGCTGCTGTTCAGGAGTACTCTTTACAATAAGTCTCTCCACTTCGCTCTTTTTTGTTAAAAATCGCTCCTCGCTTGACTATTTCACTCCGGGATTCTGTGTCGCTCCGCGTAAAAAGTTTTTAACCATGCATGGCTTTTCATTAGAGAGATTTTTTTTTGAGTACGGATTTTTTTATTTAGTGAAATTTTAAATGTTTTTTCTTTGTCTAGGAAAAGGGACCTGGCAGTATTGGGGGCCCCTGGCGGCTGGGGGCCCATTTTTCACCGAACACATGGAACACCATACGTTACGCCACTGGGCAAAGTCCTTGCCTAGCTTTGAAGAACCCACAATTGACACGAGGCGCTGCATTTCGGAATCCTAAAATGCTTTGTATAAGTTGCCTAAATCTTCCTAGCTCCCGGTCTTTTCCCAAAAAGAAAAGTTGTACGATTTGCTCAGTTATCCACTAATGAAGTTCTAAGATGTTTGTTTATTCTGTTGAATGACAGAGAAATAAATGAATCGCACTAAACACTCAGCACATAAAACCATTTAAAAAAACTATCCTGTGCAAAGGCACCATTTTAAATACTATTTTTTGAATAACCTTCATCTACCTTGCACAGAGTTAAACTTCAATTCGCCCGATATCTTCTATCATCTAGCATTCAGAGAATAAATTTTGAGCTATATAACAGTTCTTCTTAATTTGTTCCCGGACATGTTATTATCGGGATTGATTTAACTAGCTCTGACTTTATTCTCCAAGAATTCTCGAGTTGACACATTTATGAAAAACACACACAAATCAGTCCGTGAAAAGATTCAATTAATTGAAGTTTATCTACACCAAAAATTAACGAACCCTACCACAAACGAGCACCATTCTTTGGCACACAGTTTTCAAGAGCGGAGTTTTCTAAAACGTGTTAAGTGTATTACTGGAAAAAATCGACTCGTTACTCGCTGTTACAACGACCAAGTAGTGGCGTGGATCGCTTTTCAAAGGGGAGGGATCTGGGGTGGGGACTTTTATCTCCGGCATTGGTTTATGGGGGCGTAAATGGGCGCTAATATCCGATTTATGCCCCTTATCTATGTCACTGCGACCAAGAGCTGCCAAAATCACTCGATTGTATCAAATCTACTATAAATCTGTCTGGTATAGCAATGAAGGGGCGGCAAAGTGTCCTCTTGCCCGGGGCGGCGTAAACGCTACAGCGGGCGCTGCATATAATATTATCAAAACATATTTTTCGTTTCATTACATTTATGTCTCCATTCGCCATATGGACCTGGTGCGCTTTCAAGCAAAACTTCATAGAAGTCTCTTAAAGGATGAATTTTGTGGACTATATCCTACTAGATATATTTTCGTTTTTCGATGAATTTTATCCCGCATAAACCAAAATGGATTTATATACGAAATACTCCCGAAACATTTTGGTACGGTATCCTCCTGTATGAGAGTTTAAGAAAACTTTCAGGATTGCACGAACGTTGCAACGACAAGACAGGATAGATACTCTTGTGTCGAATGTTCCAAACAAGAAAATACAACCAAATCCTTCTTTTACGATAGTAACCGATGGATAGGAGTAACCGACAGATAGGATAGTACTTTTTCAATTTTTTCTTTACTTAACCCTTCTGTCGGCACATAGGTCTGGCCAGACCTTTGGCACTATATTTTGGTCAAAAAAGTATAGAAGATGAAATGGCAGCGACTTCATATTTCATGATATCCTAGAATAATATGTTTAGAAGCATTTTGCAAAAATTTAAAAAAATCGGTTGAAGTTTTGAGCATGTTTTTGATGATTTTCAATTTATAGTGCTTTTTGATACCCAATAGGTCTGGCCAGACCTATAGGTTTTCCCCCCATTTTCGTCTTGAGGTAAAAAGTGAAAATATTAAATTCTCTTAAAAATCTCCTATTTATAATGTAATAAAGTCATTAACACTTTCCCGGACACAACGTCTATAGACGTCCAATTTTGAGCATTTTACCATACAAATCGTGTCAAATTTTGGCGTTGTGTCCGGGAATGAGTTAAAATTCAATTTGTACGATAAACGGTAAGATTTTCTGAGATTTTGCTTTAAAAAGCCGTGAAGTTCGCAAATTGGGTACGCCTAATTTTATCCCGTCTTATAACATCACCTAATCAACTGAGATTTGATTCTAGGAAAATCAAAAGAGTTTTATTTCCTTTGTAATAGTATGACCTAAGTATAAGTGACTTACGATGGTGTTTATTAATAGATTTAATTGAGATATTTACGGAAAATTTAGAATTTAATGATTTTTGGGGTTGAAAATTCCCTATTTCTTTCTATCTATTTTCCCAAATCTGCAGACTAATATCGTGGTAAAATCTACCAACAAAGTGCCAAATATTTCCCCAAATATATTGGAATTGGAAAATTTTATCACACTTTCTGTGCGGATAAGCAATGAAAAAAGAGAAGCAAAAATAGAAGAAAAAAAAAGGAGAAACATGTTTGTACTAATACCACCTCAAAATATGTCTTCTTAAAAACGCCTCAAGTATATCTCCAAAAACGATTTTAATGCTTTTATTGTCTATACTACTCAGTCTGAGTAGTATAACCATAAAGTAAGTAATTGGAATAGAGATGGAACTCCATATAACATTAAAATCTGCTGAAAAACAGTTTACCTTTGAGTGTGTGCTGTAAGTAACGTGTAGATACAGGAAGATATTTTCCTGTATGTACACGTTACTTACAGCACACACTCAAAGGTAAAATATTTTTCAGTAGATTTTAATTTTATATGGAGTTCCATCTCTATTCCAATTACTTACTTTATGGTATAACTTCCACCACAAGAAAAAAAATTTGTATTTAGATGTACACGTATTAATCAACATAGAAAAATTTATATACTGGATTCTATCGAATATTTGGGTGTAATTTTTTAAAACTATTTTTGTTTCCCTTTGTTTTTGATCTACAGAAGATTAGTGTGAAGTCGGGCATATTGAAGAGCCGTAATGAAAAATATAACCTGTAGATCATTAGAAGATAAAGATTCAAAGATCAGGACAACTCACACACAAATGAGCCACTGCCAATTAAAATTTTATTTATTACAATATTTATAATTAAGGAGTACTAAGAAATTCCTAAAAGTTCACCACCTACCGGCGCGGGGAGACTAATGACTGGTTGCACTATTTTCCGGTCAGATAAGATGCTCCAAAATGAAGGGTTTCTAGTAATTGAATAATAAACGCACGAGGGTTTAAAATAACTTATAATGAATACACTTTATTGAGAGGAGATCTGGACTCTCTTCTCTCTAACAACTCGTTCCAGACTTAGAGATTCACACTATGGACCGGATTTACTAAAACCACTAAATTAATCGAGTCGAAACCCGCCTACTAGATTAAATCGTATGTCATTAAATTAAAAATGCATAGTAGAATGTACTATTGCAACTTGCATTATTCAAATTGCAGTACAATATGGTACAACTGTCAACTAAATCTAGGATTCAGTAAACCTCGCCGATAGTCTGAATCGCCCCTAACCAACGCCATCTAGATACATCAAGGCCGCAACTCAGCTGGATAATGACGCCATGGATCCGTATTCAATTTATTGACGGCTGCAAAAAAAAACAGAAACAAACATAAGCACGTCATCAACAGCAAGAACAAGGCAGTGAGACTAAACATTACAAAGTGGCACACAGACGGGCGAGTGTACTTTTTTTCGCGAGTTTCGTTTAGAAAATGTGTTCTTTGAACGGCAAACAATTAATTAAAAAGAAAGTGGTTATGTGGGTTATTGACAGTGTGCAGAAGTTTTTATACTCAAAATGTAGTGCATGGAGAATGTGTCATAGAGTGAAAGATTTCCCCATTTAGGGATACCAATCAGTTTATTTGTGATCGCGAATAGATAGTACGGATATTGTAGGAAAAAAACGAGTAAGTACGTAAAACGTTTCGACGGCGGTGCTGCCATCGTACAACCGCACAGATAAATAAAAAGTAACAAGCCACTGACTAAATGCCATATGGCCACCATGACGTCACTACTTGAGATGATGACGACAATTTCAACTGCGGATTTGACGTTTACGAGTCTACATTGCGGCCTTAATATATAGACGGCGTTGCCCTAACTCTAGTGACAAGTAGTCGGTTACCAATACATGTCACAAAAAAACATTTCATTGAAATCGGGGAAAAATTTACACAAACAAATAAATATACAGTAGAGCGTCGATTATCCGAACACTCGATTAACCGAACCGGGAACTCAGCTTCTTTTCTTGTGAAAGACATCATATAAAATGAAAAATCAAGGGTCTGACGGAAGCAACCTCTCTTCTGCATCGCTCAATTACCTCGAATTTTTAATTTTTGTTCAGTTCAAGTCGTTTTACACGTTTTCAGTTTGTCGAGTAATTTCACATTTGGGCCATTTTCTACTTTTTCTATGGAAGCTCGATTAACCGAACTTTCGTTTATCCGAACCGCACCCTTGTCAACATTAGTTCATATAATCGACGCTCTACTGTACTTCAATGCAGAATAGTGGTTTATGTTTCTGGTAAAACTCAAAACATAATTTTGAAAGTAGAAAATTTTTAAGAGAGAATTAATTTTTGAGAAATTTTGCCTAAATACATCAAAATAAAAAATGCAATTTTTTAATTATTGCATTAAGCCAAATTGTTTTGAGTCCTACACTTTTTACTTGTTTATTTAACGGGACTTGTCTCATGTTGTATATTGGCTATGGCTGTAATAAGCGATCTCATGAGTTGCAGAAATGTTCTATTATTAGCAGGACTAATATAGAAACAAATTTAAAAATATTAGCTTCCGGAGTTCCTCAGCCAGCTTTAAATTGTCCTAACTAAAATCGATAGTTTAACCCCATCCATAATAAAGATAAAGCATCCACGTTAAGGATGAAACTTGCAAAACTTTATCTGCAACAAGAACATTAATATGTGTTTTACAAGGACATGATCACTTTATTACACAAAACATACTGTTCATGCCATGCCTCTCACGACAGCTTGCTTTCGTCGTTTCAAAACTTATTTTGAAGCGAACGAACCAACTTTTAAGTTTCCATCGAAACGACACTTTGGATGTTTGGTTCGCTGTACTAAACTGAAATTATGCATCGTATTCTCTCGTACATATGTCCATGCAAACGTATTGAAAACAGGACACAAGTGTTGAAGCTATAGTCAGCGCAGCTTTTGTATTTTTATTTCTCGAAAAAAAGTTAAGCAGACGAAGGACAATAACATGAAGCATCAGGCACAATGATAACAAACTCAAAATGGTATTAAATGTTCATGAGTGAAGAACTGAGCATCGGGCGTTTTAGTAGCTTTAAACTGCCAGGATAGAGTGGATATCGTCCAGTTTGTTCGTCGAAATATGTTAAAAGTTTTGTTGCATGAAAAGAAAGAGCAAGAATACTAGCAACGATAATACGTAAACTAAAAAATTATCAGAATTAAACAACTTTAGAGCGAATCTTTCGACGATACTGTCGCAGAAACGTTAGGTGTATCAAACAAATTTGAGTCTACCGAGGTATGTAATTTTTACTTGAAAACGCATTGTTTAATTTGGAAACGTCGGTGTTAAGGTGCTCTTGAAGTTTGTCAAATTTCAGAAAGATCGGCCATATACCGATATTTTGATAACATCGCCTATCGCTAAGTCTCACGAAACGACAATGTTTTCCTATAATAAATACCTCCCGCAATATACTATCATATTATCGCAGCAAAAAAAAGTGAAAAAAAATCCACCCTCATCGTTATTTTTGAAACCTCCCCACTTACAATATTTCACTCATTGTTTTAATCGTATAATGTTGCTTTCTACACCCAAAGTTTTTAAAGTGCCTCGTAAAATTTCCCACATTCGTTTCGTTGTTCCCAGGCATGTGTAGTGTAATGCTACTCTTCACGTACACCCGAGATATTGTAAGTTTAATTTTATGAGGCCATCGGAGGAACCTTACGCGCACTCCTATAGTAAGAAGCCACTTTACGGCAGAACTAGAGCCGTTTTCAAACCATCGCAGACCATCAAGGATTTTTTGCTTTTCATATGTAGGTTCTTTTTTTTGGTCTCAGTCGTGCTAACACCAAATTTATTTACACCTTTACGTGCATTAGAGACGAGAAGTTTTCCTGTCTATCGCTCCCCTGAAATCCTGCGCCCGGCTAACGGCTCTCAAGGAAAGAAACTCCGTTTAAATTTTCCAGGCTAGATGGCGGGTGTCTTCAGTGAAAATTACTCTTACGAGACCGACGAATTGAAAATTAGAAAATAAGCAGATGGGTTTAGGGTTTAGGCGAGAGTCGGCCCGGCATAGGATGCATATGCATATGTGCGAGTACATAGATATGTGGTGCCGGCACATTTCGTCCGTGTCGGCTCGTCTCGAATCTGAGAAGTTTTCGTGTTTGTGGAATGAGCCATAAAAGGAGTCCATGTGAGTGAATAATGTAATGGCAGGTTGCAAGCGGTAATCGTATAGTACGTGTGGTGGCGTGTTCGAGAAAATTGCAGGAGAGTTATGTGAATGAGGTGCGGTAACTTGCTGGAAAATATATTCTCCCGGCGCTAATATTTGAACATTTTATGTCTATAAACTTTCTCGAATACATTTATACTGGAAAGCATAAACATACATATTCGCTATTTTACCTCGTTTAAACTCCCGCCATTTAAAACGTAATTAGCCATAGTCGATTTACCAGAATATGTCTACCAGTCACGATAGAAGCTATAATAGTTTAAAAATGTTGCGGATACAGGACTTGTATGTTGAACCTAAGTTTTTTTTCGGACCCCCTCATAGTCTAAGGGAACTCGTACATTATATGAACTCGCTTTGCATACTAACTTTGTGCCTATTTTCTAAATAAAAAGAAAGTATGTAAATACGACTCTCCATAAATCGTCTCAACTAAGATCCACTTAACAGCTATTTCACCAAGCGTCTAAAATTTCAAGATAAATCACACAATAATCACTATCTTACACTATTGCTTGTTGCTGGCTGTTGCCATTATGCAAATAGCAACCGGAGCCAAGAAGAAAAGTGGTTTTCCTTATGGTGCGGCATTCTATCGTCCTAACGTCGGAGCCGCGACACTAAAAGCCACGCCAGCAGTCACTTTATATCCAATCCACGTGATATAAGTTCATAGCGAGAAAGATGGTGTAACGGAAAATAGTTGGGAGCGCTGAAATGAACACACCACACCACCCGACAAAAATTCCTCAAGGGACTTCTGTTAATTCCTTCAGCTTCAGCCGTCCAACGACGCGACGCATCGTCCTCGTCCTCGTCTAACGTAACGTAACGACCAACAAACAACGCAGTCAACATTTCGCAACGCTTCAGGAGATGATAAGTAATGTTTCGCTTGTCTATTTCACAGGATGCATTTCCATTTCGCGCGTTCGCTTAAGTGGGTTGATTTCTATTTGAAAGGAGGTTAATGCAAATTTTCCACGAAGTATAGGAGGATTTGTTAAAAGCTATTTTCCTTGGGGTGATGAAAAGTCCGTATTTGTGTTTGTGAATTTATAGAACCAAATGATCTTCGAAGGATAGGGCCTTGGAAATGTTACGAGGATAGATTTTTGTTTATATACTAGGAAGTTTGAAAAAGATTTGGTCAAACTTCGGAAAAATTATAGGAAAGCTGGATTTTTCCATGAGCCTTCCTTTCAAGGTCCTATACAAGACTACGACCACGTCTGTACGAGTGCCGCTAGCGGTGCTACAGAAATCAAAAGACCCTCTGAAACAGGCTTTTTTTGAATATGTGCTGAAAAGTGGTGTATGGCAAATTTGTAGCTCTTGTAGTTCCTGAATAAAATGTCAAAAGACGGTTTTAATTCGAGCACTCCTACCGGTGGCAGGAGGTCAAACGGTATTTTTAAGGTTTCATGAAAAAATTATATATAACGGTAACTCTGGCTAAAAAAAATAACATTAAGGGTGCTATGGGGGTTCAAACCTTAGAAAAACGGAAATTTTCGGCTTTCTCGTGAATATCTCTGTAACCGGAAAGTATGCTGTAAAGTCGTTTATGACAAATTTGTAGCTTTTGTGGCTGCCAACAAAATGCCAAAAGTTTCCATGGCAGTTATGAGAGACAAAACATCAAAATTTACCATTTTTGGGGAATACCTCTATAACGGTAGAACAACATATTTTACTAATTTCGGGAATATTAATAAAGATAACTTATGCGGAAAAGTGGTTTGCAATAAATGTGTTTCTTCCATTGATCCAAATACAATGCCGAAACACCCGATCTGTCCCTGCCCCCAATGAGAGCTATGTGGGGTCAAACATCAGAACAGAGAGTTATAAGGAACCGAAACACTACGTGAGAGATGAACGAAATCGGTTGAGGAGTGGAGACGTGAAGTGAAGTGCAGCGATAAAGTTGCTAAACTGGATTTTGTATGGAAGTTTGAAATATTGTTTTCTAAAACGTAAACATTCTAATTGGACCAATATTGGACCAGACCGGTTTTAAACGAGTATTTGACATATTGTCCCCTCAAATGTAAACATGCTTATGTAGGATTGTGGATCGTGCGGGTGTTGCGACGCAGTGTGTATGCAGTTGCGCATGTATAGGAATTCTATCGCCAAGCTACCATGCGAATATATGGGCATTGCGCCTCCATACTTACTCAATGGGTCAAACATAAAAAACATCCATACCCAACTTGATGCGCACACAGAGTGCATTTCGAGCCGGTTTCGACTAATAGTACATGGCGCACTGCATCTCTCATCAGATGCCTCTACTTATGCAGCACGTCATGTACTATCAGGAGAGGCATGACTGGACTCAACCAGGCAGTGTGTACGATCCTCTTATATAGGACTCGAAATACACCCCCTGATATCGAATCTTTTTTAATTGGTGCTAGGCAATGGCTAGCCACCGTTTCGACACGGCCGTCGTTACTGAATATACGTGCCATTGAACGGATTCAACAACATCGTTTTCCCGGGAATTGTTCTATGTACGAGGATAGCATATACTCGTAGTCATGGGCGTAGCCAGGATTTCGGTCAGGGGGGGAGGGGGCAAGGCCAAAATTTTTTCAACATCATGATTTTCTTAGTAGTTGAAATTTCCGGTCGCAGAAATATTGTTGGCAAATTTTAGAGTAGCCTGGCTTGTGGTTGGATTGGTACACAGGGTCATGGATTCCAGACTCACTGTGAAAGAATTCATTTTAGGGTGTTTTTCGAACTCACAACCTACGTGACGGACTATGATGTCGCTCAGATTGTAAACAAGTATCCATTTATGGGGATAAATAACATTGCTGGGCGTGCTGTTGATCTCAAAACCTCAACAAAACAGCAGTTTAGATCTTGGAAATTGGATGTCACTTATCTGCAGCCCTGGTTTACTAGTGGACTGCCACGGATGTTATTTTTTTGCCAGTTTAAGAGTGAAATTTTAAAAATAGAGATGAGAATGATTTTTTTCTGTATTCTGATTACATTGAAGTGGCCTCCAATATCTGCCTTTTAGAGCGTAGTTTGTCTATTTTCAGTGCAATTTTTGTGCCTCGGACTGCATATTCCACTTGCGAAATCAGTTTGTTTCGTCTGTCACTTTCATCTTAGCAAAGTAGCATCGTCAGAATATTTATAAATCTTTTATTGATTGAAATATGGTTATGGTTTAATAAGATTTCTTCTAAATTTATCAAAGTAAAGTAAAGTAAGTAAAATTTATTGCTGGTATGATTCAGCTAGAAAATAAATTTTGATTAACCCTGGTAGGTCATGCTTCGTAGAATCGACTACGCATCATCACTTTCAACCCGTTTTTTCTTGACAATATTCATTATTTTGAGCTGATTTTTCGTACAGCACTTACTTACAGTACTGAGAGAGAAGGGGAAGAAAAACTTGACAGACATTGAAATGGTATACAGCTTTGCTTTGTTAGGGAACATGTAGAACGGGTCTCATACGCTCTTTACATGTTCCCTAACAAAGCAAAGCTGTATTACCATTTGTCACCCATTGAGACGAAAACATCCCGAAGGGGCCTAACGGTTGAAATTGGGTACTCCAGCTCAGAAGCCATGAAATAAAACAGGAAACATGGGATCCACGCATCCACAGTAGCACACTCACAAGTAAAATGTGTTTGCTGGTACGCAGCCTCCGTCAGTTACGAGAGGCCACTCGTTGTTATCTATTTGTAAGCGCCTCCTGACTTCAAACTGGCCCGATCATGGCTTCTCCGGCAGCACTTGTAGTGGTGAAAAAGGCACCTGCCAGCAGCACAAAATTTTTGGAAATGTTGTATAGTGCAGCGATTTTTCGACTACATTGATAAGGATTTTTTTATCATCTTCATCGACCAGGGAAGGGGGGGGGGCGACCGCCCCTCCCTGCCCCCCCTGGCTACGCCCATGTGTCCATGCTATAGGCAAAAATTGCTCGAACCTTCTTCTTCTTTTTATTGCAACTAAGACTGCAAATGTTTTGAATTCCGAAGAGAACAAGAAAGAGGCAGGGAAGGGGGGGGGGGCAGGGAGGGGCGGGCGGGCGACCGCCCCTCCCTGCCCCCCCCCCTTCCCTGGTCGATGAAGATGATAAAAAAATCCTTATCAATGTAGTCGAAAAATCGCTGCACTATACAACATTTCCAAAAATTTTGTGCTGCTGGCGCAGCAGGTGCCTTTTTCACCACAACAAGTGCTGCCGGAGAAGCCATGATCGGGCCAGTTTGAAGTCAGGAGGCGCTTACAAATAGATAACAACGAGTGGCCTCTCGTAACTGACGGAGGCTGCGTACCAGCAAACACATTTTACTTGTGAGTGTGCTACTGTGGATGCGTGGATCCCATGTTTCCTGTTTTATTTCATGGCTTCTGAGCTGGAGTACCCAATTTCAACCGTTAGAGGCTTGTTCTCTTCGGCGTCGACGGATGCTGATGCAATTACGAGATCAATTATACGTTCAATTGTTGTTTTGTCTTTCCCTTTTCCAGGAAATTTTAATTTGATGTGAATTAACGGAAAAACTTGTGTATCATGGTTTTGTTTGTGATTATTACAATGTAAAGAAAGACTACGTGCTTAATGAATTTATGTTGTTTTAAGGAAATGAGACTGGGAAAAGAGCGTTATAACCGAGAAACGTTATAACGAATCGAAATTCCCTGTAATAAATGCTAATGGGACCGGGACCGACAAAAAAGAACGTTATAGCCGGGAAAGCGTTATATCCGGGAGCGTTACAACGAAGTTTTACTGTATATGTATGTGGATAAAGTACAGCTTTTATTTTTTAAATCGAAGTCGTCACAAACACTGTGGGCATGCTTTATTTTCTGGTACATCTCTCTCTCTTCATTACCGTAACTCCTAGTGGAGCATGGTGCGTTGATGACTATCGTGAGGCTCGATTTCGACATACTTTGAATAAATTTTACCAATTGCAGATCTTAAGGAGCAGTGTGAATTGAATTGTATTGAATTCGAGCTAAAATTAACCCTAGTTTTCTAAACTTAACGTATAAAAACTATTAGAAATAATGGAGCTAGAATAAAATGATGTAAGAAAGATATGATCGTAAGACTATGCGCCAATATTTAAAATATCGTGCAAGCACCTCTCCCCTCTCCTTGGCTGACATTGCAGAAAATTCAGATGAAAAAATAGATTGTTTTTGGGTCAAATCAGACAAATTTGACTTTGAAGGTCTGTAAAACCAAACCTCTGATCCGATTCTGGTGCCGTTAGTTTTATTTTTTAGGTAAATTTGTTGGCTATAATAATTATTTTGTTTCACTATTGTAGCTGGTCTAACTTTGGAGATATTGAGCTTTAAGTCGTGCAAGAAAATGATTTATGATATTAAAGGGGTATGTTCGTACAACTTTTTTGCTGGAAATCATTACACTGCTTTATATTGATAGTGGCACAACTCCGAAAATGCAATTTTTCAGGAGAAGCAATTAAAGATTCACGCAAAAGGTTATTTTTAAATATACGGTTAACCGTTCCACCTATTTGATCCAGTTTTTACTATTATCTGTGTACGGGTTTCTAAAAACATTATATAATTAAATTTTAGGACCAAATTCAGTTTAATGTTCAGTTCACAGTGAGGGAAATCATGTAATTTGGGGCTATTTTCATGTTTTCGTATGAAAACAGCCCGAAAACATTTCAATTCCCATTCAAATTGACACATTGAAAATACGCTAATTTGCGTGTTTTCTATGAAACCTTGATTTTTTTTTAAATGAAAACGTATAAGCACCCAGGTCTCAGACCTAAATTCCCCTATTCAGCACATTTCGGCTCACTCCAATATTTTAACTGACACCCGACCAAATTGTTCAGTTTCGTGTGTTTGCCAATGTTCTTAATTTTTCCATGATAAGAGAATGGACGGTCAGTTTGAAGTGACGAAATAGGTTGCAATTGACTATCGATGACTGCACCAGCACATTTTTAAACTTAGAACGATTTATAGGCAAAATGTTATTGTCGGTTGTCATATGAAATTACAAACAGTGCACTGTGAACACTTTTCGGTGATTTCTGAAAACATACGGCGAAATCAACCCGTTTTCGTCCACTCTGGATAGAATATAACCTGCTTTTTTACGCATTTTTCTAAAATGTGCCATTATTGACGAACAAGTATTTCATTTTTTGTTTGTTTTATTTTCGTACACAAATTAATATCCTGTGAATAATACACAGAATATTACAGATTATTATAAAGTGAATTATATAATTTCGGGATATGATTGGTGGTTAACCGCTTACGTTCATTTAAGACCGCTTATGTTATTTTAAGATGAAAATGGGCACCATTTCAGTATCTGCGGCGCCAAATTTTGATGATGCAGTTTCATTAATATTAGCCCGAACTGATCGAATCACCAAACCTTTTTCGCGAAACCGTAACGGTTCTCCAGATATTAAATATCAAATTTTGACATTTCTTTTGGGGTAGTTAAGGGCGGAATTCATAGTCCGCACTTAAATAATAAGTATTCCCTGAGGGAATAAGGGGTCCCTCTATATAAATGAGCTCTTAAGGGAGCTTTGTATTCATAGATATCACTTATTAGGGCGTAGCCTCATTAAATAAACGATTCACTTATTTGCAATATCTATTGAAAGTGACAAGTATATAAAAATATCAAGGAGTGAATAATTCAAAATTTTTAAAAAATTTCAAAGTGTTTGAATAATGATATGTCAACAAATCTATGAGTTCATATAAGGTTACTAGATATGAACCTTAACAATTAAGGGAACCCTATGGGAACCCCTTAAGCGTTTGCTTATTGAGTGACTGAATAGCGTCAGTCCCTTAAGGGTTCCCTTAAGTATAAGTGAGGACTATGAATTCCGACCTAAGTCTTTAATTTGGAATTAGGGGTATGTTTTCAGTTTGATGTGAATCAATAGGAGTGCACTGAAAATCACTAAAACGGAAATATCTCCCTTTTCCTATAAAAATACTAGCCCGACTCATCGAAAAGCAAAACTTTGACATTGAATATCGAGAGAACCGTTACGATTCGTTAGGATTCCAGTTTCTATAGCTTCTGAGCAACCTTAATGAAATGCCATCATGAAAATTTGGCGCTAATAACACCACTTTGTTGAAATTCCTCTCAGGGGCGAACCCAGGAATTTATTTCGGGGGAGATTTGTATTTGTGGCTCATGAAACCCCGCGTTTTAAATGTTCTTAGACCTTAAGCTAATATAATCATTTTCAAATGTACCCATAAGATATTTTCTAAATTTCACAAAAAAAAAACCTAGTTTTGGTAATCGATTGTTATGAAACTTTGTTGGGGGAGACTTGAATAAATTCAAAATTATATATACGTAAGTTTATCTCACACTTATTAAACACGTCTGCGATCGTGTTAATTGATTTCAGTCTGATCCCTGCTAGGGATCTAACGCATCAGACTGAAATCGACTGAATTACTTCATTTATAACAAATTAATTAGTATTTATGAACATTCATTAAAGAAGCCTTAACTCAAGGTAATCTTAAGTCAAGGAAACCATAAGTCAAGGAATGAAATGTCATTTTCAGTACTTGATTTGCCAAAAACTCATTTTTACAAGTTTATTTGTTTAAATTTGCATAGTTTAGTAAACAAAATATTAGTGCTCATCCAACAGAAGATAATAAAATTGAAAACGTTTATCCGTATACTAAAAAATGTATCTCAATAAACCCTTGACCTAAGGCGCCCTTAAGTTAATACATACGACTTGAACTCAAGGAAACCGTGTCATTTAAACATTTTTACTAATTTAACAAGTCGTATGTCAAACTTTTGCAAGAAACATAATAAATTCACATAAAAAGTTGTAAGTGAAGTTAAGTGAAATAATCAGAACTCAACGTAGGTAACAACAGGCTACCTTGACTTCCTTGATTTCAAGGAATGTTCATAAATTCAAGTAAGTAAAGGAGCTCATTTAAGATCGCTTTAAATCAAGGGTGCATTTTGAGTATACGGACAACTTTTTTCAATTTATTTATCTTCCGCGAAGAGCGCACTAATAATTTTTCCCCAAATAATTCATGTTTGCACTAAAATACTTGTAAAAATAAATTATTTGGATAAAAAAGTAACTGAAAATGACATTTGTATCCTTGACTTAAGGTCTCCTTAAGTTTTTCCTTGACTAAGGTCGCCTTGAGAAAGTGTTTCCTCTAGGTTTTCCTAAGATACGTTTATAAATGCGGGCCTAAATTTACTAATTTAATGTAATATCATATTTTTTATAATAACCGAGTCTGAAAATCATCACTTATTTGTTTTGTCAATAAAGATTACATATAGTGTGAATTTTATTCTTACCTATAAATTCGATTTTAAAATTTCGGGGGGTGTTTTATCCCCCTAAATCCCCCCCTTGGGTTCGCCCCTGATTCCTCTATATGGACCGACACGAGGTAATAAGAAAGGATGTCAAGCTGAAATGTGAGAAATACAGAATTACAGCAGCTCATCAGTTTGTATGACTTATAAGATTTTATTAAAAAATTCTGGAAAAGAGAATTAATCCGTACGGAGAACAAATCATACCTGCAAAACTGGTGCAGCTGACAAAGATGACGATGACTTATTGATCTCTCAGGTCAGTGTGCAAGACTTACGGATCTTTCCAAAACTCGAACTCATGCCATGAATATTGACAAAGCGGAACGATATTCATCCAGTCGATACAGTTAATAGTGTACGCCGATGACATCGATATCATGTCTCGAAGATTGAGCGATTATAGCCTTCTACATAATCTCTCCGCAAAAGAAGTTGAACTACGTATCAACGAAGCCAAAACAAAGGCCATGATGGGCGGGCATTTAGAACGAATTGATAATAGTCGCATGCCGAAGAAGGTAGGATTGCGTGGACGACCGAGGGCTCGCTGGGAGTACTCACTACGTGAGGACGCCCACCAGCTGATGGGCTTCCGAAAGTGGAACATAAGGTAGCGTCACCGCGACAATTGGAGGTCAATAATTCAGGCGGCCAAAACATTAGGCAACGTCGGGCTATCTTATCATATTGAATTAATTAAGATGTTGTCCATATTGAAATATTGATGAATGTGGGTTCATTATTAAGGAAATTATTGGGGTTGCGTTTTCCAGCTGTCACAGATATCCGCCTTGATGAAATAGAGAATAATGACTTAACCCTCCGTCGGGCGCACCTCAAATCATAACAAGATCGGGCGAACTCGGCCTGAGAGGTCCTTTTTTCTTAATATGTTACTCTAAATTTCAGATACTTTTCGGAAATTAAGTTATTAGTATCTAAGGGATGTAATTAAACTAAATGTAGTACTAAGAAATCTATTTACTAAACAGTATAATACAGAAATAAAATTATCGATTTACCAGAAAAAAAAAACAAAAGAGAAAATTTTATGAAAAATACCGCATCCATTGTTCGTTAGAAAAATTGAAATTAATAATAGGCAGTCATTCTAAAAATTGTGGGCCCCTCTACTATCGTGGAGCAGAGCAGAAACTGTTTTGCTGGCCTGTCAGGCCGGGTGCGCCCAACGGAAGGTTTATTTAATTTTTACCAAATGGTAAAACACTTAAATTGATGAAAACCATTTTCGTTTATTCTGAATTTAGTTTTTTAATTTATACAAAATTAATAAACAAAGTCGACTTTTTCTTACAATAAAAGGACATTTGGTATTTTTTTTTGGTCATAAGCTACTATTAATATTCAAACGTTAATCTGCGGATTGAACTTAAAAATCTGCAAAATTTTTTCAAAAATAGGCTTATTTAAAGTTACTCTACTGAAAGAAATCTTACTGAAGCGGTTATTCATAATTTAAAGTTATATTCTTATGCCAGTGTTCATGAAAAATTGAAGATATTTTAAAACAACTCATTGCAATTGGACACAGGCACATTTTGTTTATGCCAGTATCCATGAAAAACCGCAGGCACAAGTACATTTTACAAGAAATCTACTAAAAATCTACTAAAGATTGGAATGGGAAAATTTGTAAAATTAAAAACTGCCACATTTGGCATCATTAGAGCCCAAAAACGGGAAATCCCAATTTTCGGAGTTGTGCCACTATCAAAGTAAAGCAGCGATATGAGGAATCACAATCCGGTGCGTTTATGCGGCAGTTTCCGGACACCCTGTATATAGAAGAGGGGACGGTCTGCAACAATTTGACATCAACACTTTTCTCTTTTTTTGGATGTTTGAGTTTGGCCCTTTTTCGGCTTAACATTGGATTCATTTTAACATGCAAATACATAACGTATTATACACGTGTGGTTTTTCAAACACTCTAATTAATTAAGTTTTGACGTATAAGAGTTTAATTAGCGCTAAAACGATATGACATTATTCATGTTCGAATATTTACGAGCTGCATTTTAAATTAAAACCAAGCTGAATGATATTCAATTTATTTAATGCTATTGTAGCATCTAATAAAACATAATTATGTACATATTTTTGCATATATGCGTATAGTTCCTTATATGTCCATATTTGTGAGGATATGTGTAAACATTATCTACATAAATATGCCCGTCGATTGAGCAAAGCGAATGTATTAGATACCTATATAGTATACATACATCGATTCTCCACAGGGTGACCTGTAAGTATATGCGTTATGGTGACTTATGACTACCATCTTTGAAAAAGGACTTAATTCCGTTATGTATTTTCATACACTTCAGAAAATGTTGAATCATTCGGATCAATAGTATTTAGAATAGTGAATACATCGATCCTTTTTTTATTAAAAAAAAACACCTAGTTACATACTAATTGCGAAGACCCTGGATGTATTTAAATACACATAAATACGTTATTTCCATACGTGTAAGTACACTCGGTAGTAGTCTGGCTGGTCTAGCGGTTAGTGCGCGCACCTTCGGTGCACAGGCTCATGAGTTCGAATCTCACCGTGTTCCATGGTGTTTTTCGAACTCACGAGCTTGTGACGGACTATGATCTCACTCAGATGTTAAACGAGTACCCATTTATGGGGATAAATAACACTGCTGAGCGTGATGCTGATCTCATTACCTCAACAAAAAGCAGATAAGATCTTGGAAATAGGATATCACTAACACATCCTGCGGCCTGAGTCCAATGCTGGATTGTCGCGCCTGTTATTTATTTTATTTTAAGTACACTCGGTAATTTTCATTGAACTAAATTCGCATAAATTATTATTATTGGATAATCAAGTTAATAAGATTGTTTCAGTTCAAAAAATCCTACATTAAATACTACCCTACCTACACGTGTTTGCATTCCCACTGATTTATGATTTGGTCCAGGAAAATTTGTTTGCCAAGTCAAACATTGTTTTTCGTCCGAAAATTTGATTATTTCAACAATGACGAACAATATTGACACGAGATGGTACGATCAACTTGTGTGTCCATAAATGATGATTTGCTCTCCTTCCGCTGCACAGTTGAACGGAAATTTGCGTTTCGTCGGACTCCAATTTTAGAGCAAATACATTTGCAACATAGTACGTACGACGCGACGTAGTACAGTAGCAGTCACAAGGAAGAATAAATCAAACAATTCGGAATTGCTACTCTGACTCTTTATCAGGAGTGAACATAGCAACGGCCAATCAATATTTG
Organism: Microchrysa polita; assembly: GCA_949715475.1. NCBI lineage: Eukaryota > Metazoa > Arthropoda > Insecta > Diptera > Stratiomyidae > Microchrysa > Microchrysa polita. The sequence goes on along the minus strand of OX454416.1, from coordinate 133,645,130 downwards.
AATTTTTCAGTGAAGCGAAAACACTTGAACATTTCGCTGACGTGTCGGAAATAAGAAACAAGATGAATGGAAAATAGACAAAAAATGTCTTGAAAATCAGTTCTTTGATTTTATTTGTAATTTAAGTGTAATTATATGTATCGATTGTTTATGTTTTTGTTTTTTACTTAAAAGCAGGCTTTAATTGTTCATATTTGGAAATGTTTTGTCTGTAGACTTGTCTATTGAATGAATTTCAAGTAATGTTATTTTAATCATTTGTTTACTACTACCAATCGATTTCATTAAAGTTATTGCAAACAATTCCGTAGGCCAATTAAAGTATGACTAGAAGGTGAATACACAACAACATCCCATAGGTAAATAGTCCAATGGCAATAATGCATATAAATGTGTATTGTGCTTCAACAATGTGTGTTTTCCAATAATCTCATCTCTTCTACCTTGGCAATATCCATGGCATGTTACATAATTTAACATCAATCAATTTTGACAGAGAACTCTATTAAGGGATGTGAATGCTCAGATAATTACAATATTGACCCATGTACATACAGGAAACTTGTTATCCTGACGGGAACAGAAGTAATGAAGAGTTTTTATGTTGAACATGATCTTATGGACGGATTAGGATCAATCAATCTAACATCCCAATTTGCAGAAGATTTTTCGTAAAAGTGTTTTTCTTCCAGTGGATGTTGATTGTTACATTTAATGAGAATTTTTTTGACAGACTGAAATCTTTCAATTTTTAAAAATAACACACGACCCTCGCCCGGCACCTGCATGAAGGAAAAGGAGGGGAGGGGGTGTGTTAAAAAAATTCCTTGAGAGTATTCTATTTTTGAGGCGCAGTTGCTAAGACAGCCCTATGAAATAAAAGCTTAATTGATCAGATCAAACTGTTCGATTGATAAATTAATAAATCCTTTGAATTACTGTATAAATTCTAATTCCCAAATTTCGCGGGTGCGAATTTTAAATAATTGTGACTTATCGTTCCATTCTATACACCAACTGCGGTGCATGTCTGTAGTATTTATGGCATGGCATCACAAGGTCAGCAACTCTACCTACTGAGCTATAGACGCTTAGAGGCCTCAGTGCAAAGATTCCAATGTGACATTTCCGAAATAGAATAACTCGATATTTCTCCCGCTGGGGCTCTTCTCCTCCAAACAGACAAAAGTTCCGCGTAGTTCCCATAGGTAAGTCGCCGTGCCATAAATAGTACAGACATGCACCGCAGTTGGTGTATAGAATGGAACGATAAGTCACAATTAGTTCTAATTTCAAATTTAATTTTTTTTTGCTTGCTAAAACCCCAAGTACGTCTGTGGCCTTTGAGTTTGCAGCGATGCGAGTGACACGAGAAGTGTGACGACATTTTTAGTTTCCATTGAATATGGTAAGACGGCCATACATAGAGATATACATTACATACGTCTACAGAAGTAATTCTCCATTTTTTGTGCGGGTAAACATTTAAGCCAACATCTATCGCTAGCTAGGACTATAGTATCTCTTGAAACGCAGACATTGAAAAACTAAAGCAAACTCGTGAACGTCATAACAGTAAATATTTTTAAGAGAAGCTTGGCTAAATATCCCAATTACTCTCCTGAAAAATTTAAGCGCGGCCCTTGAAGAAAAAGTTGCAGCTATGCCCCCGATGAAAAGAAATGTGGAACAACTTTCAATTAAGTTTAAAAGTATAGTACTGACTTTTCAGAAGGACCACATTTTGTATACCAAAAAAGTGCGGCCCGTCAGAATTTTCCTGAATCCGGCGTGTTCCGGCAGCACCTTCTAGGCCCGTCAATGCCGGGCGAGGCCCGAGCAGGTGGTAACCCTACTTCCAAGTCGCATCTTTGTTTATTATTGTATGAAAATTTCTTATCTTCTTTTAAATAATAAGCGACGGGCCATGACGAGTTTCGAAATTCGTTTATGTATATGAATCCCTATATCACAGAGTGGCGGCAGCCGATAAGCTTTCCCTTCTACTTATTCCTAAGGGAAGCTTTATTCTTTAATAATGACCACTAGTTCCGCACTGAATTCCTTTTGGTTGTTTAAGTATGTTATGAAACTCCCTATACTTTTTGTGAAACATTCAATTTTTACAGTTATAGAAACGTGATAGGTTTGTATTTCCCATTCATATTCTGAATGCCTCGAATGGAAATTTAATTAAACACAAATCGTAATTCTCTGATGCCTTATAGGTTATGCATCACACACTTAGCTGCATTTGGAACAAATTTTAATTAAAATTACGTAACACGACAGCAGAGGAATAGGCTCTATCACTCTATTTTCAGTGCTTTTGTGAACACACGCACAAATCAGTTATGTATGTACATTCGCGATTCCGTGAATTTATCTACTTCGTCTATGAACATGGTACATACGAGTATAACATACACACATGAACCCTATTCATTAATTAACCGACATCCGCCAAACATGACTAAGACCAAGTGTATAGCGTGACTGGTCGAAATTAGCCCCCCCATTACGTCTATAGAAGCTTGATAGTGTCTAAATCTAAATCTAGAAGGGAAGCATAGACCCATACACACATAGTATTTGGTTTCACGAAAACATGTATTAACGGTTCAATTTCGATACTTGCATTTAAGGATTAAATATCGCTCACGACGACATCATCATTCGCCTGACTACGTCGACATGTACACAATCAGGATAACCAGGAGCTGTTCTGATTATCCTGATTGTGTGCTTGCATCTCTTCCATCTCTTCGTCGACGATCGATTGCAATCTCCTCATGGTTTCCATATAATCTCATTGCTAGCATTGAAAGTGCAATCGACGAGTTTTCCCGTTAGTTATTGGATTTGTTCCGATTGCCTAGGCTGTGGCTATTATTTCCAGCTGCCAGGAGAATCTGGTTGCATTGTGCAACATTCATTTGAATTGGTGGGATTTTGTTTTGCGAAAGCAATGGAAGTATGACATAGCTCATTGTCATGTCAGGCGGATTTGTACAGATTTATTATGTATTGTAAATGTTAAAAAAAATAGTTTAGTTTAGAGGATTAAACAAAAATATACAAAAAAAAATATGCATTACTAGAATCACTTAAATTTATAAAACAGTAAAAAATCAATCTTCTTGACTTGAAGTTTTTCTTAGGATGATTTTGTATTTAATACTTACTTCTATAGCAGTGTGACATGGCGCATTATCCTGCTGGAACACAAATCTTCCGGTATCACCAAATAGCTTTTCCACGCAAGGCTCCAGCTCGCCTTATAGGACGTTTAGGTAGACCGAAGCTGTTATTTTTGAATGAATAAAGCATATTCGGTCCCCCTTGTCTCCCGAAAAACAGCCCCACATTATAACCCCTTCTAACTTAACAGTTAGCGCCTCCATGTATTCATCACTAAGCCTTTCCCGATGATCCCGCTGAACTAGAAATCTCCCGTCGCCTAAATAAAGCTTAAATTTGGACTCATCTGAAAAAAATGGCTCCATCCCATATCTCCGGAGTCCATTGAATGTGCTTCTCAGCCCACCGTAAACGTTTTCGCTTGACATTTTAATTGAAATTCTGGTTTATGCACAGGTTTAAGCGCAAGTAATCTGCTTCTGTAGTCTGGCTGGTGTAGCGGTTAGTGCGCGCACCTTCGGTGCACAGGGTCATGATTTCGAATCTCACCGTGGATCATGGTGTTTTTCGAACTCACGAGCTTGTGACGGACTATGATCTCACTCAGATGTTAAACGAGTACCCATTTATGGGGATAAATAACACTGCTGAGCGTGATGCTGATCTCATTACCTCAACAAAAGCAGATAAGATCTTGGAAATAGGATGTCACTAACACACTCTGCGGCCTTAGTCCAATGCTGGATTGTCGCGCCTGTTATTTATTTTTAATCCAGATTTTACGAGCCTATTACTTACCATCCTCGCCAAAATTCGACTCCTAGTTGCTCAAACTAGATTATTCCTAATGTCCGACGATGTGTTAAATCGATTTCGATAGCTTAGTAAAATGATGAAGCGATTTTCCAAAGGCGCAGTTTTCTTGGGTCGTCCGGAGCCTTTTTTCGGCTTAGAAGTGGCCCCCTCCCCCAATTTTTTTAAATGGCATGCCACAATGCGTTGAGGAATTCTGGACTAAAGTGTTTCGTTTTTCCATTAAATTCAGCCTCTTTGTGAAAACCCCCTAATTTCACCAAATGAATCAACCTCATTCATAAAATTCTGTTCAGACCTGAAAGGACACAATAAAAATACAAAGAATACACCATTGGAAAATAGTGCGTATACTTATCTGAAGTCACTTCGTCGTGTCGCCGTCATGGTCCATCAATATTTGTCTTCGTCCATCGTCGCCGCGCCGTTCCTTCCAGCCAGAATTATCTGTAATTAGAACATTAGAAGGAAGATTATTACATATTACTGCACTATTTACAATATCTACACTCAACAAATATCCGCCATTGCCATAAACAAACACGAACCAACCAACCAACACAGATGACAGCACGATCAGCTAATGACATCCATGTACCTTTATACGAACATGCAACATGTTGCTGATCAACATGCATTCTGAAGCATTGCTGCAACTGCATTTCTAGTATACATATAAGACGGTTAACCTTGAACTTGAGTTATGTTACATGGAATGTTAACCCCAAGTGCTCTTGGTACATAGGAAATATCGTTACTTTGATTTTAGAAGCCGTTGTTACTAGTATCGATTTTGATTACTTTTGGATAGTTTTTGAATATTTAGATGACCCTTGCTTGCTTTTGAATACGATTTTTGATCTTGATTTGAAATATTTGTTTCGGAATTTTATTGTAAATAGTCATTAGTACTTTAAATATAGATTTTGTATTAACTAAAAGTGCGTTTTGCGAAAACTAATTTCTCCTCCGGAGTGGTCCGTCGAGTGTTGAAGACCACACATACTACGCCCCAACAATTCAAACTATTAATAGACCGTTTATATGTCCTTTGTTTTTTTTTTTTTGACCACTAAAAAGTTGGAATTCCAATAACATTTAATAATATTGGGAAAAATGGCCATTAATCTTGAGCAACTTTTTTCTTCCAGCACTGTATATTTCTTTTTTGGAAATAGTACACTAAAAATTAAATTAATTTCATTATTTTTTAATTGATTATTAAATGAAAATTATGTAATATTATTCCGTATTTTTTTAAATTTTGAATAAAATAAAATCAGAAATTTTTGCGCAATTTTAATTTGAAATAAATATAAGAAAAACGCAATTTTATAAAGAAAACACTATAATCCAAATATATAAGTAACTGAAAATAGGTCGAATGTTTATTCATTACCTTAATTTTGTTATATTTAGGCTCTATAGTAAAACTTGTTTCAGGGAATACTTCGATTTACCAGTATCCCTATACAAAAAGCAAAATTTATTGCGTTTAAGTTATTGTAGTCTCAATTTGTTACCCATCATATGTCAAGATCTCATAATGTAACCGATGATCCTCAACACGTTCATTATGCCTGCCAAAGTTTTGGAAATTGTTAACGACGTACTTTCCTCGTCATGACTGGAATCGTTTCCCCACACAAAAAAAATCTTATCATTTACATTTTTTCTCTTTAGATTTGCGTTTTTTTTCTCATTTCCGCTTAATTTCCATGGCTCATAAATAATTCAAAGGGATGTCTTGTTATCGAATTTGGCAGGATACTGCTGTACAGAAAAAAATAGGAAGTTTTGTCTAATGATTTAAACAATATACATCCACTATTGCGAACAAAAAAGGAGGAAGACTGTCGGTTTGTGTTTTCCGAACTCAATCAAGAAAGCCATTGATCCGATGATAAGGAAAATCAAATTTGATTAAATAATTCCGTTTGCTAATGAGCACTAGTTGGGTAGGGAATTGATTTAATGAGGTTTTTATTTTGTATCTTATAATTCTGGGGAGATTGTCTGTAAACTTAGTTTAAGTTGATCAAGTTGAATAAATTAAATCGTCCATTCATCTCTCTGGGTGAAACTACACGCGGAACAAAAGCGCGAGCACTAAATCGGTTTTTATATGAAAATTGAATTTTTCCTTGCCTTGCTCCTCACGAACCTGTTCTAAAAAACCGGTTTTTTCATCTTGTTCTTGTGCCCGTGTAGACAAGCCCTGTGAGATGAAAATTTCCAGGTTTTGGGGTTGCAGACTTATGATATAGATACTCGCTTTGAGAGAACCTGCTTTGCTCGCATTATAGCATTACAAATAACCCAAATTCTATAGAGGCTTCACAAAAATCGGGCCACTCGTCACGTTCGAACTCAAATTCAATTTTCTCTAAAAGTATGAAACTTACAACTATGAAAGTTATATCTACAGAAAGTGCATTTAAGGCCAATTCAGATGACTATGATTTTTATCTGAAGTATCGTTAACTCACACCGAAATACAGACATGGAACGGCCGATCTATTGTACGTGAGCGTACGTGTATGCAGTGGCGGCTCGCCCATATGTGCACAAGTGCACGTGCACCCCCTGAGACAAAAATCGTAAGAGTACGTAATTCACTTCTTCAAATCTGTTATCTCAAATCTCACATCTAGCACGCATCGTGTCCTTATTCGATTTATAGATAAACCTACATTACATCTACTGAATCTATGCACATAGACATAAACGTATGTATGTACACTGCCGGTGCCGACTGCTCACTGCACATACGGCATGGTCACGACACTGCGACCAACAACCTGCAATCACGATGGGTGCACAATCTGGGAAGAGGAGCACACGCTCTAATTTGGATATCTTAGCGGTTTCGGGGTAAGGGGGTTGTGCAAAATTTACACTAGAGCTTGTGCACAAAGTTGTTGTGCACAGCGTATAAATTCTAAAAGAAGAAAGGTTGTGTCGCATACGCCTCTTCTGCTCAAATCGCGATGAATAAAGTTGCAACGTCAATTTCTTTAAAGCAAATTTATAAAATCTTCTAGAAGAAAGAAGAAATAAGATTAAAATAAAAACTCGGGAAACCCTCCAGCAATTTCTGTAGGGCAGAGTGCAAGTGACGGAAAATAACAATTCTGTCGTGAATTTAAAGCGGCAATTTCCGCGAAAAAAAAACAAGTAGATTTATGAGAATATGTGGAATTCATGGATTTTAATGGATTTTCGTTCTGTCCAATGAACTTATCCCCAGGCCGATTTGGATTTTGACAGAATGAAAATTTAAAAGGATCCATGGATTCGCCATGTGTGTGCGGCTTAGGAAACTCTTTTGTTTTCCCTGTTTGTTTTGCGAGAGTGAAAACAAACATTCCAGTTAACGAAAGTCTGAAATAGTCTGCGGAAGAATAATACGTATACCTATACAAACAATAATTTCTGTAGAATTTTTGGTTTTTTTTTGTAGACTAGTTTTTTTTTAATGCAAACTATTAAAAATTTTGTTACATCATATTCTTCCTGAAGTCAATACATTTGTATATTTCCTTGTGAACCTCCGGTATTTTCCACCACGAGCCGCCACTGCGTGTATGGTCCCCGGACTGATTCCCCTTACCATACCTACACCTCCCTCTAGTCTACCCCAGCGTGTCAATTTGCTCCGCCCACTGAAGACTATTGTCACCCAAACGTCAATTGCCTTTGCAGTCGGCTTACCATTTTTTAACGCGGATTGGATTTTTGAAGTGTCCTTTAACTATACCGTGAAATTTTTTATCTTCAGCTTTAAACAAGCACACACGAGTTTTGTTTACCTTGCGTCGATGTAAACAGACAATCTATTTGACAGCCTGAATAATGTTCTGTTATTCGAACATAGGCGTGGCAACTTTTAGTTTTTGTAACGGGGGCCAGTTAAAATGTTAAAGTCTTGAATGAATTTTGTTTTTGTTTTGTCTTTTTTTAGGGTTTTTAAACAAATTTTTTTTTCGAAAAACCCTCATGAAATCGATTCAGTCTGTTCACAAAATAACTCGCGAACGGCTCAACCGATTGTCATGAAATTAGGTAGGAATGTGTAGAATGATTACAGTCTTTGGCACAAATACCTTAGAAGTAGCTAAGAAGAAGATAACAGGGTGTCCCGAACGTTTGAAAAAAGCCGACTTTTTTAGTTTTTATCGGAGATTGACGTATGGGTATTTAAATCAATGATCTAAACGAGTACATCTTATATCAGTTAAAATTTTCCAGTTTCGAGTAACATTCGATCTCCGAACTTCTAGATTACTAGCATCGTAGAGTGTGATCCAACCAAGTCAGCCACAGAGCGTGTCAACATATCCATACCTACATAAATAACGACCTAAAAACAAAGATAAGAAATAAACACCTTAGTTCCGCCAAAGACGGTCCCAAGCCCGTTTGTAGAGGTGCTGTAATATTCGAAACAACTTCCATGAAAAATATACAGTTCTTGAAAGGAAGAGGGAGGTGTGAAGTCCATTGCTTCTTTCCTACATTAATGGAAACAAATAAAAGGTTTCCTGACCAGTTTCCAAATATTTCACATGATTTAATTTATCATAATAAAACGCGGATCCCCCTTTTCAACGCCACTATCATTAAGATTAAAAGTGTTCTCGTGTGTGAAATATATGGATCTTTGCAAGAAAAATTGTATATCTAAATTTCAACATAAGCCTCATTCCAACCAAACCGCCGACAGATTATTCATATTCAAAATGTATTGGAACAACAATTCCATACGAAACAACAACCAACCGCCTATCGTCAGGAAAATTAACCACAAAAAATAACAATATTCAAATTTTTGGCGCCTTCTTCGGGCCCCTTCGCTACCATGCATACCGGCTGCACTGCGTATTTACAACTACTATGGCAATACGCACACAAGCCAGCAAGTATGGCAAGAATTGGCCCAACAATTTGGCAGAAGGGCCTCTCCATATCTTGTCCCTCGGTGTTAACTCACATTACAAACGATTTGCCTGTTTTGATTAGAGTTCGCGCTTACCGTGTGGCCCGGTTTCATTGACGCCGAGTTTATTTTGCGTATAAGATTCTGTTAGAACGGGTCCTTGAAGAAAAATAGTTTTAGGAGAAGTTTCTTTTGTAATATGTTATTTCTATTTCCGTATGAACTCATGGCCATTACATATACGTTCCATGTACTCATATCTACTACAAAATTAAAAGCCGAAATTTCATCTGATATTCAATAAAATTGAACGAAAGCACTTCCCTGGAATTTTACTTAATCTAATGATTCTGATCCTGATTGATAGCAATTAATGAATAAATACGCCCAACCGCTTTATATTATCCCTATACAATGATAGTACTTATTCCTTCCTAAATCGTACTACAATCTGTGGTTGTTTAGTTTACTTTGGCGTTAACATTGGCTTTACCAACAATAGAAGCGGCTCCGTAGAGAAATCGGCTACGTCCTTCTGTAATTCAATTTAATTATCAGGAAGCCGAATCGTAAATTGCATCATTATGCGAATAAATATATCGCGAAACGTATATGTAGTTCAATCTAAATACCGCGGTACGAGTGTAGACTGTACGAGTAGAATAATATTGATGCCAGGAATGCTTCTGCTGAGAGCTTATGCTGTACCACACACTACATCACATGAATAGTTTCATCACTATTATAGTTTCACTGGTTTTGATTGATCTCCAGATCATGACATTCGCAGATCAAGAATTGATTTTTGGCGGATAATGCTAAACCCTGCCCTTATGAAAAACTTCAGCCCTTAAACATATTTACGAACACTCTCGTTATTGCTTCAGGGTGCGCCAGAGAAACTTACTTATTTGAAAGGTCAATCAAAACAAAAGTACTTACGAAATGGTTTTAATTCTTTTTTTTTTTATTTGAGAAAACAATATCCTAAGTTTTTTTTTTTCATACAGCCTTGAAAATGACATCGGTTAAATGACGACCTCCATTGTGCATACACTGATGTAAGTCGATTTTTGAAGTTCTTCTCCACTTTTTGCAGCATATCAATCGGTATGTTGGCAATGCTGTCGCGAATGTTGTTCTTGAGGTGACCTTTGCTCCGTGGTCGATCGATATAAGCCAGGGATCTCAAATCCGCCAAATCTAGAGAGAGAAGAAAAAATTCCTCAATCATGTTCCAAGTGAGCGACGGTTAAAGAAGAAGCTCTCGAGGCCCGCTGCTCTCCACACCAGAGCATGATGGCAACTGACTAGAATGGGAAACAAACTTGAGGACTTCACCCTCCCACCCCTCCCTCTACCCGCAAAACTCACCGCTCAGCAGTTTTTTCAGATCAGTAACAGCAGTGTGTATGCATTTTTTTACTAAATTTTTAAACAAATCAACGAAAAGACTCGGTTAACCGGAAATCGGTACTTTGAGATCGGGTAAAACGGTATAACCGAGTTTGCAAGAAACCGAAAACAACCGAAAACCGGTTTTTGACATCCCTACTTTGGAGCATAAAGTACCGAGAAATCATACCAATGTAATCTAAATTTTTGCTTACTAATTTTTTTTTGCCAAAAAATTATAAATATGTACAAGCTAACTTTATAGCCGACGCTGAGTGCAAACAAATTCGTTGATTAAAATTTAATCAAGTAGAATCCCTGATAGGCCAATCAACGAACACAATACATATAGAGAACATCGAAAGGGGTGAAGATTTTTTTCTTCGGTGTTTCCTTAGGAGTAGCTAGGAGCTACTAATTTTACTCTGTGTTGAGAGGTGAGCTAACGCGGGGAGGAGAGGGGGTTAAAAGTCAAATTTTGAGCAATTTTTGGGCCTAATCTCTAAAACGATGATTCCTAGAGAAAAAAGTTGAAAGTATGAATTAAAGATTGCTAAATATCCTACATATTTATCCAGACTTACATATGCAAAATTCCTACCGGTTCTTCCGGCTTCCGATATAGTTTAATAAAAGTTGAAAATGTTTTGTTTTGCATTCTATTGGCTCTGGTGTTCACCAATTTTTCAAAAAAAAAAAAACCTTTACAAAACAAATTTGAAACGTATTAAATGTCCTTTACTTTGATATACTCCTTGTTGGCGTGTCTCCTATCATTCGAAAGTTAAAGTGTCTCAACATATGTATGTTTTCCTCGTAACTATACGCCTCTTAAATCCGTGAAATAAAAAACCGTCACTCCCCTCCCAATTTTCCACAATTTTGATCTTTATAGTTATAAATGGGAAAAATTAAAGCTTGGTTGAAGCTCTTGAACTTTTGACTGATTAAAGACCAGGGAACACGAAATATATCAAATGAAAACAAATTCAACACTGTATAAAATTGTCGTGCAACAGTTTTCTGAAAAGCGATCCCGGGAGACACCAGAACCAAACAAGTGGGGAAAAACGACCTTTTTGACAATTTTCGGATTTCAATAAACTATTTCGGGGGAACCGTCGGTAATTCGACATATATATGTTAGCACAAGTTTATAGGAAATTAAATGGGCTTTAATGCTGCTGTATAAATAATTTCAGTAAGAATCGCCGTTTCCGAGATATTCCCAAAGGCGAAAATCCCCTAAAGCGAATTCTTTTGCCCCACCGCACCACTTTAGCTCACACCTCATGACCGCGTGTTTTTAGTATGTTTTCGTCCTAACCACTCCTTACAAATCCATGAAATAAGAAACCCTCACCCACCTCCCTGTTTTCCACAATGTCTGTCTTCATTCTGGTGTATACATATAGAATATTACTTCGTTGAGACTCTTTAACTTTCGAATGATAGGAGACAAGCCAAGAGGGAGTATTTTAAATTAAAGCAAATTTAATACATACTTACTAACTATGGCGCCCGATCTTGTTTCGATTTGTGGTGCGCCCGACGGAGGGTTAAGTATTTAATCAGAATATGACGAATTTTCCAACTTTAATGAGTCTTGACCACGACTCGGAGCACTTTTACTCAAAAAACTCTAACTCTTCGTTCTCGGATTTTTTTCAGTGGGTTCACGAATGCGTCATCTAGAAAATTCTTAGTGAATAAAAAAAAAAAGAACTAATTTAATCGGAGGAGCCAAACCAAATCCCGACATAAGCATTACCATTAAAAAAAAAATTATTATCATAGATAATTTCTTTCCTATTCACTTTTTTTTTTTAATGCTCCAAATTAAATGTGGAAAAGCATCTTTGATGCAGCGCTTTCGTGTAGTTGAGGCACATTCTAAATTATGACGCGATCAGGCGCACTCGGCCTATGAAGCCAGAGTCCTTACCACACAACTGTCTAAAGGACCAATAAAAACTATAGGTAGGCTTTGTGCGATATTCTTAAAGTTAAACGAGTAAACAGAGCTAAAAAGTTGTGGGCCCTTCTACTAGCGTGGAGCAGAGCAGAAACTGTTTTGCCGGCCTGTCAGGTAGGGTGCGCCCGACGGAGGGTTAATTAAAAAGCTGTCGGCGCTAAAACAAGTGTGTTGACATTTGACCAATTAAAGTAAGCTGGCTTAGTTTTAAAAATATGTTGTTAACTATTTTTTATAAAAAAAACATCATCTTCTGAAGAAAAGACAGCCTCTCGTCATTAGATTCCAAAGAATAAACGCAAATATAGCTCAACTCTCCTATATGATCAACTCTCCCGGACTCCCCCCAAGCAACAATTTCATCCCTATAATTCTTCGTAGAATATTCTCTTCAAGCGATAATAGGGGCACTTTACAGGGTATAAACACTGAATAATAGTCCAATAATGGCATTTGGCGCCGTTTTTTGATCTAATTGAACCTTATTGTAGCACTGAATTACACTTTGAAAAAGACATAGATCATAAGTGTTATGCTGTCATTTTCTGTCATTTTTAGCGTTTGCAAAAAAAAAGAAAAAAAAGTTCCCGCAGCCAGCGTTGAATCAGCGACTGTCGTACGCAAGTCCGACGCCTTAACCACTCGGCCAACCTCACATGTAGTCAGCAATGCTCGTAGACACTACAAGTGGTTCGTTGCTTCTATCGAAATGCTCAACACTTCTCCGCAATGCACCTTCTTCTTTATTATGTCAATCAGTTGAAGCTAATTAAATTCACACGTTCATCAATAGCTGCCCAAGTAACAATTTCATCCCTATAATTCTTCGTAGAATATTTTCTTCAAACGATAATAGGGGCACTTTACAGGGTATAAACACTGAATAATAGTCCAATAATGGCATTTGGCGCCGTTTTTTTATCCAATTGAACCTTATTGTAGCACTGAATTACACTTTGAAAGAGACATACATCATATGTCTTATGTCATTATTATCTCGCGTTTGCAAAAAAAAAAAAGCAAAAAAATTCCCGCAGCCAGCGTCGAACCAGCGACTCTCGTACGCAAGTCCGACGCCTTAACCACTCGGCCAACCTCACATATAGTGAGCATTGCTCGTAAACACTACAAGTGGTTCGTTGCTTCTATCGAAATGCTCAACACTTCTCCGCAATGCACCTTCTTCTTTATATGTCAATAAGTTGAAGCTAATTAAATTCACACGTTCAAATGCAGCCAGTTTCTGGGCTGAGATTATCTAAATTGATTCATAAGTTACGAATGAGTGAGGAAATGTTGGTTTCATGCAATATTTCAATGAAATCAATTCAAGAAACGTGGTGTTCCACAGCACTTCATAAGTGTCTATTCTTAAAAAAAAACACAAAGTTCATCCTTCTATAAAACTACGCTGAGCAATTTATTGGATCACACGAATGTCACACCATAAAAATGAAATCGACAGTGCTATAGAAGATTATATGCATGTGTGTGTTGATTTCAGACATGTGTGTTCATGTCATTCAATAAAGACCATGAAAAAGTATTTAATGGAGCATCTTTTTAGGTCAATGTTTAGAGAAGTGTTATCGAAGTCTTATTGGATGTAGTCGTGAATTGATTATATAAGAACTTTTTAGGCTTTCCGAAAAGTGTTTTAAGGAGTTTTTATCGGTTCAAAGTACTTATTTAAGCGATGTCACCCGATAAACTGATTTTGTGTTACTATATGAATGTTACAGGATGAAGTGCTTCTTTAAAGCATACGAATTGTTACTTGGGTGAGATTATCTTAATTGATTCATAAGTTGAATGAGTGAGGAACTGTTGTTTTCATGCAATATTTCAATGAATTCAATTCAAGAAACGTGGTGTTCCAGAGCACTTCATAAGCGTCAATTCTTTAAAAAATCACAAAGTTCATCCTTCTATAAAATTACGCTGAGCAATTTATTGGATGATCACACGAATGTCACACTATAAAAATGAAATCGACAGTGCTATAGAAGATTATATGCATGTGTGTGTGTTGATTTCAGTCATGTGTGTTTATGTCATTCATAAAGACTATAAAGAAGTATTTAATGAAGCATCGTTTTAGGTTAACGTTTAGAGAAGTGTTATCGAAGTCTTATTGGATGTAGTCGTGAATTGATTATATAAGAACTTTTTAAGCTTTCCGAATCGGATCAAAATACTTATATCGATGTCACACGATAAACTGATTTTTTGTTACTATATGAATGTTACAGGATGAAGTGCTTCTTTAAAGCATACGAATTGTTACTTGGGCCCCTACTTATCTTCTGCAGATCGGGAAAGACCCTGATATTCCGCTTCACAGGATTCGAAGGACGGACCATTATTTATAATCCAATGAAGCGGAATTATTTGACTTTGATACGATTCTAACAAAATATTTCAGCAAGTATGTAATTGTTATGCTTAAAATAGAATGGATGCAGCAACGAGAACAGCAGCAGCGGCCCAATGCATAATTTAAATGCGGGTAGCAGCAAAAGCTTTTTATATAGTTGCTGCTGCTGTTGCTGCTGCCATTCTATTTCCAGAATTATTCTGCAAATCGACATTAATAAAACCTTCCGAGTTAAAAACCGAAAGACGATAAAACCGAAAATAACCCGTTCTGAAAGTACCCGGTTTTGGATCCATCCGTCCTGGTTTTTACATCCCTACCCACATGTCTCTTCTGCATTCTTAAAGTTATTGAAAACCATAATAATGGAAAGCTTTTTCTGAACACACCAAAAACCTAAATTTCGTTCATTTTACTTTTCCAACTTTAAATTTAACATTCCCAAGAAGGACGATGCCTGTCGGATTTCTCGGGTTAACCGTTCCATCCGCCACAACCAGCATATGAGCATGGATTGTCTAACAATTTTCTTTTAATTTGGTTTTTAAACTTTTTTTTTGTTTTCGAACAACACACACTGCATGTGTTGCGGGAAAACTATACTTATCTGTTTGGTTTTCTTTTTCTTTGATATAGCAATCTTGGGCTTTGCAAACATTATTGCGGGCACTGACTGAATGTGCAGCACTAGGACACAGGTTGCATTGACCGAAGACCGAATACCGACTAACCAACCGGGCGCGGCTATATCGAGGAAACAAACAACATTTCACGGCTTCTGCACTAAGCGCCAAGATGAAGACCAGTAAAGTGGCCAAAGATGTGTTGTTGTGTCGGTACAATGAAAATGTTGGCAAACAGGACGAGATTAGATACTTAAGAAGTTTTCATGTAGGAAAAAGCGAGCAAAGAGGAGCATCAGGCCAGTGGCTACAATCATTACGCTGTTTTCCGTAACCAAGCCAACACATTGCAGTGCATTCAGGACGAAAATCTGCGGCAAATATGGCTTTGATGCCAGAAAAAATGGACGGGAAAAGTTTGCTGTGTAAAACTGAGTGAGGATGCCAAACAAATTAACACGGGTATATTTGGATAAAGATCAAGCGAAGAAAATCCAAGTTAGGTCATAAGGTTGTAATGTGAGAAATTAGAGAAAAAATTGATTGATATATGTATCCAGAAGTTGATCATGTACATATTGGGTGAGGTTATAAAACACAACGTTTCGCGCAACGTTTCAAATCAACCGGCCGTTACGGATCAGAAACTTCTCCCTACAAACAGATCCCCTAAGCGCCCCCTTGCGAGGCATAGCTTGATTGATTGACAGAAATTTACAATCTGCCGTCGAACCGTGCATTTCCGCCCTCATTTATTTATTAAACTATTTATAATCAATGTAAAATGTATCTGCATCTCGTTTAAAACTGGAAATTTTAATTTTCGAGCAAAACTTATCAGCTGTGATGTGTCAATTGTCACATTTGTCACTTTCCGAGAGATGGCGATGGTAACACCAAGTCTGATCCGGATCTATGCGTTTACAGAACACAATAGGAAACGTTTCGGAAAACGCGCAACGTTACGCGAACGTTGTGTTTTATAACCTCACCCAATGTTTCACTCATATGTAGGTACCCACAAAGTTCATCAAAGTTTCATTAAGCTCTTTTGCAATAACATTCAAAGGACTGTAATGAGAATTTCCTATTTAAAAAGGGAAGTTACATACATATAGGATTACATAAACTTTGCTATACCTACGGCGAAACCATATGAATGCTCCGATATTACATTCGATCAAAATAACCTCGTTTCAACTTTAACTCAAAAACTTTTACGAAATTCTTTTTCATCAATTCGAAATATGAAGTCTAGGAAAAATTTTAAAAGTTTTCCACTATTCAATTTCATTTTCTTCAATTTTTCCCTAGAGAAGCTTACATACTCGTATAACAAGTAAAAGGAGTGAGACTCAAAGTTGCAGGATACGAGTATGAATGAAGTGATTACATTAGACTTGAACTTCAATTCAATCAACCAGCTACGGATAGATAAGGGCTTTTTTCAGGAAGTTTAATTTTGAAAAATCATACTGCAAAATTACACAAGAAATGCGGAAATAAAAAAAAGCGAAAAGCTTTTACTAAATGCTGTAAGTCATTATTTAGACTCTTGTATTACTAATTAATAATAGTTTCTTGTAGTCTTTCGCTACTGAAGAATAAATGGCTGCGTCGTGGCTTGAACAACAAAGGTCTTCTGAATCGTGAATCCTCTTAGCCACAGGGTTTCTTAACACTATTGAAGGTTACAAGGACTATTTTGCATATTCAATTCGTACTTTATATTTGGATTGACCGACCTGTCCTTTGTTCTCAATCTATATGCACACCTCAAAGCTCAACCATCAAAATTCATCACATCGTCAACCTCGTTCAAAGATTCAATTATGCATTCGCATACAAACGACCACTGACAGCTTCCTTGATACTTCAAACGGGCATGGTCGGTAAGGGAAAATTGATTAAATCGCTTTTGAAGGTCGGACATCAATTATATTCCTTCTCGAACAAACGAACATAGAGAGTTCAGGCCCAGGCTCATCAACCGCATACCATCCAATCGTTTCATAAAAGGCAATTCGTAGATTAGAGAACGACTCTGGGATTTATACGAGCTGTACTTTTCCTCTCCTTTCCAATCCATTTCCTGCCTTTATCTAGTTTCTCGTCGGGCATTCAATACAGTAAATGTCGAAAACGATACAAATCTGTACAGTCTAGTTACGACGGATAAGAATTGCTTGCGGCGATTTGTAATGTCCTTTATTCGTCCGCAGACAATATGTTTCACCCTATACAGCGGACAGGATAGAGTGAAAATCAATTTCTGCTGATATCAATTGGACCCCATCCACATCCAAAAGGAAATTATTTTCTGTCCTCGCTCGGTGCCACACATACATATAGAAAAGCCCGAGCTCTCGAGTTGAGTGGCCATCAGACACTTAAAGATTGACCACTGAGGAACACCCAACCACGTTGAAATCACTGCACGAGTATAGTACTCGTATGTTTGCAGCGAAGCACATCCATACATTCATTTATTGTCCACTTGGACATTTCGGACAGCATCATAAATTTGCGGTGAATCGATGAAAGCAAAATCTTCTCGGACTGGAAGATGCATTAAGTCGCCCGGGAGTGTCGTTACTGGAGCAATGTAAGCATGCAATAGGTGGGACACGGACCACAAGGACAATTGCCCGTTCAGTCGTCCAGTACAGTGAAATATTGTTAATCAATGGTAATTCAAGATCAACATTGTACCAACCTCAAACGTGTTGTGAATCCTCCTATCCGCCTTATCGTCCCAGCATATCTTCAAATTCAGCCGCCGTGCATAATATCAGTGGAGCCAGTAATATAAGGCGCTTGGGATTTATGACAACCTATAAACTTGATTATGTTGATGGTCG
Organism: Microchrysa polita; assembly: GCA_949715475.1. Taxonomy (NCBI): domain Eukaryota; kingdom Metazoa; phylum Arthropoda; class Insecta; order Diptera; family Stratiomyidae; genus Microchrysa; species Microchrysa polita. The sequence goes on along the minus strand of OX454416.1, from coordinate 133,627,006 downwards.
TCAGTTCAAATCGTAGGGAAATAGTCGTACTTGCAGCTGTAACGAAATATGGGCTTGGCCAAGGACATCGCCATCGGTAATTGAATTCGACTTGAGCATTTCGAAGTAGGTACGTATTAGCCGCTTCAGAAAGTGTCCAGTCAAAATTAAGCGCAATTGTTTTTTTATTTTCTAATAAATATTTCGTATACAGTGGTTACAGAAATCGTAAAAGACTTTGGGTTCCAGCTCCTTGGTATTTCCGCTACAGCACTATTACCCAACAGGTCCGTGAGAGACCCGTAGGTGGTCCGCAGGGACTTCTTTCAAAACAAATATATTTTCTTGTGATTAATTAAAATCACATGCCAAACACGCGCTCTCATCATCATGCAACAGATTATCCAGCAAATACTTTGCTACTAGGTATGTGATTACGAGAAGGTGATGGGTTGCTTAGATGCCGAAATTATTCAAACTTACCAAAAAACGAAGTTAGAATCGCCATAGTGCGGGAGGGGAATTTGACGAATTTTTGAAAATTTTGCCCTCCCTTGACAGAAGCTTAAGGCTGTATTAAATGTCAATCGCCAATCCATTTGATTAAGTATTTGCGGAATCTGTTGATGGAACTATTGTAAAACGCGAAAAGGTGGGACAAGGGTACGATGCCACTGTAAGAGCTTGTCTCATTGTGTTATTATTACCCCAGGAAAATGGGCATTTCACTTCGGAAAAATTAGGGGAAAGCTGGATTTTTGCATGAGCCTTCCTTTCGAGGTCCTAAACAAGACCCTAAAAGTCCCCGTCTCTACGAGTGCCGCTACCGGTGCTACAGAGGATCAAAGACTCTCGAAAACAGGTTTTTCTGAATATCTCAATAACGGTAGCATATACAAAAAAGTAGTGTATGGCAAATTTGAAGCTCTTGTGCTTTTTCAATAAACGATGGAAATACCAAATACGTTCTCCTAACGGTGCTAGGAGGTCTAACGGTATTTTTAACAATGTTGTACGAAAATCTCTACAACGGTTACTCCTACTAAAAGCTTATGTATGGAAAATTTGTAGCCTACAGAGGCCCTCATAGCGCCCTTAGCATTGCGCGCATCAATCTGAAATTCGGATAACTAATTAAGCGTTTTATAAGCTACAAATTCGCCATATAACAGTTTTCGGTGCACATTACCGTTATAGAGATATTCCCAAAAAAACTGAATTTTTGGATGTTTGGACCCTCATAATTTCCCTAGGGGGGCTTCTATCTTTGGGGACTTTTGGCCCCTTACTAACAGCCACAGGAGCTACAAATTTATCTCAGATTGGTTCTCTCAAGAGGTTACCGTTATTAAAAAATTTCCGAGAAGCGGTATTTTCTTTAACTTTGACCATAGCTTTCTTGGGGGTGCCCGCATAGATGAGTTTTTTTTGGCATTTTAAGTTGAGGTTACAAAAGCAACAAATTGTTACAGGCTTCCCTCCCGAATGCGTTCCTGTTATGAAGAAATTCACGAAAAACCGAAAAATACCGTTATTGTACGGTTCGGACCCTCATAGCGCCCTTAGTATTCCACGCATCGATCTGAAATTCGGATATTTAGTTAACCATTGTATAAGCTACAAATTCGCCATATAGCAGTTTTCGGTGCACGCTACCGTTATATAGAGATATTCCCCAAAAACTGCTTAATTGAATCTTTGGACCCTCATAACATCGGTAGGGGGGCTCCTATTTTTGGGGACTTTTGGTGTCCTACTGACAACTACAGGAGCTACAAATTTCTCCTAGAAGACCATAGAGTACACTCAACCGTCTTAGCGCCATTCACGAAAAACCCCAAAAAACACCTTTTTTCAAAGAACCCCAATAGCGCTTTCTTCAAAACTCTATAGGCTACGAATTTTCCATACAAAACCTTTTAGTAAGAGTTACTGTTATAGAGATTTCCGTGAAGCATTGTTAAAAATACCGTTAGACCTCCTGGCACCCTTAGGAGTGCCCGAACGCATTCAGTATTTCCATCCTTTATTGAAAAAGCACAAGAGCTTTAAATTTGCCATACACCACTTTTTTGTATATGCTACCGTTATCGAGATATTCAGAAAAACCTGTTTTCAAGGTTTTTTGACCCTCTATAGCACCGCTAGCGGCACTCTTACAGACGGGGACTTTTAGGGTCTTGTTTAGAACCTCGAAAGGAAGGCTCATGCAAAAATCCAACTTTCCCCTAATTTTTCCGAAGTTTGGCCAAATTTTTGTTCAAATTTCCTGGCGTATATTGTCTTTTGTGTGGTGTCATGAATATTGTTATTTTGCGATAGGGCGCGGTGTGTGTGATGCCACCGAGAAACCTGTCGGAGGTCCTGGAAGCCTTACGGTAAGGGCGCGGTGTGAGAGATTTCATCGTCAGATCTGTCGTATGTCTCGGAAGTTTTGTGCAATAAGGGCGCGGTGAGAGTGATTCCACTGTTGCACTCTCTGACACACGCAAAAGGGGTGCGACTTCTGAAATTCTGTCGTAAGAGTATTTTGCTGTGCTTTGTATCGAAGTTGGATTAAGTTTTAACAGTGCGTGTGAATGTAAATTATAAGATCCGCCAACAGACTTGCTTGTTTATGCTTTTGCATGTTTTGAAGGTATCAAAACTTACAGTGTACTTTTTAAAAATTTAAAAAATCATTCTAACAAAGGCAGTCTTGTATTTTAGGGTGCTTCCACCGAAATATCGTTGAGAAACAGGGTCAAAATCGCAAAAAAAATTAAAAAAAAGACTATCAATTGTAGCGATACCGCTTAACGCATTTTGAAGATAAATGTCGCGTTGGACCTGCAATCATGTTTTCTCTAACATATTAATGGACAATTATTCGCAGAAATGCACAGTTTCGAAGTTATAAGCCAAAAACCGCGGGCACACTATTAATAGTGTAGGGGAAAAGCAAAGGGGAAAGCTTAAGAGAAATTCAAGAGTGTTTCATTCATTGTGTTGGCTAGGAGGCTAAACAAAATCATAGTCGAATCATATAAAAGCATTTAGACAAGCTAGGTGGCACCGGGACGAAAGTGAATTAAGTGCAGATTGTAGCTGTAGACAGTCAGTAATAGAAGAAACCGGAAGGTAACACTTAAGGTCATCAGCAAAAAAGCTAGCAACGGCAATCTAGGATTCGAGGTAGATCATTTATAAAAAAAGTAAAGAGTAGAGGACCTAAAATGGATCCTTGAAGGATACCCGATGTTGGAATGAAGGGAGCGGATTTGCAACTATGAAAACTAACTTGTCCGGTGCGACCTGTAAGGTAAGAATGAATCCATTTAACCAGTGCAATAGGAATGTATAAGGCTATGAGTTAGGACAAAAGTCTGTGGAAGAAATCTCTGTAAACTACGTGGACATCTTGGTGTCGATCAAACATTATAGCAAAAAATTGTGTGAATTCGAGTCAGTTCGACGTGGTCCAGCGGTGTTTTTGGAAGCTATGTCGACAGGGGGATATTAAATGCCCAAAATGTATTATCAAAAAGTCATTGACGATTTTTTTAAAGACTTTAGCAGAAGACGGAAGCAATGAAATAGGTCTATAATTTGTTGCAGAAGAAAGATCGTCAGTGCCTTTGGGGATAAGTAGAATTAAAGCATTTTTCCAGACAGATGGAATGATGCCCGCCTGAAGACTTTTGTTAAATAAAATTGAGAGCGGTAACGATAAGGTTTGTCGTGTCTTTTTAAGAAAAATATTCAGTATGCCGTCGGCTGTCCAAGTCCTTCTAAGATCTAAGTGCGAAGCTGAAGACTTTGAATTTTAACCACTAAACGACAAATTTGCTTCTATTTTGACCTATCGTGTGTATTGTATTGTCGCGTGCTTGGAAAACACAGCATAAAATCCTAGCATACGATGAGAAAAACATAGTATGCGTGTACTATGTGAAAAATCAACTAAATAGCAAGCCTTTCGTTTAATTAATCAATTCAATTGTCATAATTATTATAATGAGTTCATTACCAATCAAATAAAATTATAATTGTCCCTGACTTGTTTTTAACCCGTCCTAGCCCACGACACTGGTGTCAGAAGTGAAATCGCGACAATTGTGTTTGGTGGTCACGTAAAAAACATCATGCCGCTAAAAAAAGCACCGGCTGCTGCCAGCAAAAAGACTGTGGATGAGCCAAGGGCTACACCAGAGTACCAAGCGGAAAGAAGCGATGGGGGTCAAACGGATTTTCGGGAAATGCTGGCAACTATAATAGCAACAACAGGTTCTATGGCATCGAAAATTGAGAAACTAGACGAACAGACAGGTTCTATGGGATCAGAAATTACTATGAGATTCGAGAAACTCGACGAAAAACTTGAAACTTGATTCGCAAAACAGGAGGCACGAATAGAGAAACTTGAGGCTCTTAAAGAAGACGTTGGGAAACAAGGGGCTCGAATGGAGGCTGTCAAAGAAGAACTTGAGAAACTGAAAACCGGAAGTCAAACACGATCCATCGGACCGGCAAATTTTGAAAGAGTTTCGACCAATCTGAAGGCGCCCATTTTTGATGAATCAGTGGCATGGAGCGTCTACAAAACGCAATTCGAAGCGGCTGCTAGACACAACGGCTGGAGCAATGGTGAAATAGCCACTGCATTAGTGCTAGCTCTGAAGGGACCGGCCAGTCATTATCGGCAGAACAACGCCAAGGTTTCTCAAATTTGTGTGAGGCTCTGGACATGCGGTATGGCGATTGCAACCTTCACGCGCTATATCGCACACAGCTGAGGAGCAGGACTCAGAAATCTGGTGAGTCCTTACAGGAATTGGCTCAGGATATCGAGCGGCTGGCGATGCTAGTATATCCTGAAAATGCCGATACGCGCGGAAGGAAACAGGAACCGATGCCTTCATCAGCGCCCTTCACGACCCGGATATGCGACACGCTTTGTGCATGGCCCAGCAAGACAGAACCGTACAGGAAGCATTGGCATACTGTCTTCGATATGAGGCGAGTCGCGAATCATGCAAACCGCCCTCCCGAGTCCAAAAAAATGTTGGAGGAATGTAGTTGCAGGCGGACAGACTGCGAAAAAGACAAGCAAAACGGGACACCACGATGCTGGAACTGCGGCGAGAAAGGTCATCTAAAGAGAGATTGCCGAAGACCAATCCGAACTACGTCCTGTGCAGATTGTGCGGCTAGAAGGAGGAATTACCGGACAGCATATCCGACATCACCGACATCTACCGCACACCATCCCGTTCCCCAAGAGGGTTCGGGAAACATCTAAGAGCCAACTTCGTAGGGCAGAGGTTGGCCGGAGGAATCTGTGGCCCTAACAGAATTATCACAGTATCGAGACTGCATCGCAACGATTTTGGGATCATACACCGAAGAGGAAAGGCACATAGCAACGCTGACGCTCATTCCAGAAGACCATGCCCGACATCATGTAAACATTGCCAGCGCCTGGAAGAGAAAACCGAACAAGTAAACACAATCACGATACCACCAGCAGAAGGCTGGTCACCGGGTGAAATGCGGGAATGCCAGCTACAGGACGACGACATTGCACCCCTTATCGCTTGGAAAGAAGCTGGACAAAAACCATCGTGGCAAGAGATAGCTGATCAAAATGCTGTCGTCAAAAGTTACTGGGCACAGTGGAATTCGCTGCATTTAGACGAAGGAGTCCTGAAACGAAAGTGGGAATCAACTGATGGCTCCAGTCACAAGATGCAAACTGTAGTACCCAGGAACAAAGTGCGCGAGGTGTTAGCGGAGTTACATGAAGGCAAGTCCGGAGGTCACCTTGGAGTGAATAAAACCCTCGATAAAGTTCGCGAGCGATTCTACTGGATCCATGCGAGGGAAGACGTCGAGGACTGGTGCAGGAAATGCTCTAGTTGTGCATCAGTTAAAGGACCCAAGCGACGGCTACGAGGAAATATGCAGATCTACAACATAGGTTTGAACGCATTGCGGTGGATGTAGCTGGACCTTTTCCGGAAACTGACCAGGGAAACCGATACACACTAGTAGTTATTGACTACTTCAGTAAATGGCCAGAGGGATACACGATTCCGAACCAGGAAGCCACTACAGTAGCGGAGCGCATAGTAAATGACTGGGTGTGCCGATTTGGAGTTCCGTTGGAGATACACTCAGACCAAGGAAGAAATTTCGAGTCGCAGGTATTTAGTGAGATGTGCGCACTTCTCGGAATGCGCAACACGAGGACAACGCCGCTACACCCTCAGTCGGATGGAATGGTTGAGAGGTTTAACTTGACGCTGAAGGAGCATTTAGCGAAGGTGGTTGCTGAAAATCGGATCGGCACATTCCATTATTTCTAATGGCGTACCAAGCAGCGGAACATTCATCGACGAAGGAGACTCCGTCGACAATCCTGTTTGGAAAAACTATCCGTTTACCTGCCGACTTAAAATTTGGAACACCACCGGACCAACAACGACCAGTAACAGAATATGCGAGCGATCTACGACACCGTCTGGCGGAAATTCACCATCAAGTCCGGAAAGGATTGAAACTGGCGACCGATCGGATGAAAGCACGTTACGACATCCGGGCAAATCCAGCGGGCTTCGATGAAGGCGACCTCGTCTGGCTCTATAATCCGAAAAGACAAAAAGGTCGATCGCCCAAATTACAACCAAATTGGGAAGGGCCGTACCGGATCATCAAGTGCATGGACGATGTCATTTATCGAATACAGGAATACAAGCGACCACGAGCGAAGAGGAAAGTCGTTCACATCGACCGCCTTGCCCGCTACTATGGAACTCAACAAGATGCCTATTAACTTTTCGGGACGAAAAGAGCTGAGAAGGAGGTAGTGTCGCGTGCTTGGAAAACACAGCATAAAATCCTAGCATACGATGAGAAAAACATAGTATGCGTGTACTATGTGAAAAATCAACTAAATAGCAAGCCTTTCGTTTAATTAATCAATTCAATTGTCATAATTATTATAATGAGTTCATTACCAATCAAATAAAATTATAATTGTTCCTGACTTGTTTTTAACCCGTCCTAGCCCACGACAGTATCATTATGCCCTATAACATAACCATGGGCGTAGCAAGGGGGAGGGGGGGCAGGGAGGGGCGGTCGCCCCTCCCCCTGGGCGATGAAGATGGTGAAAAAATCCTTATCGATGTAGTAAAAAAAATCGCTGCACTATACAACATTTTCAAAATGCCTTTTTCACCACTACAAGTGCTGCCGGAGAAGCCATGATCAAATAGATGACAGCGAGTGGCCTCTCGTAACTGACAGAGGCTGCGTACCAGCACACACATTTCACTTGTGAGTGTGCTACTGTGACTGCGTGGATCCCATATTTCCTGTTTCATTTCATGGCTTCTGAGTTGGACTACACAATTTCAACCGTTAGGTCCCTTCGGGAAGTTAGTGGAATTCAACTTATTTTCATCTGAAAGGGTGATAAGCTTTGCTTTGTTAGCCCCGGAATGTCATGCTTCGTCGATTCGACTACGCATCATCAAATTTATCCCATTTTACGTGACAATTCTCATTATTTGGAGCTGAGTTTTCGTACAGCACTTACCGTGCCGATGTACTTGCCGGGTACATTGCGGCTAGACGAAGTAAGCAGGGAAAGTTGGATTTTTGGAAATTGGTGTCGTCGAAACGACGAAGGATGAACTTTGTATAACACTTAGGGGTAGTTTTCAAGGGGTAGAACGGGCGGGACAAATTTTTCGAAGGGTGGAATATGCCTTCCGTTCCTGCGACAATTAATTGGATACTTTTTGTTTTACGGAAATGCTTGAATTCGCCGCTACCGGGGTGGTAGTACTAACTTGACGGGGGTAGTTTTTAAGGGAAGGAGGGGCGCGACAAATTTTTTTAGGGTGCAAATCTCTTAAGCAGCTGTTGTGAGAATTTCTTCGATACTTTTAGTATTGGGGCGATTCTTGGAACTCGAGTTTTGCGAACTGAGGCTCAAATGCACTTAGGGGTAGTTTTTAAGGGGTAGATGTGCCACGACAAATTTTTTGAAGGGTGGAATATGCCTCTCGGTTCCTGCGACAATTAATTGCGGTTCTTGTAACTCGAGTTTTGCGAACTGAGGCTCAAATGCACTTAGGGGTAGTTTTTAAGGGGTAGAAGGGGCGCGACAAATTTTTTGAAGGGTGGAATATGCCTTTCGGTTCCTGCGACAATCAATTGGATACTTTTTGTGTTACGGAAATGCTTGAATTGGCCGCTACCGGGGTGGTAGTGCTAACTTGACGGGGGTAGTTTTTAAGGGAAGGAGGGGCGCGATAAATTTTTTCAGGGTGCAAATCTCTTAAGCAGCCCCTGTGATATCTTACTGGAGACCTTTAGCATTGGGGAACATTCTTGAAACTCGAATTTGGTTAACTGAGGCTCAAATGCACTTAAGGGTAGTTTTTAAGGGGAAGGAGGGGCGCGACAATTTTTTTTCTTTTTCCATTGAATTACGACAAAATCGCGACATGTTATGCACTATAGCGTTTGTCGAAATTTTAAAGTGGTAGTGCTAACTTGACAGACGTATCTCTGGACGTCTACATTACTAGCATCGTAGAGTGCGACTCAACCAAGAAAGCCACAGAGCGGGTCTTTCAAGTTATTTTATTCCGCAATGACATTGTTTTGTATGTTTCGCTGTTTTTTTCCGGTTTTTCTGGGTGCAAAAAAACATCTAGCCGGCTAAGTTCACCTGGAAATTAAATTTTTAGTGGCAACACTAACTTTGTCGGAGATACTTAATCTACTTAAGGAAATTTCGGCTTAAAGATATTTGACTGTATTTCATATAGTCGACCCTATGGAAAATAGTTTTAATTGGAATTAATAATTTTGTTCTTATTTCAAACTTGAATGCCTGTTCTTTCTTTATTTTGAATGTTTTATTTCTTGGTGGTGGTGGTCTGGCGGGTCGAGCGGTTAGTGCGCGCACCTTCGGTGCACAGGCTCATGAGTTCGAATCTCACCGTGTTCCATTGTGTTTTTCGAACTCACGAGCTTGTGACAGACTATGATCTCACTCAGATGTTAAACGAGTACCCATTTATGGGGATAAATAACACTGCTGAGCGTGATGCTGATCTCATTACCTCATCAAAAAGCAGATAAGATCTTGGAAATAGGATGTCACTAACACATCCTGCGGCCTTAGTCCAATGTTGGATTGTCGCGCCTGTTATTTTTTTTATTTTTATTTCTTAAAAAGTTCGCTGAAAAAAAGGCAAAAAATATGTTTCAGACTACCAGCGTATCGCTGATATTAAACTTGACTTGTGTAAAAAATGCCATTCAACATTGTTGTAATGTTTAATGTTATCGTCGCTGAAAAAAAACTTGGAAGCAAACTTCAACATTCTTATCGAACTACACACAATTTGAATTTTACAACTCATTCGTCTACAGCGAATGTTGTTGTTGGGAATATGGTGATGCAGTCTGATGTTTCGCATTCTCATGAAGCTGAAGCATTTCTTCCATAGTTTGCTGTTGGCACTAGACTCTTGGTATCATCCACCACAACTAAGACTGTAAGGATAAAAGGATTTTGTTTTCATTTTTTTTTGTATTTCCAACGGTGGCATACACCGTTGCCACCACCAAGCATTGTCTGAATTTGAATTATGATTTATACTGACATGAGGAGACTGCCAAAGGGAATTTCCCGATATGGCGCGCAAGGATGCCGTGACATAAATACACATCACACTGTTCTAACGGATGCCAAATGTTGGATTACTACTTTGGTGCCATCATGTCAGCTATGCTCCACTATAAGTAATTTAAGTATTTGCTCTGAACTATTGAAGGCTCGCGAGGAACTCGTGGCGTGTTCGATTGTTTGGTCCTAACTTGATGCGGTGGTGGTGGTTCCGGTTGGGTATATGAACATCGAACATAGCTTGAGTCACTTCAACGTTGATTTGATAGATGCAAAACGGTTTAGATGCCACATCGCATCACGTCCTACAGCGTACGTCTGCCGATAAAGGGATACACGTTTTCCCACGGAGTGCCTGCAAGCAATATTGAAGAGAGACGCTTATGGATACGAAAATGCATTAGTTTATTGTGTACATAATGGGGCGCTAAACTACCGCTTGCATCCTAGAAGAGGATTCCTTATACTGCAGGCTATGTACAACGCTCTCGTCGTCAGCAATGTCACTTATCTTGATGGCAATCCTTTGACAAATATTCACTCAGAAATGCATCCATCTATTCGATCATTGAATGATATTGAACGGCTGTCTGTTCTGTTGGGAGCATAATGGCTTCGGTACGACGACGACGTCTGAATGTATTTTGCTCTTTCATACTTTATCGCTCGTTATATTTGATATTCATCATTCTTGAAATTCTAATGTTATGAAACGGAGACGGATAACCATATATTTATAGATAGTATGAAATCAATACGGTTTCTTAAGTACTACATATACACGGAATAGCGTTCTTTTACGTCAAATTGTCTTTTTCATCCCAAGAGTTTAAACGGATGCTGAATGGGAATATTGTTTACTCTCTTCGACAGACATTCCTTTGACATTGTTTAGACAAAGTGTTTAAGGGAAATTGGAATAAAACGTCTTGAGGAAATTCAATATTTTTAGATCATAACAAAAAAATTGGTATTCGAATTATTCTTTTTTGGTTATATAAGGTTTCATTCGAGATAAAGGTTGTGTTTTTCCTAAAAGGGTAAAGGTAATAAATAGGACTACGGGTTATACAATAAGGAACATTCTGAAATCAGATGATACTGTAGTGGTTTCGCAATTTAAGTTTTATTTTATACAATCCAATAAAGGAGGTCTGATTTTTACATGACTTGATATACAAATAGAAGAAATTGGATACCTACATAATCCCGAGAAACGAAATCCCGCCCGTTCCTAATCCCGCCTAGGACCCTGGTTGTTTCACCAAACTGTAGCTCTAAATACGCTCTACGTCGACTTTTTCAAAATCCATTTTCGAAAATTTTCACTTGAAAACACAAAATTGCCCATATCTCCGTCAATTTTGATCCTAGAAGGGTCAAATTTGGCCTAAAAATGTTGCTGAACTTTAAACGGCTGTAACTCGGAAACGGTGATAGACCCTGGTTGTTTCACCAAAATGTAGCTCTAAATACGCTCTACGTCGACTTTTTCAAAATCCATTTTCGAAAATTTTCACTTGAAAACACAAAATTGCCCATATCTCCGTCAATTTTGATCCTAGAAGGGTCAAATTTGGCCTAAAACTGTTGCTGAACTTTAAACGGCTGTAACTCGGAAACGGTGATAGACCCTGGTTTTTTTCACCAAAATGTAGCTCTAAATACGCTCTACGTCGACTTTTTCAAAATCCATTTTCGAAAATTTTCACTTGAAAACACAAAATTGCCCATATCTCCGTCAATTTTGATCCTAGAAGGGTCAAATTTGGCCGAGAAATGTTGCTGAACTTTAAACGGCTGTAACTCGGAAACGGTGATAGCTAGGACCCTGGTTGTTTCACCAAAATGTAGCTCTAAATACGCTCTACGTCGACTTTTTCAAAATCCATTTTCGAAAATTTTCACTTGAAAACACAAAATTGCCCATATCTCCGTCAATTTTGATCCTAGAAGGGTCAAATTTGGCCTAAAAATGTTGCTGAACTTTAAACGGCTGTAACTCGGAAACGGTGATAGACCCTGGTTGTTTCACCAAAATGTAGCTCTAAATACGCTCTACGTCGACTTTTTCAAAATCCATTTTCGAAAATTTTCACTTGAAAACACAAAATTGCCCATATCTCCGTCAATTTTGATCCTAGAAGGGTCAAATTTGGCCTAAAAATGTTGCTGAACTTTAAACGGCTGTAACTCGGAAACGGTGATAGACCCTGGTTTTTTCACCAAAATGTAGCTCTAAATACGCTCTACGTCGACTTTTTCAAAATCCATTTTCGAAAATTTTCACTTGAAAACACAAAATTGCCCATATCTCCGTCAATTTTGATCCTAGAAGGGTCAAATTTGGCCGAGAAATGTTGCTGAACTTTAAACGGCTGTAACTCGGAAACGGTGATAGCTAGGACCCTGGTTGTTTCACCAAAATGTAGCTCTAAATACGCTCTACGTCGACTTTTTCAAAATCCATTTTCGAAAATTTTCACTTGAAAACACAAAATTGCCCATATCTCCGTAAATTTTGATCCTAGAAGGGTCAAATTTGGCCGAGAAATGTTGCTGAACTTTAAACGGCTGCAACTCGGAAACGGTGATAGCTAGGACCCTGGTTGGTTCACCAAAATGTAGCTCTAAATACGCTCTACATCGACTTTTTCAAAATTCGTTTATGAAAATTTTCACTTGAAAACACAAAATTGCCCATATCTCCGTCAATTTTGATCCTAGAAGGGTCAAATTTGGCCGAGAAATGTTGCTGAACATACTGTAACTCGGAAACGGTGATAGCTAGGACCCTGGTTGTTTCACCAAAATGTAGCTCTAAATACGCTCTACGTCGACTTTTTCAAAATCCATTTTCGAAAATTTTCACTTGAAAACACAAAATTGCCCATATCTCCGTCAATTTTGATCCTAGAAGGGTCAAATTTGGCCTAAAAATGTTGCTGTACTTTAAACGGCTGTAACTCGCAAACGGTGATAGCTAGGACCCTGGTTGTTTCACCAAAATGTAGCTCTAAATACGCTCTACGTCGACTTTTTCAAAATCCATTTTCGAAAATTTTCACTTGAAAACACAAAATTGCCCATATCTCCGTCAATTTTGATCCTAGAAGGGTCAAATTTGGCCGAGAAATGTTGCTGAACTTTAAACGGCTGTAACTCGGAAACGGTGATAGCTAGGACCCTGGTTGTTTCACCAAAATGTAGCTCTAAATACGCTCTACGTCGACTTTTTCAAAATCCATTTTCGAAAATTTTCACTTGAAAACACAAAATTGCCCATATCTCCGTCAATTTTGATCCTAGAAGGGTCAAATTTGGCCGAGAAATGTTGCTGAACTTTAAACGGCTGTAACTCGGAAACGGTGATAGCTAGGAACCTGGTTGTTTCACCAAAATGTAGCTCTAAATACGCTCTACGTCGACTTTTTCAAAATCCATTTTCGAAAATTTTCACTTGAAAACACAAAATTGCCCATATCTCCGTCAATTTTGATCCTAGAAGGGTCAAATTTGGCCGAGAAATGTTGCTGAACTTCAAACGGCTGTAACTCGCAAACGATGATAGCTAGGACCCTGGTTGTTTCACCAAAATGTAGCTCTAAATACGCTCTACGTCGACTTTTTCAAAATCCATTTTCGAAAATTTTCACTTGAAAACACAAAATTGCCCATATCTCCGTCAATTTTGATCCTAGAAGGGTCAAATTTGGCCGAGAAATGTTGCTGAACTTTAAACGGCTGTAACTCGGAAACGGTGATAGCTAGGACCCTGGTTGTTTCACCAAAATGTAGCTCTAAATACGCTCTACGTCGACTTTTTCAAAATCCATTTTCGAAAATTTTCACTTGAAAACACAAAATTGCCCATATCTCCGTCAATTTTGATCCTAGAAGGGTCAAATTTGGCCGAGAAATGTTGCTGAACTTTAAACGGCTGTAACTCGGAAACGGTGATAGCTAGGACCCTGGTTGTTTCACCAAAATGTAGCTCTAAATACGCTCTACGTCGACTTTTTCAAAATCCATTTTCGAAAATTTTCACTTGAAAACACAAAATTGCCCATATCTCCGTCAATTTTGATCCTAGAAGGGTCAAATTTGGCCGAGAAATGTTGCTGAACTTTAAACGGCTGCAACTCGGAAACGGTGATAGCTAGGACCCTGGTTGTTTCACCAAAATGTAGCTCTAAATACGCTCTACGTCGACTTTTTCAAAATCCATTTTCGAAAATTTTCACTTGAAAACACAAAATTGCCCATATCTCCGTCAATTTTGATCCTAGAAGGGTCAAATTTGGCCGAGAAATGTTGCTGAACTTCAAACGGCTGTAACTCGCAAACGATGATAGCTAGGACCCTGGTTGTTTCACCAAAATGTAGCTCTAAATACGCTCTACGTCGACTTTTTCAAAATCCATTTTCGAAAATTTTCACTTGAAAACACAAAATTGCCCATATCTCCGTCAATTTTGATCCTAGAAGGGTCAAATTTGGCCGAGAAATGTTGCTGAACTTTAAACGGCTGTAACTCGGAAACGGTGATAGCTAGGACCCTGGTTGTTTCACCAAAATGTAGCTCTAAATACGCTCTACGTCGACTTTTTCAAAATCCATTTTCGAAAATTTTCACTTGAAAACACAAAATTGCCCATATCTCCGTCAATTTTGATCCTAGAAGGGTCAAATTTGGCCGAGAAATGTTGCTGAACTTTAAACGGCTGTAACTCGGAAACGGTGATAGCTAGGACCCTGGTTGTTTCACCAAAATGTAGCTCTAAATACGCTCTACGTCGACTTTTTCAAAATCCATTTTCGAAAATTTTCACTTGAAAACACAAAATTGCCCATATCTCCGTCAATTTTGATCCTAGAAGGGTCAAATTTGGCCGAGAAATGTTGCTGAACTTTAAACGGCTGCAACTCGGAAACGGTGATAGCTAGGACCCTGGTTGTTTCACCAAAATGTAGCTCTAAATACGCTCTACGTCGACTTTTTCAAAATCCATTTTCGAAAATTTTCACTTGAAAACACAAAATTGCCCATATCTCCGTCAATTTTGATCCTAGAAGGGTCAAATTTGGCCGAGAAATGTTGCTGAACTTCAAACGGCTGTAACTCGCAAACGATGATAGCTAGGACCCTGGTTGTTTCACCAAAATGTAGCTCTAAATACGCTCTACGTCGACTTTTTCAAAATCCATTTTCGAAAATTTTCACTTGAAAACACAAAATTGCCCATATCTCCGTCAATTTTGATCCTAGAAGGGTCAAATTTGGCCGAGAAATGTTGCTGAACTTTAAACGGCTGTAACTCGGAAACGGTGATAGCTAGGACCCTGGTTGTTTCACCAAAATGTAGCTCTAAATACGCTCTACGTCGACTTTTTCAAAATCCATTTTCGAAAATTTTCACTTGAAAACACAAAATTGCCCATATCTCCGTCAATTTTGATCCTAGAAGGGTCAAATTTGGCCGAGAAATGTTGCTGAACTTTAAACGGCTGTAACTCGGAAACGGTGATAGCTAGGACCCTGGTTGTTTCACCAAAATGTAGCTCTAAATACGCTCTACGTCGACTTTTTCAAAATCCATTTTCGAAAATTTTCACTTGAAAACACAAAATTGCCCATATCTCCGTCAATTTTGATCCTAGAAGGGTCAAATTTGGCCGAGAAATGTTGCTGAACTTTAAACGGCTGTAACTCGGAAACGGTGATAGCTAGGACCCTGGTTGTTTCACCAAAATGTAGCTCTAAATACGCTCTACGTCGACTTTTTCAAAATCCATTTTCGAAAATTTTCACTTGAAAACACAAAATTGCCCATATCTCCGTCAATTTTGATCCTAGAAGGGTCAAATTTGGCCGAGAAATGTTGCTGAACTTTAAACGGCTGCAACTCGGAAACGGTGATAGCTAGGACCCTGGTTGTTTCACCAAAATGTAGCTCTAAATACGCTCTACGTCGACTTTTTCAAAATCCATTTTCGAAAATTTTCACTTGAAAACACAAAATTGCCCATATCTCCGTCAATTTTGATCCTAGAAGGGTCAAATTTGGCCGAGAAATGTTGCTGAACTTCAAACGGCTGTAACTCGCAAACGATGATAGCTAGGACCCTGGTTGTTTCACCAAAATGTAGCTCTAAATACGCTCTACGTCGACTTTTTCAAAATCCATTTTCGAAAATTTTCACTTGAAAACACAAAATTGCCCATATCTCCGTCAATTTTGATCCTAGAAGGGTCAAATTTGGCCGAGAAATGTTGCTGAACTTTAAACGGCTGTAACTCGGAAACGGTGATAGCTAGGACCCTGGTTGTTTCACCAAAATGTAGCTCTAAATACGCTCTACGTCGACTTTTTCAAAATCCATTTTCGAAAATTTTCACTTGAAAACACAAAATTGCCCATATCTCCGTCAATTTTGATCCTAGAAGGGTCAAATTTGGCCGAGAAATGTTGCTGAACTTTAAACGGCTGTAACTCGGAAACGGTGATAGCTAGGACCCTGGTTGTTTCACCAAAATGTAGCTCTAAATACGCTCTACGTCGACTTTTTCAAAATCCATTTTCGAAAATTTTCACTTGAAAACACAAAATTGCCCATATCTCCGTCAATTTTGATCCTAGAAGGGTCAAATTTGGCCGAGAAATGTTGCTGAACTTTAAACGGCTGTAACTCGGAAACGGTGATAGCTAGGACCCTGGTTGTTTCACCAAAATGTAGCTCTAAATACGCTCTACGTCGACTTTTTCAAAATCCATTTTCGAAAATTTTCACTTGAAAACACAAAATTGCCCATATCTCCGTCAATTTTGATCCTAGAAGGGTCAAATTTGGCCGAGAAATGTTGCTGAACTTTAAACGGCTGTAACTCGGAAACGGTGATAGCTAGGACCCTGGTTGTTTCACCAAAATGTAGCTCTAAATACGCTCTACGTCGACTTTTTCAAAATCCATTTTCGAAAATTTTCACTTGAAAACACAAAATTGCCCATATCTCCGTCAATTTTGATCCTAGAAGGGTCAAATTTGGCCGAGAAATGTTGCTGAACTTTAAACGGCTGTAACTCGGAAACGGTGATAGCTAGGACCCTGGTTGTTTCACCAAAATGTAGCTCTAAATACGCTCTACGTCGACTTTTTCAAAATCCATTTTCGAAAATTTTCACTTGAAAACACAAAATTGCCCATATCTCCGTCAATTTTGATCCTAGAAGGGTCAAATTTGGCCGAGAAATGTTGCTGAACTTTAAACGGCTGTAACTCGGAAACGGTGATAGCTAGGACCCTGGTTTTTTCACCAAAATGTAGCTCTAAATACGCTCTACGTCGACTTTTTCAAAATCCATTTTCGAAAATTTTCACTTGAAAACACAAAATTGCCCATATCTCCGTCAATTTTGATCCTAGAAGGGTCAAATTTGGCCGAGAAATGTTGCTGAACTTTAAACGGCTGTAACTCGGAAACGGTGATAGCTAGGACCCTGGTTGTTTCACCAAAATGTAGCTCTAAATACGCTCTACGTCGACTTTTTCAAAATCCATTTTCGAAAATTTTCACTTGAAAACACAAAATTGCCCATATCTCCGTCAATTTTGATCCTAGAAGGGTCAAATTTGGCCGAGAAATGTTGCTGAACTTTAAACGGCTGTAACTCGGAAACGGTGATAGCTAGGACCCTGGTTGTTTCACCAAAATGTAGCTCTAAATACGCTCTACGTCGACTTTTTCAAAATCCATTTTCGAAAATTTTCACTTGAAAACACAAAATTGCCCATATCTCCGTCAATTTTGATCCTAGAAGGGTCAAATTTGGCCGAGAAATGTTGCTGAACTTTAAACGGCTGTAACTCGGAAACGGTGATAGCTAGGACCCTGGTTGTTTCACCAAAATGTAGCTCTAAATACGCTCTACGTCGACTTTTTCAAAATCCATTTTCGAAAATTTTCACTTGAAAACACAAAATTGCCCATATCTCCGTCAATTTTGATCCTAGAAGGGTCAAATTTGGCCGAGAAATGTTGCTGAACTTTAAACGGCTGTAACTCGGAAACGGTGATAGCTAGGACCCTGGTTGTTTCACCAAAATGTAGCTCTAAATACGCTCTACGTCGACTTTTTCAAAATCCATTTTCGAAAATTTTCACTTGAAAACACAAAATTGCCCATATCTCCGTCAATTTTGATCCTAGAAGGGTCAAATTTGGCCGAGAAATGTTGCTGAACTTTAAACGGCTGTAACTCGGAAACGGTGATAGCTAGGACCCTGGTTGTTTCACCAAAATGTAGCTCTAAATACGCTCTACGTCGACTTTTTCAAAATCCATTTTCGAAAATTTTCACTTGAAAACACAAAATTGCCCATATCTCCGTCAATTTTGATCCTAGAAGGGTCAAATTTGGCCGAGAAATGTTGCTGAACTTTAAACGGCTGTAACTCGGAAACGGTGATAGCTAGGACCCTGGTTGTTTCACCAAAATGTAGCTCTAAATACGCTCTACGTCGACTTTTTCAAAATCCATTTTCGAAAATTTTCACTTGAAAACACAAAATTGCCCATATCTCCGTCAATTTTGATCCTAGAAGGGTCAAATTTGGCCGAGAAATGTTGCTGAACTTTAAACGGCTGTAACTCGGAAACGGTGATAGCTAGGACCCTGGTTGTTTCACCAAAATGTAGCTCTAAATACGCTCTACGTCGACTTTTTCAAAATCCATTTTCGAAAATTTTCACTTGAAAACACAAAATTGCCCATATCTCCGTCAATTTTGATCCTAGAAGGGTCAAATTTGGCCGAGAAATGTTGCTGAACTTTAAACGGCTGTAACTCGGAAACGGTGATAGCTAGGACCCTGGTTGTTTCACCAAAATGTAGCTCTAAATACGCTCTACGTCGACTTTTTTAAAATCCATTTTCGAAAATTTTCACTTGAAAACACAAAATTGCCCATATCTCCGTCAATTTTGATCCTAGAAGGGTCAAATTTGGCCGAGAAATGTTGCTGAACTTTAAACGGCTGTAACTCGGAAACGGTGATAGCTAGGACCCTGGTTGTTTCACCAAAATGTAGCTCTAAATACGCTCTACGTCGACTTTTTTAAAATCCATTTTCGAAAATTTTCACTTGAAAACACAAAATTGCCCATATCTCCGTCAATTTTGATCCTAGAAGGGTCAAATTTGGCCGAGAAATGTTGCTGAACTTTAAACGGCTGTAACTCGGAAACGGTGATAGCTAGGACCCTGGTTGTTTCACCAAAATGTAGCTCTAAATACGCTCTACGTCGACTTTTTCAAAATCCATTTTCGAAAATTTTCACTTGAAAACACAAAATTGCCCATATCTCCGTCAATTTTGATCCTAGAAGGGTCAAATTTGGCCGAGAAATGTTGCTGAACTTTAAACGGCTGTAACTCGGAAACGGTGATAGCTAGGACCCTGGTTGTTTCACCAAAATGTAGCTCTAAATACGCTCTACGTCGACTTTTTCAAAATCCATTTTCGAAAATTTTCACTTGAAAACACAAAATTGCCCATATCTCCGTCAATTTTGATCCTAGAAGGGTCAAATTTGGCCGAGAAATGTTGCTGAACTTTAAACGGCTGTAACTCGGAAACGGTGATAGCTAGGACCCTGGTTTTTTCACCAAAATGTAGCTCTAAATACGCTCTACGTCGACTTTTTCAAAATCCATTTTCGAAAATTTTCACTTGAAAACACAAAATTGCCCATATCTCCGTCAATTTTGATCCTAGAAGGGTCAAATTTGGCCGAGAAATGTTGCTGAACTTTAAACGGCTGTAACTCGGAAACGGTGATAGCTAGGACCCTGGTTTTTTCACCAAAATGTAGCTCTAAATACGCTCTACGTCGACTTTTTCAAAATCCATTTTCGAAAATTTTCACTTGAAAACACAAAATTGCCCATATCTCCGTCAATTTTGATCCTAGAAGGGTCAAATTTGGCCGAGAAATGTTGCTGAACTTTAAACGGCTGTAACTCGGAAACGGTGATAGCTAGGACCCTGGTTGTTTCACCAAAATGTAGCTCTAAATACGCTCTACGTCGACTTTTTCAAAATCCATTTTCGAAAATTTTCACTTGAAAACACAAAATTGCCCATATCTCCGTCAATTTTGATCCTAGAAGGGTCAAATTAGGCCGAGAAATGTTGCTGAACTTTAAACGGCTGTAACTCGGAAACGGTGATAGCTAGGACCCTGGTTGTTTCACCAAAATGTAGCTCTAAATACGCTCTACGTCGACTTTTTCAAAATCCATTTTCGAAAATTTTCACTTGAAAACACAAAATTGCCCATATCTCCGTCAATTTTGATCCTAGAAGGGTCAAATTTGGCCGAGAAATGTTGCTGAACTTTAAACGGCTGCAACTCGGAAACGGTGATAGCTAGGACCCTGGTTGGTTCACCAAAATGTAGCTCTAAATACGCTCTACGTCGACTTTTTCAAAATCCATTTTCGAAAATTTTCACTTGAAAACACAAAATTGCCCATATCTCCGTCAATTTTGATCCTAGAAGGGTCAAATTTGGCCTAAAAATGTTGCTGAACTTTAAACGGCTGTAACTCGGAAACGGTGATAGACCCTTGTTTTTTCACCAAAATGTAGCTCTAAATACGCTCTACGTCGACTTTTTCAAAATCCATTTTCGAAAATTTTCACTTGAAAACACAAAATTGCCCATATCTCCGTCAATTTTGATCCTAGAAGGGTCAAATTTGGCCGAGAAATGTTGCTGAACTTTAAACGGCTGCAACTCGGAAACGGTGATAGCTAGGACCCTGGTTGGTTCACCAAAATGTAGCTCTAAATACGCTCTACGTCGACTTTTTCAAAATCCATTTTCGAAAATTTTCACTTGAAAACACAAAATTGCCCATATCTCCGTCAATTTTGATCCTAGAAGGGTCAAATTTGGCCGAGAAATGTTGCTGAACTTTAAACGGCTGTAACTCGGAAACGGTGATAGCTAGGACCCTGGTTGTTTCACCAAAATGTAGCTCTAAATACGCTCTACGTCGACTTTTTCAAAATCCATTTTCGAAAATTTTCACTTGAAAACACAAAATTGCCCATATCTCCGTCAATTTTGATCCTAGAAGGGTCAAATTTGGCCGAGAAATGTTGCTGAACTTCAAACGGCTGTAACTCGCAAACGATGATAGCTAGGACCCTGGTTGTTTCACCAAAATGTAGCTCTAAATACGCTCTACGTCGACTTTTTCAAAATCCATTTTCGAAAATTTTCACTTGAAAACACAAAATTGCCCATATCTCCGTCAATTTTGATCCTAGAAGGGTCAAATTTGGCCGAGAAATGTTGCTGAACTTTGAACGGCTGTAACTCGGAAACGGTGATAGCTAGGAACCTGGTTGTTTCACCAAAATGTAGCTCTAAATACGCTCTACGTCGACTTTTTCAAAATCCATTTTCGAAAATTTTCACTTGAAAACACAAAATTGCCCATATCTCCGTCAATTTTGATCCTAGAAGGGTCAAATTTGGCCGAGAAATGTTGCTGAACTTCAAACGGCTGTAACTCGCAAACGATGATAGCTAGGACCCTGGTTGTTTCACCAAAATGTAGCTCTAAATACGCTCTACGTCGACTTTTTCAAAATCCATTTTCGAAAATTTTCACTTGAAAACACAAAATTGCCCATATCTCCGTCAATTTTGATCCTAGAAGGGTCAAATTTGGCCTAAAAATGTTGCTGAACTTTAAACGGCTGTAACTCGGAAACGGTGATAGACCCTTGTTTTTTCACCAAAATGTAGCTCTAAATACGCTCTACGTCGACTTTTTCAAAATCCATTTTCGAAAATTTTCACTTGAAAACACAAAATTGCCCATATCTCCGTCAATTTTGATCCTAGAAGGGTCAAATTTGGCCGAGAAATGTTGCTGAACTTTAAACGGCTGCAACTCGGAAACGGTGATAGCTAGGACCCTGGTTGGTTCACCAAAATGTAGCTCTAAATACGCTCTACGTCGACTTTTTCAAAATCCATTTTCGAAAATTTTCACTTGAAAACACAAAATTGCCCATATCTCCGTCAATTTTGATCCTAGAAGGGTCAAATTTGGCCTAAAAATGTTGCTGAACTTTAAACGGCTGTAACTCGGAAACGGTGATAGACCCTTGTTTTTTCACCAAAATGTAGCTCTAAATACGCTCTACGTCGACTTTTTCAAAATCCATTTTCGAAAATTTTCACTTGAAAACACAAAATTGCCCATATCTCCGTCAATTTTGATCCTAGAAGGGTCAAATTTGGCCGAGAAATGTTGCTGAACTTTAAACGGCTGCAACTCGGAAACGGTGATAGCTAGGACCCTGGTTGGTTCACCAAAATGTAGCTCTAAATACGCTCTACGTCGACTTTTTCAAAATCCATTTTCGAAAATTTTCACTTGAAAACACAAAATTGCCCATATCTCCGTCAATTTTGATCCTAGAAGGGTCAAATTTGGCCGAGAAATGTTGCTGAACTTTAAACGGCTGTAACTCGGAAACGGTGATAGCTAGGACCCTGGTTGTTTCACCAAAATGTAGCTCTAAATACGCTCTACGTCGACTTTTTCAAAATCCATTTTCGAAAATTTTCACTTGAAAACACAAAATTGCCCATATCTCCGTCAATTTTGATCCTAGAAGGGTCAAATTTGGCCGAGAAATGTTGCTGAACTTCAAACGGCTGTAACTCGCAAACGATGATAGCTAGGACCCTGGTTGTTTCACCAAAATGTAGCTCTAAATACGCTCTACGTCGACTTTTTCAAAATCCATTTTCGAAAATTTTCACTTGAAAACACAAAATTGCCCATATCTCCGTCAATTTTGATCCTAGAAGGGTCAAATTTGGCCGAGAAATGTTGCTGAACTTCAAACGGCTGTAACTCGCAAACGATGATAGCTAGGACCCTGGTTGTTTCACCAAAATGTAGCTCTAAATACGCTCTACGTCGACTTTTTCAAAATCCATTTTCGAAAATTTTCACTAGAAAACACAAAATTGCCCATATCTCCGTCAATTTTGATCCTAGAAGGGTCAAATTTGGCCGAGAAATGTTGCTGAACTTTGAACGGCTGTAACTCGGAAACGGTGATAGCTAGGAACCTGGTTGTTTCACCAAAATGTAGCTCTAAATACGCTCTACGTCGACTTTTTCAAAATCCATTTTCGAAAATTTTCACTTGAAAACACAAAATTGCCCATATCTCCGTCAATTTTGATCCTAGAAGGGTCAAATTTGGCCGAGAAATGTTGCTGAACTTCAAACGGCTGTAACTCGCAAACGATGATAGCTAGGACCCTGGTTGTTTCACCAAAATGTAGCTCTAAATACGCTCTACGTCGACTTTTTCAAAATCCATTTTCGAAAATTTTCACTTGAAAACACAAAATTGCCCATATCTCCGTCAATTTTGATCCTAGAAGGGTCAAATTTGGCCTAAAAATGTTGCTGAACTTTAAACGGCTGTAACTCGGAAACGGTGATAGACCCTGGTTGTTTCACCAAAATGTAGCTCTAAATACGCTCTACGTCGACTTTTTCAAAATCCATTTTCGAAAATTTTCACTTGAAAACACAAAATTGCCCATATCTCCGTCAATTTTGATCCTAGAAGGGTCAAATTTGGCCTAAAAATGTTGCTGAACTTTAAACGGCTGTAACTCGGAAACGGTGATAGACCCTGGTTTTTTCACCAAAATGTAGCTCTAAATACGCTCTACGTCGACTTTTTCAAAATCCATTTTCGAAAATTTTCACTTGAAAACACAAAATTGCCCATATCTCCGTCAATTTTGATCCTAGAAGGGTCAAATTTGGCCTAAAAATGTTGCTGAACTTTAAACGGCTGTAACTCGGAAACGGTGATAGACCCTGGTTGTTTCACCAAAATGTAGCTCTAAATACGCTCTACGTCGACTTTTTCAAAATCCATTTTCGAAAATTTTCACTTGAAAACACAAAATTGCCCATATCTCCGTCAATTTTGATCCTAGAAGGGTCAAATTTGGCCGAGAAATGTTGCTGAACTTTAAACGGCTGTAACTCGGAAACGGTGATAGCTAGGACCCTGGTTGTTTCACCAAAATGTAGCTCTAAATACGCTCTACGTCGACTTTTTCAAAATCCATTTTCGAAAATTTTCACTTGAAAACACAAAATTGCCCATATCTCCGTCAATTTTGATCCTAGAAGGGTCAAATTTGGCCTAAAAATGTTGCTGAACTTTAAACGGCTGTAACTCGGAAACGGTGATAGACCCTGGTTGTTTCACCAAAATGTAGCTCTAAATACGCTCTACGTCGACTTTTTCAAAATCCATTTTCGAAAATTTTCACTTGAAAACACAAAATTGCCCATATCTCCGTCAATTTTGATCCTAGAAGGGTCAAATTTGGCCGAGAAATGTTGCTGAACTTTAAACGGCTGTAACTCGGAAACGGTGATAGCTAGGACCCTGGTTGTTTCACCAAAATGTAGCTCTAAATACGCTCTACGTCGACTTTTTCAAAATCCATTTTCGAAAATTTTCACTTGAAAACACAAAATTGCCCATATCTCCGTCAATTTTGATCCTAGAAGGGTCAAATTTGGCCGAGAAATGTTGCTGAACTTCAAACGGCTGTAACTCGCAAACGATGATAGCTAGGACCCTGGTTGTTTCACCAAAATGTAGCTCTAAATACGCTCTACGTCGACTTTTTCAAAATCCATTTTCGAAAATTTTCACTTGAAAACACAAAATTGCCCATATCTCCGTCAATTTTGATCCTAGAAGGGTCAAATTTGGCCGAGAAATGTTGCTGAACTTCAAACGGCTGTAACTCGCAAACGATGATAGCTAGGACCCTGGTTGTTTCACCAAAATGTAGCTCTAAATACGCTCTACGTCGACTTTTTCAAAATCCATTTTCGAAAATTTTCACTAGAAAACACAAAATTGCCCATATCTCCGTCAATTTTGATCCTAGAAGGGTCAAATTTGGCCGAGAAATGTTGCTGAACTTTGAACGGCTGTAACTCGGAAACGGTGATAGCTAGGAACCTGGTTGTTTCACCAAAATGTAGCTCTAAATACGCTCTACGTCGACTTTTTCAAAATCCATTTTCGAAAATTTTCACTTGAAAACACAAAATTGCCCATATCTCCGTCAATTTTGATCCTAGAAGGGTCAAATTTGGCCGAGAAATGTTGCTGAACTTCAAACGGCTGTAACTCGCAAACGATGATAGCTAGGACCCTGGTTGTTTCACCAAAATGTAGCTCTAAATACGCTCTACGTCGACTTTTTCAAAATCCATTTTCGAAAATTTTCACTTGAAAACACAAAATTGCCCATATCTCCGTCAATTTTGATCCTAGAAGGGTCAAATTTGGCCGAGAAATGTTGCTGAACTTCAAACGGCTGTAACTCGCAAACGATGATAGCTAGGACCCTGGTTGTTTCACCAAAATGTAGCTCTAAATACGCTCTACGTCGACTTTTTCAAAATCCATTTTCGAAAATTTTCACTAGAAAACACAAAATTGCCCATATCTCCGTCAATTTTGATCCTAGAAGGGTCAAATTTGGCCGAGAAATGTTGCTGAACTTCAAACGGCTGTAACTCGCAAACGATGATAGCTAGGACCCTGGTTGTTTCACCAAAATGTAGCTCTAAATACGCTCTACGTCGACTTTTTCAAAATCCATTTTCGAAAATTTTCACTAGAAAACACAAAATTGCCCATATCTCCGTCAATTTTGATCCTAGAAGGGTCAAATTTGGCCGAGAAATGTTGCTGAACTTTGAACGGCTGTAACTCGGAAACGGTGATAGCTAGGAACCTGGTTGTTTCACCAAAATGTAGCTCTAAATACGCTCTACGTCGACTTTTTCAAAATCCATTTTCGAAAATTTTCACTTGAAAACACAAAATTGCCCATATCTCCGTCAATTTTGATCCTAGAAGGGTCAAATTTGGCCTAAAAATGTTGCTGAACTTTAAACGGCTGTAACTCGGAAACGGTGATAGACCCTGGTTTTTTCACCAAAATGTAGCTCTAAATACGCTCTACGTCGACTTTTTCAAAATCCATTTTCGAAAATTTTCACTTGAAAACACAAAATTGCCCATATCTCCGTCAATTTTGATCCTAGAAGGGTCAAATTTGGCCGAGAAATGTTGCTGAACTTTAAACGGCTGCAACTCGGAAACGGTGATAGCTAGGACCCTGGTTGGTTCACCAAAATGTAGCTCTAAATACGCTCTACGTCGACTTTTTCAAAATCCATTTTCGAAAATTTTCACTTGAAAACACAAAATTGCCCATATCTCCGTCAATTTTGATCCTAGAAGGGTCAAATTTGGCCGAGAAATGTTGCTGAACTTTAAACGGCTGTAACTCGGAAACGGTGATAGCTAGGACCCTGGTTGTTTCACCAAAATGTAGCTCTAAATACGCTCTACGTCGACTTTTTCAAAATCCATTTTCGAAAATTTTCACTTGAAAACACAAAATTGCCCATATCTCCGTCAATTTTGATCCTAGAAGGGTCAAATTTGGCCGAGAAATGTTGCTGAACTTCAAACGGCTGTAACTCGCAAACGATGATAGCTAGGACCCTGGTTGTTTCACCAAAATGTAGCTCTAAATACGCTCTACGTCGACTTTTTCAAAATCCATTTTCGAAAATTTTCACTAGAAAACACAAAATTGCCCATATCTCCGTCAATTTTGATCCTAGAAGGGTCAAATTTGGCCGAGAAATGTTGCTGAACTTTGAACGGCTGTAACTCGGAAACGGTGATAGCTAGGAACCTGGTTGTTTCACCAAAATGTAGCTCTAAATACGCTCTACGTCGACTTTTTCAAAATCCATTTTCGAAAATTTTCACTTGAAAACACAAAATTGCCCATATCTCCGTCAATTTTGATCCTAGAAGGGTCAAATTTGGCCGAGAAATGTTGCTGAACTTCAAACGGCTGTAACTCGCAAACGATGATAGCTAGGACCCTGGTTGTTTCACCAAAATGTAGCTCTAAATACGCTCTACGTCGACTTTTTCAAAATCCATTTTCGAAAATTTTCACTTGAAAACACAAAATTGCCCATATCTCCGTCAATTTTGATCCTAGAAGGGTCAAATTTGGCCGAGAAATGTTGCTGAACTTCAAACGGCTGTAACTCGCAAACGATGATAGCTAGGACCCTGGTTGTTTCACCAAAATGTAGCTCTAAATACGCTCTACGTCGACTTTTTCAAAATCCATTTTCGAAAATTTTCACTAGAAAACACAAAATTGCCCATATCTCCGTCAATTTTGATCCTAGAAGGGTCAAATTTGGCCGAGAAATGTTGCTGAACTTTGAACGGCTGTAACTCGGAAACGGTGATAGCTAGGAACCTGGTTGTTTCACCAAAATGTAGCTCTAAATACGCTCTACGTCGACTTTTTCAAAATCCATTTTCGAAAATTTTCACTTGAAAACACAAAATTGCCCATATCTCCGTCAATTTTGATCCTAGAAGGGTCAAATTTGGCCGAGAAATGTTGCTGAACTTCAAACGGCTGTAACTCGCAAACGATGATAGCTAGGACCCTGGTTGTTTCACCAAAATGTAGCTCTAAATACGCTCTACGTCGACTTTTTCAAAATCCATTTTCGAAAATTTTCACTTGAAAACACAAAATTGCCCATATCTCCGTCAATTTTGATCCTAGAAGGGTCAAATTTGGCCGAGAAATGTTGCTGAACTTTGAACGGCTGTAACTCGGAAACGGTGATAGCTAGGAACCTGGTTGTTTCACCAAAATGTAGCTCTAAATACGCTCTACGTCGACTTTTTCAAAATCCATTTTCGAAAATTTTCACTTGAAAACACAAAATTGCCCATATCTCCGTCAATTTTGATCCTAGAAGGGTCAAATTTGGCCGAGAAATGTTGCTGAACTTCAAACGGCTGTAACTCGCAAACGATGATAGCTAGGACCCTGGTTGTTTCACCAAAATGTAGCTCTAAATACGCTCTACGTCGACTTTTTCAAAATCCATTTTCGAAAATTTTCACTTGAAAACACAAAATTGCCCATATCTCCGTCAATTTTGATCCTAGAAGGGTCAAATTTGGCCGAGAAATGTTGCTGAACTTCAAACGGCTGTAACTCGCAAACGATGATAGCTAGGACCCTGGTTGTTTCACCAAAATGTAGCTCTAAATACGCTCTACGTCGACTTTTTCAAAATCCATTTTCGAAAATTTTCACTTGAAAACACAAAATTGCCCATATCTCCGTCAATTTTGATCCTAGAAGGGTCAAATTTGGCCGAGAAATGTTGCTGAACTTTGAACGGCTGTAACTCGGAAACGGTGATAGCTAGGAACCTGGTTGTTTCACCAAAATGTAGCTCTAAATACGCTCTACGTCGACTTTTTCAAAATCCATTTTCGAAAATTTTCACTTGAAAACACAAAATTGCCCATATCTCCGTCAATTTTGATCCTAGAAGGGTCAAATTTGGCCGAGAAATGTTGCTGAACTTTAAACGGCTGTAACTCGGAAACGGTGATAGCTAGGACCCTGGTTGTTTCACCAAAATGTAGCTCTAAATACGCTCTACGTCGACTTTTTCAAAATCCATTTTCGAAAATTTTCACTTGAAAACACAAAATTGCCCATATCTCCGTCAATTTTGATCCTAGAAGGGTCAAATTTGGCCGAGAAATGTTGCTGAACTTTGAACGGCTGTAACTCGGAAACGGTGATAGCTAGGAACCTGGTTGTTTCACCAAAATGTAGCTCTAAATACGCTCTACGTCGACTTTTTCAAAATCCATTTTCGAAAATTTTCACTTGAAAACACAAAATTGCCCATATCTCCGTCAATTTTGATCCTAGAAGGGTCAAATTTGGCCGAGAAATGTTGCTGAACTTCAAACGGCTGTAACTCGCAAACGATGATAGCTAGGACCCTGGTTGTTTCACCAAAATGTAGCTCTAAATACGCTCTACGTCGACTTTTTCAAAATCCATTTTCGAAAATTTTCACTTGAAAACACAAAATTGCCCATATCTCCGTCAATTTTGATCCTAGAAGGGTCAAATTGGGCCGAGAAATGTTGCTGAACTTCAAACGGCTGTAACTCGCAAACGATGATAGCTAGGACCCTGGTTGTTTCACCAAAATGTAGCTCTAAATACGCTCTACGTCGACTTTTTCAAAATCCATTTTCGAAAATTTTCACTTGAAAACACAAAATTGCCCATATCTCCGTCAATTTTGATCCTAGAAGGGTCAAATTTGGCCGAGAAATGTTGCTGAACTTTAAACGGCTGTAACTCGGAAACGGTGATAGCTAGGACCCTGGTTGTTTCACCAAAATGTAGCTCTAAATACGCTCTACGTCGACTTTTTCAAAATCCATTTTCGAAAATTTTCACTTGAAAACACAAAATTGCCCATATCTCCGTCAATTTTGATCCTAGAAGGGTCAAATTTGGCCGAGAAATGTTGCTGAACTTTGAACGGCTGTAACTCGGAAACGGTGATAGCTAGGAACCTGGTTGTTTCACCAAAATGTAGCTCTAAATACGCTCTACGTCGACTTTTTCAAAATCCATTTTCGAAAATTTTCACTTGAAAACACAAAATTGCCCATATCTCCGTCAATTTTGATCCTAGAAGGGTCAAATTTGGCCGAGAAATGTTGCTGAACTTTAAACGGCTGTAACTCGGAAACGGTGATAGCTAGGACCCTGGTTGTTTCACCAAAATGTAGCTCTAAATACGCTCTACGTCGACTTTTTCAAAATCCATTTTCGAAAATTTTCACTTGAAAACACAAAATTGCCCATATCTCCGTCAATTTTGATCCTAGAAGGGTCAAATTTGGCCGAGAAATGTTGCTGAACTTTAAACGGCTGTAACTCGGAAACGGTGATAGCTAGGACCCTGGTTGTTTCACCAAAATGTAGCTCTAAATACGCTCTACGTCGACTTTTTCAAAATCCATTTTCGAAAATTTTCACTTGAAAACACAAAATTGCCCATATCTCCGTCAATTTTGATCCTAGAAGGGTCAAATTTGGCCGAGAAATGTTGCTGAACTTTGAACGGCTGTAACTCGGAAACGGTGATAGCTAGGAACCTGGTTGTTTCACCAAAATGTAGCTCTAAATACGCTCTACGTCGACTTTTTCAAAATCCATTTTCGAAAATTTTCACTTGAAAACACAAAATTGCCCATATCTCCGTCAATTTTGATCCTAGAAGGGTCAAATTTGGCCGAGAAATGTTGCTGAACTTTAAACGGCTGTAACTCGGAAACGGTGATAGCTAGGACCCTGGTTGTTTCACCAAAATGTAGCTCTAAATACGCTCTACGTCGACTTTTTCAAAATCCATTTTCGAAAATTTTCACTTGAAAACACAAAATTGCCCATATCTCCGTCAATTTTGATCCTAGAAGGGTCAAATTTGGCCGAGAAATGTTGCTGAACTTTGAACAGCTGTAACTCGGAAACGGTGATAGCTAGGAACCTGGTTGTTTCACCAAAATGTAGCTCTAAATACGCTCTACGTCGACTTTTTCAAAATCCATTTTCGAAAATTTTCACTTGAAAACACAAAATTGCCCATATCTCCGTCAATTTTTTTAAACGGCTGTAACTCGCAAACGGTGATAGCTAGGACCCTGGTTGTTTCACCAAAATGTAGCTCTAAATACGCTCTACGTCGACTTTTTCAAAATCCATTTTCGAAAATTTTCACTTGAAAACACAAAATTGCCCATATCTCCGTCAATTTTGATCCTAGAAGGGTCAAATTTGGCCGAGAAATGTTGCTGAACTTTAAACGGCTGTAACTCGGAAACGGTGATAGCTAGGACCCTGGTTGTTTCACCAAAATGTAGCTCTAAATACGCTCTACGTCGACTTTTTCAAAATCCATTTTCGAAAATTTTCACTTGAAAACACAAAATTGCCCATATCTCCGTCAATTTTGATCCTAGAAGGGTCAAATTTGGCCGAGAAATGTTGCTGAACTTCAAACGGCTGTAACTCGCAAACGATGATAGCTAGGACCCTGGTTGTTTCACCAAAATGTAGCTCTAAATACGCTCTACGTCGACTTTTTCAAAATCCATTTTCGAAAATTTTCACTTGAAAACACACAATTGCCCATATCTCCGTCAATTTTGATCCTAGAAGGGTCAAATTTGGCCGAGAAATGTTGCTGAACTTCAAACGGCTGTAACTCGCAAACGATGATAGCTAGGACCCTGGTTGTTTCACCAAAATGTAGCTCTAAATACGCTCTACATCGACTTTTTCAAAATCCGTTTATGAAAATTTTCACTTGAAAACACAAAATTGCCCATATCTCCGTCAATTTTGATCCTAGAGCAGTCAAATCTGGTCTAAAAATGTTGCTGAACTTTGAACGGCTGTAACTCGGAAACGGTGATAGCTAGGACCCTGGTTGTTTCACCAAAATGTAGCTCTAAATACGCTCTACATCGACTTTTTCAAAATCCATTTTCGAAAATTTTCACTTGAAAACACAAAATTGCCTATATCTCCGTCAATTTTGATCCTAGAGCAGTCAAATCTGGCCTAAAAATGTTGCTGAACTTTAAACGGCTTGAACTCGGAAACGGTGATAGCTAGGACCCTGGTTGTTTCACCAAATTGTAGCTCTAAATACGCTCTACATCGACTTTTTCAAAATCCGTTTTCGAAAATTTTCACTTGAAAACACAAAATTGCCCATATCTCCGTCAATTTTGATCCTAGAGCAGTCAAATCTGGCCTAAAAATGTTGCTGAACTTTAAACGGCTTGAACTCGGAAACGGTGATAGCTAGGACCCTGGTTGTTTCACCAAATTGTAGCTCTAAATACGCTCTACATCGACTTTTTCAAAATCCATTTTCGAAAATTTTCACTTGAAAACACAAAATTGCCCATATCTCCGTCAATTTTGATCCTAGAGCAGTCAAATCTGGCCTAAAAATGTTGCTGAACTTTAAACGGCTTGAACTCGGAAACGGTGATAGCTAGGACCCTGGTTGTTTCACCAAATTGTAGCTCTAAATACGCTCTACATCGACTTTTTCAAAATCCGTTTTCGAAAATTTTCACTTGAAAACACAAAATTGCCCATATCTCCGTCAATTTTGATCCTAGAGCAGTCAAATCTGGCCTAAAAATGTTGCTGAACTTTAAACGGCTTGAACTCGGAAACGGTGATAGCTAGGACCCTGGTTGTTTCACCAAATTGTAGCTCTAAATACGCTCTACATCGACTTTTTCAAAATCCGTTTATGAAAATTTTCACTTGAAAACACAAAATTGCCCATATCTCCGTCAATTTTGATCCTAGAGCAGTCAAATCTGGCCTAAAAATGTTGCTGAACTTTAAACGGCTTGAACTCGGAAACGGTGATAGCTAGGACCCTGGTTGTTTCACCAAATTGTAGCTCTAAATACGCTCTACATCGACTTTTTCAAAATCCGTTTATGAAAATTTTCACTTGAAAACACAAAATTGCCCATATCTCCGTCAATTTTGATCCTAGAGCAGTCAAATCTGGCCTAAAAATGTTGCTGAACTTTAAACGGCTTGAACTCGGAAACGGTGATAGCTAGGACCCTGGTTGTTTCACCAAATTGTAGCTCTAAATACGCTCTACATCGACTTTTTCAAAATCCGTTTATGAAAATTTTCACTTGAAAACACAAAATTGCCCATATCTCCGTCAATTTTGATCCTAGAGCAGTCAAATCTGGTCTAAAAATGTTGCTGAACTTTGAACGGCTGTAACTCGGAAACGGTGATAGCTAGGACCCTGGTTGTTTCACCAAAATGTAGCTCTAAATACGCTCTACATCGACTTTTTCAAAATCCATTTTCGAAAATTTTCACTTGAAAACACAAAATTGCCCATATCTCCGTCAATTTTGATCCTAGAGCAGTCAAATCTGGCCTAAAAATGTTGCTGAACTTGAAACGGCTGTAACTCGGAAACGGTGATAGCTAGGACCCTGGTTGTTTCACCAAATTGTAGCTCTAAATACGCTCTACATCGACTTTTTCAAAATCCGTTTATGAAAATTTTCACTTGAAAACACAAAATTGCCCATATCTCCGTCAATTTTGATCCTAGAGCAGTCAAATCTGGTCTAAAAATGTTGCTGAACTTTGAACGGCTGTAACTCGGAAACGGTGATAGCTAGGACCCTGGTTGTTTCACCAAAATGTAGCTCTAAATACGCTCTACATCGACTTTTTCAAAATCCATTTTCGAAAATTTTCACTTGAAAACACAAAATTGCCCATATCTCCGTCAATTTTGATCCTAGAGCAGTCAAATCTGGCCTAAAAATGTTGCTGAACTTGAAACGGCTGTAACTCGGAAACGGTGATAGCTAGGACCCTGGTTGTTTCACCAAAATGTAGCTCTAAATACGCTCTACATCGACTTTTTCAAAATCCATTCTCGAAAATTTTCACTTGAAAACACAAAATTGCCCATATCTCCGTCAATTTTGATCCTAGAGCAGTCAAATCTGGCCTAAAAATGTTGCTGAACTTGAAACGGCTGTAACTCGGAAACGGTGATAGCTAGGACCCTGGTTGTTTCACCAAAATGTAGCTCTAAATACGCCCTACATCGACTTTTTCAAAATCCGTTTACGAAAATTTCACTTGAAAACACAAAATTGCCCATATCTCCGTCAATTTTGATCCTAGAAGGGTCAAATTTGGCCGAGAAATGTTGCTGAACTTTAAACGGCTGTAACTCGGAAACGGTGATAGCTAGGACCCTGGTTGTTTCACCAAAATGTAGCTCTAAATACGCTCTACGTCGACTTTTTCAAAATCCATTTTCGAAAATTTTCACTTGAAAACACAAAATTGCCCATATCTCCGTCAATTTTGATCCTAGAAGGGTCAAATTTGGCCGAGAAATGTTGCTGAACTTTAAACGGCTGTAACTCGGAAACGGTGATAGCTAGGACCCTGGTTGTTTCACCAAAATGTAGCTCTAAATACGCTCTACGTCGACTTTTTCAAAATCCGTTTATGAAAATTTTCACTTGAAAACACAAAATTGCCCATATCTCCGTCAATTTTGATCCTAGAGCAGGCAAATTTGGCCTAAAAATGTTGCTGAACTTTGAACGGCTGTAACTCGCAAACGGTGATAGCTAGGACCCTGGTTGTTTCACCAAAATGTAGCTCTAAATACGCTCTACGTCGACTTTTTCAAAATCCATTTTCGAAAATTTTCACTTGAAAACACAAAATTGCCCATATCTCCGTCAATTTTGATCCTAGAAGGGTCAAATTTGGCCGAGAAATGTTGCTGAACTTTAAACGGCTGTAACTCGGAAACGGTGATAGCTAGGACCCTGGTTGTTTCACCAAAATGTAGCTCTAAATACGCTCTACGTCGACTTTTTCAAAATCCGTTTATGAAAATTTTCACTTGAAAACACAAAATTGCCCATATCTCCGTCAATTTTGATCCTAGAGCAGGCAAATTTGGCCGAGAAATGTTGCTGAACTTTAAACGGCTGTAACTCGGAAACGGTGATAGCTAGGACCCTGGTTGTTTCACCAAAATGTAGCTCTAAATACGCTCTACGTCGACTTTTTCAAAATCCATTTTCGAAAATTTTCACTTGAAAACGCAAAATTGCCCATATCTCCGTCAATTTTGATCCTAGAAGGGTCAAATTTGGCCGAGAAATGTTGCTGAACTTTAAACGGCTGTAACTCGGAAACGGTGATAGCTAGGACCCTGGTTGTTTCACCAAAATGTAGCTCTAAATACGCTCTACGTCGACTTTTTCAAAATCCATTTTCGAAAATTTTCACTTGAAAACACAAAATTGCCCATATTTCCGTCAATTTTGATCCTAGAGCAGTCAAATCTGGTCTAAAAATGTTGCTGAACTTTGAACGGCTGTAACTCGGAAACGGTGATAGCTAGGACCCTGATTGTTTCACCAAAATGTAGCTCTAAATACGCTCTACATCGACTTTTTCAAAATCCGTTTATGAAAATTTTCACTTGAAAACACAAAATTGCCCATATCTCCGTCAATTTTGATCCTAGAGCAGTCAAATCTGGCCTAAAAATGTTGCTGAACTTTGAACGGCTGTAACTCGGAAACGGTGATAGCTAGGACCCTGATTGTTTCACCAAATTGTAGCTCTAAATACGCTCTACATCGACTTTTTCAAAATCCGTTTATGAAAATTTTCACTTGAAAACACAAAATTGCCCATATCTCCGTCAATTTTGATCCTAGAGCAGTCAAATCTGGTCTAAAAATGTTGCTGAACTTTGAACGGCTGTAACTCGGAAACGGTGATAGCTAGGACCCTGGTTGTTTCACCGAAATGTAGCTCTAAATACGCTCTACGTCGACTTTTTCAAAATCCATTTTCGAAAATTTTCACTTGAAAACACAAAATTGCCCATATCTCCGTCAATTTTGATCCTAGAGCAGTCAAATTTGGCCTAAAAATGTTGCTGAACTTTAAACGGCTGTAACTCGACCGACGAATGGATTGGTATTGCCATGTTCAAAGGCGTCCGCCTGAGAACCCCGCAAAGAGAGCGATATCAATGGAAGTTCCACTTGATGGACCCAAGGCCAGAGGCAGACCGAAGAACACCTGGATGTGTCAAATGAAAAAGGAACAACAACGCATTGGTCTCGGCGATGACACGATCCAAGATAGAGCTGCCTGTAGAAATATGCTGAGAAATTTTCGCCAAAACGGGCGATGTGCCTACACCGCAGGTCGAGCAACGCGGAACCATGGAGCGGTATAAAGAACGAGGCAAGGAAGGAAGAAACGGCTGTAACTCGGAAACGGTGATAGCTAGGACCCTGGTTGTTTCACCAAAATGTAGCTCTAAATACTCTCTACGTCGACTTTTTCAAAATCCATTTTCGAAAATTGTCACTTGAAAACACAAAATTGCCCATATCTTCGTTAATTTTGATCCTAGAGCAGTCAAATTTGGCCTAAAAATGTTGCTGAACTTTAAACGACTGTAACTCGGAAACGGTGATAGCTAGGACCCTGGTTGTTTCACCAAAATGAAGCTCTAAATACGCTCTACATCGACTTTTTCAAAATCCGTTTACGAAAATTTTCTCTTGAAAACACAAAATTGCCCATATCTCCGTCAATTTTGATCCTAGAGCAGTCAAATTTGGCCTAAAAATGTTTCTGAACTTTAAACGGCTGTAACTTGGAAACGGTGATAGCTAGGACCCTGGTTGTTTCACCAAAATGTAGCTCTAAATACGCTCTACATCGACTTTTTCAAAATCCGTTTATGAAAATTTTCACTTGAAAAATCAAAATTGCCCATATCTCCGTCAATTTTGATCCTAGAGCAGTCAAATTTGGCCTAAAAATGTTGCTGAACTTTAAACGACTGTAACTCGGAAACGGTGATAGCTAGGACCCTGGTTGTTTCACCAAAATGAAGCTCTAAATACGCTCTACATCGACTTTTTCAAAATCAATTTTCGAAAATTTTCACTTGACAACAAAATTGCCCATATCTCCGTCTATTTTGATCCTAGAGCAGTCAAAGAAGAATGGTCATTTTCAATTCAATAAAATGGACAAAATTAAATTTTTTTCCAATTTTTTTTTAAGCCATATTATTAGAAAGTAAGTAAGCTCCCATTAATGATGGAACACAACTTCATTCAAGTGGCTGCCCCGGCTGGCGTCGCAGTAGCACAGCACATTCTGTCACACCAATTTTCCAAGACCTTGTTGATGGTTTCGGGCTGTAGCTCACGGATTGCTTCGATGATATTGGCCTTAAGTGCTTGAATCGTTTCTGGATTGTTGGCATAACATTGGTCTTTCACGGTTCCCAACAAAAAAAGTCCAAAGAAGTCAAATTGCAGCTCCGAGGCGGCCAATTGACATCGCCAAGACGGCTGATAACACGATTTGGGAATTTGGTGCGTAAAAGATCGATTGTGACATGGGCTCTGTGGCATGGCGCGCCATCCTGCATGAACCAGAGATCGTCCAAAGCCATGTCTTCAATTTCAGTAAAAAAAGTCGGATAATATGGCTATGTAACTGGCTTTGAGCTAGACATCACTCACTTTGAAAATAAGTTTTCAATATTTCCCAACGTTGTTCAAGCGTAAAGCGACTCAATTCGTTCTCCGGAGGTATGATACTGAGTTTCTATCAAGATTTTGAGCGAAAAACAGTTGTAAGTGTCAAACTAACCTATGGTTTAAAAACGAACTTGTAATTGGCCCACCCTATAAATTAGTATAATGTACGAGTATATTACATCAATTATATCGAGCAACCAAAGCTAGAAATAGTACGAATACCAAAGACCTGGTCAATTAAAGGTTTAACAAAAGCATTCGCGTATGCTAGCTCGATACCTATACTACTGTATAATTCGAACTCTCCCTTAAAAAGCGAGATATATACAGTTAGGATTTCTACCTTTGTTTGCGTTGCGTGGGCGCAGTAGCTCGCTTGCATTAGTTGAAATATGTGTATCTTATGTGAATTTTTGTTTTTGTTGGTTTTACAACGATTTTTTACGTATTCATCTACCGGACAGTGTTGCCAATTTAGCCGTTTTCCGGCCAAATTTAGCCGGAAATCGTGCAGTTTAGCCGGAAGAAATTTCTAATTCCGGCCGGCCGGATTTTTAGCCGGAATTGATTTTCTTCGGCCGTTTTTTCGGCTAAAATTATTTTATGATTTTTATATGAAAAACTTTTTTATTTATGAACCAATCTTAACGAAACTTCGCATCAAAGGATCCCTACGGATGTCACAAAAAATATGTGAAAATAGATGGGGTTATGGGGCTGCCATACAAACCTAACCCTCCAAATTAGGTTCTTCTAAGAAAAACTTTTTGTTTGGCACCGATGTGAACCAAACTTCACGAAAACATACGTAAAAATAAGTGGAATCCAATAATGGGGTAATGGGGCTGCCATACATACCCAAACCCTCAAATTTGGTTTTTCTAAGAAAAACTTTTTTATTTGGACACCAATTTACACCAAACCTCATGAAAATGTATTTGTATTGATGTTACAAAACAAATGCAAAAATGAATGACATCGAACCATGGGGTCATGGGGCTGCCATACAAACCCAACCCCCAAATTAAGTTCTTCAAAGAAAATTTTTTTTATTTGTTCACCAATATCAACCAAACTTCATACCAATTTATTTCTATTGATGGCAAAACACAAACGTAAATATTAATTGAAAGGTTCCATGGGATCAAGGGGCTGCCGTTGAAACCCTCCCCCGCATGTGGGTTCTTCTAAGAAACATTTTTTCCTACACTAATTCCACCAAACCTTTTATTAATGTGTCGTTATCGAAACAAGAAAAAATGTAAAAGCAAGTGGATTTTTACTAAGAGACCATATCTCCCGCTGCCCCCCAATAAAGTTGTCTAAGAGAATTTAGCCTCGGTCTCGTTTTTATACCCTTCGCTCATAGAGTGAAAGGGTATATTAACTTTGTCATGAAGTTTGTAACGCATTGAAGGAAGCATCTCCGACCATATAAAATATGTATATATATGATCAGCGTGACGAGCTGAGTCGATTGGACGATGTCCGTCTGTCCGTCTGTCCGTCTGTCTGTCTGTTGCGACGCGTTTTGCTCGGCCAGTTTAAAAGCTATGGAGCTGAAATTTTGCACACATGCTTCTTTTTGTTGCAGGCAGTTTGTATGTTTGAATCGCTAAAATCCGACAAGGGGGTCGTGGGGCTGCCATACAAACCTACCCCCCAAATTTAGGTTCTTCTTAGAAAAACTTTTTTATTTATGCACCAATTTCAATAAAATTTCACACAAATGTGTTTCAATAGGCAACACACAACATATGTAAAAATCCACCAAATCCGACAATGGGGTCGTGGGGCTGCCATACACACCTAGTCCCCCAAATTATGTTCTTCTAAGAAAAACTTTTTTAGTTTTTCATCGATTTCAATCAAATTTCGCACAAATGTGTTTCTAGTAATACCACAAAACATATATAAAAATGGACCAAATCGGATCATGGGGTCATGGGGCTGTCATAGAAACCTAGCTCCCCAAACTAAGTTCTTCTGAGAATTTTTTTTATTTATACACCAATTTCAACCAAACTTCACACAAATGTGTTTCTATTGATGACACAAAACATATGTATAAATAGATGGAGTCGGACCATGTGGTCATGGTGCTACCATACAAACCTAGCCCCCCAAATCAAATTTTTCTAAGAAAAACGTTTTTATTTGCACACCAATTTCAATCAAACCTCAGAAAATTATATTCCTATTGATGCCACATAACAAACGTGAAAATAAAGAAATCGGACTATGGGGTCGTGGGGCTGCCATACAAACTTGACTCCCAAAATTAGGTTCTTCTAAAAAATACTTTTTTATTTGGACACAAATTTCAACTAAACCTCATGGAAATGTATTTTATTGATGGTACAAAACATATGAAAAAATGAATTATATCGGACCATGGGGTCAAGGGGCTGGCATATAAACCCAACCCCCAAATTAGGTTCTTCAAAGAAAACCGTTTTTATTTGTCCACCAATCTGAACCAAATGTGTTTTAATTGATGCCACAAACATCCGTAAAAATTGATGGGAAGGCCATAGGGCTGCCGTACAACCCCCTTCCCCCTCTTTTTGGTTCTTATAAGAAACCCACGTCCCCGCTTCGCCGAATAAATCTTCGCTACGGCACTTATGAGAAAATTCAAAAGCATGGAAGCGGGGAGGACTGAACACTAGTCATAGGTACGCCCGAAAATACTTTTAGCCCGAGGGGAGCGAAGGGTATC
This sequence comes from Microchrysa polita, assembly GCA_949715475.1. NCBI lineage: Eukaryota > Metazoa > Arthropoda > Insecta > Diptera > Stratiomyidae > Microchrysa > Microchrysa polita. The sequence continues at coordinate 133,587,383 of OX454416.1, read as the reverse complement.
CAAATTTCGGCCGCGCCCGAAATTAGCCTCGGTCTCGTTTTATTTTGAAACTAGAATACATTTTTCGATATTCACAACCAAAATAATTAATCGCCGTGAAATTTAGGATAATGGGTTTCACGTAAGCAGACGATTACTACCTAGTCTAAGCATGTAATTTACTAACCACCAATATGCTGAATAAATTTGCAAAATTGAACACACTTTCTTAAATAAAATTCTTTGCTGAGCAAGTCTTGGAGCGTGCACAAAAGCTAAGTGGTGAAGAAGGGGGTAAGTTACCCCTGAAATATATAAGCACCTAAATTTAATTGTTGTAGTTTACTGGGCAAACTAGGCTTGACTCACGCTAATCCGGACCACTAAATGTTTCCACTATGTATTCTATAGTCCGGATTTCGGCAGCAATTCTGTCTCTGTAATCCGGATATTTGAGATTTTCAGGGTGAAATGGTAGATTTGCTCTCGTACTTTATTACGGGACGGTTTGGCAAATGACACAATGCTGACTAATTTCAAAGAAATAATACATTTATCGCCTTTTGCTCCTCTTGTTTATTTAAAAAAAAAGTGATTGCGCTAATCCGGATGTTGCGTTAGTCCGGATTACCCATTGCGGATTATCGAGTCAAGACTGTACTTGCACAACGTCAGATGATTCATAGAACCTACGCATTTAAAATCTATACCATTTCCCGCCCAAGCTCATAATTTTGGAACTTCAATTTCGTGCCTTTGGAGCATCAAATTTGTAATTGCGGATCATCAACAATACCCTTGCCCATAGTTACGCATTGGACGTTCCTTTTAAGAATTTTATGTTCCACAATTTCGAACCTAATGTGGTTATGAATTTGACTGAGAAATTGTACCTATACAACAATTTTGACTAGTTGAGCTATCTAACTCCGAACAAAGTAAATTTTGACTGTAATGGCAGCGATTGGAGCATACAGGGTTATTGGTTAAGTCGACCTATTCCCTGCAACACGTTATAAAAGGGGAAAAATGCAACAAAATGAGGGCATAAATGTTAGGCCGATTTCCAACGGTCACTGAGATATTCGAATTTTTAGGTTTTTTTTAAATAACCTCGAATTTTACCATTGAAAGTAAGAATTAAAAAAACTACTTAGGTAATGGGTTAAAACTTATTTTTGGATTTTAGTCAACACTATAGCAGACATTTCTTAATCATTTAAAATTTCAAAAACCCATCACAATTTCGGAATTTTTAATTTTTAATAAAAAAACATTATCTTAAATTTTTTTAAAGTTGATTTTTAATATAGTATTACTAAAAAAATTATATGACACGGACTCTGCAGACCACTGGAAAAACATACTCGTGTTGTCCGCTTTCCAAAAAGGTGTCAATGTCAATATAAATATTTGAAAAAATTGAAACAGTTAGCTGCAACTTGTTCGGAGACCATAATTTCGTTTGATAAAAAACGACAAATCCATAAAACAATAAAAACAAGTCTGTCAAGTTAGCACTACCACTTTAAAATTCGACAAACGCTATAGTGCATTAAATGTCGCAATTTTGTCGTAATTCAATGGAAAAAGAAAAAAAATTGTCGCGCCCCTCCTTCCCCTTAAAAACTACCCTTAAGTGCATTTGAGCCTCAGTTAACCAAATTCGAGTTCCAAGAATCTCCCCAATGCTAAAGGTGTTCAGTAAGATATCACAGGGGCTGCTTAAGAGATTTCCACCCTGAAAAAAATTGTCGCGCCCCTCCTTCCCTTAAAACCTACCCCCGTCAAGTTAGCACTACCACCCCGGTAGCGGCATATTCAAGCATTTCCGTAAAACAAAAAGTATCCAATTAATTGTCGCAGGAACCGAAAGGCATATTGCACGCTTCAAAAAAATTGTCGTGCCCCTTCTACCCCTTAAAAACTACCCCTAATTGCATTTCAGCCTTAGTTCGCCAAACTCGAGTTCCAAGAATCGCCCCAATACTAAAAGTGTCCAGTAAACTCTCACTACGGCTGCTTAAAAGATTTCCACCCTGAAAAAAATTGTCGTGCCCCTCCTTCCCTTAAAAACTACCCCCGTCAAGTTAGCACTACCACCCCTTTCGGTTCCTGCGACAATTAATTGGATACTTTTTGTTTTACGGAAATGCTTGAAGTGGCCGCTACCGGGGTGGTAGTGCTAACTTGATGGGGGTAGTATTTAAGGGAAGGAGGGGCGCGACAATTTTTTTCAGGGTGGAAATCTCTTAAACAGCCCCTGTGATATCTTACTGGACACCTTTAGCGTTGGGGAGATTCTTGCAACTCGAATTTGGTTAACTGAGGCTCAAATGCACTTAAGGGTAGTTTTTAAGGGGAAGGAGGGGCGCGACAATTTTTTTTCTTTTTCCATTGAATTACGACAAAATTGCGACATTTAATGCACTATAGCGTTTGTCGAAATTTTAAAGTGGTAGTGCTAACTTGACAGACTTGCTTTTATAGTTTTATGGATTTGTCGTTTTTTATCAAACGAAATTATGGTCTCCGAACAAGTTGCAGCTAACTGTTTCAATTATTTCAAATATTTATATTGACATTGACACCTTTTTGGAAAGCTGACAACACGAGTATGTTTTTCCAGTGGTCTGCAGAGTCCGTGTCATATAATTTTTTTAGTAATACTATATTAAAAATCAACTTTAAAATAAATTAAGATAATTTTTTTTTATTAAAAATTAAAAATTTCGAATTGTGATGGGTTTTTGAAATTTTAAATGATTAAGAAATGTCTGCTATAGTGTTGACTAAAATCCAAAAATAAGTTTTAACCGATTACCTAAGTAGTTTTTTTTAATTCTTACTTTAAATGGTAAAATTCGAGGTTATTTAAAAAAACCTAAAAATTCAAATATCTCAGTGACCGTTGAAAATCGGCCTAACATTTATGGCCTCATTTTGTTGCATTTTTACCCTATTATAACGTGTTGCAGGGAATAGGTCGACTTAACCAATAACCCTGTATATGTAATAAAACTAAAAAATCAGTCTATCTAAAGCATAGTTTACGGGTAGTACTCCAGAAAAGAAATAAATTTATTAAAATCAGTTTTTCAATATATTTTTTTTCGCAATGTGATTGCTTTGTATGATTTAGTCGGTTTTTTAGCCGTTTTTCTGTCTGAAATCGATTTAGCCCGATTTTTAGCCGTTTTTGAAACAAATATAGCCGGTTTTCCGGCTAAATTTAGCCGTTTTCTAAATTTCCAGTTGACAACACTGCTACCGGACTCTCGACTCGCTAAAAAATGGGAGACAATAATTCTGTTGGGTGTGAGCATGCACTACGTAGTCGTCAGCGATATGCGCTTTCTGTACGTCTATTAGAAATCAGAAGGGATATTGCAGAACTTTTGTTACGCAACAAACAAACTTAGCCACTGATATTTAAAACGAGACCGAGGCTAATTTCGGGCGCGGCCGAAATTTGGATACCCTTCGCTCCCCTCGGGCTAAAAGTATTTTCGGGCGTACCTATGACTAGTGTTCAGTCCTCCCCGCTTCCATGCTTTTGAATTTTCTCATAAGTGCCGTAGCGAAGATTTATTCGGCGAAGCGGGGACGTGGGTTTCTTATAAGAACCAAAAAGAGGGGGAAGGGGGTTGTACGGCAGCCCTATGGCCTTCCCATCAATTTTTACGGATGTTTGTGGCATCAATTAAAACACATTTGGTTCAGATTGGTGGACAAATAAAAACGGTTTTCTTTGAAGAACCTAATTTGGGGGTTGGGTTTATATGCCAGCCCCTTGACCCCATGGTCCGATATAATTCATTTTTTCATATGTTTTGTACCATCAATAAAAATACATTTCCATGAGGTTTAGTTGAAATTTGTGTCCAAATAAAAAAGTATTTTTTAGAAGAACCTAATTTTGGGAGTCAAGTTTGTATGGCAGCCCCACGACCCCATAGTCCGATTTCTTTATTTTCACGTTTGTTATGTGGCATCAATAGGAATATAATTTTCTGAGGTTTGATTGAAATTGGTGTGCAAATAAAAACGTTTTTCTTAGAAAAATTTGATTTGGGGGGCTAGGTTTGTATGGTAGCACCATGACCACATGGTCCGACTCCATCTATTTATACATATGTTTTGTGTCATCAATAGAAACACATTTGTGTGAAGTTTGGTTGAAATTGGTGTATAAATAAAAAAAAATTCTCAGAAGAACTTAGTTTGGGGAGCTAGGTTTCTATGACAGCCCCATGACCCCATGATCCGATTTGGTCCATTTTTATATATATTTTGTGGTATTACTAGAAACACATTTGTGCGAAGTTTGATTGAAATCGATGAAAAACTAAAAAAGTTTTTCTTAGAAGAACATAATTTGGGGGACTAGGTGTGTATGGCAGCCCCACGACCCCATTGTCGGATTTGGTGGATTTTTACATATGTTGTGTGTTGCCTATTGAAACACATTTGTGTGAAATTTTATTGAAATTGGTGCATAAATAAAAAAGTTTTTCTAAGAAAAACCTAAATTTGGGGGGTAGGTTTGTATGGCAGCCCCACGACCCCCTTGTCGGATTTTAGCGATTCAAACATACAAACTGCCTGCAACAAAAAGAAGCATGTGTGCAAAATTTCAGCTCCATAGCTTTTAAACTGGCCGAGCAAAACGCGTCGCAACAGACAGACAGACGGACAGACGGACATCGTCCAATCGACTCAGCTCGTCACGCTGATCATATATATACATATTTTATATGGTCGGAGATGCTTCCTTCAATGCGTTACAAACTTCATGACAAAGTTAATATACCCTTTCACTCTATGAGCGAAGGGTATAAAAACGAGACCGAGGCTAATTTCGGGCGCGGCCGAAATTTGAATACCCTTCGCTCTTCTTTGGCTGAAAGTTTTTTTCGGCCGTACCTAGGACTTGTATTTAACCCTCCCCCCCCACATTCTTTTCCTTCCGTCTTCACAAAAGTTCCGTTTCGTCGACAAAAAAATATTTCTGTGGGGTTTGGTTGGAATAAGTGGGTTAGGGTTGCCACCTGCTCGGGCCTCGCCCGGCAGTGACGGGCCTAGAAGGTGCGGCCGGGATGCCGGGTTCAGGAAAATTTTACCGGGACGCGCTCTTTGGTGTAGAAAAATGTAGTCCTCCTGAAAAGTCAGTACTATAAATTAAAATTTAATTGACAGTTCAGTTTTTCTACATTTTTTTTCATGGGGACGTAGCTGCAACTGTTTCTTTAAGGGCCGCGCTTAAAGTGAAATATGTAGCCAAGCTTTTCTTAAAAATATTCACCCTTATGACGATCGTGAGTTTGATTTAGTTTTCCAATGTCTGCTTTTCAAGAGTTCCTATAGTCTATCCTGCGATAGGTGGCGGCTTAAACGTTTACTCGCAATTAAAAAAAAAACATTACTTCTGTGGATGTATGTCCCTAGGTATGGTGGTCTTACCATATTCAGTGGAAACTAAAAATCTCGTCACACGCCTCGTGTTACTCTGCATCGCTGCAATCTTAAGTTATCAAAGGTCACTGAAATTGCTATGCACTTAATATTGGCGTTTAAGCGAAAAAAATATTTAAATTTGAAATTAGAACTTGATTGCCTTGGAATGGCTGTGCCTCACAAGATTGCACGACTCCTGCTTTTGACCGGATCGAATCTCTATCGAAAACACTGCTGCTCTAATTTATCTTCGTAGAAATTGTACGGATCCCGTGGGTTATCTGAAACATATTCTGAAATGAAAATCTGACGAATGTCCTGTAAAAAAGATCAAAATTGTGAACAACACACGCCCGGGAGGGATAGAGGCAATAGGGTAATTCAACGGACGTTACCTTTTCGTTGACTCCCCTTATCACCTCTGTTCCTTTCATGCGAGTGTTGTCCACAACTTTGATCTTTACAACCGCGCGGTTCGGCGAACCCCGATCCGTGTGGGCCGGCTTAAGATCAGATGACCGTGGAGTTATATTTAGGCAATAAATTCCTGCCAGCTCAGAATGAAAAATAGGCAGTCTCTTTTCAACCAAATCATCATCATGAATGTGGCACGATAGCCCGACGTCGGGCCTTGGCCGCCTGAATCGTTGACCTCCAATTGTCGCGGTTACGTGACCTTGTCCTCGAGTTTCGGAAGCCCAGCAGCTGGTGGGCGTCTTCAAATACGGAGTTCTCCCAGCGAGCTCTCGGTCGTCCGCGCAACCTCGCTCCGTCAATTCGTTGTGCGTTCATAACTTTCTTTGGCATGCGATTGTCGTCCATCCGTTGTACATGCCCCGCCCATTGCAGACGTTGAAGCTTCACGATTTTCGATACTTCCAGCTCATCGTACAATTGATACAACTCATGGTTGTATCGGATACGCCATTGGTCTCGCTCGCGAACGGCCCCGAAAATTCGCCGAAGGACCTTTCGTTCGAATCGGTCTAGCAAAATTTCGGAGGCTTGGGTAAGGGTCCATGTTTCGCAGCCATAACATAGCACGGGTCGGATGATCGTTTTGTACACGCGGAGCTTCGTGTTCCTGTGCGCAAGTTTCGAATTAGTTATAGGGAGGACCGAGAAATATGTCTTATTGGCTAGTTGTATCCGTCGCTTAATTTCGTCGGTCTCTTTCAACCAAATAATGTTTATAATTTGGTAAGTTTTTGCTGAATGTATTGGGTTTATTCCCAGGATATCAATTGCAATGGATACTTATTGACAGCCGGGATACAAAGTAATCGAGGAAAGTGGTGCAGCGAATGGAATGAGTAGGCAAGACTCCACCGATTTCTATTTGATCGTGTCATGGATTGGGTCTCTTCTGTTATTACGAATCGGTCCAAAATAATGCGGATGCGCTATTTCGGTAATAATCCAACTCTCACTCATTCAAAGGAGTTGTTAATTGCCCTCACCCTTCCTTCGCATGACAATTAGCACTGCTAATAATCACTCTATAGAGCCGAAATAGTAGACTCATTTTTGAATGGATAGTGTGTACGTGTCCTACTTTCCTCTGCCATTATAGAAAAATCCTTCAAAGGATTTGTTAATTTATCAATCGAAAAGGCTGATCTGATCAATTAAGCTTTTATTTCATAGGGCTGTCTTAGCTTCTTAGCAACTACGCCTCAAAAATTCAATACATACTCGCATAGAATTTTTTGAACACAGGGAGGGGAGGGGATCCCCTCCCTTTTTCAGGTGCCGGGCGAGGTTCGTGGTCGAGGTGGCAACCCTAAAGTGGGCAAAGAAAAATATTTACTTGGAAAATGTTATTGGGGGATGAGGGACCATGGCCCCATAGTATGATTCCATTTGTTTTGAACTTTTTTGTTGCTTTGATAAAGACACATTAATTTGTAATTGTGAAATTTGTGTAAAAAATTTTTCATAGAAAATCCAAAACGGGGGGTTGGTTTTGTATGGCAGCCCCATGACTCCATGGTCCGATTTGATCCATTTTTACATATGTTTTGTGTCATTAATAGAAATACATTTGTGTGAAATTTGGCTGAAATTGGTACACATATAAGACAGTTTTTCTTAGATGAACTTAAATTGTGGGGCTATGTTTGTATGGCAGCCCCATGACGCAGTGATCCAATTTCGGCGATTCAAACATACAAACAGCCTGCAACAATAATAAGTACGTGTGCAAAATTTCAGCTTGCTAGCTTCAGTACTCGCCGAGTAAAACGCGTCGCAACAGACAGACAGACAGACAGACAGACAGACAGACAGACAGACGGACATCGCCCAATCGACTCCCCAAGCCATGCTGATCATATATGTATACTTTTTATATGGTCGGAGATGCTTCCTTCAATGCGTTACAAACTTCATGACAAAGTTAATATACCCTTTCACTCTATGAGCGAAGGGTATAAAAATATATAATAATTGATGTTCATAAAATAACGAATTTCCTGGGATAGGTTTCGTTTGTGCCGGGACTGGGTAAATTTTGTATGGATCGTGACCATTCTTCTTTGACGTAACCATGCCAAGTAAACACATTCATATATTCGATTGAAAACAGCCACAGAACAATGTTCAAACTTTGTGTCTTTTCTATACGATAAGACTAACCGTTCGACGGGTACAAGATAAGACGTAAGAGTTTTCGGGTACGCGATAATCAATTAAAGCAATCAAATCGAACACTGCCGCAACTTTTTTTAGGGTACAGTGTAAGAAGGTTGTAGTGCACTGCATATTTCTATAAATTTGCGCATGTCAATGATTTTATCTTTAGAGTAAGTATAGGCATGGAGAGGCAAAATGTTGAATTTCACGTTGGTTTCTTCCGTTTACGGTTTTACATAATAAGCAAAGATGCCGCGACATTTTGATATAGTGCTCGAAAATTGCAGCAAGATTATAGTGCCGTTATTCTCTATCATTTTTAAGCCCTTCCTTACATAATTCTAATGCCTTTTCTAAGGCAACAACATGATATCAGGTGTGAGCAGACAGCACCAAATTCGTGCGTTGGTGTGGGCATCACTTAACTTGCAAACACTGATAAGTACGACCATGAAACTTACAGCAGATGTGGGCACCAAGTTGTTCTGCAAATGTACCAAATTTCAGATTCGCCAGGTTCCCGAGTTATCGAGAGTCTAAAATGGCGAATAAAAGTTTGATTGCCTAGTTTACTACACTACTCAATGTACGAGTGCCATGTTTACCTTTCAAATCGCATCTTAAAGGTTTGTGTTCGTAGAGACGACTCATGGGATCAGCGATCGTAGTTTTGCATCCAATTTCGAGCCGTATTTAAATATTTTTTGAATGGTTCTAGTTTCCTAGTATCGACTATGGTCTAAAGGAACATGTCTGTATAGAAAATTTATCCATATAGTGCTCAAAACCGGTGGTTTCACTTCAATCGCTGAGCGATGATCCCATGAGTCGTCTCTACGAACACAAACCTTTAGACAGCAGCAACTTTCGAAAGGTGATAGCGAGAACTTTAAATTTTAACCGGGACGGGAGGGGACACCTCGGTTATTAATGACTATGCTATTCTAATAATTTAAATAATTTTAGAATTTTTGCATGCAAAAGCACAAAAGTGCGGTTTGGACGGTGTGTCTTCATCTTAAGAATCACATAAAATAAATCATTAATCACCTTCAATTTATTGAACAAATACCTATTTGTGCTTTTTGTTAGCTTCGATTAACAAAAAAATATATTTCTTGATATACACAAAAGCTGCGTTTATTTTGTATCAGGTACAGGACAGAGCAGCACAACTTGCATAGAAATTTTAGAGTTGTGTTTTAATAGGACAACTCGTAATCGTCTTTATGATCGAATTTCTATGGGGCTTGTTCTGTTATGTCCTGTACTGGATAGAAAAAAAACACCTAATGTACATAATTAAAGATTTTTTTACTGCAAGTTTACTCTCCATAGTTAACTAGCAGTACAAGAGTATTTAGTACATCTCACATTTAATCTAATCACGAATAGGTATTAACTTATACACAGAGGGCAAGATTACAAGATTCGGCACAGCAAAGTCTTGGAAATTTTGATTAAATTAAAATGCTTTTAACGCTCGATATGTACGGTAGAGAACCTATAGTTTTTGTGATTTTGTTCAGTGCTTGTGTGTATGCAAGTGATTGCAATGGTCAAGTGAATCCGAAATTTCTTCAACCCCGAGACGAAAAATCGTTTGAGGGAAATCCACTCTACGAGAATGTTAGTAAAGATGGTGAAACGCCACCCATGATTGAAATCGATCCTGTCTGGGTTCCACCAGCAACGGAAGACGATAAAGATGATCCATTCTATCAAGAAGTTCCGCCTCTAATTGCAATCGATCCGATCTGGGTGCCACCATCAACGGAAGACGATAAAGATGATCCATTCTATCAAGAAGTTCCACCTCTTATTGCCATCGATCCTATCTGGGTGCCACCATCAAATGGAGATACTGGCGACGTAGTAAATCCACCTTCGATTGAGGTAGATCCTGTGTGGATATCAGATTCGTTAAAACATGATCCGGAAGATGAAATCAAGACCCCCTCTCGGCGAGAAGGAAGTGAGTAGCACACTTTGTTAATTTTACCAATTAGGCTGAAATTTTATTCATATTCAAGCTTGCACGATTGGAACGAAAAACAGCAATGAACTATCTATGGATCAACCGATTTTAGTCGATCCATACTCCGGAAGGATCATACAACCTTCGCCAACTGGAGTTATTGAACTACCCGCGGGTGATATAATGACAATGTACTGCACAGGATCGTTTATTCCGCCGCTCAGTGGGAAGAAATTGACGGCAACATGCGTTGAAGGCAAAGTGTTCGAAGTAGACGGACGAAATTTTGAGATCACACAAATTCACTGTTCGGGAATGGCGGCACATTTGCTAAGGAAAACCACCCGAAGATGCTACGATTATTCTGTAATTGTTGAAATTGGCTTTGCAGTAGTTGATGACTTCTTTCCGCTCCTGGAAATCTGCCACAATGAGAAGAAACAGGTTACTCATTACAGTCACTATCAAATGGGACCTTACAATACTGGTTACCAGAGTGGTATTCCGCGACCGCTATTCATGACTGGAGGCTTTTTCAACGGGGCTGATGTCAATACGTTGTATACGCAAGTGCAACAAAAGCGAATGGTCGACACCATTCTAGGATATGACTCATCGAAGTATTTCGACACTTCCCGGGATGTGTACATGGCTCGTGGTCATATGTGTGCGAAAGTGGATTTTGTCTATGCTCCGGCACAATGGGCAACGTTTTACTTCCTCAACACGGCACCACAATGGCAAACCTTTAACGGCGGTAACTGGGAAAGGGTGGAAAATGGCGTTCGTACAATGGTGGGAGATCGTAATGTTCATTTGGATGTCTATACGGGAACATGGGGTGTCATGACTCTTCCCGATATAAATGGCGTTCAAAAGGAACTTTATTTGGCTTTCGACGAAAATGGCAATGGACTTATCCCGGTTCCGAAAATTTACTATCGAGTGATCATTGATTTGGATACAAGATTGGGTATTGTACTGATCGGAGTGAATAATATTCACGCAACAATGGAGGAACTTGAGGAGGAATATATTATCTGCACAGATGTTGGCGATCAACTTGACTGGGTTCCGTGGGATAAGAATAATCTGCTGAAAGGATATTCGTATGCTTGCGAAGTTAATGAATTTGCTGCGAAAATTGGAGAACTGCCACCGTTGGAAGTTAGTGGTTTGTTCCTGTGAATTGACTAACTGTTATCTATGCCAAAATAAATTTGCTGTTGTGATCGATAAATGTTATGAAGTTTTTTTATAGTCTACTTGACGTGATAATAAAGATGTTGCGTCGTATCAAGTAAGATTCGCTTATCGAATTGTTGATAATATGATTTCAAAATTTCATTAAGATTTACTGAGAGCGGCACTAAAACAAAGACGTACAAGTAACGTACTTATCGTGTCATTTTAAGAAGTTAGTTTGATTTGAAATCTAAAAGCGAATTTAATTGTGTCAGATAGAAGTCTAGATAACACGCCAACCTTAAGCTGGATTTTCTTCTGCAATGACAGCCGTTATGTGATAAAACTGTTGATATTCAAATCTAAGTTTACGTTTCGTATTGAAATGGTTCTTATCTCTAGCCATTATTTACCTGTTAAGCACAGAACAGATTGTTTTATATAAACTAATAAAAGCAAGAATTTTGAGAGCTTTTTTTATACCGAGAGATCAAATCAAACTCATTGATTAAACGCCACCAATGTCAAATATAGAACTTTTTCAGTGTTTGGGAAAGCGCGTAGTTCATACCTATTAACCCTGCGACATAGAAGATGGGTTAAATTGACCCAAGACTTTTAATTTCTAAATATTTCTGCCTGTATACATGCTGAGTTGCTTAAGCCCTCAGTTGCTCGAGATCAGTGGCGGAACAACTTCACTCGGGGCCCTCCCGCCAACTTCTGGAGTGGGCCCCCTAAACTTAGAGAAAATCGTTCGAAAAAACCCTTAAATCAACTCTTTTTTAAACTTGACTTTCATGTTGCAGTGTTTCTACTCAAATTAATTCATATCTACTCCTTGTTTCAGCTTTAAATTTAATTTAAATCCTTCAATTTTATGAATGTTTGTTCTTAATAATTCAATAGAGCAATGGCAGGACTCCATTCAAACCATAGGTGGCATCAGCCCACCGTCCTAATAACCGTGAATACGAGTATAGCGCAAGCAAGATTAAATATTTTAGTTTCCAACATACCGTACTAACTACTTAGTTTGAACTAAGTTTAGTATCACTCACGAACTATTTTGGTCGTGTTTGACAGTTCATGGCAAAGTGGATTGGAATTTAGTCCGGTATAAACACTCCATAGAAAAGGTACAATCTCCAAAAATGTTTTAAGATAGTTTATTTGCAGACGGACCAAAAGGATCGTTTTGGCCATATGGTACTTGCAAGGAAAAGGGTGGGTCCCATTATAAACCGCGGGTACTGTTACAACAAATAGCACAGCCATACCAGGAGCACATTTATGGAAGCTTATAAGGTGTTTATAGAGCCGAAAGCGGACTTCTTATTTTAGATAAATTTGGTGTAAATTAAGCGGACAATTTTAAAAGTTGAACTTATTTTTTTCACAAAAGCAACTACACAAAATGATGTGTTTGGATTGTATACCTTTATTTATTAAATGCACTGATTTCGAGCTATTTTCATGCGAATTATGAAAGAAGCCCAAGTTTCCGTGCACTATGGAAGATTATGAAAATACAGAGACACTTTTTTTCAACCATTTTTGGTGAAAATTTGAAAATCCGGATTGTATTATGAACTTTCAAAAATTTTAGACAATATGAAATTGTTCGAGTCTAGAGGCATATCTCAAGAACCTGGCAAAAGATTAACAATAAATTTACCATTTGTTTTTACTTCGAAAAGTGTATCTATATCTCTTCTTGTCTACAAATAAAATATCTACGTCGGAGTATTGTTTTTCGCAGTCGTTCTGTTTTTATGGTTCGAGAAATCTTTCATCTGGCTTTGGGCCCCTAAATCTCGTGGGCCCCCCCGCCACGCGGACCCTGCGGGCCCTTATGCGCCGCCCCTGCTCGAGATATAAACGTCTTTTGTCCAGGAAAAGTTCTAGAGATACCTATGTATGTGTGTTGGAATTTAAAAACAGGTGAATATTATTTCATCTATCCCCTAAGTCCACGTAACTATATTTCAATCAATAAAGAATTTATAAATATTCTGACGATGCTACTTTGCTAAGATGAAAGTGACAAGCATACCATCTACGAGGTTACTGTCTAAGGGTCACCTAGCCTAGTGGCTTTATACCCTGGTCCTAGCTTATGCGGTTTGGACCTCCAGCTTGTTTACTGACCCGGATCTGTAGTCAGATGGGGATTTCTCCATCCGGTGAATGCATTCACCTTCAGGAACCCAACCCCGGGGCTGCATCACCAGCTCGATGTCTTGCTTAACAACCGACAGCCCCCTCGAGACCAACTCCAAGATGGGAAGGGACCATGGTCCCCTGGGCTCACCCATCCCCGAGGTACACTATTCGCTATGGACTTCTCCATAGCAGGTGTGATCCTCCTTCGGCCCCCTATTGGTTAAGCCTTACGGCGAATTCGGGCATGCACACCCCAGGCTCGTTGGACCTGTGACTCCGCGTCTGTGCAGACAACGAAGCGCTGCTTTTCACATCCAGGCGGCCCCTTCAGTTTACTAGTCAGCAATGCGACTCAGGCAGTGTGGTCATCAATCCACAAACTAGCTAGATATAGGCGCGTAGGCATTTTCCACCAAGGCCGTTCTCCCTAGCTAGCCCCTTCTCGACTCGGGTCATGCGGAGCCGTCACCTCCGAAGCTCACACGACTTCCGTATGATGCACCCCCCCACCAGGGGACATCAAAATCGTGCTAGGCCTTTAGTGCTTCCCTCCCGCAAACTATGGGGGGAGGTAGGCACGCCAAGAGCCACCCGTGCATAACTCAGGAGCACGGGACCGTTAACGCCCGAATGGTCTTTGTACAGATCCTCGCCATGGCGTATCAACTGTACCAGGGGCCCCCTTGCGCTACTAGGTCCGTGGTGTCGTAAGTCACCAAAGATCCCTGTCCGACTACAAACAGCCTTCCAAGCTGAGTGTCACACGGACACAGACCCCCCTGCGGGGAGATGAAAGTGACAGACGAAACAAACAAACAAAGTGGAATATGCAGTCCGAGATACAAAAATTGCACTGAAAATACGCTCTAAAAGGCTGATATTAGAGGCCAGTTTATTGTAATCAGAATGCAGAAGATAATCATTCTCATCTCCATTTTTAAAATTTGACTCTAAAATTAGCAAAAACGAGACCGAGGCTAATTTCGGGCGCAGCCGAAATTTGAATACCCTTCACTCTCCTCGGGCTAAAAGTTTTTTGAGGTGAACCTATGACTTGTGTTTAATCCTTCCCAATTATTTTCCTTCTGTTTTCGCATATTTGATATTGACAAATTCTGTGGCGTCGATAAAACAATAATTTGAAAACTTTATTGGGGGGATTCGGGAGCATGGCCTCATAGTACGATACCATTTGTTTTACTTTTTTTTGTTTTGATAAAGACGTATTAAGGTTTTTTGAAATTGGTGTAGAAAACATGTTTCTTAGAAGATCAATTTGGGCGGTTGGCATTGTATGACAGCCCCATGACCCCACAGTCCGATTCCATCCCTTCTTACATATGTTTTGTGGCATCAATAGAAACACATTTGTGTGAAATTTGGTTAAAATTGGTGCACAAATCAAAAAGTTTGTCTTAGAAGAACCTAATTTGGAGGGTTAGGTTTGTATGGCAGCCCCATGACCCCATGATCCGATTTGATCCATTATTACATATGTTTTGTGTTATCAATAGAAACACATTCGTGTGAAATTTGGTTGAAATTGGTGCACACATGAAAAAGTTTTTCTTAGAAAAACCAAATTGGGGGAGTTAGGTTTGTATGGCAGCCCCATGACCCCGTGGTCCGATTTGAGCGATTCAAACATACAAACTGCCTGCAATTAAAAGAAGCATGTGTGCAAAATTTCAGCTCGATAGCTTTTAAATTGGCCGAGTAAAACGCGTAGCAACAGACGGACAGACGGACAGACAGACAGACGGACAGACAGACAGACGGACATCGCCCAATCGACTCAGCTCGTCATGCTGATCATATATATACATATTTTATATGGTCGGAGATGCTTCCTTCAATGCGTTACAAACTTCATGACAAAGTTAATATACCCTTTACTCTACGAGTGAAGGGTATAAAAACGAGACCGAGGCTAATTTCGGGCGCGGTCGAAATTTGGATACCCTTTGCTCTCCTTGGGCTAAAAGTTGCAATGAGAGACATGACTTGTATCTAACCCCCACCCCCTATTCTAATCCTTCTGTCTTTACAAAAGTTCGGTTGCGTCGACAAAACAATATATTATTTGTGTGAGGTTTGGTTGGAATAAGTGGGCAAATAAAAATATTTACTCTGCAAATTTTATTGGGGGATGCGGGAGCATGGCTCCATAGTACGATTCCATTTGTTTTGACCTTTTTTGTTGCTTTGATAAAGACGCATTAATTGAAAGTTTTGTGAAATTGGTGTACAAAAAAAATGGGGTGTTGGGCTTGTGTAGCAGCCCGATGACCCCATGTTCCGATTTGATCCATTCTCGCATATGTTTTAAGTCATCAATAGAAATACATTCGTGTGAGATTTGGTTAAAATTGGTGAACAAATCAAAAAAATTATTAGAAGAACCTAATTTGGGAGGTTGGGTTTGTAAGGCAGCCCCATGACCCCATGGTCCGATTTTACCGATTCAAACAAACAAACTGCCTGCAGCAAAAAGAAGCATTTGTGCAAAAT
Organism: Microchrysa polita; assembly: GCA_949715475.1. Taxonomy (NCBI): domain Eukaryota; kingdom Metazoa; phylum Arthropoda; class Insecta; order Diptera; family Stratiomyidae; genus Microchrysa; species Microchrysa polita. The sequence continues at coordinate 133,571,473 of OX454416.1, read as the reverse complement.
GTCAGCTTCACAGCTTTTAAATTGGCCGAGTAAAACGCGTCGCAACAGACAAACAGACGGACAGACTGACATGGCCCAATCGACTCCCCAAGTCATGCTGATCATATATGTATTCTTTTTATATGGTCAGAGATGCTTCCTTCAATGCGTTACAAACTTCATGACTAAGTTAATACACCCTTTCAATCTATGAGCGAAGGGTATAAAAAAAGAAATAACATGCGTGGCATAGTCCACCAGTAAACTAGGGCCGCAGATGTGTGAGTGACATCTAATTTCCAAGATCTAAACTGCTGTTTTGTTGAGGTGTTGAGATCAACAGCACGCACAGCAATGTTATTTATCCCCATAAATAGATACTTGTTTACAATCTGAGCGACGTCATAGTCCGTCACGTAGGTCATGAGTTCGAAAAACACCATAAAATGAATTCGTTCACGGTGAGTTTGGCCAGGCACACAAGCCAGGCTACTGAAATTTGCTAACAATGCGACCGGAAATTTTAATTCCTAAGAAAATCATGATGTTGAAAAAATTTTGGACTTGCCCCGCCCCCCTGACCGAAATCCTGGCTACGCCCATGGGATGAAGGCATTAATTAATTTCGGGCAGAAAGGTGGCTAAAACTAAAATGTGTTTGTGATGTGGAACAAATGCATGTACCAGTAAAGCTTAATAAGCTAAAAGGCAAAAATAGGGTACTTCGACTGAAGTTCCCATGCCTACAAAATTGACCATCCAGGTGATTTCCCCCTCCAAATACAGGATTTCCAGAATCTTGGGGAGACTCTTTTTTTGGCGACAATCCCATATTTTCATGCGTTTCATTTCATGGCTTCTAGTGGAATTTAACTTCATTCCATCATTTTAGTGACAAATCACGTTAAATGTTGTATACAGGGTGTCCCGCGACTCTTGGTACATACGATAATGGGTGATAGTACAGCTCATTTGGGTACAATTAATGTTCTACATGACCCCTCTATCTTTAACCGTTATAAAGTTATAGCATTTTTTGTTAGTAGTGTCAGAAACCTCGACCTGCAGAGCAAAATCACTATTTGCCACACTCCCAAATATTTGATCCAAGATTTGACTTTACTTTCTGAAACTCCACAAAATTCTACATAAAATAACTGTTTTTTTTTTAGTAAAAAACGAAAAAAAAACACGATACCGAGGTTAATTTCGGGCGACATGAAAATTGTCATTTCGGTCTACTGCCAGACATCACCCGCCATCAGCGAAACAACCACTTTGTGGAGCTGCAGCGTGAGAATGGGTGTGACTAGGGGGAAATGACTTCGGAATCGTCAATAGGGAGTCGACACCTTTCATTTGCCACCAATTTCGTTCGGCGACATGAATATTGTCATTTCCGTATACTGCCAAACATCATACCCGCAAAGCAGCGATACAGCCACTTTGGGAAGATGCAGCTGGATGCAGCGAGTAGGGGGAAAATGAGGGAATCGTTAGTAGGAAGACACCTTTCGATTGCTTTTTAATTTCGTTTGGCAAGACGTGAGTTTTAATTTCGGTCTGCTGCCAGACAGACATCTTCCGCCAAGCAGCGAAAATCGTGTTTTTGTAATAATTGTATTTTCGATTAATCGTATTTTCGATTATTTTTCGATTATTTCTCGATAATTTTTCGATTATTTTAATAATCGATCAATCGTATAATCGAAACAAAAATAATCGATTAATCGCTTATTGAAAATAATCGATTACAGTACGATTAATCGAATAGGCCTAGATGTATAAAAAATCATTCTCGACTGTCCTTTCTTACAATTTGGTTCTAAAATTTGCCTAACAATGTTTTCGCGACCGACAATTTCAACTCCTAAGAAAATAATTACAAATCTTGAAAAAATTTCGGGCTCATCAATGACATTAGGATGAATCCTTCTTTTTAGTAACTGATTGAATCATTCCGTTTCTGAATCAATTCGTGAATTCGATTAGACATCGAGTGAACTAGATTTCGCAGGATATCTGGATAAATTTTTCGCCATTCGAATGAGATCGCCTTTTGCAATTCTAAAACATCAGAAAACTGACACCCATTTGCATAAACCCTTGCGACTAGTATCCTCCATAGACTCTCAATTTGGTTGAGGTCAGGGCTTCTGGCCGGCCAATCCAAAATCGGTACTGCCTTTCTTTGAAACCATTCCTTAACCACACTGGCCGCGTTGTTTTGCTGGAAAATGAAATTTGGTCCAATAATATTTTCTGCGACATCAACCATAACATTTTCCAGCAGATCGATGTATCGTTCAGAACTTATTCGAGTTATTATTTAAAAACGCGATCGGGGTCCTACCACTCGCGGAGAAGCCAGTCCAAACCATCACACTACCGCTACCGGAATGACGGCTCATTGCAGTCTCATTTTCCTTGCGTAAATCGCGCCAATAATACTGACATCCATGAGGACAATCCAAATTAAACATTTTTTTTGTCGCTGAACAAAATTTTATTCCCCTCTGTGGTCCAATGCATGTGATCTCTGGCAAATCCCATTCGTTTCGCTTTATCGTGCGCCATTCCCATTAGTGAAGGTTTACATAACCGTTTGGAGTATCGCAAGTGCTCAAAATTTGTCGAATACGCCGAGTTGTCACTAGGACACTTAGATAGCCTTTATGTGGCTCGAATTCATACCATTCCAGGTCGCTTTTCGAAAGATGGCTCGAGCGGTCCGATCATTCACTTTGCAATTCAGTCCATATTTACCTCTGTTTCCATAATTATTCCCTAAATTGGCCAAATTATTAATAACATTTACGAAACGACGGATTCTCCCCGCAATTTCGCGGTTACTCAGTTGCATTTTTTTGAATGCGTTAATTTTCGCAATTTATTCTGCAGAACGCTTTCTTCTTCCCATCTTCTAAAAAAGTCATTAATTGTAAGTCATTAATTATTGCAAGTTCAGTCCGGATCTCTTAGGGTGGCCATACATTGGATTCCGTGTATTCCGCCCTAAGATTGTATTCCAGGAATTCAACAAAATTACTTTTGCCCAGCTGTATTTTTTTATTTGTTGTTTCTTTGGACTCCTTGTGTGTCCGCCTTGTCAATTAAATTAAATGTATTTCTTGACATTCGCCCATACGAAGCAAATTTCTAGAATACAAGGCCATCAAAACAAAACTTATGAAAATAAAACAAAAATTATCCAAATCATCTTAATTCTTAATAACAAGTCACCAGCATGAATAATCACTAAACTTTGGCAATATTCATAAAACTTTTCGTATCCTAATTTAATTCATATGAAATATAACCTCCGCAAAACCGCACAATCTCAGCCAGCCAGCAAGAAAATCCCACGAGCCTTTATTGTTAAAACATCGAAATCATCTATCACCAAACAAATTGAAACAATGTTTGCTATACCTACGCGTACAGTCAAATGCCATTATCTGGAATGCTTCTGTTAGACAGCAACTTTTTCTTCCGTTTATTTGCACGTCGCAAACAGCCTTTCTAGTTTCGACACTCGTATTTTGCTCGATAGTCAGGACTAACAAGATATCTCAATTTCAGCCCGTTTCGGCCGTCAGCCTTATTGCTATCAAAACAATGTACATACACATACTCCTTAAATCGTTAGCAGGACAAGAGATTGGATAAAGGTGCTTTGCTACGGCTATTTGTTATAATAACTTATAATACGAATAGGTCCGAGTAACAACAGTAGGCCCAACCAAGAAGGACAATGATGAAGAATGGAAGTTGTTAGCGCCCGTAAAGAGCCTTACAATATTGTCGGAAGAGAAAGTTTTTATCGTTGTATTTCGCCCCATAAAGAATGAAGGTGAAATAAAATCTTAAAAGAACCGTCATCAATAAATCGCGATGACAACAAAGCGATTCTTATCGCCTGAAAGTAACTCGCACTTTAAAGGAAAATGTTATAGGGAAAAACTGTGAACATGATGAAGAACAAAGTGAATCGATAGGGAGACATCCGACCGTGTCTTTGAAAAGATAAAACTTGGGCACCTTAAATGCTTGGGGTTTTTATTTATTGCTTGATTTGCACACTACACAAACGATAAGTGCATGATGTAACCGATAGATTTATTTAATGGTCAAGCGTATTGTTCCATAGAATCACCTAAGTGAATACAATACAGCTATCTTTTATGTTTGGTATTTTCTCTTAAATATTGTATTTCAATTCTGTCTTCTTCTTTGCCTCGTTACACCGCTCCATGGCATGGCGCCGCGTTGCTAGGTGTGGGCACATCAAGGAGATTATAATACATGGAGTAATCACGAAGCAATTTGGTTGAAGCCAAAACGAGAGAAAAATGCGTTTGTAGTTGTGCTGCTATTAGAATTTAGCCATAGTCGTCCCATGATTCGGATAAAAATTTGGGAGCTTTTGTGCATAATAAGTATCGATAGTGTTATTGTTATTGACTTAGCGCTGTTAGTAGTTGTTTTCCTACGGCGACGGCTGGTGAGATATAAAATAAAATATTATGTACGACAAGCAGAAAGTTTGTGCTTCCTTATTGAGTTCAGTATCACAGAATGTACTTATGCATTATTGAAATTGCAATACAATATGGTACAACTTCCACCGAGAGCCAGGCTTAACACAACTTGCCCGTAGTGTGGCTCTAACATCTGGGTAAACTTTTTGAACATTAAGGTCACTTTTCCAAATTAAACCGCATCCACATAGACTGCAAAATGCCAGGAAAATGATATATGTAGTTAGAATATCATTTTGAAAGCTTTAATACATTTAATTATCAAAATCGAACAGTGTGTTTGTATTAATGTTAGGTTATACGATAATTTTATATTTTCCCACAAAAACAAACAAAAGTCGCCAAACACTGTTGTCACTCTCACTGTTGTAGGTACAAACATAACACCGTTTTCGTTTTTTTTTTTCAATTTGATTTATTACTTATAGTCCTTTTTCAAGTTCCACAATATTTCTCCTACTTTCTTTAAAATATCACAACAACAATTCGTCGACAAATTTGAAATTCAAAGATATTCCCGAAAGTATAAGTAATGTCATGATTGTGAAAGACCCTAAATGAGTATAGTATACAGTGTAGTCAATGGCTGCATTCAGCTAACGGAAAATGGAGCAGAAAAGTGATACTTCTGATTCTCATTGCGTATTAAGGCCATTCAGCGGAAAAAGAGGTCGGTGTGGCGGGTCATTCTTGTAGCATTTCCAGTGAATTTCGTTCGCTGAATGCAGCCATTATGTGATTTGATATTGCAAAATGTTGTGGGGATTTTTTTTTTGCGCTACCACGAATATTTCTTTGCAAAACAGGGCCAAAACCGCAAAAAAAAAACAAAAAACTCCACATTTTTGTGACAAGCTCTCCATGAACATGTTAAGCAGGATAGACCTCGAGAGTGAAATTTTGTCCGCTGCGATTTTCTCAATGAAAATGTATGCGTACTGTCGTGGAATATATGGCAAATACTGGAGATTTCCATAAGCGACAATCCAGAAATGGTTCCATAATTTTTCTCGGCCATTTTATGTATTATTTTTCGATTCCCTGATCATCAGATATTTTTCACGATTAAATCACCGGTGAACCGAAAAAAATACATAAAATGGCCGGGAAAAATGCTGAAACCATTTTCGGACTTTAGCTGATGGAATTTCCCAGCATTTGTCACATATTCCACGATAGTAAGCATACATTTTTATTTAGAAAATCCCAGCGGACAAAAATTTCACTCTCGAGGTCTATCCATCCCTTTAGAGATAGCATGATCAGGTCCAATGCGACATTGATCGTCAAAATGCGTTAAGCGGTATCGTTAAAATTAATACTTATTTTTTCGACGTTTTTTTTTGCGATTTTGACCCTTTTTACAACGAAATTTTGTCCGGATTCTGTTTGAGCTCAGCACCCCAAAATACATAAACAATACAAATGCAACTTTCGCGACCACTTACATCGAGAGCAAACAATTCGTACCCCGCATATAGGAATCGTGTATTTGGAGTATGTTATGAAAACATTTACCATCAAATCTAATAAAATTTGAAATTTCACTTTAAATTCAACCACCAAATTCAAATTCTAGCCCCAATCGGAAGTATTCTAAACATGTTCCACCACTGGCATGCATATGTCATATCCACCAGTTTTCACTTAATTTTGCAAAGTTTTGAATCAAAATTAATGAATTTTAGTCTAATTTTTTTTAATATGTCAGAAACTTAACTAAGAACGTTATTTTGCACAGCGTTTTGATGGATTTTACGGTCAATCACCAGGAAACACGAAATAAAATTCGAGCCAATAAGAGTCCCGGAAATTGGTTGGATTTCACTTCGAATGCAAATCACGCAAAAACCACACAATACATCAGTCTAAAAACCATTGCATTCTTTCAAGAACAATATTCACTGTAAATCGTAATTTAACACGAACTTCGAATTTGCGGTCACATTGCAAGAACTAGACTTGAAATTCATATTTCGTCTAATTTTTGCGACATGGCAACTACTTTTGCATTCTTCGAATGCAAATCGTCCAAAATATACACTTATTTGAATACAAGCACTTAGCACAACACTTTGACTAATGTATCCACTATATCCCGGCTTCAAAAACACCAATTTTCACAAATAATTTTCAATTTTGTAACTTTACTTTCTTCAGCTGTCAAATCCATCATGGCGAGACCGAGAATCATATGTTCACTTCTTTCTCCTGCTCTCAGATAAAAAGTGTGCAGGGTTGTAAGAAAAATGTTCGCTTATTATTTGTGGGGTATGGGGGTTTAATATGGCCAGATTGCGTAATCAGTGGTGTGGTGAATTTAAAAATATATGAAATTTGACAACTCAAATTAAGTAGTTTGCACAGATTACGTAATCTGGCCGTAAGTGTGAACAACTCCTAAGTCAGCTAATTTGGTGAAAATTGATAGGGTGTGTTCAAAGCGTTGTTTGTTACAATTGTAGAAAATAGTTCTGGGTTAAAAATCAGTCGTTTGTTTTCTTCTATTATTATCTTTGAAATGGAATATTCTTCGAACAGCCGTTGTATAAGCTTTGAAGTTCAACCGTGTACGAAAAAGCATTTAATTACTGAAAATATTTTGTCAGTCAAGTGCACATTAAATAAGCCTCAAAGTACGCGTTTTAAATTTTTCTTCACAAGTGTCAAAATTTGACAGTGAATTTGAACTCGACCCGATTATTACGCGTACATAAAAATCAGGAAACTTTTTTCATAAAAATGCCTCTTACCTAATTTTCAAACATGTTTGTAGCATTCAAATCATTTCGTAGCCAATTAGGTCGTCGAAGTACTCAAAAACAGAAAAGAACCAAATTACTTTTATTTGAAATGGAAACTTTAAATTACATCCGCAAGTTCAATGAATTGGAAAAAGTGCACTATCAACTTTATCACGGCTTTTCAGATTTAAAAAGCAAATTAAAGCTCGAGCTCTCAGGCTCATGCCATCTTGATAAGCTTGAACTGAAGCTTAATGCAGTTTTATCGGAAAAAGCATCAATACGCTGTTTGTTTGAGATGCCCAATACCACTTTACAAGAAATTAATCAAATTGAAAGAAAGGAACTCATGGAGTAAGTAGCTATTTTTATAAGAACGTTGAATTTTTAATGTCTCATCCTGAATTTTGATAACTGCAGCGAATTAATAAAAAACACCACTTACAACCAAATCGGTCGCGACAAACTTGATCAATTTGAGTCGAAGGATCTGTCCAACTTCTATCTTAATTTGAAAACAGCGCAAGAGGACATTGATTTACTTATTCAAATAAATGGTTTAGTGCAAAATATGTGAGTTGAATGCATTCAAAATTCATGTTGATACTAAAATGGTTCAAATATTATTGTCTGAATTTAAGGTTTACTGATATTCAAATTCGCAATGAACTTGGCCGATTGTCTAAAGATGATTTCGAAACTATCGCTGATATTGAGGAACAATTGATGGCTTCATCTGAAGCGCTTGAATTGCACCAAAACATAATCAGTGCATTAATGTTTAAAAATAATTAGAATTATGCAAAAAAAAAACATAAAGGTTAAAAGATTCATTAACATTATAGGTAAACTATGAACATAATTTAAAATAAATAAAAAATCCTGTTGCTTTGAACTACAATTCGATCAGCTGTATGCATTTTTCAGCTAAAACATAATTTCTGATTTCATACATTAAGCAACAATCTCTCTTAGCATAACTCCATCGTGGAATTTAATTAACTTTTAAGATTAAATAAATTATAATCACGTCAAAGACATGTAGGATGACACTCGGTTCTCTACCATCACGGTCGAGACGCGGTTGGTTTCCCAAGAGCAGAGACTGCAGCAAAAGGATGGTGTCTCTGATATTATGTAGAGTAGACCATCTACACAGCATCAGAGACTATCCGTTTGTTATAGTTTCGCTGAAACTAATTTGCAACTTAATCCAAAATTGAAAGTTGAAGAAACTGCGAACAAATCGTTTTCTCGCCATCATCGTCTTCATTGAAATGCATCAAAAGTTTGGATGCTGTTCGCGGACAAGTTTGAAATCCAATGAATGACATTGTGGAAAATGGATATTGTAGTGAACAATTTTTAAAGGACACATTTCATTATTCTACGGTATTTAAATAAGTTTATTTATAAATACTCTTGAATTGTCCAAGAATTTTCTGAAATTTTAGAATGCTGTTGGTCAAAATACTTTAGAACTAAGGGCACAAGGCACGATTAAGATTTTCCAGTGCTATTACATTCATAGTGCAGTGCATAATTGGGGGGGGGGGGGGAACAGCCCCAAAACCATAGAAAAATTAAGAAATTTGAACAAATCAAAAGTAAGAAGCGACTAAGACTATTTTTACACGACGGAACAAGTACGGGTTTTCGGACCTCTGTAGCTCAAACCGTGGTTGGTCATGAGAGTTCAAATTTGGTGAAGGTTGTCGCTCGTGCCGTCTTACAAAGTGTAGAAAATTTCATGAAGAGACATAAAAAACACCGGAGATATAAGAAATTGAAAATTTAATTTTTTTAAAAATCTTGTTCTCGTTGTTCTTGTGGTTTATTGACAGGGAATTCTGATGAGTAAATTTTAACAATATTTGGCAAGTAGGTTAATTGTTGGAAGTACCACTCGGTTTGATCCTGCTGTGGTATTGGGTCGAGGTAAAAGGGCACTCTTAATTATAAAGCGACTGAAACAGGAAATGATCCTGATGGCTATCTCTGATTCCTGGTCATCAGACCACAGCCTTTTACAACACAGTTGTTTTTGTCAGATTACATTTTACTGCATGTAACCTTCTTCGGAAAATCCATATTTGAAACCTGCTTTACTCTACTCAAAAACTCTTCTTAAAATAAGAAAACTCGGACCATTGTGCCTGTCTAGACACTTTCAATTTTTGTTCGTCTTCATCATTTTGACAATTGAAACTTGAGATGTCTGCGCTATTGAAGAAACGCATTCATTCTTGAACGCGATTTCCAATGTTAAATATTAAGAAATCATCATCTATTCATACTCTTTTAATGAAAGAATTTATAATTTACCCGTCCTGACCAAAGCCGCGACACATATTTAACGATAAATAATGAACAGAGATAGAATGAGGCATTGATCTCTTCTGTTCACTTGACGCAATCAATGACAAGTTCAATGTTGAAAGTGGCTATAACGAAATAGTGCAGATTATATTGACACACACCAATCATAAAATGGAGCTTCAAAATACGAATATCCGAATAGTTCGCCTCTGAAACCCACGTGTATTTTAGAGCTAAGGGCGTATTTTGGTCTACTAATTTTGTCTGGAGCACTGAAAAATAATCACTTATCGGCTGAAAAAATGTATGACCCGAAACTGGGTAAAAGATGCGATAAATATTGTAGGAAAATATGAACACGTCGAAATTACGTGTTGTTAGTAATAACGCCCTAACCAGTCATGTCAGTATTCCAGGGTTAACTGCACTCTTCGTACTCATGCAATATTGTATCAACGATGATAAAAATATGCCAAGATCAGGCACTCCTTATAAGTGACTCTATAGCCCATCTTTCTAAATGTGTTGAATTTCTTCTATCTGTGCACATTAAAGTTGTGAGAAATTGCGAAACAGAGACTCAACAGTTTAAATGATGGGTGTAAAAATGAAAGAGAAGAAAAACGAAACTGAACGCAAACTGGATGAAAGAATTCAGTTCAGTGTTCATTTTACTGTCAATATTGAGTAGGGCAACCCGAAAATTATGCTATTTCTGGATGTTGGCAGCCCCAAATTTACGAAATGTCACACCAATACATCTAAAAAAGCGAGAAAAGGTACCAATACATACCCAAAGATGGGATACTCAGCTGATTTTGCATTAGTTCCGTTCTACTCTGTCTATAATAGAACTTTGCTTTTAACATATTTTCCAAATGTGTGCGTTTGGAAATCGTGCATCCCTTTCTACAAGAAATTTGTATGGAGTGCCACCCCTTTGATTGTATGTCACGAGAGTCCAAGTAGCGCATAAGCAAATTCTAGTTCTGGGCTGTGAGTTACGATACGATGTGAAGAGATTGTTGCTCGAAATTTTTTATGTGGTCTGCTCCTAGGCTGTTCAACAAGTTACCGCTCTCAATTCGAAAATTGCGTATTCTTCCTAAATTTCTTTGGGAAGTAAAATCGTGGCTACTGAATCATAATAACGCTGAAATATGCTCATTGCTTTAAATTATGATTGTTTAGTGTAGTCCTGTGGAGGTTTTTATTTTATTTTGTCTACTAATTTACGAGTAATCATTGTTTCAAAAGTTCTTTCCAACTTTATTTTTTGCTTCACATTTTTCTTGTTTTATTTACTTTAATATTTATATTTTCTTGTTATTTACTTGTTATTAACTATGTATGTATATTTATTTCCGTTTAATTTCTCTTTATTTATTCTTTTGTAATATTTTTTTTTTTTTGATATTTATGTTATACTGTTATTCATTTTCTTTTGTTAATTATTCTCTATCTAAATTATTAATTATTGTTGTTTACCCCACAATTTCCGTTTAATATCATTTAATAATCTTTTGACATTCGAAACTAATTTTTCAAATTATAGAATGTATTTTTTTAGAAAATTAATAAATCTATCTAGTAGTATAATCTATCTAATGTCTTTGGTGTCCATGCAGGAGGGTTGTGTATGTCTGTATATGCATAGTAAATAAGACAATTAAACCTTGTTCAATAAATTCTTCTCTTCGAATTAATAATAAATCAATCAATACATGCTACTAAAAATGTGTTTTAAATCTAAGTTTTAGAAACTTCCCCATATAATATCATCATTAGGTTCTTTAACATTTACTCTATAGCCGCCTTAGGAGAATGAACTTTATATAGCGCCGCAAACAAAAACCACAATAATTTCGGGGTCAGTTTACACTCTTCAAAAGCCATATTGAATCTCGTTTTTACCACCACCACTTTAAGGTTTAGCCTTTCGTCTTAACGTTGATTCTCCATGCCGAAAACCGTGACATCGAAATACCGGAAGTTCACTTTAAGTTTCGCTAGCTCAAAGCAATCTTCGTTGGTCTACCGCATAGCAAATACGCAGCCTGCTCTCTCTGCTCCAGGAACAGACACATATCCATCCTCATCATCAGCCTAGCCTTGCCTGGGAGTAAAGTCGTGATGGCCACGTTCTGAAGCAGCATTACGTACTTTATCAAGATACGAAGCTCAAATCAACATCCTTGTATGCATGCAAGCAAATAGAGAAATTGAAATATAGCCCAGGGGCACCTTTGTTTATCCTGATATTCCTCTGGGGTTGTTATACGACACCACATATGTGTATGCTTCTCGTTGCTAATGGTTGAGCAGTCAAACGCGTCATCAGCAAAGTTCATCAGGAAGTTTTCGGAATCTCGTCGCTTCTGTTCGATTGTCGGCAGCCTTAGAGGGCACAGAGCAATGTTGAATGGAGTTTCTTTTGGCGGATTCTCTGCATCTATTAAAAGCCGCTGGCTGTTGGTCTTGAGTTTGTGTTGTTTTTATTCAACTTATATGTTCCCATTCTTCATGGTGTTGATGTATTATTATCATCGCAAAGGACGAGACAATTTTCCTCTACATATGCCTGGTCGTTCCATATACCAACGCGCTGTTTGGCAGCAGAAAGCAAGTTCTTGGTGTCTGGTGATTAGATGATGAATATGTGCGAAGGAAGCTCCGCAGGGCACGAATGATAATGATGTCATTTGGCTCCCGCTCTAGAGAATAGAAGATTCGGAAAAGTCAATATGAGCGTGGATTTTGAGGGTGCAACTGGGAGATGCTTGAAATGGAGTAGTATTTACATGTTCATACAAATATTATTAATATTGTTATAAAAGGATTTTATTATTCTGGATAATTCTAGAACTTATTTTGCTCCCATTTTTTTAACGGCACGATCTGTTCTTAACCCTATTTTTTACCCATTAAAAGACATGGGCGTAGGCAGGATTTCGGTGAGGGGGGGGGGATTGTAGGCAAGCCCGATTTTTTTTTCAACATCATGATTTTCATAGTTGAAATTTTTGGTCACGAAAATACTGTTAGGCAAATTTTAGAGTTGTCGGTACACAGGGTCACGACCCATGTGACAGACTATGATCTCTATGATGGGAATAAATAACATTGCTGAGTGTGCTGTTGATCTCGACACCTCAACAAAAAAACAGTTAAGATCATGGAAGTTGGATATCACTTACTGTGACCTTGGTCCAAAGATGGACTCTCAAGCCTCTTGTTTTTTTTTCAATTTTAAAGCCAAAATTTAAGAAAGGACAGTCGAGGTTGACTTTTGGAGCGAAAGAACAGAGCGATTTTTGCTTTGAAAATTGCTCCTCTCCAAAGTAAAAAATAAAAAAAAATATTTTGGACCATTTAAAAGCGAAGAATTCGTTGAGAGACTTGCAAAATTTCGGATTATTGTGAAATTCATTGTGTTCAAAGAGGTTTTGCGTTTAGTCATAATCATCAGTCTTCATTATTAAGAAATTCAAGATCATCCATGACAGAAAAGTCCTGTTCTGTACTCGATGAATGAAATGCCCTTTTTAGTTTAAATAAGTTATTAGGTGCGTTTTATTGAATGGATTATAGGACAGCGCAGCTTCTATAACAATTTTACAAATCTCGTTCTATACGGGATGTCCTGAAACTATTTCATAAAGGCTCCTAAATATGATTCCTCGTGATATTTCCAGCAAAAAGGAGTATAAAAAAGCCCGAATTATTAACTCTTCATCTACCACGGACATTTAAAGATTTTCCAAAAATTAAATACTCATACTACATACTACATATATTTTCTTTCGGTCATCGCCAACAATTTTTCCTAAGAATAAATAAACCCAATATACTCGTAAATCGGATAAGCAGTTTAAGCTGTGTAAAAAAGCTTCAAAGACAAAATTTTGTGATTTTAATTCATATAAATTTTTTTTCCGACGGTGGTAGTATTTTTGTAAAATCATTAAATGCTTTTGGTAGCTATGGAATTAAGAATATTATAATAGCGGGATATTCCCGGTACATATATCTTGCTGGAAATTACATTAATAATCATAGTTCGGTGCGCTTATGCTATAGTTTAGTTTCCGGACACTCTATCTAGAACAACTCAATTGTATGTTGCAATTTGCACGAAATTGGTGCTATCATGTTCTGTACTTGATGGAATAAAACGAACTTATTAATCATATTCAATAATACGTGAGTAGATATAAGTTGAATTGATGAAAATAATAAATATTAACTATAAGAACAATTAAGTTTTGTTGTATTTTTGTAATGGAGCAGAGCAAAAAATGTTTAGTCGGAGTGGAGCGCTGGAGTGGAGCGGTTTCAAATTGGTAAGCGGAGCGAAAAAAAGTGTCTACACCATTTAACGAAAACTGACCCTGCACGTTGTTTAGTCATTCACTGGTGATTCTGATCACATTCAAATGGCCTCCAACTTCGATGTTTTAAACTGTAGTTTGTCTATTTTCCGTGCTATTTTTGTCTGACTGCATATTCCGCTTGCGAGATCTAACATCCCTAGCTACGCCAATGTTAAAAGATAATCATATGTCGATTAGACGTGTTGCTAGAAAACACCCTTATACATTTTCTCTTTAGAATAACATACTGGAAAATGTTAAACATATGACCATATGTACCCAATATTAACCTATTTAACCCTTCTGTCGGCACATAGGTCTGGCCAGACCTTTGGCACTATATTTTGGTCAAAAAAGTATAGAGGATGAAATCGCAGCGACTTCATATTTCATGATATCCTAGAAAAATATGTTTAGAAGCATTTTTCAAAAATTTAAAAAAATCGGTTGAAGTTTTGAGCATGTTTTTGATAATTTTCAATTTATAGTGCTTTTTGATACCCAATAGGTCTGGCCAGACCTATAGATTTTCCCCCCATTTTCGTCTTGATGTAAAAAGTGAAAATATTAAATTCTTTAAAAAAATCTAATATTTGTAATGTAATAAAGGCATTAAAATTCAATGTGTACGATAAACGATAACATTTTCTGAGATTATGCTTTAAAAAGCCGTGAGGTTCGCAAATTGGGTACGCCTAATTTTATCCCGTCTTATAACATCACCTAATCAACTGAGATTTGATGCTAGGAAAATCAAAAGAGTTATATTTCCTTTGTAATAGTATGAACTAAGTATTAGTGACTTACGATGGTGTTTCTTAATAGATTTAATTGAGATATTTACGGAAAATTTAGAATGAAATGATTTTTGCGGTTGAAAATTCCCTATTTCTTTCTATCTATTTTCCCAAATATGCAGACTAATATCGCTGTAAAATCTACGAACAAAGTGCCAAATATTTCCCCGAAGATATTGGAATTGGAAAATTTGATCAAACTTTCTGTACGCATACGCAATGAAAAAAGAGAAGCAAAAATAGAAGAAAAAAAGGGAGAAACATGTTTTTTCTAATACCACCTCAAAATATATCTTCTTAAAAACGCTTCTAGTATATCTACAAAAACGATTTTAATGCTTTTATTGTTTATAAAAGGCTGTAAAGAATGGGTAGAATGATTTTACCGATAAAAATTTCACTTTTTCTACAAATAAAAAATAAATTCTCAGTAGGTCCAGCCAGACCTATTGGGTATAGAATATGCATATTGTAGTATGTGCCGACAGAAGGGTTAAGTCATGTTTTGGCAAAATGAACATTTACTTCTTTACGTAATATTCATTTTCAAAAAGATTTCCTACTCTCAGAAAAATGGACCCCGTAAACTTAAAAGTTTTTGTACCATTATTTTAATTAGACGGCATTTTACCAGATTTCTTCACAAAAGTAAACAGATGCAATAATTAATATAACTGGAAGAATCCTATTGAGATATTTTGTATGGAATGAAATGTGTCCCGTAAATCCAATGGGTCATCAGATTACATTTTAATCAGTTTGTCCCATTAAATTAACAAGATCTGATATGATTAACTAATAATAGGATGGATCCCATTTGTTTTATATAACGTCCTATTTCATTAATGGGATATGCCTTTTAATTGAATTTCAAGCATAAAGACGTATTTTCCAAGAGGACCATCAACATGCTCCGTAGCCGAGATTGTTCGGGTGCCTCCCCGTGAATTGATAAGTACATATTAAAGAGTACTAGCCGATCGGATGTTCAATACTCGGCCTGGCCAAATCTTGTGATTCTTAACAAAATCCACAATGACGTAGCGTGAATGGTATAATAATATGGGACTTATAAAAATATATACTTCGATCAGATTACGAGTGAAACGATTTTTTTATTACATAGGATTGATCCTATTAATTCAATAAGATATATCCTATTGGAAAATAACTAGACCATGTGTTTGTTTTTAAAGGAGTCATCTATTAAAACAAACGGATATTTATCGAGTAAAAGTAATGGTTCCTATATTTTTAAAGTAATCAGATTGTTCCTATTGACTAAAAATAATGGGACAAAATGATTGGTTTAATGGGATTTCCCATTGAAATTTTTCTGAGTGTATAGGACAATGTGGACTGTCCTTTGAATAGCTGAAAGATAAGGATCTCTTTATCTGGGCGTTTTTTTTTATGGTTATATCTAAGTAAAAAAAAGAATTTTTACATAAAGATCTATTTGAATGAATTTAAATATTTTTCAGTGCAAATTCGGTATACATTTTTTACTGACATTAGAGATAATCACACGTCGATTCGACGTGTGACCCGCTAACATCAAAGACTTTGTGGCACTCACGCCAATAGTTTTGCCACATGGATATGATTTATTCATCAATATTTAAAAAACTAAATAAACTAATTTTTTTTAGAAATGGGCACTTATGTACAATGCCTATCTTCAAAGAGACAGTCCATTGGTTTCCCTAAAAAATATCTCCTATTACATTTTTACGCAAATCATGTGAGGTACAATCCCAACATTTGGTGAATAAATCTCCTGGCACATCAGAATATTTTTAAATTGAAATATGAATAATAATCTATCCCGTAATATGAAAAGAGTCATTCATCCCTATTGTAACAATAATAATAATTAACATACATGCTCATATCACACAATAGACAATGTCTCGCACAGTCTTCAATTAATTTACACATGAGAAATTAATATTAACAATACTGGCACACTATTCGTCGTATTCATTGATGGGAAATAACTCAACATGCATCATTAGATCCGATTATAATAATGTATAGGGTGTTCCAAATATCTTACCCCCATTTTGTTTCGAATATTACACCAATATCAACCGCTACAGCCACAGTAGGCATCCATTTAAGAGTCGACATGTTGAATGAAAATCGGGCGATGGGTTGTATAGTATATGGCCGCTCTAACAAGGTTATAGGTTATGCAGACTATGGTCAGAATTTATAAAGTCCTGGATTCGATTAACAATTGGTACATACACTCCCAATCATTAGGATAGTTCCACTTGAAAAATGGCTGTAAGTCGGGAAGTGATAACGGTATTTGCTTCGAGCTTGGTGACAATATTTCCAGTAGGGGGTTTCTTCTTTTAATAAGAAAGGTCTCTACACCGGAGGATTTTCTTACGAGAATTCTTAAAAACAGTACAAACGCGAAAGTCATTATAATAGTTCCAGAAGAAATAAACTACCAGATAACGGTATAAAAAGATAATTTTATTCTGGCGAATGTGACTAATATTGAGCAAAACATTTTTAAGTGAGCTCAAAAAATCAATCTGAGATAGAATTGTATAGGTTTTGAAGGAATATGTACAGGCATTTTTCAAGGTGAACTATCCTAACTAAACTGGTTATGTTGTTGTTATCCTATTTACACTAAATAACCTATACCGGAGTACAAGAAAAACACTCCTTTTATAAAACAGTACCGAAAAATTTCAACTACATGGTTTTTTTATACCCTTCGCTCATAGAGTGAAAGGGTATATTAACTTTGTCATGAAGTGTGTAACGCATTGAAGGAAGCATCTCCGACCATATAAAAAGTATGTATATATGATCAGCATGGCTTGGGGAGTCAATTGGGCGATGTCCGTCTGTCTGTCCGTCTGTTGCGACGTGTTTTACTCGGCCAATTTAAAAGCTATTTTATGAAGCTGAAATTTTGCACAATGCTTCTTTTTGCTGGAGGCAGTTTGTATGTTTGAATTGATCAAATCGGACAAAGGGGTCATGGGGGTGCCATACAAACCTAACCCTCCAAATAAGGTTCTTCTAAAAAAAACTTTTTTTATCTGTGCACCAATTTCAACCAACTTTCACACAAATTTGTCTCTATTGATGAACCACAACGTATGCAAGAACAGATCAAATCGGATCATGGGGTCATGGGGCTGCCATACAAACCCAACCCCCATTTTGGTTCTTCTAAGAAACATTTTTTACACCATTTTCACAAAACCTACAATTAATGTGTCTTTATCAAAGCAACAAAAAAGGTCAAAACAATTGGAATCGTACTATGGGGCCGTGCTGCCGCATCCCCCAATACAATTTTCTGAGTAAATATTTTGATTGGCCCACTTACTCCAACCAAACCCTACACAAATATTGTTTTGTCGACGCAACGGAGCTTTTGTGAAGACATAACGAAAAGAATGGGGGGTCGTAGTCGTAGGTACGCCCGAAGAAACTTTTAGCCCGAGGGGAGCGAAGGGTATCAAAATTTCGGCCGCGCCCAAAATTAGCCGTCTCGTTATTTATTAGTATACACGCTCTGTGGCTTGGTTGAGTCGAACTCTAGGATGCTAGTAATCTAGAGGTCCGGAGATCGAATCTCGGCGTGGTCCAAAATTTCCGTACATGTGCGGATAGGAAATATATATAACATAGTGCTTGCAACATTATATACTTACATAGAAGAAGAAAAAGATACAAAATGGAGGCCTCAAATTTGGATGACCCTATAATATCATATGCAATGCATTCACTGATTCATCAAAACGCATGTATTGATCTGCCTTGATGCATTTCCTTTGATGCTTCTCGTCTTTTGATTAATACAGTGAAACTTTACCATAGTAAGACAATATTCGAATACGTCACGAAAACCAGACCAATTTGTGATAGCTTCATGAACAATGAACTGATCCGTAAATATTAAATTATTTAATCCGATTCACATTACCGTAACACGAATATAGGTATGCAACATACATATAGGTACAAAGTTGCCAAAAATTGAGTTTTAGCATAGTCAATGAATTGTATATATAAGTAAGTCAGCAAAGTTTCTACTTTTTGGTTCAGAACAGGACCTAACTCCTGTAAACTTTACACGAAAAGCTTGACTCAAATAAAGGTAGCTATTATGATTATGTTGGGTGTGAACATTTATCTAGAATTGATTTTATTAGAGGCGACACAAAATCTCTATTTACAATCCTGCGTTAACAAAAAACGGAATTAGTTCCCTTTAATGAATATTTTTATGTTGTAGTATAAATGTGCCGCCAAAAATGTGGAAGCATCACTTTATCTCATAACAAATTCATGTGACCTAATTGTTTCAGTTTATGTCCATCCTTCTCGCACGACTTTCATTATCTTAACGAGTTTCTGCAAATTTCTGCACCACAACCATCCTTTACCTACGTAAATTGTGTTTTTGCATATATCCATCACGACCTAATGAATCATTTCCATAGCTGGTTGACAATACCCAAGTATTTTTGCGTCCAGCTAGTAGGTTCTTCAGCGATAAAGGGTACTAGGTTGGGCTAGATCCAATGAGTGTCCCTGCCTAAACTATAGCAACAATGTGTTATATATAGTTGGCTGAAAGGACTATCCATAAGCTTCACACGAAACAACGTTCGAGTTCCATACAAGGCTGGTATGTTACGAGTACCTATCGTAAATTTTCTATGTTAAGAGGTAAATTCTAAATTCTGAATAATTAAACTCTAATTACATGAGTGTTGTCGGAAACGGCTCAATTAATATGCAATTACACTACACTCAGTAGCGGCATGGTGGCTCCGCTAGTCTAGTACACGGAATATATAATAGAACTGCCGCTGCAACAATGTGCAACAACATAACAAATTGAAGTTGCCTTCTATATGAGCTGGCCACTAATCCGTTGCTTTATTCCCAAAATAAACCGAGTCCTTCGACTCTTAAAATTACCAAGTCCATTGCACCGTACCGGCAACAATATGTCGCCTCTTCATGTATCCTGTAATATGCAATGCCTTTACCCTTCGGCAAACTGTCGTAACATACTTAAGACATATATAATGGAGCCACTTATGGAGCAGGTGTAAGAGACCGGTTAGAATAGCAAGTGAGTTAGAGACTTACCGTCTGGGATTCCTCCGGAATACAACACAACATTAAAGTCACCCTAAGTCCTGTACGTACATATACAGAGCTGTGGAAAGTTGCGGCAAAGTAACACCTCCGCTGAAAATATGTAGTTTGTTGGCAAAGAGGTGGTTTTTGCAGCTATACCCTAACCACAAATAGCGTCTTATCCCTTGTATGTATGCAGATATTTAGATAAGCAAACTACGTAGCTTCTTTTGTATCATCTAACCATGTTTCGTACAAAATTTCGTTTTTTCTTCATCTTTTTATACAAGTCTGGTGGTGAGAAGTTATTGCTTTTGGCACGCGAAGAACTCTCGTCTTGGGCCCAGAGGATAAAGTTAGCATTGAGGTTTTCTAAGGATGTTGCATGCGACAGTGACGACAACGACGATGGTGTCGACATGGATGGCGACGAAGACGATGACAACGACAAAACAGATTTCCTTTAGTTAATTCAAACGATGCTGGAGAAAGGTTCGAGTCTGTTAGGGGATAGTTGAATAACGTTTCAAACAGTGCAATTTACATGAAAATTTAAAATAATGAAATCTAAAGGTTTCGTAGATGAAAATCTGTTGCAGTGAATATTTATTGTTCTGAGACAGGACTTTGTTGTGGAAATAATTATAGTATGTATGGATAGCTAGACTTGATTCATTAGAATCTTTGATGCACTCTTCTTCTTCTCTGTACCGTAACCCCTTGCAGGGCATGGTGCGTTCACTCAGCCGTTTATAGGCTACTTCGAGTCAACGTTACATTGTATATAGTTTCGGAGTGTATATAATGTTTCATGCACTATATATTTCCTATCCGGACATGTACGGAAATTTTGGACCACGCCGAGATTCGATCTCCGGACCTCTAGAATACTAGCATCGCAGAGTGCGACTCCACCAAGTGAGCCACAGAGCGCGTGTTAGATGCGCGCCGAACACTTTTTGTTTAATTGAAATGCAGTTGCAAATGAAAAAAAAAATAAGAAAATGCCCAAGTAACCGAGAATTCTATAAAATATGCTCATTTTCTCTCATTTTCTGCACGGAGCAGAGCGATTTTTCTAATAAAAGTCGGTAAACTTACAAGCAAGAATTTAATAATTTCATATTCAAAAGTGTAGTGTGAAGCAGAAGAAGATCAGAAGCATTTCTGATCCCCTTTTGCTGAAACTCTCAAAAGTAAATATTCGCTTGTATTAAATTTGTCCAGCAAACGGATCCATGTACATGTTTTATTTTCAATTTTGTAACTCAATATGATGATTTTAAGTTTTGTGTCAGTTCAGTGAAAGAAAAAGACAAGTCCAGGCGGGTTCTGGAGAAAGAATAAAGAGTCTAGACACGCAGTTTTCGGTCTTTTATTAAAAGTCGCAACAGTGGAAGAAGGCGTAATAACAGTGCCTCTGTGCGAAGTGAACAAAAAAAAAAGGAAATGTCAGCTGGCATAGATTTCTTCAGAACCACTTGAATTTTGAAAAGCACGGCGAGTTTATGGGTTTTGCGTACTATCGGATAGTTATGATATGGCAGAAATGCAATACTAGTATCCACAATCAACAACAAAATTATAATATTTAATAATGTCGACATTTCTGAGGCCGTACGTTGAACCCCTCTTGGAATCAAAATCCTGGCCACGTCTCTGCTCACATTAAATTAATGTTTGTCTCTTTTCACACGCTATTTGATATAAATTTATTCACTCTAGCCATATTATTAATAAATGGTTCGTTAGCTTACATATATGACGGGCAAACTTTTGTCAGGTTTGTCAGTTGATTTTACCGTTATAAAAAGTGGTTTAATTTTGACTTTAACATTTTGATTCAAAAGATTGTAGCTCAGAACAGACGAAAAGCTTGACGACTTTCGATGATAATTTTATGTAGGTTCAGAATGTGATGCATACAATTGCATGGTAGTCCGTAGCTAGAAAATTAACTTTTCAGAGCTAGTCATGGTTTTTGACCAGACGCTCAAAAAATGCTATTACTCCATAACGGGGAAAGTTAAGGACAACTTTTTTCGATTAACAAACTTTGGAATCTATCATAGATCTATGGCGAAAAGGTAGCGAGACCAGGGGCGTAGCCAGGATTTTGTTTCGGGAGGGGTCCAAGTATTGCTCCCGTACTATTTTTTTTGTTTTCTATAAATTTGATGAAAACGATTTTAACCTTTAAGGTCCCTCTAGGTTAGCAGCCAAATGGCTGCGCGTCCAAAAACTGGCATCGCGTGCAGCCATGTGGCTGCTCCTTAGCACCCACACTAGCAGCCAAATGTAGACAGAAAATGACATAACCAAAATTTCATTTTGGTGATTTTTTTAAATTCAATTATCAAAATCGGACTCTGCGCGTTTGTATTATTACACGGCCCTTCAAGAATTATTCATTTTCACACAGAAGAACAAACAAAAGTTGGAAAATTGTCACTTTGAATTTGACAAGCGGTTGTCAAAGCGGTTGGTTGAGTTGCCATATTGAATATCAAAACTGGACGCACAGCCAAATGGCGACATGTTTGGACGGAATGACAGCAGCCATTTGGCTGCACGTGTCGCCATTTGGCTGCCAATCTAGAGGGACCTTTAAATTTAAATTATGGTCTGTGTTATTAGGTTAATTTTAACAGGGTAGTACACCAAGAATTACTACAAGATTCCATGTGTCCCGAAAGAAATTAAGGGGAAGTCCTTTTCGAAATTAACAGTGTGCTTTTGTAAAATATGTGTTACTGGAGTTCTTTTGCTAGAACGGTACAGTATTTAATAGCAAAGATTCTAAATTAAAAAGAAGGGAGGAGCACCGAAAGGAAGATTTATATTTATGGTTATCTCACTAGGGTCCATCGTTAGAAAAAAAAAATATATTAGAGCTCCAACCAGTGGTGCAACTTGGATCTTATCCTGGAAATGGCTAAGGCCACCCATGTTACTGGACATTTGAACCTGCTGACGCAAGTTGATGATGGTGCTATTTTCCAGTAATGATGCTTTACGGTGGTGTTTCTATTTGTGTAGTTCCCGTTGCACTCACAATAATTTTCGATGCAAATTTTTGCGTATTTTAGCATCGTAAGAACACGAGTGTAATGTTATACTCGAAATCCGCATTGGGACTTTCTTTTGTTTTCATGGAAACCCAATTTTGAATCACTCTTTTCAGCATTGTGGTTGACGAGGGAGTGTTTAAGTGTATGTCACAACGGTCTACAAGTTAGATCAAGGCGCGCATCCGGATTTTAGAAAAAAGGCATGAAAAATGCAAAAAAGGAATTTATGCAGCAACAAAACCTGGACTGATGTTGCGCTAATATCTTCCCAGGTAAAAAAAAAAACATTGGATCACCGGCAGGCAGAACTCAAACTTGTGTAGTTCTTATTTTCATATTTTCCTTTCACAATTTCTCGGTCTACCCTTCCCGTTGTTGCGCCACTGTCTCCAACTTATAATAGGGCAAATTATTGATTGTACACGGCTGAAAATTTTGGTGTAATTTTTATAAAAACATATATTCATACATTTCCATATAAAAACTTTATCAAAACTACACCAACGGACCTTATAAAAAGTATAAGTGAACTATATTAAAAGTATAAGTATTCTTGGTAAAAATTTTACTCTTCAATAGTATAAAATTAATAAGCAAATTTATACAAACCGTTCGAAAAAATAAAAAATGTATTACGAGTGCAGTCGGCTTCGAATCCACAATCCTGTGATTTGTAGCCAAGCGCGCTACTCACTGAACCAGACAGACTACAAATCAATAGACTTCTAGGTTGAATGGGTTTCTTGCGTTGATAGTGTAGATTTGATAACATAGTAGGATTGATTCTACCCTTTTATGTTATAACAACATTCAATAAAATTTATTCTATCCCGAACGGTGTAAAATGTATAATATGAAAAGGGTATTTGGATAGTTTTATTCTGTAGCGGATATAATTAATATAATTTTCGAATAAACTAAAATTATAAGTTGAAAAGGTTCAAATTTTATTCAAATTTTTGAATAGATAGGAGTTATATTATTTTATTTATAAAATTTACACACGATTTAGAACCGTGTAGCTGCATGTTTCACAATGTTGGTCATCAGAATGATTTAAATGCCGAGTTTCCCTAAAAACCATGTGGTATAAAGTTGTATTTGGTTCGCATTTAAGGTCTTGATACTTTCCAAGAGCATATAGTTCGTCGTTTGATCCATAATACACCACCGCAGGGGCGGCGCATAAGGGCCCGCAGGGGCGGCGCATAAGGGCCCGCAGGGCCCGCGTGGCGGGGGGGGGGAGGCCGTGAGATTTAGGCGCCCAAAAGCCACATGAAAAATTTCTCGAACCATAGATAGATATGTAGATATTTTTTGTAGACACGAAGAGATACACACTTTTTGAAGTCAAAACAAATGTTAAATTGATTTTTTCTCTTTCACCAGGTTGTAATGGACCGCAGGGACGGAGCTGACCGTGAAGGTCGAAAACGAAGATAGGCTCCTGCAATGAGGACGGCGGCGGCACGAGCTTGCTGCTACGCTCAGACTCGGAGGGGGCGTGGGTTTTTGCCGCCTCATTGTCCCTGTCCACACATATTAATCGGGATTCTCGTGCCTACAAAAACTTCACCACACAACATTAACACGGGGAAGGGAAAAAAATGTAATTAATTAAAAAGAAAGGGTACCCTGGCATCAGCCAGTTCAGTCGCCATTTTATTTTTTTTGGCGCTCCGAGGCCAAGATGGCGGTAGGCCTCGGCCGTCTTCACCCACGAAATTAAAAGAAAAAAATCCCGACCATGAGGCGCGCGGGCCGAACAAATTTGGGGCGCCTCCCGTAACGAAACAAGGGATGGGGTTAATTACCTCATCCCACTAAACCACTTGGGACGGGTAGCGGGGAAATTGGCGAAATTTAATTGGACATTATTATGTCCGCGAAAATAAATTCACAAAAAAAAATACTTAGCTGGAGGCACATGCACTTTTCTCCTTTTCTCACAGCCAACCGAGGGGTGCACAATCACACGCGAAAAAAAACACGCTTGCATCACCTTACATGGCACTTTTCGCGAAATCCCAAAAACTTAATCTGCGCACGTGGTGAAGCCAACAGAAGACACGCGCGATGTTGCCCCTGTGGCGGCCAAAATCAGACTCCCCGAATCGGTTAAGAGAAACCGCTCAGGCACCGGCCCGTTCTTACATCAGCCGGTTCCCTTCCCGCCAAAATTGGCGTTGCCAATTAAATTTGCGGGCCGGAAAACAGCTGATGTAGACACATAAATATCCGTTCTCGATCTGAGCGGCATTTTTCAAATTTCAATGATTTGAAAAATAAATTCAAATCACTAAAATTTCAAAAATGTCACAAAAACCGAGAATGGACATTTATGTGTCCGAACTGGCCGTTACAAGGTCCCTTAGATAAACATTTGCTATTTGCCGACCCACATTTTTCCTTGCCAAGCACCATATGGGCAAAAAGATTCTTTAGGTCCCTCTGCAAAAAAACTATCTTAAAAAAATTTTGGTGATAGTACCTTTTCTAAACTCTCGGACTAAATTCCAATCCACTTTGTCGTAAACTGTCAAACACGAGCAAAATAGTTTGAGAGTGGTACTAAACTTAGTTCACACCAGTTAGTACAGCCTGTATATGTCGTTGAAGACTAAAATATTTTATCTTGCTTGTGGTATATACACGGTTAAGGGCTGTGGTGCGGAGGCCACATTTGGGTTGAAACGAGTCTTGTCAAAATTGATGTATTGAATTAAATATGAAGTGCAAACGTTCTTAAATTGAAGGATTTAAATTAGAGCACACTTAAATTTAAAGCTGAAACAAGGAATAGAGTTGAATTAATAATGTGTCGCTTCTTTCAATTGTCTAGCAAGTTACAAACCTAGGCCGCCAACACACGAAGCGTCTGAATTTATTTTTTTCTTCGATTTTAACAGAACGAAAATTAAAAAAAAAAGGATTAGGATTGACCGTGTGTGTGCGGCATTATGGTATAGATAGAGCGCTCGTTTTCAAATTATAGCTAATATATTATACTATGCTTAAATATCACCAACACCTATAGAGATCAATACTGCGCTGCGTGAGCGTTTTTATTGAAAAAAAAAAAAACAAACAAAAAAGTTTGACGAATGCTATTCTCAATATAAGAATCCAAAGAGTCAAAGTAGCTCTGAGCAAAATAGGACGTTCTTAATTTAAGTAGAAACAGCGTAACGTCAAAATTATGTTTCAATCCAAAGGAGTTGGTTTCAGGTCGATCCACACTATTAAGTCATCAGTCACATTAATTTCCCATTCAAATTGACATATTGTCAGTCAATTAAGTAACTGACAATCTGTCAACTTGTATGGAATCGAACTGTGAATGATGACTGAAAAGTGTGGATCGACCTTAATGTGTTTTTTCGATTGATTTCACTCTGCTTTCTGCTTTTTCCTTAGGGGGCCCACTCAAGAAGTTGGCGGGAGGGCCCCGAGTGAAGTTGTTCCGCCACTGCACCACCGTCAAAATTATATAGTTTAAGCTTACTGAATTCGGAATGTGGCGAGGCTACAATGGATGTTTTTCTATCTGCGGTTGTTTTTTTTTTATTAAGGAATCGTTAGGAAGAAATCTGGGATTCGAACTTAAGTTCGTAGCATTTGGGCTGGAATGGGAAGCACAGAGGCAATGCTCAGGCTAAATTATTGTTCATCGCGTTCTGAAATTATTTCTTAGCAACATTTAGGACCTCATCAGCGGAAAGTTCAAAACACCAAACTCTTATGCAAATTAGGATAAATAATAACGAGAATTCTGTACCGAATGCGAATAGTAATTTTCTACACATAATTAGTAGTGTTCAGCCGCATCACTGCTAGCGGCACTTTCAACTAAGCTAACAGTTTGAAAATATTGATTAAATTCTGAAATCGACTGCTATTTAAGTGAATGAGTAATGATGTCTAAAAAAAGCGGAGCTAAGAAGACGTCAATCTTATTCAAAATTATGTTATCAAAACGCTGACTCCGATTATTTCTGAAAACATTTCGGGAGGGGTCCGGACCCCCTGGACCCCTCCCCTGGCTACGTGCCTGAGCGAGACGCCCTGTATTTACTATAAACATATGTTGACTACAACCCTGAATATCCAGAAGAAAAGTCGGAATGGTGAGGATAAGGAATCGCAGCTCCTTCAAATGACATATTCATTTACACCGCTATTCCGGTCAATAATCGAAATAGCGCTCCTCGATTCCAAGATCCCAGGATCGTGTGGGCCAAATTTCATAAAAATTACACTCGAAAAATAGACAGAAGAAACAAGTCTTTTAGTCGAAAGTCGAGTTACTCGCTTACGTCTATTAATGAAAAAAGTTCGTTTATTGCATATCTTTCCCATATGTTTTCACTTATCGATAGCCTATACACTAAAGATCAATGTGCTAAACATTTTAGTAAAAAATTATTAAGCGGAAGAAGATTCCCTTGTTAAACATGAATCTAAAGCCTCGTCTCCATTGTAAACATTTGTTGATGAACAGTTGCAAAAAAGTTCAAAATATTGTCTGCGAACAGTTGCGCAACATTTTATTGAACTTTTTCTGAACAGTTGCGGAGCGAGCATTCATATTGTTCGCGAACAGTTGCGCAACATGTTCGAATACTGTTTATAAACTGCTCAGCAACAAAGTCAATTAATTAATTATTATTTGACAGTTGACAGTTCTATTTATTCGTGATATTTGTGAATTCATTGTATAATATGTAACTAGTGCGATTTATTTGTCGATTAACTAATATTTTTGATTTTATTGCCCTTACGCGTTTATTGTCGTCTCTAACAAACTTTACTGCAATCAATTGCTGTGTCCGGTTCAAACGCATCAAAAGGAGCTTGCGAGTTTTAATGTTGGCGCTTAAGTATTTCGACATTTACGGTCGTAGGCTGCACGTATTTAACGTGGTTAGTTCGGCGTAACTGTGCCACTTGGAATTGAGCGAAAGACTGTTGGAGAAGGTTTCAAACTAATTGCATCGATGTTTGTCATGTCTTCCGATAGGTTTTAAGTGAAATGAAAGTGGTTAACTGGATGGAATCGAAGAGAGACCAATCCGTGAAGGAATCCATATGATCGATGATTACTTGTTGATATATTTTTTGTTGACAAAATCGATGCTGCCGATCCATTAAGAGGGGGAAGGTCAAGAGGACACCGCAGCCGGGATATCTAGTGTATTTGTTTGTCACAACCATAATAAATATACAAATCATATGAAAAAGGAATTTTATTTCATTTATATTAGAAGTATTCAGAATCGTGTTTATAGGACCCTCCTATAGGTAGATACACATCCTATTCCCTTAGTCGCCTTACACGAAAGTCCGGGTAGAATGGTTGAATCTCCCCGAAAAGCGCGGATAATGGGGATTAGTAACGGCCCGATGAAAAATCCAGAAATTCGTCGGAACTCCATACTGCTGTATACCTAACGTTGACTCAAAATAACCTACAAACGGCTGATGACCACGGTACAGAGAGAGAGAGAGAGAAATGAACTTATACTTATAAAGGAAGCAATTTTTATGTTTTATATAAGAAGTTTCATACAGCATAACAAGGGTCCAACGTTTTACCATACAACTGGAAAAAATATAGAAACCGGTGAACATCTTTCGACAACCTATACCTTCTCCCTTGGATAAACAGAGGCGATATGATATGCCCCACAAGGGATTAGGGCACAATAGTAGTAGCAGTCAACTGAAAATTGTCTCGCCTTTCCGATATTCTTATACTTCTGTAATTCAAAACTATGCAAGTAGCTCTTCAAGTGAGTACATACCATACTTTAACTTATTTGGTTTGCTTTAAAAAACTAAAATTATCTTATTTTAAATAAAATTCATTCAAATTCCACGACTTACACCCCTCATTTCGTATTAAAGTTGTCCCAATTCGTGTAATGTTCCCCGTGTTTTCCATTTGAATGGAAAACATCGAACATCAACAAATTACTTACAAAAATCAGTGCAACAGCTCAGCAACAAGCTCGAAACGAACTTGAGCTGTTCGCGAACATTGTTCAGGAGCAGTGTTGCGATACAACTGTTTACAATGTGGACGTGAAACAATTACTCCAAAATATGTGCAACGACTCAGGAACATTTGTTTACAGTGTGGACGTGACACTATTGTTCAGCAACTGTTCGCGAACAATTGGGGAGCACTGAAACATGATGTTCGTATACAGTTGCGCCACAATTGTTTACAATGGAGACGAGGCTTAACAACTCAGAAATGTTACATACAAAAACACAACATAAATTTCAAATTATAATCTCGCCGACATTTAGGCCGACTTCTTCTCCATGTAGTGCAGTGGTTTCCATGGGCGTAGCCACAAGGGGCAGGGAAGGGCGCTTGCCCCCCCCCCCTCTGGACGATGAATATGTTTAAAAAAAATTCTTACCGATGTAGTAAAAAAAAAACCCTGCACTTTACAATGAAGGCGTAAAAATGCGAGTTTGATTCTAGGCACTAGGCAACATTTTCTGCTGCTGAGACTGTAGTCTGGAAAACTAAAATATTTGTAGTGTTTTGCTGATGCCGTTGATATCCGGAGCTGGGATACCTACGTGTGAACATCATGAATAGATAGCATAATTAGATCAGAAAATCTTCCCTTCGGAAAGAATCCCATATTTTTAAGCGTTTCATTTCATGGCTTCTGAGCTGTAGAAAACAATTTTGACAGTCACATGAAGGTCTCTCTGGTAATATTAAATTTGAAAGGGATTTTACTGGCATGCTTTGCCTAGTTAGGGACCTTGTAAAGAACGAGTCTCATATTTCCGTGTCTTTCAAGCTATTTTATCAAGGATCATTTTGTAGCTGAATCATACCAGCAATGAAATCTAGCCACTGTTAATATTTTGTTAAATTTGGAGGAAATCTTATCAAAACCATAAACCATAATCGTATTTCTATCAAAAAATATATGTATTTATAAATTTTTCTCAGAAGAAAAACAGTGACAGACGACACAAACTGATCTCTTGGTCTATTTCTTTTAATATGCAGTCCGAGAGACAAAAAATAGCATTAGACGAGCTACGGTCTAAAAAGCTGAATTTAAAGGCCATTGAATGTAATCAAAATAATAACTAAAAGTCTAAACACGTAGGGGGGGCATTTTTCGTTAAATGGTGTAGAAAATCATTCTCGACTGTCCTTTCTTAAAATTTGGCTCTAAAGTTGGCCTAACAATATTTTTGCGACCTACAATTTCAACTCCTTAAAAAATCATGATGTCATGAATTGGGAACCACCGTCAAAGTGGCACTGAGTAAAATGTTAATGCTCCCACCAAATTACTTTAAAAAGTAGTCCTGTACATTTAAACTTCTCCAGCATTTACACCTAAAACAAAATTACATCCAGCATTTACACCTTAAACAAAATTACATATGAGCGGCGGATTGGAGTGATATGTATTCTTTTTGCGGCAGATGAATTTTTCTTTGGCGGGGTAACTTTTACAACTTTGTTGTTTTTCGTCAGATATCATATATTTTTGCATACTTAAATAGCCACCTAATATTTTTGTTTTCGGATCCTGATGTCCCAGTGTTCCAATTTCCTAATGTCCTTATGTCCCAATGTGCAAATATCACAGGGTCCCAATGGCCTCATGTCCGAATGTCCCACTACCCTAGTTTCCCAATGTCCCAGTATCGCAATATCCCAGTCTCCCACCTAATGTCCTAATATCCCAATGTCCAATTGTCCTACTGTCCCAATTTCCTAATATCCCAGTTCCCAATATCCCAGTATCCTAATGTGATAATATCCCAATGGCCCAATGTCCTAATGTACCAGTGTCCCAATGTACAAAGATCCCAATGTCCCAATATCCCGATGTCCCAATATCCCCATGTACCAGTGGTCAGTGTCCCAATGTCGCAGTATACCAAGTGTCCCAAGGTCCCAATAGCCAAATATCCGAATGTACCACTGTCCCAATGTCCCAATTTCCCCAGTGTACCTAATGTCGCAGTATGCAAATGTCCCAATTTTTCAATGTTCCAATGTCCTAATGTCCCAATATCCCAATGTTCCAATGTCCTAATATCGCAGTGCCCCAATGTTTCAATATCCCGGTATCCCAATATCCCGATGTTTCTGTAGCCCAATGTCCCTATGTGCCTGTGTCCCAATGTCCGGTTGTCCTATTATCCCAACGTGATAATGTCCTAATGTCACAATGTCCCAATATCCCAATGTTCCAATGTCCCATTGTCCCAATATCCCGATGTCCCAATGCCCCAATATCCCGATATCCCCACGTCCCAGTTTCCCCAGTGTGCCTTATGCCCCAATGTCTTAATGTCCTAAAGTCCCAAGACCCTAATGTCCCAATTTCCTAATATCCCACTGCCCCAAGATCATAGTCTCCCAGTGTCCCAATATCCTAATGTCCCAATGTCGCAGTGTGTTTAAAAAAATTGTCAATGCGATGAACCAAAAGACGCGCAATTGTTGTAAATATTTTGTTAACTTTACTTATTATTTTACCGTTATTCCATCAACTTATCGAAATGGAAGACATTGATTCTTTATCCACCAGAGGATCATTCATTCCAAATTTTATAAAACTCCCATCACGGGGAGAGACAGTAGAAGCAAGTCTTTCTGCAACTGTAGGCTCCAGTCTGAAATTGGGTTACTCGCTTAAGTCTGTGAGGGTGAAAATTTCACCGTTTATTGCATATATCTTACCCGTTATTGTGCCGATCGATGTTTTTTTTGGAAAGGCACTGGAACAGGATATGTGGAATATTTTGGTAAAAAAAATTTTTTGGGGGATGTTGCCTGGAAGGCTGTAGCCCTGTCAAACAAAAAAGCAAGTTGTCTCCGGTAATCATAGACTTGTTCGCTTTCGTTTTTTTTCCTTTGGCGGGCGATACGCTCTCGCGTCACTTGATCAAATGCGGATGTTATCATAAAAAATAAATAAACTCAATTTTCTACAAAATATGGCAACAATTTTTATTATATATTTTTAGTCACTCATCAATTTGTATTATGATGAATACAGTTTACGAGTTTTCGTTTACAAAAAGGAAAATTATAGTGATAAAAGAAATTAAAATTAAAATTCAACAGCGAGTAGTTGGTCAATAGTAAGAAATTCTTGATAGTGTGTATAACGAATATACATACTTAATATAAAAAAGAAGCATCTAAAAATCTAATGAGATAGTTCCATTTTTCTTTTATTTTAATTTGTTCGTTTTCATTGTTAAGTAATTTTATCAATTTAATCGCATCATCTGAATGATATTAATATTCCTCATAAAATTTCTACAAACAATATTCGATGGCAAAGCATCCAGAATAAATAATTTTATTATGCATATTTGTCTGACGCTTAATAAATCACGAGAAAAAATACTAAAGACTTGGAAAATATATAAATATATATATAAATACATAAAACAATAATGCTACGTTCCAATTTATTATTTGCGATTAACTTTGAACGGCAATGATGCCACTTGCATCGCTAATTTCGTTCGAGAGTTTATCGTTCACCTGACTTTCATCATTTTCATTGTTAGCTTCGCTACTTTCCTCCGTCTCATCGTCCTCATCTTCATCTTCTTCGCTCTCTTCACCATCGTCGTCCTCCGCGACAGCATCTTCTGTTGCATCAATAATTCCATTATTCACCTTGTGAGGTGATTCACGTTCTTCATTCTCCTCGTAGATAACATCACAATTTGTCGGGAGGGCTTTTGGCGGTGGCTTACGCGAAACTGCTTTAGGTTTACGCTGTTGCTGCTGGACACTTGCGGAATTTTCAATCTCGCGCTCCATTTGAATTTCTCGTAAACGTTCCGTCAGGGCATGCAAATCACGTTCTTGCGATTCACAGCGTTCGCGTAATTCAGCGATTTCTCGCAAATCTTCGGGACGTGGCTCGCGACGTTCGTAACGCATTCGCATCTCTTCGAACCTAAAAAATTAGAAATTTTATAGAATGAATAAAATTAAATTTCGTATTTTTCCTTGTGTCATAATAATTTGAGAAGAATATCCTGCAGATTGGTGAAGTAAGGCAGGCTGATGTTTAGCAATATGTTTTATTGCAAATACGTTACCATTGTAGCCACCTTTTAAATTCGGATCTTTAGGAATTATTTTTTATCAGGATTTACTTTTGTCTTAAACGATTTTTGAAATTTTAATTTCAAACCAGAACTCATCGTTACGTATATTTCGTAAATGACTCTGTAGTTTTTCTTAATTTATTCGCCAAATCTCAAATATGATTTCTACTTGGAACTGGCAGTTTCTTAACCAAACTTAGGTTTAGCACGGAAATATTGGGAGGTTTACACACTTATACGTAATCTAAGCAAATTATTTAATTTGAGCTGTACAGTTCATGTAAATTTTAATTTACCGCACCGCAAATTACATAATCTTGCCAAATTAGGTACAAGTTTAAAAACCTTCTTAACATGAAATTAATTTATTAATAAATCCTGACAAAAAACAACCTTCCTTATTAAATTAATTTGATTTCAATAAATATGCTTAAATACAAAATAATACTTCGAAAAGCACAAAATTGATTCTAACTAACTAAAAAATGCATAAAAAATGATCGGAAATTATTGCAAAAACAGTAGAACAAACTAAAGTCAAAAAGAAATACTTGAAAAATGCGTACTATTTCTTAAAATGCATTCTGACCATTGTACAAAATCCTTGAGGATCAAACTTACGCTGACAAAAATCAAATATTTAATATCAACAACACATGCTCTAATTTAAATTATAATGAAAAAAAACTATTCAGGAAGGAAAGAAAATCATTCTACTTACAAATTCGTCAGGCAACGACACTTTCGATGAAGCTGCTCAATTTCTTGAGAATTTTGCAGATCGCGGCTTTCTAACGTGGTACGTTCAATTTCAAAATTGGTTTTCATCTCTTTGAAATCGCGCTGATGCTGTATCTCGAGCTCTCTGACGTAATAAGGCAATGTTTGGAGAGCGTTTTTAAATATTGAGAGGGGATGAAGTTGTTTTAAGAGAAAAATAGTTTTTGTTAGATTTCAACACATAGAACGGTTATGAATTATTTTGGTATAAAAATTATTATTAACGTTAATAAAACATTTACTCTTAAATACGTCAAGGTGCAATTATTGAGATATGCACATGTACAATTGTCTTAATAAATGCTTTCTATATCAATAACTATTGAAGATCAACAGTTTTCGAGTTTTCTATGATAAATGCACAGTTCTTAAGTCGAACATTTAAGAAAGTTAGTTTTTATTAGTTAAAATGTAATAAATATGTTCTGGGGGAAAATCCAACGTTGAGGGAAATAGTGATAGACATAAAATTAAAATATTGGGTACAATTGCTTAGGAATTTGGAAAAAAAATTTCACAATTTTCTAATCTAATAAATTTTGATTGAATTTAGAAAAATACATATTATACCCAACATAGACTACATCTAAAAATGCAATTTGAAGTATAACAAGGACGACACAAATGTAAGTAAAAACAACATTAAAATGCATAAATGCAAAATCATCAAGACACAGAAATAACATGACAGTAAATTCATACTACTACATTGTAGTTGAAATATGGGGGTACCAACCACATCAATGAGGAAGCATAATTCAATGATGCACAATGCATGCAACAGCACAGACATGCTAAATTGTCCCTAAATTTATTAGAAAAGAATTGAAAACTACTACACATACATTTTCCACCGTGCAATAATACGAGTATGTAATATCGTTTTTAGAAAAGAAGAGAAATCTTTGAAAGTATTGAGAAAAGATTTTCAGTTTTCTTAAAAAATATTGAAATGTTCGAAAATTTGCGAAGTTTTTTTTTTCAAAATTCAGATTGTTTGGTTTTGTGAATGTTAAATATACAAGTCTATGTTTAAATGGGATTAAGAAAGAGGAGCGTGCCCATCCTAACTGATTTTTTTTTGTTAAGTAGTTTCCGTAGTTGTTTGTGCAGTATTTTAAAGAGGGAATGGAAACGCACTATTAGATTGCCCCGTCAATCGACGTCAAGTCGAATGGCCAAGGCAATCGCAGCAGATTTTTAGGAGCGACATATTTTTAAAGCTTTCCATTGGTTTCAAATATTGTAATATGCATTTTAAAGGAAGTGGCTGACATTATTAGAAAAAACGTTGAATTCGTTACGTGTATTTGCATCAATACATAGCGCCCAATCGCACTCTCGCCTCAAATTTTAAACTCTGAAGTTAGGACTTTTCCTTGACGCAGCGTATTCACTGCGGCGAATGGCCTACTGGTGGAGTGTATTTTTTTGGAAAACTACATTGTCAAAAATTCGGCTTCAAACTAAACCTTCCTGGTCTCATTTATAATCGCGTCAGCGTTCCTCCCTTACGACTCACCAGAACCACCTCCTTCAATGGAAGTAGAGAACCTGGTAAAATACTGTAAATAAAGAGGTATAGGTCTGATATTAGGCTGTGATGCCAACGCTCACAATACTGTGTGGGGCAGCACAGATGACAACATCAGAGGACAGCAACTGCTGAAATTTGTTGAAAGATACAACTTGTTAGTAGCTAATGCAGGGGTGGCTCCCACCTTCGTTGATGCGCGAAGGGTTGAGGTGATAGACATAATGAGCTGAGCTCTGTCAATGTGCTGCACAGAGTTCAGAACTGGATAGTGGTGGACAGACTAACCATGTCTGATCACAGGGCTATTCAGTTTGGAATTCTGTATGGCACGAAATCGAGTAGCGAAAACAAACGTATTAGAGTGCCAAGGAATACGGACCGTACTAAGTATGAAATGTGTTTATTGGAACAAATCGAGGAAATTTCAGAGGAAATACCTAATAACACGACTCAGATAGAGCGATCGGTGGAACCAATGAATTCTGCGATAACTCACTCTTTCAAACTGGCTTGTTCCGCTGTAATCATAGATAAAAAGGATCCAACACCCTGGTGGTGCACTGAATTGGAATCTATGAAGAAAGAGACAAGGAAAGCGTTTAATAGGTACATGAGAGAGAGAGGACCCCTCGCTCTTGGGATCTATATAAGGATAAAAAGAGAGAGCTGAAGAAGACTCTACGTACACGTAAAAGGAGTTCATGGAGGGAATTCTGCTCGAATATGAGGAATACATCCGACGTATGCAGACTACAGAAGATGATTTCGAAAGACAGCGTTTCCAAATAGGAACTAATCCGAAAGGCGGATGGAACTATATGACGGAAACAATGGAGGAGACATTGCAGTCGCTTATGAAAGTCAATTTTCCAGGAAGCTTCAAGTCAAATAATCAGTGGACTCAAACCTGTAAATTGGTAGGGGGCGACCGTACGACAAGAAGCTGAGAGGATAATAACTTCAAATGGTGTCAGGAGTGCTATCAATACTTTTGAGCCATATAAGACGGCTGGAATGGACGGAATATTTCCGGCACTGCTACAATGGGGCATGGCAGCTCTGCTGGAGAAGATCCGGAACATATTCGTTGCCTGTTTATCGACAGGGTATATCCCAATGTCTTGGAGAGAGACTAAAGTTGTCTTTCTACCAGAACCGGAAAAAGGATTATACGGAAGCGAAGTCAGTCAGGCCGGTTAGCCTTACCTCTTTTCTTTTGAAGACAATGGAGCGAGTACTGGTGGACCATCTAGAGAATACCTCGCTGATGTATAGATCTCTGAGTAGACGTCAACATGCTTATAGAGCAGGTAGATCTACTGAGTCCGCGCTGCATGAAATAGTGCGGGTAGCAGAACGGGAGATTAACAACAGCGGTATCGCTACGTCAACCTTTATGGACATAGAGGGTGCTTTTGATGAGATCTCATACAGCAAACTAAGAAATGCCCTAGCTGAGCGGGAGATCGAGCCCCTGATAATAACATGGATCGATTCGATGCTTAGTGGGAGGGCAGTAAATCTTAGTAATGGATGTGCCTATACGATGATGGTTAGGCACGTTCTATCCTATGCAGCAGTGGTCTGGTGGCCCAAGGATAGCCAGAAAACTACTAGAAAACGTCTGGATGGGATTCAACGCATAGCATGTATAATAAATGAGAACCACGCCAACACATGCTATGGAGTTTATACTGGGATTACCGCCTCTGGATCTTTTTATAAAACAGAGTGTGGCGCTCACAGCACTAAGAATGGTAAGAGATGGCACATGGCATCACTTTGGTTAGCAACAAAGGTCATAGGAGGATCCTTGATATTGTTCGTGATAATGTCAGGGAGACTCATATGCCTTTGGATGGTATGAGAAGATGTAGGGTAGTCGAAAGACATCACATCACTCTCATAGAGGATGGTAGGATACACGAGGAGTATCCACGTGATGTTGCTATTTATACTGATGGGTCTCTCATGGACGGAAAAGCGGGCGCTGGAATATATTCCGAGGAGCTAAACCTTGCATGCTCACTTCGTCTAGGAGAGTATGTATCGGTATATCAGGCGGAGATGCTTGGATTGCTGCAAGCGCTGGATCATATTCTGGAAGCGGGATACTGGGGAAGAAAATTCTGATAGCGCTCGATAACCAATCGGTGATCAAGCGCATGCAGCAATCCAACGTCAATTCAAAATTGGTACTGGAGTGTGTCCAGAAGCTCAATGAGTATGCTTCAATCAACGAAGTTACGCTAATGGGGGTTAAAGGAAACGTAGGTACATTGGCGAACGAAATTGCCGATACCTTAGCAAAAGAGGGATCAGCAGAAAAGAGTCAAGGGCCGGAACCCAAAATTGCTTTGGGAAACGGCATGATTGAAGCCAGGCTGGATTGATTCCATCCACCAGCAACAATGGCGAAGGCTATCCACTTGTAGACAGGCTCGTAACGCAATTACCAGTCCACTAAGTAAGAAAGCCAAACAAGTGCTCAGTTACACACGGAGCAGCCTAAGTTGGATAACTCCCTTAGTAACAGGGCATGGCAATTTTAGAGCTCATCTATCTAAAATGAAAATCATGGAGGATGATGTATGCAGACTATGTCTGGAAGAGGCTGAGACGGCAGCACACATCGTATGTGAATGCCTAGCACTAGGTAGTAGGAGGCTAAGGATACTAGGTAAATCCACAATAAGTGTGGAATCCATGAGGGAACTTAGCTTCAAAGATATGCTACGCATCGCGCGGGACTCAGTGATGAAGGAAGAAGTCGATAATTATCAGTCGACTTCTGGAAATCACTTAGGACTGTAAGGGGATTAAAATGGACCCAAATAGTAGTGGTCTGCTTCGGTAAATCCCCAAATCACATATATATATATATATAAACTTTCCTGGTCTATTCCTATATTAGCTTTTTCCCACTTTAAAATTGATGGCTAACACCAGAGACGTATCCAGAATTTGATTAAGGGATCCAACTATCTATAATAGAATTTGAACTTATTTACACTATAGACATTACATTACTGCAGAATTTAATTGCACCATGGCTTTAAAATTTTCCAGTAATGTTCCCATCGTGTGAATAAGTTGAAACTAATTTTTCCCGATTATATTACTACTCCAATCAATAGAGACGGAATAATAGGGGTTAGCGTGCAAAAGGTGCGGTAGTCGCAATTTTTTGATATGCTATAAAGGCAGGTGGGGTAAGTTAAAATTCAAGTCTGTGTCACTCTACTCACTGTGCTTCCGCTTGAAAAACCCATCGGAAATCGGCTCTTATATCAGTTTTTTGGTCTATGACTCCTTTCCAGTCCATTTAGGTACAAAATGTTCCGAGACAATTTTGTAGAGTACAAAATTTCCTACAAATTTATTCTGATAAGTTTCACTCTATAATCAAAATTGACGGAAAAGAGGAAGAACAAGAAAATGCAGAAATCCTTTTCCGGTTGTGATAGACCCTAGATATCTGTTTCCTCGCTTCCAACTCGCTTCAAGTGGCTCTTTTCTTATTTCTAGCCATGTCAATGGAAAATTTTATTTGCTAAAAGTTTTTCCCTGATTCCCAAAACAATCGGCAGCGAAAATAACAGCCTCTGTGGCTGATTGAAAGGTATTTAGAAAACTAAACGAATTTTGAAGAAAATGTACTGACCACAATGAGTATGTATCACTGCCTTTGCCGTGTTGTCATTGGATTCTCAATGCTTTTGAAAAAATGTTGGGGGAAGCTCTTGGACCTCTTCTCTGGCTAAATCTTTGGGAAACAATATTATTTTCAAGAAATCAAAATCGGTTACTTGTTGAAAACTATGAAATTTTCATATTACATATGCCCGCGAACGTTTTACCTATCATATATTTGAGCTTAACCAGTGGCGGAAGACGGCAATTTGTATACTGCCCAGGGGTGCCCAATAGGCTATATAGTATATGGCCGCGATAGTGCGTAAACCGTTAAAAAAAGTCGAAGCAATATGAAGAACACATTCTTACAATTATATGAAATCCAAAGAAAGTCGAAAAATCAGACCTTGCTACAATTTGTAATTCACTGCATATCCTAATATTTTTTAACTTTTCTTTTTCCCTTGTAACGGTAACAAAATGCTCAATTAAGTGTGCAGACCAACCCGATAACTAACTGTTTAGGCCTTGAGAGTAGTGTGACCGAGCAATCAAACTCATTGTATCGTCTAGCAGGGCGCGGATGACGCAGAGTTATTGTAGGGGCGTGTCGCGCTTTCATACTAGGAATTGACAGAAAATGAAAATTTCGCAGTTATTGTTGGTCATCTACCAACGATCATGAGATGAGATGAGTAGCGCATCATTCCTTCGAATATACACTCAATACTTCAAATTTGATCTAGTTTTCTGCCATTGAAGCATTCGAGTCAGAAATTCAGGTGAAAATTATTTTTGGAAAAAGATTAGAGATGCGATTTGAATACGCTTAATAGAATAGGTAAACATTGATTGTATAATTAATGTAATCCATTCACGGACAAAAACATCTCCACCAAGAACAACCCCGAGGATCATCGAGGTTACAAATCTGTTATAAAGTTCAACTGTTTAGTAGAATAACCCTCAAC
This sequence comes from Microchrysa polita, assembly GCA_949715475.1. NCBI lineage: Eukaryota > Metazoa > Arthropoda > Insecta > Diptera > Stratiomyidae > Microchrysa > Microchrysa polita. Next base: position 133,531,458 of record OX454416.1, on the reverse strand, counting down.
ATTTTACCATTTTCTGGGTGCCTATACACTCGCCATTGAAGGCAATGGGCTAGCAAGGATATGGGCAATGATGCAATAGACCCATTTCAGTTCTCATTGGCTAAGTTTCCTAATTGATTTTTATTGAACTGCACTTTCGGCTATTATAATACAATTCTTTTTTCAAGAGCTTGGCAAAATAACGCCCAAGCAATTAGGCGCCCCGGCGACTGCCGGGCTTGTAACCTTCTCCTGCAACCGCCGATTGGGTGGCTGATCGTCGATTTTGCGGATTTAACAGATTCCAAACGAAATACACACGGTAATGTCAAGAAAAATGTCTTAAATTATACGTATGCATCATGCATTATGGAGCCGACTCACAATTGTGAAGGATGAAAACCCAAGGAAAAAAAATGGGCACGGCCTAAGCACTTTGTGAAAAACGGCAGTAGCAAGAACGATAGATCGAGAATGCGCATTAAATATGGAAGAAATGGCTGCATACCGGTGCCCCGTGGAAGCGATTTGCGTAGTATATATTGTGTCAGGATGCAGATGCCGAAAACTGCAGCTATCGAAATTGAAAAGAGAAGAGCTAAAACAATTCTTCATATGAAAATCTTAGAATATCCAAGCCATTGAGAGGTAGCGTAGGTTTTTCTGTTATAGGAGAAGGCTACCGATGCGGTAATCTGTGATCAACAAATAGGATTCCAAAATGGATGGTCACCGAAGGGACAGCCGACAGACGAATGGGTATTTTCACAACTGGATATTGTATTTATGAACTCAGAGGCTAATAGCACCGTTCGAAGAGAAAAAGTGGCATCAATTGTCAGTAGCTTATTGTCAACGTTTGTGGAGTGGCAACTCAGTGAACTCTACATCAATGGGATTACCAGGCAATGTTGTCCTCTGTGTCAGGCAGAGCGTATTAGCCAAAGATCAACGCCTACGCTGTTGGATGATCTGCAAACATATCAAGAAGCTGCAAAACAGAGGCCAGCGCAATTCTTCCAAAAGTTGACCACTGATCAGCTTGGTGACAGTTTATGAAACGGGAACTACTGATCAGTAGCGCAACTAGGATTTTGTGCTGGAGGGGGTTAAGTTCATCCATATTACTGGATATTTGATGTTGTTGCCGCAACTTGGAGGATGGTGTTATAATTCACAGCGCTATACAGTAGTGTTTCAAAGTGCCATTGCATTCACGCTTTTTTCGATGTAACATTTTTCGCAGTGAAGCATATTAAAGCAATAACACTTTCACTTTGCCATGTTAAAATAAATAACAGGCGCGACAATCCAGCATTGGACTAAGGCCGCAGGATGTGTTAGTGACATCCTATTTCCAAGATCTTATCTGCTTTTTGTTGAGGTAATGAGATCAGCATCACGCTCAGCAGTGTTATTTATCCCCATAAATGGGTACTCGTTTAATATCTGAGTGAGATCATAGCCCGTCACAAGCTCGTGAGTTCGAAAAACACCATGGAACACGGTGAGATTCGAACTCATGAACCTGTGCACCGAAGGTGCACGCACTAACCGCTAGACCAGCCAGGCTACTTTGCCATGTTACTGATTCATTTTACTGTTGCAGAAATAGTGAAATCGCACGGCGCCGCTCCGATCCGATTTATTATGTGGATTTGCCTAAGGATCACTGGCGTTATCACCCGGGGTATTAATGAGTCGAAGTATAGAGTAATTCCACAATGTTTTGCTATTCATGTCAAGGTGTGTAGTGGGTTATTGAAAGATATGGTCCACCGCAATCAGAGCAAATGATTGATAAATGTACAACAAAAATAGGAATTTAGGCACAAACCAAAACCGGATCGAAGTAGGGCTAATGGCTGCCGAGAACCTTTTCTCTATCCAGGTAAAGTAGACACCTAAAGATATGTACACTTTATAATTGCTCAAATTTATGAAGAATCATGTGTTTGTATTTTGACAGCTTTCAGAAGTTAACATTAACAGCAATTTACTGCAGAAAGCAAATATTAAAGTCCGCAACCTGGCACGCAGTGAACTATATTCTAATGGCGGAAATACAAAAATGTCCCCACTCATATCCGGTTTTTAGCCAAAATGTTCATGGGTGGCGCCAGTCTCAGCAAACTTTGCAAAGGGGGGTGCGGACTGAAAAAGATTGGGAACCACTGCCTTAGAGAGTATTTCGCCAGTGTTCCAAGACCAAGCATAAGATTGCTATTGGCTACGGAAGTAATATCCGTATTACGTTGTATGATGCCACTGGTTTGGTAATTTCACTACATTCCACTATAAACGCACAGAAAATAATATCGGTGATGCGCAAACCGAACAACCACGGACAACGCTGCTAGGTAGTAAAAATCAGGAAATTATCAAACAGTATTGTGGTCTTCGAAATGAAACGTCTGATGATTTTTAAGAACAGAGAAGATAGTAAAGGTAGGAAAGCATCAGGAAGTGGCAACAGAGGTGCAACGAGACTATAACGGCCATTATAAAAATCTTTCATTCTATCATCCCTGATATTTAATAATTAGTCAAACCCTAACCTTTGGAGACAGGCAATTAATTTTATTTATTATTAATTTTATTTTATTAATTTAAGGGGCAGCGGTCTCATCTTTATAATATAGAATTCAAGTGTACGTTCGTTCGTCATGCATCTCCACCTAGACTACTCAATTCCGATTCGGCTAAAATTTGGTGTGTTAGAATCCGTTATGAGGGTCTTAGATCATAGGGCGGCCATAGAAACCCAATCTGGAAAAGTAGCTCCTTCTAAGAAAAACTATTTAATTTATTGACTACTTTCATTAGACCTCAGATAAATGCGACACATTTTTTAGAACACAAAACATATGTAGAAATTGCCAAAATAGGTCCTTAGAGGCATTGAGTGCCATAGAAACTCCACCTAGAGAAGTATGATTTTCCATGAAAAAAAAAACATTTTTCTTTATGGATAAATGGCAACCTCAGGTCCTTATCAATTACCTGCATAAAACATGTCCAGAAATGGACAAAATCCCGCAATGAAGGCATGGGTTGCCATTGAAAAAAAAAGAAGTTCTTTTAAGAAAAGCCTTTAGCGTTTTTTTTGTTTGTTTTCATGGTTAAATTGGGAGTTTTTGTAAGGTCACACAAACACGGAGGATCCATGGAATCCGAATCCAACAAAACTTCATACATAAATATGACCGCTGGTAATTTTCTTTATATTGAGTTTCGTTTGATTCGTAATCCATAGATTCTCCGTATGTGTGCGACCCCTTAGGTCGTCTTTGGGGGCGATTTACAAATGAAACAAGTAGCGGGGATCCAGAAAAAAACTCAACAATGGAAAAAACAATTCACGCCATGGAACAATGAGGAATTTCACAAAACCTTACAATACAGCTAGGTTTCGTTGGTTCTAGAACAGGACAGTACATCTTATTACAGGTGTACAGGCTATTCATCCGGTTATGAAGCCAATGAAACGAAGCTACATTAAACATAATTTTGAGTTTTGAAAAACATTTTTTGGCTTAAAATGCCATATCATAATCAAATTATTCCAAGAACATTTCAATATTTCCAAGAGATAATACAAGGATCGTCTGCATCAAACACTCATACACTTTAGTCTCTTCTTCGTCGTCTCGTTTTGTCTTAGATATAAAAACGAAATGCACAAATCAACAACAAACATAACAAAGCCAAAGGGAATGATTGTGAAAAATAGTAGAGGAGTATAGTCGGGATTAAAGGACACGCTCCCTTCCATAATAATTCCAAGTCGCTAATCGAACTTTTTTGCATTTGAACACAAGATACAGACACTAGATTCGATCTAATTTTACTAGGACAATCATCATCAGTGTCTGGCGAATGCATCAGTCTGTGTGATGTAGTATTTCTTTTTGCCGTTGTTGTTGTTGTTGTTGTAGTGATGGCTGTAGCCGATGATGCATCAGCAGAAATACTGTTGAGGAAAAAGACAACAATAACACAAACATAGGCTCGTGGTTCCTTCGATAAGTTGCGTTTTTTTTTTAACTCGATAGCGTATTGGACAACAGGAATTTGGGTTTCAAATACTAATCTCGGGATAGTAATTTTAAAATCATTTTCTACAGGAATGAAGTGTCAAATGCGTGTCATGTGTGATAGACTTTAAATTCTTTTCTCGATACCTTTCGTTTGGTTTCTCTTATCTGTATGTGTTTGTGTATGTATGTGACTATACATGTTAGCACTCAAAAAGCTTTGAATTAATTCATTCATAATAATGATGAATTTTATGGGATTTTTCCGGATTTATCTCCAATTGGTTGTGCTTCCTCTTACGACTGTATCGTTTTGAATTTCAATATGGGGGTTGTGGTGTGCCAATTCAAATATATGAATGTCAATAAAACCAAGATCTCTTGCACTGTCTACGTGTGCGCAAAAAAACTGTATGGCTCCTATTACGAACAATCGACGCGAGCGTAGTAGAACTAGAAGTCTCGCAAGGATCTTACTTGATTCGATTGGCAGCCTCTTCTAAACGGATTCTATGACGCGATTCCATAGTCTGTAATGCTTCCTCTTTTTCAGCTATTAACTTCTCCCATTGTTGCTCTGATGATAAAGATGATGATCGCATTTTGGATATATCCTTACTACGTAATGCTAACGGCACCTTACCCAATTGTTTACGATGTTTCTGTTGCATTTCTTCCGTGGTGTGTGCCAACTCTTTGGCAAATTCGTCTTTAACTTGATTAAGACGTTCACGGAATTTCTCTTCCATTTCAGCCTTCTCTTTGGCGAATTCGGCTTTAAGTTGTTCTGCAAAGAAAAAAAAAAATTTTATTCAAAAATTGTGAGCCTTTCTCCCCGAAAACATGCCTGTCAGAAGTTCTCTTTTTTCCAATTCCCGATTGTATGACTTCTGAAATTCGGAATCGGCTTTCTGTAAATGCAGTCGCGTTTCATACAGCCGTGCTTCTGTGCTTTGCTTAAAACTTTGCAATTCATCACACTTGGCTTTGAGTTCTTCGCGCAGTTGTGTTATCTAAAAAAAATAAAAAGAAAATATATAAAAAAGGTTTTTAATTGATTTAAATTTCACTACCTCTGTACGTAGTTCTTCCTCATTCGAATCATATCTACATGTGAGTACTTTGATTTCTTCAACGTGTTCCTGCTGTAGTTTATCCAATGCTTCACGACGATCCTCGCCGTGGACCATATTCAATTCGTTTGTCAGTCTTGTCATCTCTTCCCTGTAAAATGCGCAGAGGATTTGTAATTCATTGGCTGAAATTGGCAAAACAATTCGTAACTTACATTAGTCTTCGTTCCCATTCAATAGCAACTGTACCCCGAGCTTCTTCAATTTTCTGTATCATTTGTCGATCTTTATCACTAAGAGCACTGCAATTGAGGAATTTGTACTTTGTATTTTATTTTAAACGGGAAAATGTTTCTGTTAATTGTTTTTTTTTTGTTGTCGGAAAACATTTGGATCTAGGGGAAAATAAGGGCTAAATCGTAAATTTTCTATGCTATAATTAAATTAAAGGGAATTCAATTTGAGAGTATTTATAGAAGTCATAGCCATTCCGGAGCTACCGGCTAGTGAATTTTGGCAATTTCATTAAATGTATAGAAAATTCCTACCACATTTAGGGAAAGAGACACAAATTGAAAGCATCACTGCAACTTTGTAATACATACACATTTCAAAAACGGACCCATCTATTAAGTGTAACGTCGTCCGCACAATAAGAGCGTAAACCTTCTACGCTCTTAATGCACAATTCTACGCCCCCCAACCATAAAACTTAACGACAATCAAACAAACTCACTTATCGCAATGCAAACGAATTTTCCGAACATTTTTGATCTCTTCCTCCAATTTCAAATTGGCCGCTTCCAATTCATTTCGCAATTCCGTCATTTGTTCCGACATATTCACCAAGGATTCGCGCTGTTCGTTCGTTAGGCCACGCAGCTGTTTGATTTCCGCCTCGAGCGGCAACAAATGCGATACATGTTCAAGTTGTTCATTGGCCCGGGCTGAAATCTCGTTCGCCTTTTCCAGCGCCTCCGTTTTCTCCTTTCGTGCAATGTCGACTTTCTCCTTGCACGTCTTTTGCATGGTACGCATTTTCCATTCGCAATCGACCATAAATTGTTCTTCTCTGTCTGTGAAATTGACGAAGAAAAACAAAATTAAATAACCTTAAGACGAGCGAAAGCTCCAAACTTACCGGCATGTTGTGTTCGTAACGATTCAAATTCACGTTGCCATTTGATTTCGAGCTCTTTCTGTTTCTCCTGTGATTGCTTCAAGGACTCTTGCAAGCTTCTCAGTTCAGCATCTTTTTCATCGCATAATTTCTGTTTTTCCTTGCGGATATTTTCAATATCACTTTGTGCATATTCCAATTGTGTTTGAAGTGCCGTGGCTAAATTTTGTGTGTGTCGATAATTTTCCAAAAGTTCGCTGTGTTTTGTTTTCAGTTCATCTGGGAATGGAAAAAAATATGTTTGCAAAGCCCCACACTTTGTGTGTGTCAATGAATTGAATATTCTACATACCGAATTTACGACTCAGTTCATATTCGTTTTCTGAGTATGTTTGCTTAATATTCACTAATTCATCTTGCAAAAGGTTCAGCCTACGCCGAACGCAGGAATCTTCTTTGTTTGCTGCTTGGAGCTCTCCTTGAAGTCCTGCAAAGAAATTAAGAGAAAATTTAGCATATTCCACTAAAAAGCATATATATGAAGACAGGATAGAACTTACGATCAACATTCCACGACTTTATTGATAACTCCTTCTCCAAACTATCTATTTTTGCTTGAAGATCGTTGACTTTCGTCTGAGTACTTAAAATTATTTTCTGGGCTTCCTCAAGTTGGGCACTATAACGTGCTTCTTGATTGACTAAATCTCGCCTGAAATGAAAAAAAAATGTAGACATGAATTTATGTGCCAAAATAATGGACTACATTGGAAATGATATTGATTTATTTGTGAAGTATGTACGTTTTTGTTAACCAAACCTTTTAGAGTTGCACAAAATCAATTTTCGTAACATTTTAATGAATCTATTTGCACGATTTGGACTTTTTAAGAAAGTATTCTATGAAAAAATCAAAACAAGTTTTTGATAAACGTCTGACAATTGAATGATCGTACAATGAATCGCCTACCGACTGCACTAAAACTATTTTTTTTTATTAATGCTCTCTGATTTTTTTTCCTACCACGTAATAATTTTTCCACCAAAAATTCCGCTTAGAAAGCATGTGTTGCGAGGAAAGGTTGATTTTCAACTCGATAGCTCTTACAACAACCGTGGAAAACAAGGATATGTCCCAAGCTATGCTTCCTTCGATGCGTTACTAATTTCAAACCAATTGCTTGAAAACTGAGAGATTAGTTTACATTGACAAATCTGGGACAACCCTGATTATTAGTAGCATATACACTTCTTAGATTTACCGACCATTTCTACAGTTCCTACTGCGACCGGGTCTACGTCCCGGAACGACCCATGCCCAAGGCATGGCCAAGAGTCGCAAAGACCCCCTTCGACGCAAGAAGGGGTCGGATACTTTGTATCATCATTCATTCACCGTTTTTTCTTTTGTGGAGCAGTTCTGGCCGGCCCAGCTGCACCTCATTCTGCTAATACGTGCCGGCATTGAGACGAATCCTGGTCCATGGATGTGCTTGGTTTGCGCCAACAGAATTTGGTCCAATGTCCAATCGTCAGTTCAGTGCACATGCTGCGGACAATGGGTCCACCTCAAGAACTGCTCGGGACTCACAAACACCAATCAATGGTCAACATCTTACAGAGCGATCAGGTGTGGAAACAGAAGGCAAAACTCATCCAATCAGCCGCCTAACCAAGGTTCCCAACCATCATCACCTTCCACCCCTGCAAATGCTGTGAGGCCCGCTCCACCCAATTTGACCCCAGCTCCACGTATCGTCGATGCAAATTACACCAGCACGAGGATAGTCCAACTAAACTGTAATGGACTCCAGCACAAAATCGCTGAAATAACAGCACTCATGGACAGACACCACATCCAAATAGCGGCAGTACAGGAAACCAAACTCAACTCTAGTCACTCACTCAGGTCATACGGGAGCTACAATGTCATCAGACAAGACCGAGATAGGAACGCAGGAGGAGGTTTGGCTTTCCTCATCCACAATAATTTGCCATACAGCGTAGTTGATGTCACTTCTGCCGATGACACCTTGGAGCAGCAAGCGATAATCGTCAAATCAGGAAATATTGACTTTGAAATCTACAACATATATATATTCCACCTGTCTCCAGCTGTCCCACAGGTTACAAAGTCAATATCAGCCCTCTATTAAACGGACAATATCACCTCCTACTTGGTGATTTCAACGCACATCACGATTTATGGCATTCCAACCTCCAAAACGACACCAGAGGTAACATCATCGCCGACCAACTGGATGATTCGGATTTCTGCCCTTTAAATGACGATAAACCGACCCGTATCACTGGATCCTGCACAAGTTCACCTGACATTTCCATCACCAGCCCTGGACTTATTAATGACATCTCATGGGAACCAATCCTCACAACATCATCTGATCACCTGCCAATTATTCTGACTCTCGATATGCCGTCGAAATTCATCCATCCCGATAAGAAGACGTACACCAACTTCAACAAAGCTGACTGGGACAGCTTTAAAAGGTTCACCAACGAGGCTTTTGCTAGTCTCACCGCCCCAAGTGATGTACGTATGGCTGAAAAACATATTAGACGAATTATTCTCACTGCAGCTAAGAGATACATTCCAGCAGGCCGCAATCCCAGCCTAAAACCCAACTTCCCAACATCTGCGGCTAAATTGGCAAAAACTAGGGATCAACTCAGAAGTGCAGACCCAAGTGACCCACGGATAAACGACCTCAATGACATCATAGTCAAACAGGTCAACGACCACAGGAGAGGCATATGGCAATCACATCTCAGAAAACTAAATTCAAACACTGGTGTGAGCAAACTCTGGAGCACGGTTAGAAACCTATCCAACCCCACTAAAACTCAAGGGAGGGTTTCTATCAAGTTTGGTAACTCAACCGTGAGCGACGATAATAAATGCGCAAACCTATTCAACAAACAATTCGTCGAACACCCAACTAAGGATAAACTCAAGCGCAAAATCACACGAGACATCCGAAACACTAAAGTTGATGAACATCTCCAAATCACCTCTACAGAAGTTGCAATGGCCATAAAGAATGCCAAAAATTCAAAAGCACTTGGTCCAGACGGTATAGCATTGATCATGCTCAAACACATCGACACACTGGCCCTAGAGTATATCACTGCCACAATGAACCTTTCGTTATGAACATTCATCATACCAGAAATTTGGAAGAGAGGCCGTATCATACCGTTACCCAAACCTGGTAAACAACACTCCTTAGGAGAATCCTACCGACCAATTACGCTTTTATCCCCTGTGGCGAAAATATTGGATTCGCTGATACACAAGACTCTTGCGACGCACATACAATTCGCTAATCACCAACACGGCTTCCGAAAAATGCACAGCACCACCACTGCACTAGACCGAATCATGTCTAAGGTTTTCAATGGGATCAACCAACCCCCGCCGTTTAAGCGTACCATTCTTGTGGCTTTAGATCTGTCGAAAGCGTTTGATACGGTGAACCACTCGCTCCTCTTGACGGATCTCCGCAATTCATCCACACCGCCGCATATAGTCAAATGGATCGCAAACTACCTTGCCGGACGTCAATCCAGCACCGAGTTTAGAAATGGGAAATCTGAACTAAGAAGGATAAAACAAGGCGTACCACAAGGTGGGGTACTTTCCCCCACCTTGTTCAACCTATACATGTCAGGGCTTCCCACCCCACCCGAAGGAATATACAAAGTATCCTATGCTGACGACTGCGATCTCATCAACGGTTACTTGGAAGAGCTCAACCTTTTCTTCAACAACAAGAACCTAATGCTATCAGCGCCGAAATCTTCGGCCACCCTCTTTACCACATACAACAAAGAATTCAACCAACGGCTTAACATCAGAGTAAATGACACTGAAGTTCCCACTATCCGTCACCCCAAATTCTTGGCGTCACAATTGATAATCACGGCCTATTCAACACCCATGCCGACAAATGAAGGGCAGAAACAAGATCCTGAAGTCCCTTGCTGGCAGCAAATGGGGTACTGATAAGGAGACTTTACTCACCACCTACAAAGCCGTCAGTCGTTCTGTGGTAAATTATGCAGCACCGATATGGACAAATACCCTATGCAAAACCAACTGGAAACGAATTCAAACATGCCAAAATGCAGCCATGCGTACCATTACTGGTTGCGTTCGCATGTCATCGCAAGACCACCTGCACCAAGAAACCAAGTTGCTAGACCTCAAGCCACACAATGATCTCCTGGCTAAGCAATATCTTGTTGGTTGTCATCGAAGCCTACACCCAAATCATGACCTCATGGACAAAACCCCACCACCACGTCATGTAAGACGTTCGTTAAGGGACATGGAAAGGGAAGTCCAAAGGTTTAAACGAGTTCCTCTCGACAACTCCAACATATATAAGGCGGCCCTAAATCAACTGCACACCAGCGAGGTAACCAAAGCCACAAATAGGCTATCCGTAAACCGCGTCCTTCGCGCCGACCACCCGACATCTCAGCCGACGAACAACAACTACCGAGAGCCACACGTACCACCTTGGCTCAGCTTCGTTCTGGATTTTGCTCCAGACTAAATTCGTTTTGGTCACGCATTGACAACAGCATTGGAAATATTTGTCCAGCATGTGGAGCCAGCACACACGACGTGGATCATATATTTGACTGCACTGCCGCACCTACGCATCTAACACCTATCGCACTATGGGAGAACCCCATCGAAGTTGCGATCTTCTTAGGTCTTGACCTTGAGGAGAGGATGCCGATTTATGAATGATGATACAAGTTCCCCCCCCCCCTCTCTTGCGCCGCTACAACAACAACAACAGTTGGATTTGAGCCCTTGACTCTGTACTGTCTTCTTTTTGGAGTTGGGATAGTTTTAAAGTTACTGCATGCCGCATGTCATAAAATGCCGATCAGCAAAGTGTTCACTCTATCCTTCGTTACACTGGTCGACAGCGACCTTGACATTTTCATACGCAGAGAAGTGTTTAAAGTATTGGCTAGACTTGACATTTCTAAATTTGCTGGACCTGATGACATTTCACCTACAGCTCTCAAAACGTGTGCCTCTTCTCTGGTGAAACCATTGCGAAAATTATTCCACTTATCATATTCCTTAGGAATTTACCCATCTGCATGGAAGCTAGCACATGTTCAACCTATCATCAAGAAGGGTGACCCCATAATTATAGGCCTATTGCAATAACTTTTATTTTATCGAAAGTGTTTGAAACACTCATTAATTTCCAACTGATTACCTACCTCAACTTGCGTAATTTACTCGATGATAAGCAATATGGATTTCGAGCTGTCCGCTCCACAGGAGACCTGATGGCATATTTCACTAAAAGGTCTTCACAACTTTGGTGAAGCAAAAATTTTCCCTCTAGATATTTCAAAGGTTTTCGATAGAGTATGTCACCCAGCCGTTCTGCCAAAGCCTCACGCATTTGGTATTGATATGAACTTAATGAAGTGCATTGAAAGTTTCCTCTTCAACGCTCCGTTATCGTTGTCTTATGGTATTAAATTTTCCTGTCATAACATTTATTACAGGACACCCAATTCACAGTTTTGCTGATGACAGCACGCTGGATTTCAAATGGAGACGCGACAGCAACCAGTAGAAACCATATGTTTCCATTTATAAATTACAATCTGTGGAATTGGCATCGCTGCGCTCGCACTTTCAAAACGACTAAAATTGAAATACTAAATTCGATTTAAAAAAAAAAGTAGGAGGGCGCCAAACGGTATCAAATATACTTTATTTCTAGTAAATATTTTGACCGTTAAATAAAAAAAAAAAAAAAAAAAAAAACAAACAAATATTGTTGACGATGTGGCTGGAATTAGTTGCTGATCCGTCGAACTTCGTATCGCCCCACCTTTAAGATATGATCGTTTGCGGGTGGGGCAAAACTACTGAAATCCGCAAATTTGTTCAGAAGAAGCATGAGAATATGAGCTACTTTGATGATTTTTTCTCGGCCGATTTTTTACTGAAATACACAAATCCTTTAAAGAGATTACTTCATAATTTGGTGGCTGGCGTCAAGAGTTATTTTTATTGCTATGGTTGGAAACCATTTAGGAGAGAGAGTTAATGTAATTTGCTGAAATGCACTAAACCGATCAAACAAAATCGGCAAAAACTGCTGATAAAATGAGCTGTTTCTTCTGGTCAATTTCGCACATATGGAAATAGCAATTCAGTTATTGCAGGATGAAGGTCTTTTAGTTTCGGGTGAAACTTTACTAAAATACGCTACTCCGTTCAAGGGATGCTTCAATTGCAGTCTGCTGGCCAGTTTTCCAGGTTTGTGAAGATTCGTTCTGGTATTGAGATATAACATAAATTAAGAAAACAAACTGCCTTCACAATTTATCTCCTAATCAATGTTACAGATGTTTCAAAAGGTATTGTGCGGTTGAGCGTGGATGTCATGCCGATGAAGGCAGAAATAAATCAGGAGAGAGATGGAATTCATTAAAAAATTAAATTAAAAAATAAAATCCGCTATCTGTCGCTGCTGTTCGAAATCAATCCGGTGAAATCCACTTATCTGTTCAGAAAAGAAAGACAAAACTATGAGAAGTAAAACTGTTTTACCAATTTTGCTAATTTTAATTTTTCACGTGGTTCAATGGATTGGCATGGGTTGCATTCTACCCAATGAAACTCGGTAAGTCGTTTAAGAAAGGTTCAGAAAGGAAAACAACTGTCTACATAACTTTGTTGATTGCGAATTTTCCGAGCTCTTCAATCCGTATTCGGCCATTCAGGGTGGAGACCAATTCGGAAGGGAAAATCTTCGAGAATCCGCTAACGCTCCGCTCTTCATAATTTTGTTAGTTGTGAATTGTGTTGCTACTTATTATGCTAATTGGGGAAGATTCCAATCCAGTGATGCAAATTTGTGCAAATCCGGGGATTCATCCAGGAGATAGCGACAAACGTATTCATAATTTTGATCATTGTGAATTTTTCGCATGTTTCAATATTTATTCTGGGTGCAGACCAATTCGGTGGAATCACTTTGCTGAAATCTGGCAAATAGTTCAGGACATACAGAAAGAAAGATGTGATAGAGAACTGTTCTTTTAATTTTGCTCATTGTGAAATTCACAATGCGTATGCGTATTTCAGTAGTTACTCTGCTATCAGTGGAGGGAGATCAATTTGACGGGAAAATCTTTCAATAATCCGTTAGACGTTCAACAAATATAGGCAAAAGTATGGTAAAAGATCGTCGTGCTATGTGGCCGTGATCGTTCGGTCGCCACTCTGTGAAATAGACACTCATAGAGAAACGAGTTTCCAAACTCGGCACGACTCGTCGCAAGTTTATTATTCAGAAGACGAGATGATAAGAAATATTCTTTTCGTAGAATAATAAACTAACAATGCGACTAGGAAGTGGTATGGCTGACAACCGTATTACACTCCGAATTCAGTTGTCTTGTAACGTTGATGACTACATACGGTAGTCATCAACGCACCATGCTCCACTAGGAGTTACGGTAATGGAGAGAGATGATAAAAAATAGTCGTTGTGAATTGGTGCTCATTGTGAATTTTCTGCATATTTCAATGGTTATACTGCTATTCCGGCTGGAGCCTTGTCTAGACCAATCCGTCAACTTACTGAAATCTGGTAATTTATACAGAAGTATGTAAAAAGGAATTGTCTTAAAATTGGTGTCCATTGTGAATTTTTTATATGTCTCAATAGTTGTCCTGTTGCTTCGGGTAGAGAACAATCCTGACTAATATCCGCTGATATGGTACAGAAATACACGCAGAAATAGGCGAAAAATAACCCATTGTCAATTTTTGCTCATTGTGAATTCGTCGCATCTTTCAATAGTTATTCTGCTATTCCGACCAGACCGGCTTGCCAAATGACATGATGCTGACTAATTTCAAAGAAATAATACATTTCTCGGCTATTCCTTTTTTTTATTTATTTGGACTGTTTTTGCTCAGAAAAAAAGTGATTGCGCTAATCCGGATGTTCCGATGGTCCGTATTACCCCTTGCAATAATTGATATGGAGTCAAGACTGTATATACATAGACTAAGAATTATACTTTTCTCATCTTTGGTAAATATATAGATAGATGACACTTCTAAAATCATCGATTGGAGTATTCGTAGTAGTTTTTAATGCTGCCAAGACTCAATGCTGCCTTATTTCCAATAAATTAGACTCCCCATCGGCCTCCAATTCAGTACGTATTTATTATGATGTTGTACCAGTTCCAGATTCGCCTTCGCTGGACATTTTAGGAATCGGCATATTGAGCAAACATCATGGCTGAAGAACATACGAGGATGGTCGTGTTGCTCATCAGTTGAATTTTCCGAGCAGCGGTGTGTGCTTGTGGACTGAAAGTCGGTATTCAACTGCATCTGCAGGAAGTTAAGTTAAAAAAAAAATCGGTGTTCGAGCAGAAATATGATGGATAGACCTTTTTGCGTATGATATAAAGAAATGTAAAACATCTGGCCAAAAGTAGACAGAAGTATGTATATCTTTAACCCTCATCCAGCGGCAGATTTTTACAACGCTTGCCGGCGGCAAAGGTACACCTGTACCTTAGTACATTTTGTATGGAAATCATCACTATTTGTATGAATTTTGACCGTAAACCCGTTATATTATGTTGACTAGTCACAAATTAGTAACTGTTTTTGCCGAAGTGAATGTTTTGAGAAGTTGGGTTTATGTGGATTTAATTTTTGGAGTGGGTAAATTTAGGAAATAGGCAAAATTTTAAAAAGAAAATTGAAAAAATGGGTTGCTTGGAATTTTAATTTGACGAAATCTAAAATTGATTTACAAATGAAAAGTAGAAAACGGTTCAAATTAAGTCATTAATGATTTTAGAAGAATTTGGTATGTTTGATTTGCGAATTGTGGAGTCTTAGGTTAAAATTTACCACCCTGCCCCCACTATATTACTCTGTTACTAGAACCCGTTATCGCTATCGAAAAAAACGTCAATAATTATCACATTCTCGTTATTTTCCATAAAACAACAATATTTGAACCAATAAATATATTGGAGAAATGAGTAAATGTGTTATTATACGAAAGAAAGGTCCTGTCAAGCAACAAGCAAGTGGAATCGGCTAGTATAATTTTCATCTCTAATCTTTGTAAATCTAAACTCAGGCCAATTCCTATAGTAGAAAAATATCTAAAATTTTAATTGTGATTGTTGTTGGTTAATTGTATCTAATATATTTGCTCGTATATGTAATTAAATCCAAGGATCGATTGAAAAATTAAAACAAGAAACCGAAGACATGTGGCATATTCTATAGCAGTTATCGTCATCTATATATGGTACCGACGTACAATTCAACCAAGTTTATGTACCACCCAAACATCCATTTAGAAATTTGGTTGGATGCATCTGCTGGTTTTCAGCTGAAACTTCAAAAGGAACTCGGGTGGAGGTCCCGAATTACACAAATAATAAATATTAGGTGATGGAATACAAATTATGGGAATCTGTGGTAAAGAAAATCAACCGCTAAAATCCAAAATTTTAGCTTTTATTACAAACCTAATTTTCACTAGATGTTATGGGGGAAAGAAGGCGTAATACATTGTATTGGTTGCCCCAAGCCATTACATACTTCAAAAAGTTTGGTATGCCAGTAAAAGTCTTCAGATTGATGTCAAATAACCAAAAACCGCTGTATGAGTTAGCCTAGTCCTTATAGATCGATATCTCCAAGGACCTTGATCATTACAAATAAAATTCGTAAATCAAATACTTCTGTACATCACTAGATTCTCAACTTATTGATGCTATAATAAATCTCTCTAAGCATGAGCATTCACCAAAAATATTTTATTTTCGTTTTTTGTAAATTTTCTTTCATTCAAAATATATGAAGGTACAAATGTACCTTTGCCGCCGTTAAAGGGTGTAAGATTAATTTTGCTCCCTAACTTGGGGATGGGTGGTCACACATTTCTGAAATTTGGAATACATATTTTAAACTAAAATCGTAGAGATGTCAGAAAATTTCAGCCCGATCGGACCCATAGCAAAAAAGTTACGGTGTTTTAAAAACGAAAAAGGTACACCTGTACCTATCCCGCTGGATGAGGGTTAAAAAAATCAATTCGAAAAAAAGAAACTGAAACTATGTTATGTTAAGACGCTCGAATGATTGGTTAAATTTCGAAAAATAGTCGAAAAAAAAAAAAAGACGTCGAACACCACATGGGTGCAATGCAGCCTTCCAGAAACGTTACAAATTTAGGTTTAGTTCGATCTTCCGCGCCTCTATATATTTTTTTTAAGTTGATATCCTCGAAAAAGCCTTAACCAGGCTGAACTCATGACTTCAATATCATGGACTCATGGAAACTGAACACTAAAAGTCAGCATTTTTTAGGGTTTTTTAGAAAATTTGTTCTCAAAAAACCCTTATGAAATCGATTTTGTCCGTCCGTCCGTCTGTTCACTAAATAACTCGCGAACGACTCAACTGATTGTCATGAAATTTGGTAGAAATGTGGAGCATGGTTACAGTCTTTGGCACAAATACCTTACAAGTTGGTAGGAAGAAGATAACAGGGTGTCCCGAACGTTTTAAAAAAGTTGACTTTTTTAGTTTTTATCGGAGATTGACGTATGGGTATTTAAATCAAAGATCTAAATGAGTACATCTCATATCAGTTTATATTTTCCAGTTTCGAGTAACGGTAAAAAAATTAATGGCGTTTAAAGTTAAACTTCCTTTTCGACCTCCGTATTTCTAAACCGTTATAGGGATCGATATGAAACTTTGCACAAAGATTGGTCAGTATGGCCTTAAATACGTTAAATATTAAGACTGTTGACTTTTGCTAATGAAAAGTAAATAACAGTAAATTTGTAAAATTTCAATTTGTTCGTGTGTAGCCCCTCTTAGGTTTTCAAATATGAAAATTTTGCTGGGTTTTTAGAAAATTTCGTAGGGAATATGTCTACGAACCTTCATTCGAATTACTGTATCCAAACCGGAAATATAGCCAAGTATGTATTTAGTAAGGGCCTTTCACAATGCAAGGGAAGCCTCTTAACCTTCAAGCGGGCGCGCATTTTTTCTGACATTACCGGGCGCGCGGCGGTAATTTACCGCTCTCGTTTTTTCCCCTCCATTTGCGCTCAACCGTACAACTTCCATTCTCATAATTATGGTAAATTGAAAGAAGAGCATGTCCCAAATAAGTTATCATCATAAGAAGTATTATCTGGTGAACAATAAAACAAGTTCAGCAGTTTTAGCGAAGCATGTCACTTCAGTGATATATGACGAGCACACACATTTTGAGCGCAACTATATAGCAAAATATACAATCCCCCAACGTTTGATGACCGCTGGAAAGGTATGGAAGGTAAAATTTACCCAAAATGATCAGGGCGGTAAATTACCGCCCGCGCGCCCGCTTGATGGATAAGCATTTCTTCAATGCATATCTTTTAACTTGATGAAACAATGAACATGAAATTTGGTAGAACGTGTAAATACATACATAGAATGAGAATAGTGTTTGCCACAAATATTTTTGAAGTTTGTAGGACCAAGTTAACAGGGTGTCCCTGAATAGCTGTCAAAAGATACTTGTTCAATACTCATAGGAAAGATTACGTGGACACAATGGAATCATTTCATATAAGTTGCTTTTCCTTGATTAAAAAAAACAGTAACAGTAGATTTACAGCTAATAATTCAGTTCATATATAAAGCCAAGCCATCCTTACGTTTGCCTGAGTTTCTTTTTGCTCAAAGGCCATCAGAAATCTTAAATCGCAAAATGCCTGTTGTTACACTCAACCTAGAAATGTTACAATTTTCTGATATTACACTTAAAATTTTTAAAACGGCAACTCTGATTGGAACCAACGCCAATCGTCGAGTGAGATCTAAAAACACTTGGAGAAATTTGCTTGACAAGAGATTAAAACAAACCAGAAAAGAATAAACAAAATTAAATAAATAAATGCTTTCCTTTTGAAGTTTCATCTACATTGTACCTTCTCATTTTTCAACTCTCTCTCTCAGTCTTAGATTCGCCACTCTTTTAAAATCGTGACGTCGCTTATGTGGTTACCACATTGTAACCCATAGGTAAGGTATTGACAATGGGATAAGCGCCTCCCCCCAGGGGTTTGTGTAAGCATATTTATGACCGGTTTTCAAATTATTTAATCCTTTTTGGACTCGTTTCTATTTACTAGGTGATCGTGTAGTTCGAAGTCGTTAGGTGTTTCTAAGTCAAAACTGCCCATTCCGACACGAGACGCTGATTGAGCATCTGGAATGCACAATCCGGTGGACTTAAAAACTTCTTTGGCGTAGTCAAAGCCGGAATAGCTTTCAAAAAACCTGTATCCAAATTGACTCCTCCTGCTGTCAAGAAGCCAATAAAGAAATGTTATATTATGTACCTCAGGGATTGCAGTGCTCACAGATTGGATAATCTGACGTTAGTGTGGAAATTTTTTAACCATTATGTCATCGATTTTGTTTAAATCACTATACTACTCAAAAAGTTCAGTATTTCAGTTTCAGTTCAGTTTATTTTCCTACTCTCCATGTCAGGAGTGGAAATTTAAAGTTTCGGTTCGATAAAAAATCGATCTACAGAGGCTACTATGCCCGCTTACTCCGTCAGGGAGAAAGTATTGATAAGTTTTTAAGTACATAATTGCTTTACCAGTCAAAATCTGCGAACAATTTTTTTGTATATACCATTAGCTCCCATTTGTTTACCCAAATTTTCTTGTTTATATGCGTATCTTCCTATACGCATTTAATGTCTTATTGACAAGCATGCCATTATTGTGTACATAAATGTAAACAAAGACAAGTAAATTCTTTATTATAAACAAGGATCCATCTTTGGCAAGTTCATTCTAAGATTGTGAATCACTTTCCTTGTGATTTACATGAACCCGCCGATTTCAAGGTAAAGTTCGTGCAGAATCATATGAAAACACTTGCGACGAATTCATTCAAAGTTTATTTTTAAACTCTAAACACACATGCACAACCCTAACATTCAAGGCGGGGTGAATTGAGATGTATAGTACATTTGACACATGAACAATAAATTTTCTTTTCAGATGTGAAAAAAATACGAATGCTTAGTACGACGCACGAGTTTCGCAAAAAAAAGCTTCGAAATAAAAGAAATGTTAAATGTCAAACATGTGTTTTCCGGAGATACGCTTTAAATTCAGAAGAGACCGTGTGGCTGAGTCGCTCAACATAAGACTGAGGTCACACGAGCGAATGTTTGTTGCATTTATAGGAACTGGAATATTAGGCGATTAAGACTATGCATAGGAGTTACTAAAATCTGGCTTTCATTAACAATTGTACCATATATGTATTATATAATGCAATTTTTGATATATGTATGTCACAATATAGTGGAATTGTTTTGATTAGCTTGGTATGGTTTTAGTCAAACCTGTCGATAGTGTGAATCCCTTATAATAGGGGAGAGAGGGGACAACTGGTAATGAAATCTAGAATCTCGTAAATCCTGTACATCGCCTGAATACCCGTTTTAAATACAATCACTTCAACTGTTCAGATTGACAGTTGTAGAATGATTTGTAATTTACATTATTATTCCCGTTTAAATTAAATAGTGACAATTTTAAAAGGTCGAAATAATAAATTGAAATAATTTCCAATCAAAAATTGCTCGTTTACATGATGTGTCTCGAAATGCTCGTGTAGATACAGCGTAAAACATGCATCCGTTTTCTTTGTTTGGACAATGATCTTTCATACTCGTCGTATCTAAAAATAGCTCCAATTAAACAAGAATTGATTTGTTTTCATTCTTACTTTCTTGTTGCGTCAACTTTCTAAGAAGAAATTAAATTCGTTGTAAATTTTTCTTCTTTTTTTTTCACAAAGACGGATTCAGATTTTCGCCGCAATGAGGCGGATCTCGTCTCTTATTATTGTGGCTGTGACCTTTACGCCGAGAAATTCACGCAATGAGGTTGACGAACTGTTAATGTTAATTCAAGGCCTAGGACAGTGTACGTGGATATCCCTTTGTTTGAAAAATTAACGATCTGAAAATAGATAAATGTATGTACATACATTTAATTTTGGCCGAAAGTGGACGTTTAGTGGAGAGTATTATGTCTGAAAGTGAAATAATTTATATTGTATACGATTGTAGGCGATGTTTCTGAAATCGTAATCCGGGAGGCTTTGGTATGTCTCAATGAACGATTCTTGCGTTTATCTGGTTTTAAAAGGTTCATAAGGATTCCATCTATCCCCGAGTTTGTATAGTAAGAAAGGCTTTATCTATGCGTAAGTAAAACTGTTTTCAGTGGAGGTGAACTTAAAGGTCTAAAAGTTATTATTTTAAGAACTCAATAATATACTCCACTAATCTCGTTGTTTTTACTTTGTGACTATGAATTGATCTTTCACGAGATGCTAATAGTGATGAACAAAATTGCCGTTTAATTTTCGATCGATGATGGGCGTGGGTTACTCATATTGCTCGAAGAGCACCTGCATTGTATATCAGTTACTTTTTTTTCGATTTCGAGCCAATGATGCTTGAAATAGGTTAGACGCGTCAGCAGAAGCATCGGCATCGCGAAACGTCAAGCCCAGAGCAATTTACATTGCTGACAAAAATGTTGAGCAGAATACTGGGTATTCAGCATATATGTCAGCTATGAAATTCTGCCGATGCTGCTGCTGACGCGTGTAATCAGGGCCGGCTTTAGGTGAAATGGCGCCCGGGGCGAACTTGAAGAAAGCGCCCCTTATAGTTTCTATACACGAAAAAAATTGTAATAGCGCAAATATTTTTCTCCGTTGGCCCGCCGTTGAAACTATCCCCCTCAACTGTTTGGCTTCCATCTTCTAAACTTCAATTTTAGTCTATTTGTTTATTAATTGAATGAAATTTTCTCCATACTTCGCGACTGTTTTTTTTAATCGGACTCAACCGCAGCTTTTCTTTTCTCATTAGTAGCTCCTGAAAGCTTGGTCGTCACTTTCATGTCTATAGCTTTTATTCGTAATTACAACCTGCAAAGGCGTACTTTTTTATGAATAAGCAAGTTTAAATCAATGGCCATGGACTCATTTCTTCAACTGTCATTTTCCCCTGTCATTAATTGCATTGATTGTCCATGATTCGTCTTTAGGTAGGCCACGGCTTAGATCAAAGCGAGAGATTGGAAATTATTTTCATTAATAATATCATTTTTCAATTGTGAAATCAAACAATAAAGAACTTTGCCAGTTTTATCATCGTTGAAAAATTAAAACAGGCAATCTCACTTCGCAGAAACATAAGGAACCATACATTTTAGCTCACAAACATTCATAATGTTGAATGGGAAGACGATAGGAAATCCCACCTAAATAGGTAGCGATTTTCCATTCTTCCTTTTCGATGTTCAAATTTTTCATATTGGTAATCATTTTCAAGAGTACACTGCTATCTTCAATTGTTGAATTGTCGAAGAAGACGAAGATTTGGGAAAGGTGGACAGTTCCAATGCGTTCCTGACCCCCATACTCTGGTCCCTGTAAAAACGCACTTGCCTTGGGTCTTAATACGGTTGAATTTGATGCTAACGATTTCAGTCAGTATCGGTTTTACGTTTAGTCCAAATATTTCTAACATCAATTCATTTCATTTTGAAATTTCTACCGTGGTTTGAAAAGGTTTTGTTGGGGAAACCTGGCTACTTTGCATTTCTACAGGTTACACTATGTAGGTACCGACCACCGCTTCGTTTTTAACCACCAACATTTAAATGTTCATTTAGTAAATAATTTTACAAATATCTTTGTCAACTTTTCTATTTTTGAAGTAGTTTTTGTAAATTTAATTGAGCGAGGAAAGACACTTTTTATCCTAAAATATAATACCTACATATTAACAAAAATCAAAAAAAAAATCTACACACATAAATATTAATAAACAAAAGTCCAATAAAGTCGAAAGCATAAACATGATCCTGAAATCGATGTATTTTAATATTGATAATGGTGGTTCCAAAGCGAATGTGCTTTAGGATTATTCCTTTTTCTTAATTAAAGGTACATGTACCATGTACCTTTGGAACGCAGTCAATTCCTCAAGTGGAAATCTGATATTATGAGTTCCCAACTAAGTTCTTTCCTGATTTCTATAAAGATACATGTCAGTGGCGGCTCGTGATATCCTAAATTGGAAGGTACACTACTGATGCAAACAAGTGCAACTGATTCTTCCAAAATATGTAAAGAACTAACTTCATTAACCCATTTTGTATTTTTTAATTTTTTTCAATAGCTTTTCTATTACAAATAAAAATTATTAAAAATAAAATAAAACTTAAAAACGAAACGCATAATGTAACCTGTGAGTAAGTTAGCCACCAATTAAGCAGTTTTTAAAAATGATCGAATATCGATAAACTAAATGTCTTGAAGACGATCACATAAATTATACATCACAAATGATTTTTTTAAGGATTTGTATAGCTCTAAAAATGTGTGCAATTCTTTCAATGGTCATACATACATACTTGGTTGGTTGTGTACTATAGCGATAGCCTGCATTAATATTCTGACAACATACCCAATTCAGCAGTTAAAAATAAAAATAAAATTCAAAATTTAAGCAGCAATCAAATTTGTAAAAAAAATACATTCAAAGTACGAGTTTCGGCGCCCTAAAGCCGGCCCTGTGTGTAATCTATTTTAACTATGACTTTAACTTGCAAAATAGACAACATTCTAGGTTGCGATTCAAAGTTTCGTCATCCAGTAGACCCTTTTCTTGCCTGGTTGAAGTGGTAAATTTGATTAATCAATATTTCGTCACATCGATATACTAAATAATCTCATAAACAAAGGAAACATTCACTTTCTGGAAGGCCCTACGATCTTGTGCGACTAGATTTCTCTCTTTGAGTCTACCGTCGAACACGTGAAACAATTTCACACCAAATCGACCCATTATAAAAAAGGGGGAAAAATGTGTAGGCTTTTATTTCTTTCATTTTCTTTGCGAGTTTGAGTGAAAACTCAAATTTCAAAATTAAAGTTGACGTCCTATTGACTCCGAAAAGGCATAACTTTAGTGACGGGCAAGGAGAACGAACTTAACCTTCGGGCCGGGCGGGCCCAATGCATCTGACAGATTAAGTGACCAGTTTTTGTTGCGCCAACCAGCGATATGAAAATGAGGCGGTGCGCGGCAAAACTCGCTTCTTCCACTTTTTTACGAAATTGAGTTATGAATTGCATTCGAAAGTATTATTCCTGCTCTACACAGTAGTGAGCTCAGTTTTTATCAAAACACATTTCTTTCGTATTTTTCGAGGCTTTGAAAATTGCAGTTTGTTACTTGTTACTTCTTCCAGGTAATGGTACCCATCAAAACTCTTTCCTTCCATCCATTTTGATCAAAACTCTTTTCTTGCCATAGCGGACTCACCAAAACTGGCTCTTTCCAGTAAAAATTTGTATTACCAAAAATGGAAATTATTGCATTATCATTAATATTATTAGGTTAGGGCTTATTGCTTTCGTCCTTAGACACTTTCCTGGACCAAATTGGACTAAATACACGGCCAACTTGGTAAAAAACCATTTTGTTCCACCGGGACGCATCAAAACTCTTTCGTTCCAATTTATAATTCGAAATTGACGCCAAAATTATTATTAAATATCACTTTCTGTTTTACAAATCAATCTTAGTGCATATAGCTTCCGTTTAATTGCAAAACAAATATGGTACAATAATTTTTCATCTTGCTAAACGTTTTTTTCGGTTTCTGAAAAATTACGAAAAATGGTAGGAGCGAGTTTTGCCACGCACGGCCTCAAATGGAGTGAACTGAAACTCACAGTAGCTTAATCTTTATCGATCAACTACCGAAAGCAGTTTTCAGTTTCTATCTACCACTTGTCTGAGGGGCGAGAGGGATGAAATAATCTCTCAGATTAATTGCGCCCAATTGTGTTATTTTCTTCTATTCTATGAAAATTGTCACTTCTTATACTTTTCACATTGCGTAAGTATAAGGAAAAACCTATTATTTTATTTTCAATAAATCGAACTGCAAAAACCACGGGCACCGGAAACATTCCTCATAGATGCATGCAATCCTGTGAGTGCTCAAAACATGAGCAGATATACAATGAAGTCATTTAAGAAAAAATGGTGTATATTTCTATAACGGTAACTTTTACTGAAAGATTCCTTATAAGGAAGTTGTAGCAACAGCGTATTTCGACTTTTCTAGCTAGACTAAGGTGACAAGACTCTTGAAAGCCCAATGCTGTACACATTTTGCGCCATTCGGTTTTCAGGCAAACCCTCAACCATATTATTCCCCCCCCCCCCTTCACGCCGATTTGGAGAAAGCATTATATGTCGAGGCTATTACCATTATGCATGTCATAAAACGACCACATATTCTTCTTCCTTTCATAAGTGTAAGTGATATCTTCGTGTTTACGAAGATATCAATTGAGGAAGAGTAAAGGCCGATATTCTGGGAAATATGTGATGTACATTGAGAAAACTACGTTCTGTTAATACTAAACAGGACCCATAAAGAAGCCCAAAGGTAAAGAACAATTATATGTTTTAATACAAGAAAGGGCGTATCGTATAGGCGTTTAGAATGGGCCAGGCGAAAATCTGTTCAGCACCATGAACAGAAATGAGAATCCAATTGGAGTAACAATTTTCTACTACTTTTTTCGTTCGCTGAATGCAGGTGGTGCTTATTTATTTGCAAGCTTTGTTTTGTTTGGTTTGTTGCAACAGGTAAACTGATAATTCATTGGGCAACTAAGCGGTTGGCGGATTTCCTGGCACATCTACGGAATGGAGTCCGAAGAGAACCTCCAGAGCGATGGAATCGTGGGTTATTCAGGTTGCGATGTTTCTGAAGGACACTGTGCATTACTCCGTGGTTATTTTAGTGATGCCATGCCGCTAACCTGGGATCGTACCGCCATTTTAATGAATTGTATGAAAATATTGTGAGAAAAAACTTTATCTGGAAATCGTTGAAGTCCTTTAGTATGCATTTTCGTATATTTGGAGGTTGATAGAGGTATCGGATGGAGTACAATGGTTTTTCCATCGTTTTGTAAAAAATTTTCATTTTTTATTCCACTGCTGTAACGTCTGAACCTTGGCAGCTATTGAGGCTTAACCTGTTTACCTAATATAGGCAGTGCGCTGTTCTATACAAATCTGCCAAATTTCAAGATTTTCCGCTCCAAGTTATGGACAATTTTCTATTAGAAAGCACAAAGGGCGGATAGGAAGGACATTGAAATTTGGAAAGATCGGTCAAAGTGTTCCCAAATTATCGAAAATGAACGATTTTATAGGACTAAGTTTACACATTAAATTGCACGTTTCGACCGTTGTTGCTTCTGAACCTTGACAGTTAAAGCATTTAAATTTTCACCAAATACGGTGCGGTGCTTCGCAAGTTGGCCAAATTACATATTTCTGGACAATTTTCGATTAAAAAAGACAAAAGTGCGATTTGGGCAGCTGTAACTGTCGAACGCGGAGAGGAAGGACTTTAAAATATGGAGCAAATGTGAGCAGGAAGTAGCTATACAAGTGCGTTAAATTTCAGAAAGATTGACTACCCGAGTTATCGAAAATGAACGATTACCAAATTCAAGTGCGATTATCTTGCTAAAAACACCTTTAAAACAGACAAGACTAATCACACGCCTCACCGAAGAGCTTATTAGTTTTCTTTGTGTGGCATTCGGAATGCTGTACATTTTGCTGTACATTTACTAATGCTGTACGACAGGTCAAAATGCTGTACTGTACAGTAAAATGATGTACGTCTGGTCAGCTTTAGACCAAATTGATACTCCGAATGTTCAACTTACTATAATTAACTAATTAGGAAAGCTCAAATCTTTTTTAGTGCCGAGCAAATACGAGCTAATTATTTGCAGCCGATTAAAGCTTTTCCGTAATAGATAGTGCTTAGCCAACTTGATATAAGTTGATATTATTCTTGTTTGATTTTTCATTTCAATTGTGGTGAGTTTTGTAAAATAATTAAAAGATACAAAATTATTTGAAAGTATATATTGGACGAAAATTTCAATTTTTGTTTTTTGAATTTTTTTTACCAGATTTAATTTTTAAATTAAATCCACATGTATAGGATCCACTTCGTCCTTTTCGGTTTCGGGCCCTCACCGAAATAAGTTGAACGCAAATATTATACATTTAAAAAAAAACTTAAGCCTGTATTCAACATTTGCTTAAAATTAGCAGGCAATTCTTATCGAGTTTGTTAAAATAAGCTATTCCGATATCATATGATTATGAGAATGATGATGGTCTCCTAAATATGTACAATACCCCTTGCCATACAGAAGCTCGCAGAGTAACAACATTTATCTCATTATTAGGCAATTTTAAACCCGCCGCAAACATAAATCTGTATTTTAAACAAACAAATCAAACAAAGACAATATTGATAAAGCAGACACTATTTATCTAATAAATAGAAACATTAACATGCAATTATTTGCCGAATAAGTACCTTTAGTTCAACCTGCATTTATAAATTAACCGAAAATGCTGTATGTACACAAAACAGCACTTTATTTTACCAAAGCTAATATACATTCAGATGTTTTATTCGCCAATGCAAATAGCAATTCAGCACCTAGAACAATTTCCCATTGTCGGCTTATGGCGCTAACAATTCAAATGTAGGAATTTTCCCAAATTTTTCATTATAAATAGATTTATTTATAAATAGATTTATTTATAGAATTTGCAGATTGATTGACATTAGGATGTTATTCGCAGCAGATACAATCAAAAAATATTTCTACGCTGATGAAATTACATAACGGGTGGTCCAACTAGAATGCCCGATGTTAATTGAGTGTCGCACCTTAACGGTAAGTTTCTAGCCCAACTTTATTAGACATTTCTTTGCTTCAGTATTTGGCAAATTCGACCATGGAGAAGTACACAATTGAGAAACGGGTTAAGGTCGTTGAAGCCTTTTACAAAAATGGACGTTCAAATCCCAATGCTTTTAATCGACCAAATACGTCCACATAACGGACTTCTTGTGACCAGAAATCGAGGATATGGATCTGGACGATATGTGGTCCGAACAGGATGGGGCCACTTGCCACACAGCCAACGAAACAATGGCTCTTTGCAAGAGAAATTCAAGAGCTGTGTTATCTCTCGTCTTGGCAATGTCAATTGGCCGCAACGATCATGTGATTTGACACCGATGGACTTCTTTCTCTGGGAATATTTAAAAGAAAAAGTGTACGTCAATAAGCCAAAAACAATTCAAGAGCTAAAGGATGAGATAATTCAGTACATTAACGATATTCAACCTCAATTATGCATCAGAGTCATTGAAAATATGGACCATCGGATAGAAGTATGCCACGGGAGCCATGACGAGCATTTGGCTGATATTTTCGTGCATTCACGTTGGTCCACCCTTTATAATACGAGAAATGAGTTGAAATCGGCATATTAAGAGTTAATGCAAAATATCTATAATAGCTAACAGCTGCACGAATAAATGGTGACAATGGAAATAACACATATTTGTATCATCTATTGCAATGTGCCGGAACTTACAGATACTCGTAATAATTGTCATATGGGATAAAAATTGTATAAAATGTTGATACCTAAGAGTATTCCGTTAAGTGTTGCATCTGCAATAGTGCGCTGAAGTCTTCGTTCCCGTATTAGTTAATCCTACAGTCGGAAAGGTGAGATAATCTTACTACCTCGGAAATAATTGGAAATTACGAAACACTTTATAGGATTTTTCTTTAAAGAAGTCAACCCGTTACCATGGCTCTAAGTCCCAAACTCATATTTTTGGTTGCTTCCATCGTCGTAGGAAGCGTCAAGGCTGCTCCAGCCGAGAAAGATGGTACGTAACAAAATTCGAAATTTCAAACACTACCAAAACTCACAATAATTTCATTTAGTCTGCTCTTTGGGCCCCAACGATGGCGTCAAGGAGAAAGATGGTACGTAACACAATTCGAAATTTCAAACATTACCAAAACTCAAAATAATTTCATTTAGTCTGCTCTTTTGGCACCAACGATGGCAGCCTGGATACCAATCAACCTTTATTATTCATCGGAAACACAGACGAACTCCTGCAGCCCATAAAAGATGATCAATTCGTTATTCCGGCTGGCACATCAATCGATCTGGCTTGCACCGCCAAATTTGCATCACCTGTCTCGGGAAGTGCTATATCAGCAACCTGTGTCAAGGACGATGTTTTCACAGTTGCGGGCAAAGATGTTCAAATGAAAAACATTGTCTGTTCAGCAGCGATCGCCAAGTCAACTCTTCAAACCGACAGAGCTTGCTACGACAACTCAACTATTATTGAAATCGGTTTCCAATTGGCTTCGAAATTCACGCCCGTCATGGAGGTGTGTCACAATGCCGAAAAAGCTAACACTTACTATGCCCACTATAGCTTGTATTCAACAAGTGCCAGTTTCCAGACGAGTGTCAGTCGGCCCAGCTTTATTAAGGGCGGTTGCTACAAAGGTGTCGATGTTGACGGAATGTACAAGCAAGTCACGCAACAAGAGACTTTTGCTCAAATTTTAGGATCATCCTCCGCACAATACTTCAACATTCCAACCAATTTGTATTTGGCTCGGGGGCATTTGGCAGCTAAGGCTGACTTCATTTTAGGGCCAGCACAAATGGCCACCTTCTTCTACATAAATGTGGCACCAGCGTGGCAGACGTTCAATGCTGGAAATTGGGGCCGTATCGAGGATGGTATTCGTAAGTTTGCATCGAATCGCGGACTGAATTTGGATGTTTACACCGGTGCATGGGGTGTGTCTAAGTTGCCGGATGACGATGGGGTAGAAAGGGAATTGTATTTAGGATTTAATAGTAACGGACAGGGTCTGGTTCCGGTACCCAGGATATTCTACAAAGTGATGATCGATAAGGAGAGTCAAAAGGGAATCGTTTTTATCGGTGTCAATAATCCGTACTTAACGTTGGACTACATTGAGAAGAGTGAGGTCATATGTAACGATGTGAGCGACAAAATCGATTGGTTGACCTGGGACAGGACAAATATTAATCGTGGCTATTCGTATGCTTGTGATGTCAATGAATTTGTAGCAGTTGTTGAAGATTTACCACCACTGAGTACAAGCGGTTTATTGTACTAATAGCGCAGTGCATCAATACGGAATGCCAAATTAAAGCTTTAATAAAACAGTAAAAAAAATAGTTTTTGTTTCTTCCTTGCTTCCTTTTACCGCTCCATGGTGAACAAAAAACGCGAGAACAAAACCGGTTTTTATATGATTATTGAATTTTTCCTTGCCTTGCTCCTCACGAATCTCTTCTTGAATTTTGTTCCTACTGCGCATCTTTTCACATACCGCTTCCGCGTGATGAGCTGAAGTCATCATTTTCTCAAAGTGAAGCCCGAGAATTTTTTGTTTTGCAACAATAGGAACTGGTTTGCTGCCAATACGTACCCCAACCGGCCACCGACAATAACCTGACCAGGTGGTAAGGAAAGTCGCAGACGATTTGGACGCTGAGATGGTTAAATTTCTAGCTAAGAAAAAAAGCTTCTGTCGCGCTTAGTATCTATTGATATCTACGACATCCCTATCCGCTCCCGTGGCGAGTACAGTGCAGTCATCGGCATAGGAGATACATAGCTTCAATGCCTTCCGGAGGTGTTGTGAGACCTGCCATATAGATGTTAAACAAGGTAGGAGAGAGAACCCCACCCTGAGGAACACCTAATTTGATCTTTCTGAGTTTGGAACGACTGCCTCGGAACTCGGTGAAGGATTGCCTATCAGCTAGATAGTTGGCAATCCATCTTGTCTCTTGTGTCGGAACATGCATGTTGAGGAGGTTTGCCAGAAGCATGGAGTGATTGACCTTAGCAAACGCATTTGATAGGTAAATCGCCACCATGATGGCTCTATGGCATGGTGTACGCTGGTTTAGTCCGTCTCTTACACGTGTAGTGATCGCGTCCAGAGCGGTAGTCGTACTGTGCATGCGTCTAAATCCGTGCTGATGGGGTTCTAGCTTCACATGTGAAACGAGAGTGGAGTGGATGAGTGCTTCCAGCATCTTTGCTACAGGTGACGAAATCATAATCGGTCCTTAGGAAGTTCCTAGTTTGGCACTTTTCCCTGGTTTAAGAAATGCGACCTTGTTTCCGGATGTCGGGGATGGCAAGCGTTGACATTGACAAGTTAAAGACTGCCGTGAGATACTCAGCATGGCCATTGAAATGCCATCGGGTCCAAGGGCCTAAGAGTTTTTTGCATTCTCAATGACTGTTTTAACCTGGTCCGGGGTGTAAATTGGTACGGAGTCAACATTTCTACTGCGAATCCGTCTTCTAATTTTGCGCTTAAAACCATCGGACTTGGGATGTTCAATAAATGCTTGTTGAACTGGCTCGCACACTGAAGATGATTGCTTGTTTCTTTTTTGCCGAAGGTTATGGCTATATTGCCCTCATCTTTTGTGGGGTTCCAAAAGGCACGGACGTCTACTGTCTGTCTAACTTACTAGCACCTTCATTAAGGTTACAGTCATTGAGGTGCTCGTTCCATTTGACCTTCTTGTAGTCTTTAACTTGTCGCTGTATTTGGATATTGAGCTCCCGAATTCTGGGGTTACCAGGGTTAGCGCGCCTAATGTTGTCACGTACATCGGCTACCCTTGCGGCACTTATTGGAAAATTTGGACCAACCTTTGGAATGCGCCCTGCAGGGATGAACCGTGCCGCAGCTTTAGTAATGACGCTCCTAATGTTCCGTTCGGCCTTATGTATATTGGTGGGAGAGGGAAGCGCGAAGAACTTCGATGACGTGAATGTTTTGAAACCTTCCCAATCTGCTTTTTTGATAATCTGATGCGTCCAGAGATTCGGCGATAGCTTCACCCCTGGTATCGTTGCGAAGCGCGGAATACCAGAGTTCATGATGGTCATTGAAGTCGCCAAGAATGATCATGTGCTCTCCATTAAGAAGAGGACCAACATTGAAATGGTAGTCTGTACAGCTAGAATGTGGTGGATATTAAAAATTTCAATATTCGTGCTCCCTGATGAAACTGAGATGGCTTGCAACTCCGCCGTACCGTCTGAAACTAATACACTGTAATGTACGAACCTGTGTATTAGGAAGGCAAGGCCACCTCCGGGTGAGAATCGTTCGTGGCGCCTTCTTTGTCCAAGCGTATGATGATATATTCACCTTCAGCGTTGAATGGTGAATTCGCGTGGAGCTTCGTCTCTTGGATGGCTGCAATCAGAATTCTGTACTTTCTCAAGAAGCTTGTGATTTCAGAAATTTTCCCTAGGATGCCATTACAGTTGAACTGCAATATGGATACCGGTGTAAAAGTTGCTGGCGGAGGCGCGGTAGTTAAACTGTGTCTTACATTCAAGGCAACATTATTGGGGGGAGTATGGGGCATTGGTGGTGGGGAGAGGCCTGGTATTACCCGAGGCTGCCCAGTATTCTTACAGCCTGGAGCAACAAATGTACCTTCTATGTAATGACCCATCCTTCTCAAACCGGAGCATCTGAAATGCACCCACTCCAAACAGCAACTACACTGAAGTGACCTGGCATTAGAACCGATACGTCGGTTGCAGACACTACACATCCATACCAAGACAGGGCCTGGATTTGCTTCAATTCCGGCGCGTAAGAGAAGAATTGAGAGCAGCCGTGCCGAGATGTGATGCTCCCAATATGACGAAAAAACATATATAACGAGTCCATACATATACACAGACATACACAACCTTCCTGCATCGAGACCTTCGAGGCTCTTGCCAGGTAGACGTTTTGGCAACTTTTGGCCGTTTGGTGTAGTAAACGGGTGTGGTCCGTCCAGGAGAGGCTTGGAATTGCAATTGCAATGCAATGGTTACCAGTAGGGCTATCTTGAATCGTGTCATCGCCGAGACCAATGCGTTGTTGTTGCTTTTAAATTTTTGCATTCTTTGGTCTGTTTCTGACCTTGGGTTCATCAAGTGGAACTTCAATTGATATCACCTTCGTTGCGGGGTTTTCAGGCGGATGCCTTTTAACATGGCGATACCAATCCATTTGTTGGTGTTCGAGCTTTTCGCCGATCGGTTGGTAATATGAAGAAGCTTCCTCGGATGTGTTCACTTTTGACGTGGTCCTTTTTGGTTACACCAACTGACATGCTATGTGGCTCACTTGGTTGAGTGGCACTCTACGATGCTAATATTCTAGAGGTCCGGAGATCGAATCTCGGCGTGTTCCGAAAATTCCGTACATTGTACACTCCACCTATAAACGGCTGGCTGAGTGAACGCACCATGCCCCACAAGGGGTTACGGTACACAGAGAGAGAACTGATATCATTATCAATTTGGCCGCTATCATTTCTTTCGCGAAAGTTTCATAAATGGTCCAGCATTCAGATCCATATTTGCGGTACGCACCGTTCTACACAACTCTCCCTTTTGTGTCAGTGGCAGCTGCAAAGTTTTCTCGCCATTTTGTAGTAGAGAATGTAAGGTTTCATGGAATTCATACAGAAAGTAATGCATGCAATCCAACATTGCCGAACAGCGCTTAGGATCTAAGTCCCCAGAGACTCTACGTTTATGCAAAACGGAATTTCGACGCATCGTATGTGAGCTTCCCAGGGAGGCCCCTCTTGCGCAAGTCCGTCCATATTGAGTCTTGGTTTACATTGGTCAAACGATTCTTAAAAATCAATGAAACGAACGTAAAGCAGCGAGTTAAACTCAGCGCATTGCTCAATTATAATTCGCAGGGTGTTAATGTAATCGACACAACGATAGTGCCTTAGTGTGCATTCTAAGTTTTTCCAGGACATTTTTTTGCTGTTATTTTAGCAACGGCAGGAAGCACGCAAACACCTCTCCAATTATTGCAATATGCATGGCTGCCCTTTTTGGAAGTTTAATGGTGTATCCGGTGCTGATTGATACGAGTTCGGCAGGGATACCATCTAGTCAAGCGGCTTTACCATATTCAGTGCAATAATTGCAGAGCTAATAATCTTCTCCCTTGTCGTTGCTTCACAACGGAATATGAACACTTTAATGGTTGGCTAAATGAACCATATGAGAGGGAACTTCATCTGATGTTACTCGATTGAGTGCTTCAGCGAAATGTTTTTTCCATCGCCTTATTTATTCTTCTTCTAAGATAGGTAGCCTTCCATTGCTGTCATTTAGAGAGTGTTGAGAAGAGTTACGACCACCTGTAAGCCCATTGATTACTCCGTAAACAGTACACAAGGCCAAGGTACTGTTTCTAACCGCATCAGACACACCACGTTGAACCTTGGGAGCTTTTTCCCTGATAGAGTATATCGATGCGGTTTCGCTACATCTAAACGAATCTTCAGTTCTTTCCTTCCAACAATCGGCTGCCATGTAAGATCTGACATCTAAGGTTTCTTCCGGTAATCCGGATAGCGACCTAGACTAGATTTCTCAGCTGCTTTGGTCGGTCTCCAAGACCGTGTCTCCCCATCACGTGTTTAAGCTTGAGCCACTGTTATCGGTACTCAGCATCCAGGACAGGAATCTTCCTAACAATGAAGCTAAGTCTATGAACTCCTGCGAGGAAGCGCCACAACCAAACCACCTCTCTGACTCACTTGAAACGATGGTGCAAGCATCACGCCCTCTCCGACTCACCGGAGCCTATGGAGGAAGCAAATGTAATACTCACTCCCAATCCTAGGAGTGGCAGGACAAAAGGTAGCTGGGATGCAGACGAATAACCCGAGCATTGGTGTGTTGCAATGCAATCTGCACCACGCCACGAGCCTCGGATGTACTTTCGGCGCAGTTCAACAGTAAGTGTCTCAGCATTGCTGTGATCCAGGAACCGTGGCAGAATGACGGGATCGTCAAAGGAATGAGAGTAAGTAATGCAAATGTTGTGTATGATAAGGGCTCTATCCACCCTAGAGCCTGTGTCGTAAATAGCAGATGCATTGATAACCTTTGTCTTTCAGAATTCACCAACTAGTGGCCATCGAAATCTGCACCACTAGCGACGACAACCATAACCTGGTAGTGGCATCTGCCTACTTACCTGGCGACACCATACCAAAGCGGCTAGACTGCACAGAGTACTGGCAAAAAACCGTTACACCTAGCTCAGTTAAAGGCACATTTGAAGAGGTCTTACCGCATGTAGGAAGGGGACGCTTCGAGCATTGACGTGCCCCTCAATGTATAATTTGTAGTTAACCATTCCAGAAGCTGTCAAGTATCTTGGGGTCACCTCCGTTGGGTAACAGAGAAAGCAATTAAGGCCTTATGGATCTGCAGAAGCTATGCGGGGAAAGCATGGAGTATTAAGCCTTACATAATTCTGTGGATCTATAAGACAATCGTTAGACCTATTGTGGAATACGGGCGGTTGTGTGGTGAAGAAGAGCATCCACTACAGACGGTAGGCTGACCCTAGACAAAGTTCAGAGGCTGGCCTGTCTAGCTGTCATTGGAGCCTTCATCTCCAGCCCCATCGCCACCCTGGAGGTTCTCCTGAACTTGTCACCACTCCACAAACACATTGAGGCAGTGGCAAGATTGAACTGGGACTGAACTCAGTACAGCAAGGATAGATAAGTAGCAGTAGTCTACTAACTATGCCATCAGACCACCTACAGTTAAATCTCTAAGTTTTGACCCCTCATTTGACGTAGTGATCTGGGCAAGGGAGTATTTGACTGACAAGCTTAGAGCGCTTCACATCAGTCCTATCATATTTTAAACAGAAGGCTCAAAGACCGCTACAAGTTCTGGCGCAGGAATTAGTGACCCAGGTATTAGTCCGTTTGGGATAATGGGAATATAACCGACCGTGTTTCAGCATCCAGGCGGCAATGAAAGCGCTGACGACCTGTACTGTCAAAGCTGGTGTGGGTTTGTCAGGAAATCCTCCAACAGGTAGGCTTCCTTAACAGTCTCACCCTTTTCAGGGTACCTGTGCATGCAGGTGTCGGAGGCAATGTGCAGGCAGACGAGCTTGCAAAGAGAGCATCCGCCACCCCCTTCTTTAACCCTCCTGTGATACCACTCTATCAATACAGAAATGTAATACATGAGTGGGAAAAGCCACAGCCACTTTACACTGGGAAACTCTACCAGGGCTTCGACAGGTAAAACTTTTTGTTGCCTACTACTCATCCAAACGTACCCTGAGTCTAATGAACCTGAGCAGACACACGGGTAGGATAATTTACGGGCTCCTCACGGGGCACTGCCGTCTAAATGGCCATTTAAAGAACATGCGCATTGTTATCGCTGCGACTGTCGTTTTTGCCAGGCTTACTATGTGAGTAAGAGAGGCTAGCTAGGCGCCGCTTGGAATCCTTCGGTATTGCGTTCCCTTTAGAGGAAGATATTACCTCTCTGAATATGGGCCAGCTCAATCGATTTATCGAAAGAAGTCGGTTAGATGAGTTCACCTAACCGACAGCATGGTCATGCTTTGGGCAGCTTAATTGCCCCAGCCCCCACAAATCTAATCTATCGGCACCCATCTTAGCATTGATGCCTCCCATTACTATAACGTCACCTGTGAGTGTTTTTCTCTGAACCGCATTTAGGTATTCGTAAAAAACTTTTGATCTTTCGCTGCATTTTTGTCGGATTCCGCATAACACTTTATTATCGTAATATTTCCCATTCTGGTCCGGATCCGAGCAGTCAAAATTCTATCCGAGACAGTTAGTGGAAAAATTGTTCTTAAACACTATTTTGAATGGAAAAACTCCAAATGCAGACCGTCTTACGGCCAGATGTTAAATATCTTCTATAAGTTTTCCTCGATATACAACATAGTTCTCTTTCCGAAATGTCAATCACACCTAATTAGAATTCTTCCACTTCTTGCCAAACTGCAAATCAAACATCCAACTATATTACGCAAAATAAATGACGCGAAAAAAGTACCTAACCCACATACGCACTCACAATATACGCATTTAATCAAACATCCGTCTTTCATTTGAAGTGCTGAATAGTAAAATCGTCTGTCTAGAAAATTTGATGCCAAGAAATATTTTTGAAAATTCTTTCGAATGACGAATTTGATTAGTGTTATAGGGCGTTTTTATATTTTCCTTTCTTCAGGAAGCTTGCCAATAGATGAGGTAGTTCACTATAGGTATACAATACAGCCACATGCGTGTTGTATAGATAGACAAGCAAAAAACATTTTGTTTCTGATTTAAGTTTAGTCGAATTTGAAAAAAATTATAATTTCAAAATCACAAAAAGATTTATTAAACAATTTTGTTAAACATCCTAAATTTAACGAACCTTGAAAACATCATCATTGAACTAGATTCGTTTGAAGTCATGGACCTTTTTGCTATCAATTTGTCCATAACATTAGAGGTAGCATTCTGTAAGGCGATGAGCGACAGGCAACAGTCGCTTTCATGCTTTGGGTATCGTCTAACTCTAAATCTGGTAAGATAATGAACGTGGAGTGGCTGCGTCAAATGTAGTTGATCATAGGCGATAAGTAGAAATTTCGCGTTTTATTTCATTAAAAAGTACTAAAAAATGAAATAATTTCGCCTGTCGCCTATAACCTTACAGTGCCAGCTCAGAATTTTTCCATTTTCTCTTGAGAGCTAGCATTCTATACCCCTGATCCCTGATAATACATTGAAAAAAATTGAGATTGTATCTCAGGAAGTGACTTCAACTCTATTTGCAGATATATTTTGGTACGAAAGCAAACCAAAAAATGGTTTTGTCTAATATAAAGAAAGACTTCATTTTGGTTTTACATACAAATATCGGATTTTGTAGAATATAAGCCAAAAGTACAAGAATGAAATTATCAAATCCAAAACATGTACATATACAAAACAAACATTTTTTACAATACGATTCAAAACACCTTCTCAAAATTTTCGAAGCCAAACAATAACATTATTATACCTACGCCTCCAAGTCCAATACTATCGCACAAAAGGATGTTTATATTTAGCTAAGACGATTCAATTAAGTTGCTGATTTTCAATGTTAACATTGCGTGAATCCATCTTCATCATAGATTTGAACGTTTTCCAAATTGTATCTATATTTTTTCTGAATTCTATTTGATTTTCTTTTTTAACGAAAAATACGCAATATTATATAAAGGGGAAAAAACTGAAAATTCACTTAATGAACTCAAAGAAGAAAGAAGATTTGCGCTGGACGAATTTAAAATAAATATAGAAGTTTCGTCAATACTCGAAAATAGTATCATGTTTATATTCGGAGAGCAAACACCATGCTTTATTTAATTCATTGATATATTCCATCACAAAGAAATTTGGAGCGCATTTGGAAATGCAATGTACGTAACTTGCAATGGCCTTGTATTATAACGAGAGCATCCTGTTGGGATTTAAATATTGTTGATAAATACTGATTTAATTTACGTCTGAAACTTTTGTTGATCGAATTTGGAATAACAACGTAAAAGAAAAGGAAGCAAGGCTAGAAGTAGTATGAATGAATTGCTGTGCTAAAGAAAGATTCCACAAGACAAATTAACGATCAAGAGACGCGAGAGCGTCTCGCCCGCCAAAGGAAAAAGAAAAACGAAAGCGAACAAGTCTATGATTACCGGAGACAACTTGCTTTTTTGTTTGACCAGGCTACAGCCTTCCAGGCAACAGCCCCCAAAAAAAAATGTTTACCAAAATATTCCACATATCCTGTTCTAGTGCCTTTCCAAATAAAATCTTCGATCGGCACAATAACGGGTAAGATATATGCAATAAACGGTGAAATTTTCACCCTCACAGACTTAAGCGAGTAACCCAATTTCAGAATGAAGTCTACAGTTGCAGAAAGACTTGCTTCTACTGTCTCTCTTCGTGATGGGATTTTTATGAAATTTGGAACGAATGATCCTCTGGTGGTCCTTCTAAAGAATCAATGTCTTCCATTTAGATAAGTGGATGGAATAACGGTAAATTAATAGGTAAAGTTAACAAAAGATTTCCAACAATTGCGTCTATCGGCTCATCGCATTGACCATTTTTTAAAACACACTGCGGCATTGGGACATTTGGATATTGGGACACCGGGAGACTGGGAGACTAGGATCTTGGGGTAGTGGGATATTAGGAAATTGGGACATTAGGGTCTTGGGACATTAGGACATTGGGGCATTAGGCACAATGGGGAAACAGGGACGTGGGGACATCGGCATATTGGGGCATTGGGACATCGGGATATTGGGGCATTGGGACATCAGGATATTGGGACAATGGGACATTGGGACATTAGGACACTGGGAGACTGGGACATTAGGACACTGGGAGATTAGGACATTGGGACATTATGACCTTGGGACAATCGGACATTGGGCCCAACGTCCCAATGTCCGATTGTCCCAAGGTCATAACACTGGTACATAGGGGCATTGGACCACTGAGACATCGGAATGTTGTGACATTGGGACATCGGGATATTCGCACATAGGGGCACTGGGATATAAGAACATGTGAACATTAGGGTCTTGGGTCATTAGGACATTGGGATATTAGGACATTGGGACATTAGGTACACTGGGGAAACTGGGACGTGGGAACATTGGGGCACTGGGACATCGGGATGTTAGAACATTGTAACATTGGGATATTGGCACATTGGGATATTGGAACATTGGGATACTGGGACATTAGGGCACTGAGATACAGGGACATTGGGGCACTGTGATATTAGGACATTAGGCTATTGGGAGCTTGGGACACTTGGTATACTGCGACATTGGGACACTGACTACTGGTACATTAGGACATTGGGCCATTGGGATATTATCACATTAGGATACTGGGACATTTGGGACATTGGGGTACTGGGATATTAGGAAATTGGGGCATTAGGACCTTAGGACATTAGGACAGTTAGACATTGGGATATTAGGACATTAGGTGGGAGACTGGGACATTGGGATATTCCGATACTGGGACATTGGGACACTAGGGTAGTGGGACATTCGGACATTAAACCATTGGGGCACTGTGATATTTGCACATTGGGACAATAGGACCTAAATTGGGACACTGGGACATCAGAATATTGGGACATTGGCACATTAGGATATTAGGACACTGGGATATTAGAACATTGGGACATGAGGACACTGTGACAATGGACCTTAGGGCATTAGGGCATTAGGACATTGGAACATTGGGACACTGTGACATTGGGACAATGTGACATTGGGACACTGGGTCAGGGGGCATTAAGACAGATCAGTAACAGAACGTTAACAAAGCGTTGGTAAGGCAACAACAGAGCGGTAGCAGATCGTTAACAGAGTGTTAACAGAAAATTAACAGAGCCTTAACAGAACGTAAATCGAGTAATAAAAGAAAGGTAACAGACCGTTTACAGAGCGTTAGCCGAATGATTAAAGAGAATTAAGAGAGTATTAACAGAACGTTAACAGAGCATTAGCGAAAAGATAAAAGAGTGTTAAGAGAACGTTAATAGAGCATTAACAGAGTTAACAAAAAATTAACAGATTACTAACAGAATGTTAGCAGAACTATAACACAAAGATAACACAAATCTATTTTGCACAAAATACATATTAATAAACTATACCCATTTCATCCCAAAATTATTTTTAAAAAAGCTCAGCAACAGCCATTTGTGGCGTATTTGCAATTGCGTTTGCAGTATCTATTTATTTTAAAGAAGACCCTGTGAATATAACTTATGATATTAAATTTATGGAATATGCTGAACAAAAACCTATTGAAACTTTTCCCAAAACAAAAATATTAGTTGGCTATTTAAGTATGCAAAAATATATGATATCTGACCAAAAACAACAAAGTTGTAAAAGTTACCCCGCCAGAGAAAAATTCATCTGCCGCAAAAAGAATACATATCACTCCAATCCGCTGCTCATATCTAATTTTGTTTGCTGGATGTACTTTTGTTTTAGATGTAAATGCTGGAGAAGTTTAAATGTACAGGACTACTTCATAAAGTAATTTGGAGGGAGCCGTCAAAGTGGCACTGAATAAAATGTTAAAGCTCCCACCAAATTACTTTAAGAAGTAGTCCTGTACATTAAAACTTCTCCAGCATTTACACCTAAAACAAAAGTTACATATGTGAATTACTAAAAATTAAACAAATTTTCTCAACACCTTACCATCATCAAAGTTTAGGCAGTATAGAGAGAAACCACCGAGTATTGAATGAATTCTTATTAAATTTTGCAAATGAAGAAGAATGGGACAAATGGATTCCATATTATACATTCGCATATAACATTACACCCCATGTAGATGCTCTATCTCAACGCCGCTAGACTCAACGAGGAGTGGCCTCTGGCCTATCCAGACACGGACGACATTGCTTCGGCTGGACTTAGCAAACTCAACTCCTTCCTTAGCACGATGGACCTTGATTATCTGGCATATTCCAGCTCCTTTTCAACTAGGGTGGTAGCACAATAGGCCCATAGCTTCGGTGCTGCGAATTATTTCTCAGAAAATTTGAAAAATTGAGCAATGAAAGAATTATTTTGAATGGCTCTGTAAGGAGAGTTAGAGCATATCCGAGTCTACTCAGTGAAAGAGTCTAAATTCCCTTGACGACGGTGACTTGGAACAGTTCCTAGGAACTATTATCGAAAACGATTAAGTGCTAAGTCTTTGGCGGTTACTTGGAACTATTTATAGGTGCAGAAAACGAGCACGATTGGAACAATGACTGAAGTCGAGTATTTGGCGTTGGTTGGAATGATTGAATGTATTTTGTATGTACCTAATGATTTGTGAGTAGATTTGGTTTTGGCTGGTATAAATTGCAGGAAAGGGAAATCATAGTTTTTGGATAGGAAATCGTTCTCTTCTTCCTTGCCTCGTTCTTTATACCGCTCCATGGTTCCGCGTTGCTCGACCTGCGGTGTCGGCACATCGCCCGTTTTGGCGATAATTTCTCAGCATATTTCTACAGGCAGCTCTATCTTGGATCGTGTCATCG
Organism: Microchrysa polita; assembly: GCA_949715475.1. Taxonomy (NCBI): domain Eukaryota; kingdom Metazoa; phylum Arthropoda; class Insecta; order Diptera; family Stratiomyidae; genus Microchrysa; species Microchrysa polita. The sequence continues at coordinate 133,490,095 of OX454416.1, read as the reverse complement.
CCGAGACCAATGCGTTGTTGTTGCTTTTCATTTGACACATCCAGGTGTTCCTTGGTCTGCCTCTGGCCTTGGGTCCATCAAGTGGAACTTCCATTCATATCGCTCTCTTTGCGGGGTTCTCAGGCGGACGCCTTTGAACATGGCAATACCAATACCAATCCATTCGTCGGTCTTCGAGCTTTTCGGTGATTGGTTGGTCTATGGACAAGCTGCCTCGGATGTAGCTACTCTTGATGTGGTCCCTTTTGGTTACATCAACTGACATGCGTAACATTTTCATTTCAGTCGCTATCATTTCTTTCGCGTAACCTTCATACATGGTCCAGCATCTGGGCTACTAAGGACTTTATCATCAGCAAAAAGAAGAGATATTTCTAGGCCGTCGGAGACACGTGTTAATAAGTAGCACATGATGATGTTGAAGAGCAACGGACTCAATACACTGCCCTGGTGTACTCCGACATTCACCGGAAATTCTTCTGATTCACCGGCTGTGCATCTAACCTTAGTCGTAGCTCCATCATACATGTCTCGTATCATCCTGACGTATGCCTCGGGGACATTAAGTGCTCTCAAGGCCAACCATATCAGATCACGAGGTACTCTATCGAATGCCTTCTCCAAATCGATGAACACAAAGTACAAGTCCTTTCGTGCTGCTCTATACTTTTCCATCGCAATACGAATGCACTGAATCGCATCGACTGTAGATCGACCTTCAACAATAGGAAATCGTTGCCGTGGTCGAAATAGTACGCGTGACAATTGGTATGATTATTATGATAACATTGTGTGTTATGTTGATCATGGTGACTAGGGTGGGTTGGCTACGATATCCCGCCCATCATATTCCCGTTTTTCAAAATCACGACGTTCATTATACCACTATTTCAATATCCCTCAGTTTAAAATCCCGGTCGATTGAAATCCCGTCTAATCAAAATCCCGCAAATTTAATATCCCGCCATTCCAATAGCCAGCTAATTCGAAATACCGCTTTTTAATATCCCGTCATAGAAGGTAAGTCTTCTTTCAAAAATCGCGCGCGGGATTTATGAAAGAATACTTACTTTCTATGACGGGATATTAAAAATCGCTACCACATTTACCGATCAAATAATGGTCTCCTCGCATTCTCCGAAACCCACGGACCAGGTGACTTCATTTGAAAAATAGCTGGGGTAGTATTTCGGTAGTCGAGACTTAAGTATCCCCTCTACGACAGTCTTGTTCTGTAGTTTTGTTAGCAATGAAAATGTTTTTGCTGTATTTTTGCGGGAATATTTCACTATCCACGAACGGGATTCTAAAACGGCGGGATTTTCAAATTTTAATGTGGCGAAATTTTGTAATGGCGGGATTTTATAATGGTGGGATTTAGTAATGTTGGGATAATGTTTAACAGGCTTTTTTTTTTAAAGCGGGATTATAAACGGACGGGATTTTGTTTTTCAGGACTATCTACCATGGGACACAAACCTTTGGTTTTGGTGAGTAGCATGGGCGTAGCCAGGATTTCGGTCAGGGGGGGTATGCACGAATTTTTTCCAACATCATGATTTTCTTAGAAGTTGAAATTTTCGGTGCACAGGGTCACGACCCATGTGACGGAGTATGATCTCTATGATGGGGATAAATAACATTGCTGAGCGTGCTGTTGATCTCAACACCTCAACAAAAAAAAACAGTTAAGATCTTGGAAATCGGATGTCACACATCTGTGAACTTGGTCATGCCAGTTTTTTTTTAATTTTAAAACCAAATATTAAGAAAGGGCAGTCGAGATTGACTTTTTACCAGGGATGTCGTGCGGAGCGGAGCGGCCTTCAATTTCGCAGCGAAACAGCGGAGCGTGGAGCGGTTTCTGACAGGCTGGAGCGGAGCGATTTTTGCTTTAAAAGTCGCTCCGCTCCAACGTAAAAAAATCAAAAATTGCCTATAAACGGCTAAGTTAACGCATCATGGCCCCACATAGGCCTATACTGCACTGATAAGAGAAGGGAGCGGAGCGAAAAAAAGTGTCGCTCCAAATCCCTGCTTTCTACGCCATTTAACGAAAAATGACCAGCACGTGTTTAGACATTCACTGGTAATTCTGAATACATTCAAATGCCTTTTAGACTGTAGTCAGTCTATATTCCGTGTGATTTTTGTCTCTCGAACTGCATATTCTAAACTTTATTGCTGTTCGACCGCCCCTCCCTGCTACGCCCATGGTGAGTAGCGCTACCCGGACTTGCGCTGCATAAAGGAACTCCCTCCTTTATGGTTAGCGACAAGAGTGACTTTTCACTCTGGATATCAGTCCTCATTAAAACCGGACACGCCACGCAGTACTTCCTCGGAAATTCAGAAAACTGGTTTAAACGTGAGAGCGAGATGAGTTTCTGCATGCTCTGGATGAAGAAATATCCATTCGGGGCCGAAACATTTCGACGGACCGAGAGGTAAGACCACAAAGGTAAGCAACACGTAGATAGCATAAATGTGGCAATTTAGAAATCGTTTTCTTGATACTTTTGCAAATATGTATGTATTAGAATTTAATTTTCAGGACATATTGTTTTCTGTTTTGCATTCCAAGTAGTCTGGCTGCGATCTAGCGGTTAGTGCGCGCACCTTGGGACAGTCGCACAGGGTCATGAGTTCGAATCTCACCGTGAGCAATGGTATTTTTCGACATCACGAGCTTGTGACGGACTATGATCTCACCCATTTATGGGGATCACTGCTGAGTGTGATGCTGATCTCATTACCTCAACAAAAAGCAGATAAGATCCTGCGGCCTTAGTTCAATGTTGGATTGTCGCGCCTGTTTTTTATTTTATTTATTCCAAAAAGACAGTTTAATTTTTTAGTTTTCCCTTTTATCTGTGCAATTATTTTCCATTAATTCGATTTACGAAAAAAAAAACAGATGTGATCCTCTTGTAATAATCCGCCTCTAAGTGAAAGCAAATCCATTAAGAAATCATTTTCCCCCATAGTTTCTAGCCAAATGCATCTAAGAATAGACTGTGCATCAGCGATCTATGAATTTAACAAAAATATCCGTCCAACATATTCGCAAGTCCGTCACAGGTCTTTGTTGTTGTTGTTGTGGGAGGCGAAAATTCTGGCAGAAAAATAGATTTGTGCACTCTTTTTTTACTAATATTAATAAATCTATAAAAAATATAGGGCAACTGAATAGGATACATTACGTTTCATTGTCATTGTGATCCGTGACAACAATTGTCGCGCCATGATGATGTTTCCCTTGATTGTGATAATGATGATGATCCTCGATATGATCGACAGTCTTTGTGGCAGTCGAACTGTTGCTGCTGTTGTTATTCCCCATTCCGGCAAAACCTCCACTACTACTAGCACCACCCGTCGATTCAACTACAACATCCGGTAAACTTATGCTATCGATAAAGATTGATGTATCTGGATTTTCACTATTGTAATTCGATTGACTGTACGGTTGTGGCTGACGCCTATGGGAAATGTCATGATCTTCGTTATCACTGGGCAGTACAAAGCTTTCATCACAATCGGTTGAACCGCCACGAACAAAACTCTCACTATCGCGATTGATATGCAGAAAATGATCACTACTAGCACCGGATAGCGGATTGTTGCGACTATCGTCCAGCAATTCAATACCGGAATCGGGAGAATCCTTACTATCGCTTATGGTCGAGCTGCTACTTGTATTGCTCAGATTGACATTATCACCGGTATCACTACGATAGAGGTTTGAACTTGATTCGTTGACACTATGAAGGTCGGTTGATTCGATCACTGTCGTCGGGATATCCGCGAGATTGTTGAAGGAACTGAAGTTGTAGTTGTCGTCGTCGTCGTCATCGTTAGGATCATCTTCGATTACTACACGATCGTCACTACTATCTTTTTCGTTAACTACCACGACCGGTTCGATATCGAATCCTTCGCTCGTATCGTAAAACACATCATCATTGGCAAAACTAGCACTATCGTACACTGTCACGTTATCCCTATTCCCTTGTTTATCACCACTCGCCTCACTATAGTCGGCTACAGTAATTGTCGGTATCACTATGCTACTTGGGACATGATCACTTCTCGATCTTGATTGTCGATCAAATGCACTTTTGCTGTTATCTTGACCCATGTTTGTATCATCTAATTCCTGACGTAATTGTTTATTATCCGTATAACGATCACCATCAATCAGATGTATCGCGAGTGGTAGTGATGCTGTTTCGTCGTCGTTGTCAAGATCGTCTCGATCGATTTGCAATTGATGACCGTCGCCGTCGATGCTATTACGATCGTCTTCGAAATTCCTTAGCGAATGCCGTTCAACTTCTTGGGCCACATCGCATTCGGCCGAAACGGATTCGAACTCTGGTGCAACACTTGCGCTATCTGCCTGCTGCTGCCGGCTTTGTTCATTTTCTGCGTGATGTTGCGGAACATCACATTCTTCGAGATTTTCAATCTGTTCTAGAAGATCTGCGTCGGCTGCGGTTGCGTTCAGATGCGTAGTCGCATTATCGTTGGACGAACTTGTTGCTGAAATATTGTTTGAAGCTTCTTCGTTCGCATCCGAAGTGGAAAATCTATTTTCACCCTGGCCATCATCGTTCACGTCATCAGTACAGATTGCGTCGGCGCTTTGTGAATCGGCAGAATCTCTTTGCGCCCCTTCGTCTACCATGGGATCGTCTTGATCGTCTTCCTCCACAAAGGTGTTGCCACTCGATGTATTTTTCTCGATGTCTATTTCACGATCGTCTTGATCTTCGTCTTCATAATTCATGACTATATTGGAGTTATTTTTAGACTTGGTTATTTGATAACCGAAATTTTCGATATTTTCGTCGTTATTTGTATTTGTATTGGCCGCATTCACCAGTTTATCGATATTTTGCTCGTTAGAAACGTTTGAATCGACAATTTCATTTAAATCATCACCATCATCACTGAATCCTTGAGTTTGTTTCGTGGTATCGACGCACTCCAGTGGCTGCTCTGCAAGCTGTTGGACCTGTTGTGTGTCAAGTTCGTTCGCTAAAGTAGTTTGTTGATCGACCATTGTCGTGGCAGGCTCAATAATAGTTGTCTCCTCCGGCACTACACTACTGGCTACGGTGGAAACGTTATCACGATTATAAGGCTTGTTATCCTTGATCCGATGGCGATTTCGGTTTCGATTGCGATTCTTACCCATTATCTCATAGAAAAACTCGCGACTTTTATTCAACGGATTAAAAGATGTATTTGACGGCGCTTGATCACTTGAAATTTTCAATGAGGAATTCGTCTGCCTCGAATCGTGATTGTGGTGTTGGTGTTGTTGTTGCGCTGCTGGCTGCTTATGCAGCTGCTCCTTGTGCTTGTATTGCTTCAGCGACTGACTCGGATTCGTCGACTGCAACAGGTGTAATCGATTTTGTTCGGGAGTGTATGCGTCGTTCTTATCATCAAGTCTTGATCGCAATAATCGATCATTCTGATTGCGCGACAACAACGCACCTCGATCGCCTCCCGTCCGATCAACAATTTCGTTTCGACTAGAATTTTCCGTAGCATAACTCTTAGAATTGGCGTTTTCGCGTCGTCTTGGATCATTCTCAAACGCGAACCACGGGGAAGGAGTGGCGGATTTTTGCAAATGACTCGATTTTCGATCAACAACAACTATGCCACCACGTTTTTGGTGCTCAAGATCACCAAGATCATCAGGCCGATGCGAACGAACGTCGTCAGGTCGTCCAAAGATTGGTACTTTATTTTTATCGTGATTCGATGAAGGGGCGCGTGCGCCCGTGGATTCCGCCGTTCGCGGCAATAAACTATTTTCCAATGTCGTCGATAGTTTTGATTGTTTTGCTACATTCTCTTTGCTGGTTTTGCTTGTTTTCTTTGCATTCTCGGCACGTTTATCGGAATCTGTTCGATCCGATTTATCGGATTTTGAACGACGAAAAAATTTCAGCATGTTTGCAGTCGCTGGCTAATGTGTTAAGCAAGCTTGCTGCCGACTGTATTGTATAGGACGCAACGAATGCGATGCAAACAAATTCCCCAAAACACTTGAAAAATATTTTTAAATTTCACGCGGAGCTAGTAGATGAAATATGAAATGAAGATTTTCCCGACGATTGTGATGTCCTAATAATAGAAATGAGATAATTTCACAAGATCAGATGATTATTTAAATGCAAAACAAAAAACAAGGTGAAATGCATATTATCACGCTGACGATCGATTTGTTGAAATCTCAAAAAAGAGAAAAAAACATTTTGCTACACCACTAAACTGACAAATTGTAACGAAAGCCTTTCCGACGGCTTTGAAGACGGAGACATTGTTGAAACGAGGAAACAACAAGTACTGATCTTGCGATTATGTCTTATCCTATCCTAAACTGGCTTCTTGACTTCGAAAAAATATAATCTTTATGTAAATATACAAAGCAACCTTAACAGCTGTGTTAGAAGAAGTCTTGATAATTTATAGCAATTCTATATGAAATTTGACATTTGAAAAATACCATCTGGTAGGCGTGCTGCGAAACAAATTGTGACATTGGAAAATATTGCCAAAAAAAAATAATTTCTACAAAATGAACGATGAGGGCCTTTCACATAAAGTCGTGCAGCATATCCACCCACATGTGTAGATCACTATGATTCGCTAATCCTCAAGTCAAAATTTATTAACTGTCAAAACTGGACTATCCAGTTTGCTAATAAATATTGCAAAAAAGATTGATAGTCATCTACAAAAAAAAATTTTCATTTATTCATATTTTTAAAAAATCTCTTCTATTTCTGGAGTCATTGGAAACATAAGAATGTCGCAGTTTAAAAACCTTTTTTTTGAATCAAATCGTTAATGATTGAGTTCATCAATGGTACTGAAAACTACACCAACCAGACTATAGACAATTGAGAAAAATCAACCTTGCTTAGGATTAAGTTAAACATACTCGCAGTGGCGTTCAGTGGAAATTTCAGTAAGGGAAGCACTATTATAATTCCTTGCACTTGACAAAGAAGCAGGGACGTAGCCAGGATTTTGCATCAGGAGGGGTGCAATGTAGTATCACGGTTCTATTCAATTTGCAGTCTAGGTTATAATTTATTTTATTGGATTTTTCTGCTAAGGCCACAAAATTAGAGGAGATAGGAAAAGACCGAGCTACTTCCATTCCAAAAAATCACTACTGCGAAACCAATCGTGAAGATATAGGTAGTGGCGCCTTTAGGCCGCGAGAGGGATGGTTATACGGTTATAAATTCGCGCTGAAAATTATGAGTATTTCTGTATTATTTTTGCTTGAGCTAGTGACATTTCAGATACCATGCTTTCACAAGCACTCGCAGTTTACAGAGCAAAACACTCTAAAAAGGGACGCCAATTAGGTGACATATTCATGGTACCTATTATTTTATAGTATGTCAGAATTATTGCGGAGTGAGGGGCAAAATAGTGAAAAAATTGTTGTGTGTGTGTGTTGCTTATAACTGGGACAGAATAAAATGTTAAACTCTATCACCCTCAAAAAAAAAAAATTTCTGATATATTGGACATGTTAATATCAGGATTTTGCATAGGTTCCTCTGACTTAACTAGTAGGGATGTCAAAAACCGGACGGTTAGTCCGAAAACCGGTACTTTCAAAACGGTTAACCGGTTTTTTTCGGTTTTTTCATCCTCCCGGTTTTAACCCGGACGGTTGTTTGCCCATCCGGTTAAAACCGGAAAAACTTTCCAAATTCATAAAATTTTTATATTTTCTTGATTTGTCAGTCTGTACTTCTATTGCTTGTCTTCTATGAAAAATTTCGTATTTCCGAACACTCTACTTAGTGCTATTATTCCAAGAACCATCGCTTCGTCAAACTACTACTCCTTGCATTTTTCCTTTCCAAGGCAGATATTGTTTACGTTGCGTGTCACACGTGAATCTTTTGTGCGTCGTGAATGTATATGTATATGTATCAGATCAGCCCTGTAGGAAAAATGGCAACTGGTCTAGAAAATAAGTAGTTTTAAAACTATTTCCAATGTAACTACTTCCGCGACTAGTTCAAAAGTAATGCAGATCGGAACAGTTTGGTATCTTTTTGGACTAGCCATCAACTTTTTATTAGGAATCGTCGTGAGTCGTTCATATTCGTTTCATTTTGACATATGGTGTCAACTTACAGTGAAAAAAATTCATTTTACAAAATAGTGCGAGTTTTATTTTAAGAAATGTGAAAAAGGGCATTGCGATGAAAAAGAGCGACAACGGAAGAATGCAAGTAATGTTTGTAATTATGTATGTATATTATATTAATTGATCTCACGGTCCTAATTTTTTATATTTGTTCTTTTTTTTTTGGCTGGGTTGATCTTTTTTCCAAAAACCAATAAGTGCTATTCCAACTATTTTATGTCTATTATTATTAGTGTAGTATCCACGTGATAAGCCTAGTACATCAGATTGCAAAATGTGGTGGAGAAAAGTTTTTTTTTGTTTCTTATGTTTTTTGGGGTGCTGATCACGAATCCGGAGCTTCCCACCAAAAATTTCCTTGCGGAACAGAGTCAAAATCGCGAGAAACTCCTTAATTTTCGCTGTTTTTCAGTTTTTTTGTCCCCTTACTATGAAACTATTCATTTCTGCGAAAAACTCTCCATGAATATGTTAGAAAGCATATAATTACGCGTCCAAAGAGATATAAATATTAAAAATCCGTTAAGCGGTATTACTACAATTGATAATTTAAATTTGCAATTTTTAGGTTAGTTCCATATTATGAATTAAATTTAGAGATAAGACGGTTTTTCATTTTTTGCCTGGAAAGTTGTATTTTTCTTGTTTTTTATGTATTTTGGGGTGCGGAGTCGGAATCTGTAGCTTCCCACCAAAAATTTGTTGCGAAACAGGGTCAAAATCGCAAAAAACGCCAAAAAATGACGTATCAATTGTAGCGATACCGCTTATCGCATTTTAACGATTACTGTCGCGTTGGACCCGCAATCATGTTTTCTCTAAAATGTTCATGGACAGGTTTTCGCAAAAATGTACAGGTTCGGAGTTATAAGCCAAAAAAACGGGAAAACTCCGAAAATGTTGAGGTTTTTTGCGATTGTTCCGCAACGAAATTTTGGTGGGAAGTTCCAGATTCAAGCTCAGCACCTTAAAAAACATAAGAAATGAAAAAAAAATTTTCTCCACCACATTTTGCAATCTGAAATCACCTAGTGACTGCACTGTAAGCATTTTTTTGCGTTTAGAGCTTATTTCGGGCGCGGCCCTTCACTCTCCTCGGGCTAAAACTTTTTTCGGGTGTACCTATGACTTGTGGTTAACGCCCCCTTCTTTTCCTTCCGTTTCTACGTAAGTTCCATGGCGGCGAAAAAATAAAATTTGTGAGGTTTGGTTGGAATAAGTAGGCAAATAAAAACCCTTGTCTTAGAAAACTTTATTGGGGAAGCAGGAAGGGAGCATGGTCCAGCAGTACGATTGCATTTATGATTTTGTTGTTTCGATTCAGACATATAAATACCAGGTTTTGCGAAATTGGTGTAAAAAACATTTTCTTGGAAGAACCAAAAAGGGGGGTTGGGTTTGTAGGGCAGCCTCATGACCCCCTGGCCCCTTTCCTTCCATTCTTACATATATTTTGTGGCATCAATAGAAATACATTTTTATGAGGTTTGGTTGAAATTGGTGCAGAAATAAAAAGTTTTTCTCAGAAGAATCTAAATTGGGGAATTGGGTTTGTATTGAAGCCCCATGACCCCCCGTCTGATTCCATACATTCTTACATATCTTTTGTGGCTTCAATAGAATCACATTTCCACATTTGTGTAGAGTTTGGCTGAAATTGGTGCGGAAATAAAAAAGTTTTCCTAGAAAATCCAAATTAGGGGGTTGGGGTTGTATGCCAGCCCCGATGTTAGCAATTCAAACTTACATACTGCTTACAATGAAAAGAAGTATGTGTGCAAAATTTCAGCCCGATAGCTTTTAAACTGGCCAAGTAAAACGTGTCACAACAGACGGACATCGTCCAATCGGGTCAACTCGTCATACTGATGATAATATACCCTTTCACTCTACGAGCGAAGGGTATCAGTATCACTATCAGCTCTCTAAAGAATTTCTTTTTTTTTATCAACACTAGCGACAATTACCTTACTATCTACGATATAACGGACAATGTCTGAAACACAAAAGTTCGAGTTATGAGAACAGATAGCAGAAGAAGCCGCTCGAATATTGATGGATTTTTATAAATTTGTTATTATATCCTATACCCATAAGATGGAATATAGGGTATATTGTTTTTGTTACGCCGATATTATGTAACACCTCAAAGGAGCCACCGGAGGTATGGCAAAGTATACATATAAATTATCAGGGTCGGTCCCTGAATCGAATAAGCCATGTCTGTCTGTCTGTCTGTCTGTCTGTCTGTCCGTGTGTCTGTCTGTTAGCACGATAACTCCCGAAATAATGAAGCTAGCGGTTTGAAATTTTTGTCAAATGTTTGTTTTGCTAAAATCTTGGACGGTATTGAAAATGGGCGAAATCGGAAAACGGGTTCCCCTACCTCCCATACAAACTACCCCTCCTTGATATTTTAATTCAGCCATAACTTTCGGCAGAATATCGCTATCGATTTGAAATTTTGATCAATGTCTCATTCTGACATAGACTTTGAGTTGATGGAAAGTGGCATAGGTCCGTCTACCCCTACCCCTACTTCACCTAAAAAGTTATATTCAGCCATATCTTTTGATAGAATGTCACGAAAAACTTCAAATTAGTATCAAATGGTAGCCGTTGGATGCATTGACAAGGTAATAAAGATGTGTCAGGTCCGATCTCTTTGTATTTGGGGTAGCTGGGAAAGGAAATTAATTGATTTTTCGAACTCTTTCCTGTCCCATATCGAACCTTAGGAACAAAATATGTATTTCTGGATAGGATTCAGATTTACAGTGTAGAACAAAACATTCTGTCTGATGAAATTAAGTCGACGTATCCCACAAGCCCTTCCAAAATAAAACAAAAAATCTTAGATCCAGCGAATTGTCGCCTTGACCGATGCGGTATAAGTGCTAGAGTGGGTGTTGTAAATACAGACACAATCTTTCGAATGTAATATTCAGTCCCTCCATTGATAACAATGCTACTAATTCTTTAAAAGTGTTTTTGGAACCATTTCAATACCAGTTACAATGTAATGCGAAACGCACCAATCCTCTTACTGATAACAGTCTTACTAGTTCTTGAACTAGTATTTTGGAACTACTTCCACTACTAGTTAATTAGTAATGCAGGAGGAGTCAACACTGACTCCATCCTATGACAAAGCTTAATTAATGTAGCTAGTTGTTTGCATATAAATGGAATCGAAGTCGGAACTAGTTGTACATCTTTGAGAAGTGGTTCCGAATTAGTTAAAGAACTAGTCCATTTCCCGACTGGGAGTGCATTTAGACTTAATTCTTATAGGAAGACGAATCGGCAGTTGCTACGACGTCCGCGTCCACATCGATATCCGCGTCCACTTCAACATCCGTCATGTCCACAAAGACTTCAACATCTACATCATCTATCAGTGCAGTCATATTAGCATTTCAAATAGAAAAAAATAGAGTAAGGTTAATTCTTGTGGTTTTTGAATCAGTGGGCTCCTAGGAATCTAAAACTTATTTTGCTGAAAAAAAATTTTGATCGGAAAGGTCCCAAAAAGGACAAAAAAGGATACTCTTTAATCCTTGACCGGAGGTCGGCATGCGGGGTATCAAATCAAAGGGGACGTCAAGTACATTACATATCCGTGTTTGTTCCATGTTTCCAGGACCCTCAACGGAATAAATGGAGATTAAATGGAGAATTATTGTGTTTCCCGTGTATCTTTCCGAAGCTCTAATTACGAGAGTAATTCAAATTGTCACTAGGTTTCTCACTTTTCCAAATCTATAATAGCTAAAGATTCTACCATTAAATTTGCTAAGAAAAAAAATGATCAGAAAGCTGTGAAAAAGGACACTAATTACAAACCTTGATCCAACGTGGGCATGCGGGGTGTCATATCAAAGAGGACGTAGAGTAAATTCCATATCTGGCGTTTATTACTTGTTTCAAGGACCATCACAAGAGAAAATTGGGATCCAATGGAAAATTTTCATATTTCTCGTAAGTATATGTATCTTTCCAAAGCCGTAATTTTTCGTTTTAGCCCGCATCTTTCCATTTAGTGTCCTTGAAACAGGAAACAAACACCGGATATGCAATGCACTCGACGTCCTCTTTGACATGACACCCCGCATGCTCACTTTGAATCAAGGTTTGTAATTAGTGTCCTTTAATGTCCTTTTCCAGAGTTTTCTGATAATTTTTTTCTTAGCAAATTTAACGGTAGAATCTTAATCTATCATAGATTCGGAAAAGTGAGAAACGTAGTGACAACATGGATTATTCTCGTAGTTATGGCTTTGGAAAGATACACGGAAAACACAAAAATTTTCGATTTAATCTCGATTTATTCCGTTGAGGGTCCTTGAAACAGGAAACAGACACCGGATATGTAATTTACTCGACGTCCCCTTTGATTTGATACCCCACATGCTGACCTCCGGCCAAGGATTAAAGAGTATCCTTTTTTGTCCTTTTTGGGACCTTTCCGATCAAAATTTTTTTTAGCAAAATGAGTTTGATTCCTGGGAGCTCGCTGATTCAAAAACCACAAATTTTTTCTATTTGGAGGCCTGAAATGGGATATTTTGACTGCACTATATACATTATCTAGCAATAAAACTCAGTTAACTAATTTTGAAACATTATGAATACTTCTGACAATTTTATTTGATTATCTTTTCTGTTCAACATGTTTCCCTTTTACACAGTCATATTTCTATACGAACATCAGCTTAACGAGTGTGTATGCATTATTTTGCTGAAATTCTAAGCAATTCAATGAAAAACCGGTTAACCGAAAACCGGTACTTTGAGCCCGGTTAAAACCGGACGGTGTAACCGGCTTTGCGAAAAAGCCGAAAAAACCGAAAACCGGGTTATGGGCCGGTTTTTGACATCCCTATTAACTAGCTCTAACTTTACTCCCTAAAAATTATTTAGGTCATGGATTTATGAAAATGAGCTCCGCACACGTTGAAACCGCTCTGAGTACTAATGAAAACGGGTACCATTCCTTGGGATAATTTTTCCGAGCTGAGTTCTCTAAAAACGTGCTGAAAGAAATGTAAAAAGTTTAGCAAGAATTCTCCATATCGGTATAAATTTTTTCGAAGGTTGTAAAATATACTTTTTAAATACGTTCGAGAAATTCGATACTATATTAAAATTTGATATTCTAAAGAAAGGCCTCTCTACAAAGCTTAGCTGAAATATACTGAATTGAACTTAAAAGTCTTGATGCTAGTGGCACAGGTTTCTATACTTCATACTACTTGAGCCTTTTGTAGTAAAGACTCTATTCCTTGAATTACAGGATCATGAGTTTTTAAATCATACTGTTATGTTAGCATAGGTGGAACTGTATTTAGAAACTCTTTCTGCTAGATTTCTGATTATTGTAATATTCAAGATTTTGACCTCAATTTAACAATTTATAAAAATAAGCTTTACTAAAGGAGTGAATCATAAGAAGGTACAAAACTGGTAAGAAAAACCGTAGCTGAAAGCTAGTTGTTCGAGATAAAAAAAAAATATACAAAGAATTTTACTGTGCGACACGTGCCAACTTGGAGAGCATGTGGCTAGCATGTCTAGTCTGGTGAGAAGAATTGCCAATCGCTGGGATGAGGTTGTCTTATTCATTCCAGCCAGCGCCCGCTCTAAGGGGGAGGGTGGCACGACTTTTTGGCCAGAAAATAAAAGAACTGTAGAAACCAAAAAGAAAGATTCAATATTAATTCAAATTTAACGAAAAGTAAACCTTATCCTAGAGATAAAATAAAAAGGGGGCGAAATAACTTGCCGCAAGGCAGGAAACTAACTGACATCCATAAAAAGTATTTGTCACACGCTCTGGACAAATATTTTTGTCAAAAAGGCGAAAAATGTTGTTTTTTTTTGTTAAAGCAGAACATCAATTATGTACGCGTTAAAGATTTTTTAGTGATTAACTTCTAATTTTCTTTTTTTTTTTTGAAAATTGCATTTTTGAAAATGCAAAGCTCTTGCGAGGATTTGAAGAGCCCACAATTGATACAAGGTGTTGTATTTATCAGAATTCTAAAATGCTTAGTAAAAGTTGCCTAAATGTTACGTCTATGATGCTAGCAACCGGCCCACTTCTGAGAAGCACATGAGTGATTAGTCTCTTATATGGATAAGTTGAGTGTCCATTTTTTTTTTTGTCATTGGAACTTTTGTGTTTTTATCGAACAAAAATTCTTTCGGTGCTGTAATAGAAAAGGCCGAGTTTGGACTGTGATCAACTGTATAGTGTCTGTCGGAACGGGGCAGACGTTTTTTGATAAGTTTACAGAAGTTAAGTGTCGTTCAAAAAGTACAACTAGATCATGAAATGGTTATTATATATTATTACATGCATATATATAATATGTGAACTTCGCAGGTGACCACAGGAAAGTCTGAAATTTATCTGGAAGGAATTGATTTTGATCGTACCTATTTTAACCTGATTTTGATCGTACCTATTTTAACCTGGAGTCCCGATTTTCTAGCCAACGCTATTCGATTTTTTTCCAGTATACCTACCTACTTTAACACAAATTAGTCCCATCTCCCACCAAATATTCTCATAAGGACGGCAAATGCTAAACAAGTCTGGTCTGATCACCTAAAGCCGGCCCGACACCGACCGGAGTGTGGCAAACACCCCACAAAAGATTGATACGAAAAATCGTGCAGCAGAAGTGCAGCTGTGTGGTTCGATGACTCCAAGGTATAATTCTTGGACCAATCTTTTGTGCGGTGTGTGCCACACTCCGGTCGGTGTGGAGCCTGCTTTAGATATACTATATAATTATCGAGTTCAATTTGGGGAAAAATTAAAATGAAATGAGGAACAAGGAATCCAATAAACACTTAATAAACACTTGAAAAAAAACTCTCATGTGGGAAATTGGGTTCTATACAAAATCCACAAAGTCAAAATCCAGAAGTCATTATCCATAAAGACAAAATCCATAAATTTTTGTATGAAGAGAGCCATAATGCTTATTGCGTGGGATCCGATTCGGTCATGTCAGTGCGCGTTTTATTTTTTTTTTTTTAATTATTATGAAATATTAATTTCCAGTGGTGGAGCTAGAGAAAATTCAGCGTTTTTTATAAGTTAAAAACCAGAGGTGAGAGCGAGTGGTGGTGGTTTTATACCTAAATACCACCAATTTAGCCAAACAAAAAACAAACGATTCAAAATATGTAGTAATTCCATGCAGACAGGGGGAACTAAATATTGAAATTTTTTTTTTGCTATAAAAAACACTGAATTTTTCCAAGGAACCTTTAAAGAAAAAACCTAAAGTTTTAGATTGATTTTCAGAAAAGTTGCTTAACTAGACAATTACCAGGACAGATATGGTCGCCCGGGCTGTGTGCGGTCGTGCATTATCCTGCATGAGGGTGAAACCGTACAACGCTCTTTGCGAAAATAGGATGACATGTGGCCAGACAATCCGTTCAATGTAACTCTGAGATGTCATAGTACCCTCATTAAGAAAAACAAGGTCAGTTTTACCTTGCAAGCTGATCCCGCTCCATACCATCACACTGGGGCCACCGAACCTGTTATGTTCGTGAATGCAAGGATCACAAAATCTTTCGCCGTTTCTTCTCCATACTCTCATGCGTCGATCGTCACTATAAAACTTCACTTTACACTCATCAGTGAAAAGCACCTTACGCCATTCCTCCATGTCCCATTCAAGATGTTGACGTGCAAATCTTAAACGGTTTGCACGATGAGTTCTGGTCAGCTTTCTCCTGGCTACATGCCTCCGTGAACGTTGCTGGTTTTCGTGCAAACGATTCCTGATGGTTTGGTCGCTGACACGGGTACCAGTTGCCCGGAGTAAACGGTTTTGTAATGCGCGCGCAGTCACATTCCGATCACGTCGTGCAGTAAGTCGTACATACCGGTCTTCCAGAGCGGTGGTAGCACGAACTCTGCCCGAGTCACTACGGCGCGACACACTGCCGGTCTCCTGATACCGGTTCCAAAGATTTTGGATAGCCCTTCGCGAATATCCGAACTGTAAAGCCACGGTACGTTGAGATTGACCAGCCTCCAACATCCTTACGGCTCTTGCAGCAGAATCGCTATCTAAATGGCGTCGAATTTTTGGCATTTTAACCATAAATAATTTAACCGCACGTTGAAATTACAAAATCCGCCGTAAGGGTCAAGTGACTTGCCTCAAACTAATCCGAATTCAAAATAAAAAATAACCAAAATTACCCACTTAATGGTTTGTGAGCAAAAAACAATGTTTTAGCATACCGCAATGACTAATATCGCCTAATACTTCACTGCTATCGTTAACAAAACACTTGAGAACATAATGGCATTCATAAAAATTAGTTATCAAAACGACAATCGGCAAAAAATGTTCTTGAAGTAAAAATATTAAGTGGCCCCTATTTTGTTTTGAGGAGTATGCGATCTACCTGAAGACACGGAGAAGGATGCACCCGGAGCATATGCGCTATAGTTGTCTTTACCTGAAGCGCTTATGGTCCGGGTGCATTCCTCTCCGTGTCATCGACTAAATCGTATATGCCACGGATGAATCCTTATCCGTGTCTTCAGGTAAATCGCATATGCTCCGGGATTTGGTAATTGTCTAGTTAACTTAATAACGTACATAAATATTCTCAATATTCAATTGTGTTAAGCAAACTGATGTAAATTTGAATTTATGGATTTCGTCTTTTTGGATTTTGTCTTTGTGAATTTTGTCTTTGTGGATTTTGACTTTATAGATTTTTCATTTTTTTTTGGATTTTGTATTTTTGGATTTTGTATAGAACCCGGGAAATTCCATTCTTAAAGGCATCAGTTTGATCATAGTATAGTGATTTTAGCTGAAAAAATGATGAAACCCAAACATCCAAAAAAAGAGCTGACTTTTGATGCCAAATTGTTATATGGCCTGACCGCATTGCGCAGTAAAAAGTTAGACTTTTTTGCGCGTCACATTTGGCGGGGAGGGGGTGGCAAAGGGGTGAAATTATGATTTTTCGCCAATATCTTGTTAACTGTAATATTTACAGCAAAATGTTTTGAGGACGATTTAAACTACACAAAATTTCCTTTCTAATGATATATTATATCATATACCTTCTCTTGGCAGATTATATACTAGACCTAAAAACATTCGGTGTAATTTGGATTTTTTGATAGTTACATTTGGCGCTCTAGCTCCTGAAGTAATTTAATTGGAGCCATGGTAATTGGGATAACTATTCCTAACAATATATAGCTGTCCCACACGGAGACTCAGGCTGCCCCGACAAAGCATTCCCCTATACTCCCTATTAACATTTAAAAAAAAGACATGCCTGTAACTTTTCGCCGAATCACAGCAGGCGGGAAAAATTTTGGTAAACGTTAAGGCTAAGTCCCATTAGACCCTCCACCAAATATTACTTCGATCGGATTAAAACAAAGGGTACCTTCCATACAAAATGACCGGAAAATTGCCTACGAGCAAAACTTAAATTTTGGTTGACTTGTTCCCTTATTTCATAATAAACTAGTGACATTGAATTTGAATAATTTGTATGGGAGGTACCCTTTGTTTTAATCCGATCGAAGTAATATTTGGTGGAGGGTCTAATGGGACTTAGCCTTAACGTTTACCAAAATTTTTCCCGCCTGCTGTGATTCGGCGAAAAGTTACAGGCATGTCTTTTTTTTAAATGTTAATAGGGCGTATAGGGGAATGCTTTGTCGGGGCAGCCTGAGTCTCCGTGTGGGACAGCTATATATTGGTAGAAATAGTTATCCCAATTACAATGGCTCCAATTAAATTACTTCAGGAGCTAGAGCGCCAAATGTAACTATCAAAAAATCCAAATTACACCGAATGTTTTAAGGTCTAGTATATAATCAGCCAAGAGAAGGTATATGATATAATATATCATTAGAAAGGAAATTTTGTGTAGTTTAAATCGTCCTCAGAACATTTTGCTGTAAATATTACAGTTAACAAAATATTGGCGAAAAACCATAATTTCACCCCTTTGCCACCCCCTCCCCCCAAATGTGACCCGCAAAAAAGTCTAACTTTTTACTGCGTAATGCGGTCAGGCCATAGAACAATTTGGCATCAAAAGTCAGCTCTTTTTTTGGATGTTTGGGTCTAGAGCTAAAGTCACTATACTAACATTAGGATTTGGTTTTGTGGAAAATCAAGCAGCAAACCTGGTTTTTGAAATCATGGAAATGTATGGAAAATCAACAAAATTAAGTGGCTGATTTGACAAAATCCGAAGATTTTTAAATCTTATGTCTATGTGAATATGCTATTAGAAATTTTGAAACCTTCAACCTTGATAGAGTAACGGCCTATGTATTGAATTTTGAATTTTTTTTAGAGAGCGGTTATTTTGTTTGCGGAATAATTTTGTTAATTTCTTTTCCAAAGGGAACTTTTAATTAGGCTTCACCAATATAGAAATTAGGGCGACCCTCAAAACGCAACACAATCAGTGCATTCTGCGAACCCAAAAAGAAGTAGAAAAGTTTCACTTCAATTGGAGAAATATGGTTCGGTAATTATAGAAGCCTTTTCAGTAAATTTCGTTTGTTGAATGCGTTCAGTATTACATCGTAAAAAAATGTGAAATCTCAAATGAAAATGATACTGCCCTTGTAGTAAATTAAATACGTTTTTAACAAATTTGTAAATTCAGTTATACAAAAAGCTCTGAATTATAATGAAAAAGCTTCAGAAATCCAAAATAACTCATCGTAATTTATACAGAATACAGATTCAGATTACACGCTATACTACACCACGAAAATACTTCTGAGTACTTCACAGAATTTAATTTAGAATACAAAATATCTTTTTCCATCAGTCAGTATCATTAATTTAATCAAAAATAGGATTATATAGCGAACATTTCGACTATACTAAATTATTGGTTGCATTTTCAGTGGAAATTGTGGCAATTATAATTTATAGATAGTGTTGTAGGGAAGTAAGTTTCCAATAAATTGCATACGTTGAATATGTAGACTTAAAAAAAAATAAAAAAAAAATCTGAAATTTGGGTTGCTACAAATTTCAACAACAGCGAGAAAATGGGATTTAAACAATATTTATGATGGCTAGAATTTCGTACAATTAGGATGCACCTACGCATATTATTATTTAGTGAATGAATCATTATCATTGGAAATCAATTTTAAAACAAGGATTCTGTAATATTATCATCAAAATAAACATTGTATATTAATTTACAAAATTTGTACAGTAGAACCTCGATTATCCGCACTAATTGGTCCCAGGGGTGGTTCGGATAATCGAGGAGGGTGGAGAATTGAGTGATTACATACTTCGGAAAAATTTGCCAACTCTGAGAGTTCGGATAGTGGAGGTTCGGATAATCGAGGTTTTACTGTATTATAATATTTTTGGCGAAGGGGTACGTTATATGTTGTATTGCTTTGATTTTCGGAAATCTGAAATTCTAATACGAAATGGTAAGCTCCAATTATTATTCAAATTGTACACTCGTACGTCCATACCTACATAAAGAACATGAATAATGTAATGATTAATCATTATAAGTGCTTGCAGTAAAATGTTCGTAATTTATTACGTTTCTTACTATTATCTGGAGCAAATTTTCATAAATACACGTCCACCAAATGCATTAATCTTTTTTAGTTGATATTATTACACCACACGAGAACTTGGCACATCACACTATAGTTTTTGTCTCGTTAATTTGCTAAAAGTCAATGATCCTCGTCCTTGTTGACATAATGTATACACTAAAATCTGTATTTATGTCACGCTAAATTGAAAGCTTACAATGCAATTTGTATATGGTGACATCTTAATATGATCGAAAGGGGTTATTGGACTTGTAGTATTATGCACTCAAACATCCTCACAGTTCTGTGCGGCCCGCGGCCATGTCGAGGCAGCACAATCTGTATCAACACAAAAATGGTGAAATTGGTAATGTGAACAAATTCAGAAGTTGAACTCAAGTCTACAAAAGTTACTAAAACTCGTCAGTGGCTTATGAAAGATTATTTTAGGATTTTTTCTCCAAATACTACCAACAATTTGAGGCTGGTTATTTAATTTTATAAGACAGCTCATCATTTTTGTACACGACAATACTAAGTCTCTTCATGAAACTGTGCTGTCCCGAAATGCAGTTAATAAAAAATAGTTTGGCTTTACCGATCATGAACTGAGATTTATTTGGTAAAATGGCAATGCTTTAAAAACTACGGAAATCTTGGAATTGGTGACTAAATCTCCTGGATGTGAAATTCCAACATAATAATTAGAACCCAAGTGCCTGATTTTTAGACCTCTACTCATCAAGCTGTATTGGTGCATGAGTTTGTTTAAAACCATATCACAAAAAACTTATTGTCTCTTTTAGCCGCCTTTCTACTGAAATTAATTTATTCTGACTATTTTGCCTCCTAATATTATTTTGGGCGACTTCGGATGGATGGACTGGCGCTAAACATTTTTTATCATCTATGTGTAAAATTTGGCGCAAATCATGTAATTGTGGTTACTTGAAGATCAATCATATTTTCACGTTTTCGCTTCTAATTTTTTAATGATCTTGAAGTACATTTTCGAAAGGAGGAAATTCTCATGGATAATCCCGAAGCCGCTATAGTAATCCAGACTCTCTGCTATATTTTAAAAGTAATATTCTGTTATCAACTTTTTTAATACGATTACATAAAAGTTTTTGAAATTTTCCTCCTGCGGCCCATACCTAAGCCTGGGGAGAGTCTTATTTGGCCCGCGCCAGGTTTTTAGTTTGACACCCCTGCCCTACCCCATAATTGAAAATTTGAATATGTAGAAATTAATTTTCAACGGAAAAATATTTTTTTAGGGAAAAAGTATAAGAAGTCGTCCTATAACTGCCAACCCGATTGGTTATGATTAGAGCCCGGATTTTTGTGCAGTAAAAAATTTAAAAACGTGCAGTAAAAATCGTGCAATATAAATTCCCAAATGTGCATTTTGCGTGTAATATCAAAAAAATCTGTTTTATAGGCTTTAAGAAGCTCATACTTTGGAGTACCTAGAGATGTAACGGATGTCCGCATCCGCATCCGCAATCGCGGATTATCCGCATAAAAATTAAACTCCGCATCCGTATTCTCATCCTCATCTTATAAATATTTTTTCATTTTTGTATGCAGACAATTAGCGGATATATGCGACCCACGTGCTACTTTGTAAGTATAAAGAAATGCATTGAGACAAATTGTATTCTGTATCGTATACACAACTGAGCTTCAGTTTGTCGGTCAGCACAGCAGGAGCGCGTTCCATTTATAGCATTTCCAGGTCAAGTAAATAACTCTCCGAGACAAATAGATAAATTTCCGAATCAACAAAATACATTTCCGGATAAAAAAAATAAATTTCCAGAGGAAATAAATGAACTTCTAAATGAAAAAAATAAATAGCCAAATCAAATAAATAAATTTCCAAATCGAATAAATATATTTACATGCCAAAAAAAGTAAATCAAATAAATACATTTCCAAATCAAATAAATATTTTTTCAAAAGTGAATAATGTTCTTCTAATATGAAAAATTAAATATATATAAAATTTATGAGACCCTAGCAGGCGGTTGGAAGTGGAAGTCTCTGAGATTTTAAAGTAAAAACTTGCTTGTGCAGCGCGCAAAAAAAAACAGTATACCACAATTTTGCTTGCAAGTAGGCGTAAGTTTTTTTTACGTACATTAAACAGCGGAGACTGTCGATTAAAGTTGAAATGTGTACGATGGTACAACATGCTAAAACTCTCTATTAGTAAAGGTACACGACATCAGCTGAACACTACAATTCGTATAATTCAACAGATTCCTGTCTGAATCGGATCACCGTTACGAAAAGCTGTGTCAATGTGTCTGCTTAGGGTGCAGACTCTCCCGCATTTTCCCCTGATTATTTGCTCGGGTTTATTCCCCTGAAATACCACCCTTGGAATTCTTCACCTATTGTGATAGAAATATTTCTTAAGAAACGGAATCTAATTGATCTTGCCAATGAAAAGCTAAAAGTTTTCTTGTAAAAAAATAAAAACTCTTCTAATTTGGAGCTTTTATTCAAATTCAATCGAGACCTAATAATTTTAACTTTTAACTACCGACACTGGGTCTTACAGACTCGAAGACACTGTCAATGTATAGATTCCGTTATGTTCCCGAACCTCCATCATTCTGAGGTCACCTCTATCTTCGATTCTAATGTAAAACAAAAATTTTAGAAAGCTCAGCTGGTGTGACTTGAGTTATGAGGAAGTTATGATAGCTTAGAGATGGCAAATAACGTCTAAGAAAACAATTTATATCGTCCTATTCCAAGCGTGTGTAGTACAATTGACAATTATTTACGACATTTTGAATAAACAAAATATCATTATATCATATAATTAATTAATTATTTTTTCAATGCTCAACGAAATTCATATATAAAAACACATTATTTACTATATTAAAGTACTATCTTTTTAAATCGTTTCCTTCATACGAAGCATTGTTTATTTGGTTTGTGAAATATGTTTTTTGATGGAAAAAATCATTTTTTTGATTTGTGAATTTATTTTTATGTTTTGGACAATTTTTTATTTGAATTGTACATTTATTTTTCTGATTTGGACATTTATTTTTTTGATTTGGAATTTTTTTTTATGATTTGTTTATTAATTTTTTTCATTTAGAAATTCATTTTTTTGTTTCGGACATTTATCTATTTGATCTGCAAACGTGTTTTGTTGATTCGGAAATTTACCTATTTGTTTCGGACATTTATCTATTTGACTCGGAAAGTTATTTACTTGATAGTCCAATAATATCGTATTTTCGTCAGGAAAAAAATACAGAAGTTTATTTCTTCTCAATTTTGTTATATGAATTTTGGGGCGCTGATTCCGAATATCAACTTTGCACCCTAAAAAACGTGCCGCAACCTTTAAAAAAAGGGGGAAAGGGGGGCATTTTTTCGGTTTTTTGCGATTATTTCCAAAACGGTAAAAGATACAGAAAAATGGTCTGAGAACGGAAAAAACTACATAAAATTCTCTTTGCAATGATATATAACACATTAGAGTTTAATTGCATATTTCGGCGTTAGAATAGCACATAAATTATAATATTTTCATTTTAGACCTTTTTTAAAAGCTACATAACTTTTCAAAGAATGTTAGTTCAGCCGTAAAGTTTTGTATAAGTATTCACAACAAGTTTAGGATAATTTTAACGTAAACATTGAGTCGCTCCGGTCAAGGACCCCCAGTATCCCCCCATTTAAATTTTTCAAAACGGCATATCCATAACTCCCCCCAAAATTGGAGCAGAGTACTAAATTTTGGTTTGTTGAAATTGGAGCTCATAGTGACCCCACGCACTAAAAATCAGCTCATTCGGATAAAAACTAAGGGTACCTCCCATACAAAGTGACCCATCAGGAATTTGTTCTACGTACGAGTAGGTACTACTCATTTTATAAACTGTAGAACAAAGTTGTCTTGGGTCACTTTGTATGGGAGGTACCGTTAGTTTTCATCCGAATGAGCTGATTTTTGGTGGGTAGGGTGACTATGACCTCCAATCGCAGCAAACCAAAATTTACCACTCTGCTCCAATTTTGGGGGGAGTTATGGACATGCCGTTTTGAAAAATTTAAATGGGGGGATAATGGGGGTCCTTGACCGGAGCGACTCAATGTTTACCTTAAAATGATCTTGAACTTATTATGAGTACTTATACAAAATTTAACGGCTGAACTAACATTCTTTCAAAAGTTATGGAGCTTTTAAAAAAGGTCTAAAATGAAAATATTCTAATTTATGTTCTATTCTAACGCCGAAATATTCAATTAAACTCTAATGTGTTATATATCATTGCAAAGATAATTCTATGTAGTTTTTTTCGTCCTCAGACCATTTTTCTGTATCTCTTATCGTTTTTGAAATAATCGCAAAAAACCGAAAAAATGCCACCCTTTCCCCCCTTTTTTAAAGGTTGCGGCACTTTTTTTAGGGTGCAAAGTTCATATTCGGAATCAGCGCCCCATAATACATAAAGAAACAGTGAGAAAAAAACTTCTGTATTTTTTCACGGAATGGTACTAAATCGACACGATATTACTATGACCTGAAAATGCTATATATGATCTGAGTAGTCAGCGATGACTACAGCTACGAGTACAGCTACGACTACGAGTGAATTAAGGACGCACTCCGGTTCGCATTTTTGTGACTAGTGTTTGAGTGGTTTTGTTTTAATTTAAATGAATTGAACTGAGGCGGGTGAAGTGCGTTTTTTTCAGGTGAAGCGAAGTAAGGAAGTATGCAACTTTTTAATTTTAACTACACTAATCAGAGGAATTTCAACTTTTTTTTTCATCTTCATGAAAAGTGTGAAACCTAAATATTTTTGTCTACATATTCGATCATATCCTCATTCGCACCCTCATCCGCATCCTCAAAAATTTCTCCATTAATATCCGCATCCGCAACCGCATCCTCAATGTTATACTATTTTGCATCCGCATCCGCATCCTCATCCGCTAAACAAGATCCGTTACATCTCTACCTTAGAGCAGTCGACGAAGGAAAAGTATACTAATGAATGATACTAAAAAATTAAATAATTTTGACACTTTCAATATTTTCACCTAAACTAAGCTTCTCCCCATAAAATTCCATCTAGATTAGCTCATGTCAACAAAGTTCAGTAGCTTAGGATCCATCGCTCAGCCTTTTTCCGTATCTAATCCGTGAATGAATCGTTTTCTAAAGGGCAGATGTTCCTATTTGTATTTAAGTTTAGTTAACCACCAGTTAATTAACATGCACAAACAACAGCTGCAAAATTGTATAAAATCGACTGGCGTTTGACGTAACCATTTGGACATTTCTATATTTCTTGAAAAAATGTCATGAAAGAGGTTAAAAAAAATGAAAATGTGTGTTTCATTCCAAAACACTAAAACGTGCAATTTCCTGCAATATACCCTGAAAAATGCAATTTCGTGCATTAACGTGCAATTGCACGAGAATCCGGGCTCTAGTTATGATTATGATAAATTGTGGTACCAATGATATGGTGGTTAAAATTTTACTGTAAGTAAATACAAATAATAAAAAACACTCAAATTAATACAATAGGTGGTCAGACCTAAAGATCATGGCACAGAACCGAACGAGATGGAAAGTAGGCGTAGTTGATGCCCTATGCCCCACAAGCGGTTAACAGAAACCAAAAAGATATTGATATGAATCGCCAAAGCAACACTTATATGTGATGCGGAAATATACAAGATCCAAGACTTTAGACAAATTTTGTATGCGAGTACAACATAGTTTTAAAATCTCGTTTTTTCGCCTGATACACATAAAAATAATGAAAACAAATGGAAAAAATTGTCCGCATTTTCTTTTTTTTTTTCGACGAGAACGTTGGATCCAAATTGTTGTACAAGAAATTTAGTGAAATTGTGTAGTATGTATATGCAAAAAAATACACTTGTGATGATTATAAACACAGCATGTTCGCGATTCAATACATTTTTAATACATAGAATCAAATCAAAAAATTTTACACGCTCCTTTATGCATTGAAAAATTACGTGTAATTTTCTGAATAACACGAGCACGGTCTGTTTGGTGCAAATTATTTGGGTCGTCTTCCTTATAGCACTGCTATAGCTTTGTTTCTAGCAAAAATCGTATCTAAATGCGTCTGTAAAATAAACTTTATACACATGCTGATTGATCTTTAAATTATCTTGCATCGTCAACAACACAATATCGTTTCATGCGCCCCGTGGGAGAAACTCAAGTGAGGTCGAAAAAATAGTACACGTTGCTTGAAATGCGTGGGATGGATAATTTCAGGTGTTTAGTTTACACATACATACTCGTAGTATGTATCAGGGTAGGTAGGTATCCAGGTCGATTCAAAATAATTAGAAATGTAAATAAATTTATTTAAACAATAAATCAGTGCAGCTTCTAAATTTCTTAAATTTAAAAATATACGAGAAAAATACTTAGAATTTCGAAAATGTGATAGGCAAATGGAAATTCAATTGAGGCATTTTCCAGGAAGAAACTGTGCTGTGGTTTTCCATACACAAACTCCTAGTTTTTTTTTTGTAATGCCTCGAAAATGGTAAAAAATGTAGGTTATGGGAAATTCACGAAAAAAAAATCATCTCCTTGATTTTCTTTACTTTAAGCGCCGTTCGCACGATTCAACTTGTCTTCCAAATTTCGAGCATTCAAACAAAGAAGTTGAAACTATCGTACGTGTGAACAACAAGTGTGAAGTTGAAAGAGTATTCAAACAAGTTGGAACTGAACAGAAGAAGAAGTATGAGAACTTGTGTCAGATACTCGTACATTGATTCACTGGTCTACAATTTTCAAACTTTTTTTTGTCACACAAAAGTTTATATCATATTTTGAACCTACTGTGACCCCTGAACAATGCTACATAAATGAAAAAAAATTGACACGTCAGGATTCTTTGTGACAGCTTAACCAAAATTGGAATTATAAGTTCCAAAAGTGACGGTACTAAGATAAATTATTATTTCATACTGTAGGTAAGCAGTTATGATTTTTTGGGGATATGGCTTCTTGTAGGAAGCTTTCAAGCTTCCGTTAGTTATCCGTTATCTCCCTTGCACGTAGGACTCTTTAAACCCCCGTAGAACCATAGGTTACGTAGCAGTATGATTCAGTGGTTAAATTTCACATTTTTAGAGCTTTCTACAACAAATTAGGAGCTTTTGCTATATTTTCCCTTTTGGTGCAGGGAAAACCTTCGTATAGTTGAAGTTCATTATAAATTGTAGAAATTTTCAGCTCCATGGCTTCCTAAACTGTTTTTTTTAAATATTATCCAAATATTTTCCAAAGGATCCTGTTGGATCATTTAGTTGATGTTGGCTGTTTTCATCCTTCATTATATCCCGTTATTATCCTTCACATATACCCGTTTACAGAATTTTCATTTAAGGAATAAAACTACCACAACTTTCGTCCATTAGGACTTGTGAAATTCGCTAAAAGGACGGATTTTTCATACAAACTGCGTCCAATTCTTCTTCAGGGTACACCAGCAGTATGTTTTCAGTATTTCGATGTCCTTGCATAATTTATTTCATAGTAATAACGTCACTTAAAATTAAAAGAATAACACCAAACCACGTAAATTGTGGAAAATTAATACATAACGGTGAAAAGATATCAGGACGTGACTGGAACGAAGTAATGTTGTTTTTGTAATGAGGGGAAACTAAACTAAACAAAAATTATCACAAAGTTCGTGTGACAAAAATTGTGTTCCCCAGTGAGTCCGATCGAAATATAAATATACTTTCTAAAAATAAAGAATAAATAAACAAGCGTATTCATACATACATATATGTATGAATACTTGTCATATTCTGGGTGTCCCAAAAGTGGATGTCAAGCAGAAAGTACAAGGTGGGCCAAAAGTAATCATCCATGTTCTTTTGCCGTATTTTTTCTTAATAAAAAAAAAACTTCGGTTTTGCTTATGAAATACGTTTATTTAATCCCTTAGAATTTAATGTATCAAGTCGCAAAAATGATATCGGCCAAGTGGACGCCGCCACAGTTGATTACCATACGGGCCCGTTTAATGGCATTTTCCATCACTCTTCCCAGAATATCGGGCGACAGGTTTTCGCATTCCTGGCGAATATTCTCCATAAGGGCTTCAAGAGTCTGAGGCTTGCTGACGTAAACCCGCGACTTCAAAACAACCCATAAAAAGAAGTCTGGAATAGTTAAATCGGGTGGCGAAATTATCATAATGTATTCGACATCCCTTTTGATATGACGCCCCGCCCCGGGTAGCGTTTCTAAAATATCTTGTGTACGAAAGCGAAATCGGGGGCCCCCACACTGTGTAATTTATAATTAGACAAAATTGTTGAAATAACTATTTTTGTCCGATTAGTACACGCTGTAGTATATTTGAATTTTGAAATTACAAGAAAGTCTAGCACTATATTTATAGGCACTAACACTATCGACAGCATACATTAAAACCTCACGATTCAATCGAGTAAACGGGCCGGATCGATTTTTTTTAGTTAAAATCCAGGATTTGTCTGAACACGGTTATTAGGGTCTGGTAAAATGCGATTTACACTTGAAGTTTACTATGAAACCTCGAATAATGTTCACACTATCGTCTTAACTTTTTACGTAACTTGAGAGTAGAGTAGATTCGTCTAAATTTACACTATGATTATTTGATGCATGACTAAAACTGTTTTTATACCCATCGCTCATAGAGTGAAAGGGTATATTAACTTTGTCATGAAATTGTAATGCATTGAAAGAAGCATCTCCGACCATATAAAAAGTATACATATATGATCAGCATGACTTGGGGAGTCGATTGGGCGATGTCAGTTTGTCCGTCTGCCCGTCTGTCTGTCTGTCCGTCTGTCTGTCTGTCCGTCTGTCTGTCTGTTGCGATGCGTTTTACTCGGCCAATTTAAAAGCTATGAATCTGAAATTTTGCAAAAATGCTTCTTTTTGCTGCAGGCAGTTTGTATGTTTGAATCGGTAAAATCAGACAATGCGGCTGCCATACAAACCCAACTCCCCAAATTAGGTTCTTCTAAGAAAAACTTTTTTATTTGTGTACCAATTTCAACCGAATTTCACACAAATGTGTTTCTATTCATGACACAAAACATTTTTTACACCAATTTCACAAAACCTTGAATTAATGTGTCTTTATCAAAGCAACTAAAAAGGTAAAAACAAATGAAACCGTACTATGGAGCCATGCTCCCGCATCCCCCAATAAAATTTACTGGGTAAATATTTTTATGTGCCCACTTATTCCAACCAAACCCCAAATATTGTTTCGTCGCCGCAACGGAACTTTTGTGGAGTCAGAAGGAAAATGGGGGGGACTAAAAACAAGTCGTTGGTACGACCTAAAAAAAAGTCTCGTTTTTTTTTGCAACTTACAAAGTTCTACGCCGATAATTTCTGTTGGTAAAAAAGTGCGAATATTAGACTTGGACTTCATCAAATCAAATTTCCATAGACAGAAGGGATAAACGAGCTAGACGGCCGCAACTGTAAACGTTTATTTTTGTGTTGCAAACACACATAGGCGAAATTAACCATATTTTCCACGATTTCTTCTGGGATTTTGCTTGAAATCGCGTGATGAACCCAGTGAGTTTTTTTCAGTTGATTTCATTTCACTTTTAGTATCAGAGCTGTTATTTATTTTAAGCCCCGTCTCCATTGTAAACAATTGTGGCGCAACTGTATACGAACATGATGTTTCAGTGTTCCCCTATTGTTCGCGAACAGTTGCTGAGCAATAGTGTCACGTCCACACTGTAAACAAATGTTCCTGAGCTGTTGCACATATTTTTGAGCAATTGTTTCACGTCCACATTGTAAACAGTTGTATCGCAACACTGCTCCTGAACAATGTTCGCGAACAGCTCAAGTTCGTTTCGAGCTTGTTGCTGAGCTGTTGCACTATTTTCGTAAGTAATTTATTGATGTTCGATGTTTTCCATTCAAATGGAAAACACGGGGAACATTGGACGAATTAGGACAATTATTTAATAAGAACTGGGTCAATTTTAGTTCGAAAGGAGGAGTTTCAGTGATGGCTTTGCACTGATTTAATGAACCATCTTAGTATCTGTGATTAGCCATTTCGGTGATAACCGTTATCTTATTGTTAACATTGCTTCCCTGATGATGTAGCAATCACTTCAAGATTAAAATACTCCAAAAACTGCATCATATAAGCTCAATTTTACGCAAGAATCTTCAAGATAGGCACTCCTCCTAGCAAATTTAACCTTTATTTCTTTTTAATATTCTTATGAGCAAAAACCCATAGGAAATTGATATTCAGATAGATCCAAACTCAATGAACTTGAGAGACGCTGACCGAAAAGGTCTGTCTCTGCGGCATAAATAAAGTTTAATACTACCAGGTGCAAGCTTTATCGTACACAAAATTGAGTTGAGTTTTTTGTTTGCAGACTTGAAAATGATTTTTTTTAAAGGACCAAATGATCTATCAAAGAAAATTTCTTTATGTTTTTGGATTTGGGGGCCCCCTCGTGCTCCGCTGAACACATCGAACACCGTACGTTACGCCACTGGCCATATGGTATTTCCTTTCCTACTTAAGCATAGTAAAATAGAAAAATTATTCTTGCTATTGGTATAATTCTGTACAACAGAAGAAGTA
This sequence comes from Microchrysa polita, assembly GCA_949715475.1. Classification (NCBI taxonomy): domain Eukaryota; kingdom Metazoa; phylum Arthropoda; class Insecta; order Diptera; family Stratiomyidae; genus Microchrysa; species Microchrysa polita. Next base: position 133,459,590 of record OX454416.1, on the reverse strand, counting down.
AGAAGAGTCTGAGAGGAAGACCCTATGTTTAGTGAACTACTACTGTAGTAGTCTCCACGCAACGTTACTAAACTGTGTCAGTGAAATTGCAGCTGATAACGCGCGCATCAGCGGTCAAGACCGGCCTTACTAAGGCTGTTTGGGCGGATCCCATAAACAAATTTTTTTTAACTACTTCATAACGCATTAAAATGCTCTTTCTTTATAAGAATTTATATATTTTTTCAAATTGTGATAAGCAAATACACTAAAAGCTTCTCGCTACAGTCTTGAAATCATTTCATGGATCGACAGCATCGGCGTTCTCCAAATAAAACGCTTCGGCCACTGTGCCGGCTTCAACGATCACAGGCCTTATCACGACGATCGTTCACTTCCATTTCCTCCTGCTATCACCGCAAGTAATGTCACTGCCTTTATCATTGATAACTCGATGGAATTTGCTTCACTTTCCATCAGATGGTTCGGCCAATTTATTTACAATTTTTTGTTATAGTTGCGTTGAACAAACCAAAACGTTCGGCCGGATTGCCGCCGATTTCGATATCGAATGCTCGTCAACAGTTACGCTGGCTACGAAAGTGCCAACACAAAAACTTGCGAAAAGTTTCATTTCGCTGAGCAATAGTTATCTTCATCCTAGGATGCAATTGATTCGCACACGGCCAACTCAACTTTTCTCTAATCAAATTCTGCTATCGGAAACGCGTACCGTAAAATATTGATTATATCAATCGACGTTAACAAGAAATTGCATCATAATCAATCACGCGGAAAAAGAGAACTGTCAAATAATAAATTTAATAAATGAGCTTGCTGCGGAACAGTTTATAAACAGTATTCGAACATGATGCGCAACTGTTCACGAACAATACAGATTCTTGCTCCGCAACTGTTCAGAAAAAGTTCAGCAAAATGTTGCGCAACTGTTCGCATACAATATTTTCAACTTTTTTGCAACTGTTCATCAACAAATGTTTACAATGGAGACGAGGCTTTAGATTTGAATTACTGATTCGCTCTAAAAAATACGAGTGCTTCTAATAGTTTTTATTCGTTTTTATTGCAGCGATTCAAAGGCTTTCGGCGAAAATTCAGCTAGTAGACTGAGGTTACGGTTTTATATGAAATATCGAATATTTTCAGTCTTTCGTACAAATTAACAACTTCTTCTGCTATTCGTTCTCATAAGCAGAACTTCTGCGTTTCTGATATTTTCCGTTATATAGCCGTACAGTAAGTGGCGCTGATGTCGACAAAAAGAAGAAAAAATCCCCTTTCGTGAGCTGACAGCTTAATGTTCCTGGTAGCAAAAATGCAGTTCTTCGGCGCAACAATAAGATGTTCCTTGAAATTTTCGCTACAAACTAGGAATGTCAAAAACCGGACGGTTAGTCAGAAAACCGGTAGTACTTGCAGAACAGTTAACTGGGTTATTTTCGGTTTTTTCCTCGTTCCGGTTTTAACCCGGAAGGTTGTTTGTCCATCCGGTTAAAACCGGAAAACAATTCTTTCAAAATTCCAACAATTTTTCATATTTTCTTGATTTTTCAGTCTGCAATTCTATTACTTGTCGTCTATGAAAAATTTCGTTTTCAAATTTCAGCCATTTAACATATTTTCGAGCACTTTCCTTATTGCTACAGGGTGTGCCAGAGAAACTTATTTATTTGAAAGGTCAATAAGGACAAAAGTACTTCAGATATACTCGATTATTGAAGTTTGTCTCCACTCTTTGCAGCAAATCAATCGGTATGTTGACAATGGCGTCGCGAATGTTGTTCTTGAGGTGACCTAGGGTCCGTGGTCGATCAACATAAACCAGGCATTTCAAATAACCCCAAATCCGTCTGGAGAGCGTGTCGGAGATCGCCTTTGAGAGAGATGAGGCGGTCGGAGAAATGTTGTCGCAACAAATTTATTGAGCCTCATACTGTGTGGGCTGTGGCTCCATCTTGCTGAAACCAGACACAGGCTTGGAAGAAAAAATCATCAATCATGTTTCAAGTCAGAAAAGAAGCTCTCGAGGCCCGCTGCTCTCTAGAAGAGATGATCATGGTAACTGATCAGAATAGGAAACAAACTTGGGGACTTCCCCTTCCAGATGCGCCCCTACCATCCCTCTACTCGCCCAACTCACCACTCAGGAGTTTTTTCAAATAAGTAAGTTTCTCTGGCGCACCCTGTACGTGCATTTTGATTTGATTTTGCATACGATACGAACACCAGCAATACGAGTGTTTATGCATTTATTACAAAAATTTTAAGCGAATCAATGAAAAGACTCGGTTAACCGGCACTTTGAGCCCGGTTAAAACCGGACGGTCTAACCGGCTTTGAAAAAAATCGAAAACAACCGAAAACCGGGTTATGGCTCGGTTTTTGACATCCCTACTTCAAACTGCTTCGAATTAAAGAAAACTGCTTCACTCAAGGGCACTCCTAACTTGTTAATCAACTTCAATGTTCCTATGAAGGAGAAATCTTGTACAAGGTCTTTTTTTAATCACAGTCCAAAATTTCCCAATCCTCTTCACTACGTTAGGGGGCCCCTGTTGGTTGGGGGCCCGTGTTCGACCGAACACATGGAACACCGTACATTATGCCACTGATTAAAGTCCTTTTTGAGACCTTTCCGATCACCTATTTCCTTAGTAAAATAAGCTTTAGACTCCCGGCATTCTCTTCTTCTAGTTCTCTGACTCCGACGGATAATGCTAATCAGAGACCTGAGCGTGGTAAAAAAGCAAAAGAAATATACATAAATTGAAGAATGGTGCTCGTTTTCATCATTGTGTATGTGTAGTCGTTTATAGTCTTTTTTTTATTAACAAATTTTATGGTTTGCATGCTAATGCATGACATATAATATATGAAAGTATATCTGACCTATTGACCTTTTCGACGGCTCATACTAACACTTCATACATTAAAAAAAAGAGAAACTTAATTGTTTTTTTTTCGAAGATGGCAAACTTCAATAGACTCGAATATCTTAAATTTGGCTAAAATGTCTGTTCTTTTTTAATTGCATTGTTCTTGTAGTAAGAACATATTCTTATCCTTATAATCTAATTTTTATTTCAAAAAAAAAATATTTGAAAATTTTGTTGCGTATTATGAATTTTTCACTAGCAGCTGCTAAACAAAAAAGATTTGTTGCAGTTTATAACTCATCTGGTCTCCTGTAGCGAAAAATTTGAAATTTCCCCAATAACTTTTTCGTTCTAAATTTTCATATTCACATAATTCGCTTTCTGCAGAGAAGAAAGCATTAATCTTTTCTAAGAATTTTTATCATTTAACTAATTTATTTATTTCTCACATTCATTGCCACATAGTACATAATCTTGGTTCACGATATGTGGCGTCTAAAATGTCACATATTTTCCTAGAAATTTTCAGCATCAGTAAAAAAAATAGCGAAAATACTATTACTCGTATGTATACCATTGGAAGACCAATAAATATTTTCGGGGATTTAAGATTTCAACGAATCGACGTCCTTGCTCAATAATCGTTTATGTTTTGAACATGCAAATAAATAAATTTGTTGTTTAAATACCTTGTGACAATCCGTTAAATTATGTCGTCAATTACATCCTGATTTGTTTTTAAATCTCCCCCACCTCGCGCTGACTACAGAATGTATTCACTCACTTTTTTTTTATTTAAACCACACCATCAAACTTTCTTTAAAAATTCTCTGTTCTCATTAGACATTAGACAAAAAAAAAGTACAATCACTAAATAAAACTCTCACTTTATGTCATCCTGTGAACAATTTCGTCGTTCTAACTTATCTATCTAGAGTGCATAGATAGATAAATAGATCACACACAGGTAAGAACTTTCACCATTCGTAAAATTTCTCCGTTTCCGCGTTTTGAATAAGATTTGGCACATTAGCCGGCCGAAAGATGTGGCGGCTACTATGTATCTAGAAATGGCTCGAAAACTTTATAGAAAATCCAATCAACCCGAATTACCCGTGCGTACGTACAAAACAATTAAGAATAGCAAATCTATCCATACATAAATACACCAGTATGTACCAAAATGCTCTTCTGTTTTATTTCGCGAATCTCGAGTATAGCTCGATACACTCACAAGATAGAAAGTACTAATTTTGGTCGCGGCAGTATTGTTTTTGCCCGACTGATTCAGATGTTGTGTAAATCTACGTAAATCCAAAATCGCAGCCGAACAAAATGCCAAAATTCGAAATCGCATCTTTACGATGAAGATTTTACGAATCTATATTTCTGTATATTTATACGCATACACAGATACATTTTTAAAAAAAAGTTTCAATAAAATTTTGTAAACTAATGGAGAAAGCTGACGTGCTTTATAAACATAGCATTAAAATTGTTATATAAAAGATGTTCTGTGTTGAAATGACAGATTAAAGGCCATTTCCCATGGGCATATTGTCAAGCTGGATGCTAAAACATTTTCTGTGATTTGACCAACCAAAATACTCATGGGGGGCGACTGTTCATGGAAAACGGATCTAAATTAATTTTAAGATAATCTGATGTGTTTTTTTCGCATGAAAGACGTTTTTGAGTGCGAAAATTAGTACGGTGTAACAATGTCCAATCTCCATTCGAAGAGTTCCAATTTATCCAGGGAGCTAGTGAAAGCTGAAAGCCACACTGTTTCAAATTACTGCAAAATTACAATTTCTGTAGACATTTCGGAACATGCGAGTGAAATTGTGCGTATATTTAAAAAAAAAAACAGTTGGAACACATAGATACTCATACACTCATTCGCCAATAAATAGCAAACATGTACGTATTTCAACTCTTGTCGCTGCCGGAATTTAATTTTTTATTTTTACAGATAATTATGTATTTCGCAGATTTCAATTGACGTCGAACTCTTTGAAAATAAACAGGAACTGGTTGAAATGAAAATATAATTTCCGAGCATAAATATTTCGAGAGCAAATTTTTAATGCATAGTAGAAATGGAAAATATAATAGGGGGATTCATGCTCGCGTTCGTATATTGAAATACGATGTTATATCGTATTTCAGTTGTCATTAAATTCAAAAGTCTGTTATTTCTCTCCGAATACGATACCTGAAATAACATTTTGTGCTGGGGTGTTATTTGAATATCGTATTTGGCATAGTATGATATGAGTAAAAACTATAATTGCCTATTTGTGTTTTTGTGGGAACAAAATTTATCCTTTTCGACCTGTTTTATTTATGGTGTAGGTGTTTTATAAATTATTGAGTTGTTTAGTATTGACGGATTGGGAATTTAAGTTTCAAATGAACTACCGTATGGTATCGGTGGAGGAGTGAAAGAAGTAACATTTGTGGAAACATGCATTCCATTCAACTCGTTTGTGAGACATGGAAAAAATGAGTTGTGGCATTTGAAAGAATGTATCGATGGATGGAGGAAACAGGTAGAGCTTGTGGAATATGCATGCATGAAGCGGTGTACCGCTGTAGGACGACCAAAACAGACAAATTTTTTTACTTAAAATTTGGAATCAGCTGCCCAAAATTGCGTTAGTGATTCCGCGGTTGGCGGTTATTTCCGGAGAAAACTGGGTTACTTTTGGGCCAGCAATCCAAATTACTTTCTTGTCATGCCCTTCGCTCATTGAGTGGAGGGGTATATTAACTTTGTCATGAAGTTTGAAACGCATTGAAGGAAGCATCTCCGACCATATAAAAAGTATACATATATACAGGGTGTCCGGAAACTGCCGCATAAACGCACCGGATTATGATTCCTCAGTTGATTTCCAGCAAAAAAGTTGTATGAACATACCCCCTCAGCTCAACCCTTTAGCTGCCACAGGCATTTAAAGATTTTTGAAAAAATCATTTTCTTGCACGACTTAAAGCCTAATATCTCCAAAGCTAGACCAGCTAGAATAGTGAAATAAAATCATTATTACAGCCAACAAATTTACCTGTAAAATAAAACTAACCACACTAAAATCGGATAAGAGCTTTGGTTTTTACAGAGCTTCAAAGTCAAATTTGCGTGATTTGACCCAAAAACAATCTTTTTTTCCATCTCAATTTTCTCCAACTTCTGCCAAGGTGAGGTGCTTGTACGATTCTTTTAAAAATTGGCGCATAGTCTAACGATCATATCTTTTTTACAATTCTTGGGCGGGCTACTTTCAAGCTTTACTTCTCTCTAGTACTAACCTTTTTGCGAAGTTCGAGTATGAGTATTATGCTGGAAACAGACTGGGTGCAGCAACAGCAGCAGAAACGTCCAATGCATTTTAAATGGGAGACGTCATGGTGGCAGCAAAATCTTTTTATAGCTGTTGCAACATGACGTCACTCATTTAAATTGCATTGGACTGCATTATCATTGCTGCTGCTGTTACTGTTTCTGCATCCATCTTATTTCCGGCATTAGTATTCATACGGCCTATGCAGAATGTATGCAAACATATACTTTTCCTGCTCTCGTGTGCAGTCGTCACGAGAGCAGAAGTATATTTTTGCCTTTTTTGTATACTTTCACTCATTAATTTATACTCACAACTAATGTCAAATACACGGCAATTATACGTTGTATTGAATGTTTGTTTACTTTCCATAGTTACGCCATATTTTGCTTGGTTACGCCATCATATGAAAATGCGTAATTATTTTTTCTAGTTTGCATATACAGTAGAATCATTACGTAATTTCACACGATGGCATAACCAAGCAAAATATGGCGTAACTATGGAAAGTAAACAAACATTCAATTTGATACAATACACATTGGCCGGGTTTCTGATAGCTCTTATTCAGTACCTGTCGGCTGGTTAGTCTTATCGCGTAGAGAAGACACACAATATTCAGAAAGCTTTTCCATTATATTGAATGGCATTCTATAAGAGTTTTGAGAGAATGGCTGAATTCAAATTGTAAGACGAAACCGGACGGGTAAACTTGCAAGACAAGAACCATCGTTCTTACAATGTGTAATGCACAATGCTTGTCTGCTGGCCACTACAAAAGCTCTCGCCGTCCGTTTGTTTGTGCTAATAATGCTAATAATGTCCGTTTGTTTGTCTTACAATGCGAATTCACCCAATGGCTGAATTCAAATTGTAAGAAAACGACCGGACGGGTAAACTTGCACGACAAGAACCATCGTATGATCATTTCACACTATCCGATCAAAACACGGACCGGCGAACAATAATCACACAGCAAGTATGTATAAATGTTGCCATGCACGCTCCAAAGTTAGTGTACAATGAAATGACGAGTCGACAAGATTAAAATGCAAGTAAAACACGCGCTAATTGTCTTTGCAGAACGCCTGAACTATTGGTAGATGCAATCGTCTTATCGATCGTACGATTCCTACGAAAGAAAAACAATCGTGTCACGATTTTTTTCTTTCGTAAGACTCGTTCTTACAATTTGAAATGAACAATGCTTGTCTGCTGGCCACTACAAAAGCACTCTTGTCTTGCAAGTTTACCCGTCCGGTTTCGTCTTATAATCTGAAATCAGCCAATGGCATTGTACTGAAGCTATCGGACAATGGTGTGCGTCTATGATAAGACTAAACAGCCGATAGCCACTAGATAAGGGTCCATTCTCTCAAAATTCGTATCGAATGGTTAGTCTTATCGCATTGAGAAGACACACACAATTTTCAGAAAGCTTTTCCATTATATTGAATGATTTTTTTTGTTTAATTCGCATAATTATGCTATCTTCTGCTCATTTACGCAGTATGCAACTGCGCAATGATTTATTTTTTCAATCTAAGATGATGGCGTAACCAAGCAAAATATGGCGTAACAATGCAAAATAAACAAAAATTCCATTCAATACAATGGAAAAGCTTTCTGAATATTGTGCAAACAGGACCCATCTGTATTACATTAGTAGACCTATAGATCCGTTCGCACACTCATAGATCTGTCCATATTCCTCTTGATGTAGGCCTTCCAGTTCCCGGCTGTGCCCACTGGCGAACCTCCATTATAACTGTGTGCCCTACCGCAACATAAACGGTAGTGTCTCCCCCACATCTCGATCGAGAGCGACGACCAACAGCAAACAAGATTAAGTTGAAACACGGTGACTGCTCCTTTCGGCACAGCTAAACGAAAGAAACTACACCATACACCAGATATAAAGGCTTGATGTTGGATTGCATATACATTTTCACTGTTGAATATTACATTTCTATCCAAGCTACTACTTTTTCGGCTGCCTGTCCCGAAATCTTATTCCGCTTTGGATTTATGCTGAAGTCCTGGTCATGGCAGCGTTCATTTTGAGCCCATAGCATTAGAGGGATAAATCTGTTTGAGCATCCACCTTTTTCATTGACGAAAAACTATGCTGTAGATAAGGATAGTGTCCACCGGTAATCAAGCATCAAGCCTGTTATTTGACCAAAAATAACATACCTAATAAAAACACGGGTTCGGGCTTGTTATTGAATACGAGAACTAATATAGGCAGAATAGGGACAGAAAATACGAAAATCGTATAAAATTTACTTTTTTCCTAGTAACCAGGTTGTTTTTAATTGAGCGGAAAGAGAGACTTTCTCGCAATTCTCATTTAAAATTATAATTATGACACATAAAACGAAAATTTGTGATTTTTTTTGTCAAAAAATCAGCTGTTCATTGTTGTTGTTGCATAGTATAACATAGTATTTCATATACGACTAGGATTTTTGGGGCGTTCATTCAAATTTTGTTGTGTTATAATACTCAAATACGCAATAACAAGGATTTCTGATATACGAAGCGAGCATGAATCCCCCTATTATTGTTTTCGAAAAATGTTATTCAATTTTATAAATGTCGTGTTAGTTACACCATTTTTATAAATCAAGAACGGCTGAGCCGATTTTCAGGATCCTTCTTCTTCTTTATGGCACGATAGCCCGACGTCGGGCCTTGGCCGCCTGGATCCGAGGCTTTCATTCCAGGTTTCTTGACGTAGAATTTTTTCCAAGGATGGGTTGTCGGCCCATCGCTTAACCATGATAGTATTCGTAAAACGAAAGAGGTCCATCATGGAGAGGCCTCGGAGGTGCTGCTTCGGTGATTGACTGTTCGGTTTTTGTCACCCTATTACGTTTAGTAACCTGAGACGCTGAAGTTGTTAATACAGCACTCAGGCGCAGCGGTTACTTGGATAATGCGGGAAAGTAACGCCCCGATTAGTAACGATTTTCAGGATCCTATGTTCATTTAATTTTAGCCTCTGATCGGAATAGCATAACTATTGAAAAGTTCGAAACATTCACAATGAGCAAAATTATGCAGACAGTTGATTTTCAGAAACATAGCCCTGCATTTGTTAAACAAATTACAGAATTTCAGTAAAACCTACATCATTATGGTTTGTACCCAACCCAGTAGAGGGTGGCTACCCAGAGCCGTGCGAAGGAATCGTGGGGCAAAAGCTTGTAGTTCGTAACCTAGTAACCTGCCCTGGAGAAAAAATGTGAGGGCAGTTTATTTTCTCCGTAATCTGGTTGGTGTAGTGGTTAGCGCGCAAACATCCGATGGACAGGGTCTCACCATGAACGAATTAATTTTACTGTGTTTTTCGATAACTCACGATCCATGTGACGGACTATTATCTCACTCTGATGTTAAATGAGTACCTATTAATGGGGATAAATAATACTGCTAAGCGTGCTGTTGATCTCAACACCTCAACAGAGGAGCACTTAAGTTCTTGGAAATTGGAAACACATCTGCGGCCTTAGTCCAATGTTGGACTGTCGCGCCAGTTAATCTTTTAGTGCATTTTCTCCGTCTTTTGGCATTATCTCTTGAGGGACGCTAACCTCAGTAAATTAACCTATGCTTCGCTACCCTCTCCTCTACAATGACCACCGCCCCGAAAAGATCGTGAAATATTTGAAAAATTGCCCGGATTGAAATGAAGGCAGTTCATTAAGCCCAAGCTTTTTCTCTTGACTGGATAATTTCAGGAAATTCCTTCCTCGCCCCTTCCTCCTAAAGGTCTTCAACCTTTGATGGAAGCGTATTGCGATGAAAATTTGCGATTGAATGAAAATTGACCAAAAGAACATGTTCAAGGCAGTTCATATTCTCCTATTTTTCATCAATCCGCCATCTCCTCGTTAACCTTTAATAGCAAAATAACAATTGATTGGAAACTTAATGCTGGCTCCTCTAACGACCACCAACTCCAATAGCTTATCAAACATCTGGAAAATTGGTGGGGAGAAAAATTAAAGTAAGTTTATTTTCTGTTACTTTTTTATACATAACATTTTTTGCCAAGTGAGCATTTTGATTTTTCTAACGTATTAGCGAAGTTCAGTAACTCCACTCTCCTCCCCCTTTCATTTTCTCCTAGATTTGTACATATGCTCTGATCGATTTTATTATTTATGATCACTCTGAATAGCTCATGAAACATCTGGGAAATTTCGATATATCGATAAAATATGAAGGCAGCTGAAACTGCGTTTGTCTATTTGTTTTGATCGAATTAATGTATTTCATTAAATTCCACCCCGCCCCTCTACCTGAACTACTTCCTCTCGCAATGACAGAATAACTTTAAAAAAATGGAGAAGGAAACATTATGAAAGCAGTTTCAATTTTCTTCTGCTTTTTTCTGTATATTTCATGAACGGATTAGCTGACTTCAGTAAAGTTTCTTTACAGAATGGTCCCTATCGTGAATAGCAAAGTTAAAACATACAAAAAATCAAAAATATTTTTCATATACATATTTGTTTGTATGTCCCTTAAATCAGTGGTTCTCAACTCAGAAACGTATGCGGACCACTTGAAAATGGATCTCGACGGACCACGATTCAATAATAATGAAACGAATTAAGTTCTCGATTTTTTTGTCATTTCAAAACTCACGCTCTTTCTCCCATAACAAATTGCACTTACTTTTTTTTGTTATTTCCTACTTAAAAATAAAGTGGAAAACCACTGATCAAATCCTTCGTATAACACGTAATAAACGTTATCTTGGAGCTTTAGTCTGAAAAAGATGATTTATTGAAAATTAGGTTCGGCTTCCATCTCTCCGCCTCACCAGCTGAGATTTGTCTCGCACAGGAATATATGTCTTCTGGTCTGAAAGAGCTAACTTGGATTAACAGTTATCCAGTAAAGTGTATATGTATTGCTCGGTCTTTAGACTCGGATTTGTGACAATGTTTAGCGCGAAAAACCATTTGAATTTTTGCAATCGGTTTAGAATTTTGATAATTACTTTGAATAATTTTGGAACTGATCTATAAGCAACGAACCTAAGCAGACCATCGCCTTCCCACAATCATAGACCTAGTAGGATTACACAATAATTAGAGGTACAGATATTTCGTTTTTACGAAATAGATGCGAAATTCGGCGAAAATTGTTCATTTGTGCGAATAAATACAAAATGTTCTGATTTGTACTTTTTCCACGAAAAATTTATTTTTCTCCAAAAAATCAATTATGGAAGATAATTTTCCATCTCATATTGTTTTTCGAAAGATTCAAATTAATAAGAATATAGACATTTCGAGAAACAAGGAGTTTGTAGAATCAGGAGAACGCTAAACACCAAACAAGCGGTTTAGTCAGAAGCTCGATGAATGAATGAATTGTTTTCTGCGATGCGATTTTTCTAGGTAGATGTTTTTTTCGTGGTTCGACGGGCCACAAAATTTAAATAATCTTTTCGAAAAATATAGAAAAGCGTAACAATATTGGCGCGCCTCTACCCCTGCAGTTTCTCTTTTTACAGTAACCCCTTGAGAAGCGTTGGCGACTATTTGTATTGTCAAAAACATTTCTCCACAACTGAACTCGGAGAATGATTCAGTTGTCAGTCACACTATTTCCTAGCCGCTTTTTTGCATATTTTATGATTGAAAAGTGTGGATCGACCTTAATATACACCCGTCCTTTTTTTGCAGTGGTGAATTTTGAATTCGTTTCACTGTGCATCTCTAGTCTTTCCAGTTTAGTAGATAGGTTTAAAGCAAGAAAGTCTATAAAATTATGTTTTTATGCGAATTTCAGCGAAATTTATAATATTCAAAATTAGTTTATGCGAAATTTATTTGCGAAATTTCCGTACCGTACCGCGGACCACCTACGTGTCTCTCACGGACCACTCCCGGTCCGCGGACCACCTGTTGGGAAACAGTGCCTTAAATGCATAGACAGATTATAATAAATTCACCCCACCCGATTCACATCATTTTGTCACCTTTCTTGAACGGATTAGCACATTTCAGTAATCTCCTCCTGATTGATTATGATGAAAATTACGAAGACAGCGCATTTCCTTCAGCTTTTGTCTATAATTCCTGAACGAATTAGTTGATTTCCGAACACTCAGAATCTCCGTAAATTACATCAGTCATCTCCTGAAACACTTCCAACTGAGACATCTGGAAAAATATGAAACTACCCAATTTTCTTCAATTTGTCTATATCCTCTATACCGGATTTCAGAACCTCTACCCTGGTGAGTGACTTCCGCCCTTAATAGCAAAATATTCATTGACAAATCAGGCAAATCAAGCAAGAAGTTAGTTCATTATAGAGTTTTAGCAAGTCTTTGGAAATAATTTGACATTCCATATAAAAATTCGCTTGCTTACCGTATACGAAACAGTATATCATAATTTAGCATGTCCTAAGGAGGCATGGACATATGTACATATTTCTGTGTATTTGACGTCTTTAAACAGTCAAAATTGTCGGGTCGCGATTTTTAGCTGTTGTAAAATTAGTTAAAAACTCTCCTAAAAGTTTTACGTACGATTCGAGCGGGAATTTTTTCTTGGAAATCGGGAATTATGTATACGGTTTCTTATAGTCAGTGTAAAACTCTCTATTTTCTCAAACTTTTGTCTATATCTCCTGAATGGATAATGTCAGTAAAGGAGATTATCAAAACGGTTGTTTTATCAACAGGAATGAAACGTACATACATATATCAAATGAAAGCTAATGACAAGTAGAATATTGTTTGTTCTGGCAATATTTATCTAAAAAATTTGGAGATCAGAGAAATAAAATATTTTAATTTTGACCAAAAATTAAAAATTTTACTAATCAAAAATTATAAAAAAAATGCAACTAAAAGACTTTAAATAAGATAGAAAAAACATCTGATAGTCGTAGCTTTTATCTGGAGAAAACATAGGGAACGTTTGAAATTATAGATTTTTAAAGGTAAATATTTTTATTTATTTATTTAACTTTAATCTAATTTTCTCATTAAAAAAAATAATAACAAAGGTTTTTATTGAAATAAACTCTTTTTTAGTGGTGAACATATTATTTTAACATATTTTTACTCTATTTGCACAAATTAAAAAGTTATACACGTTTAAGCGACGCAAAATATTGCCCATCAATCAGTGGTTTCAATTGAAAACAAATAGCTAAGAAAAATATAAAAACAAGTGGCAATCGACGAAAAATGCCTTGTGGCCTTGAAATTTGTCAGGATTGTTGAATATGATTCCCTCGAACAATATAAAAACAAATTCTGATCCGTAGGGGTCTGAAAGTGGGACCAAGAGAGGGGGAAGAAGGAATTTTTTCACTTTTTGTGATTATCTTTTAAATGATCGAAATTACTATAAAATGCACTAGAAGCTAAATAAACCACATAATTTTCCCTTTACAGTGATATATACAATGGCGAAACAACTTGGCTCGGGGCCCGCTCGCCAACTTCTTCAGTGGACCTCCCAGAAGTAAGTCGTATTTTTTCTGCGATTTTTGAAAGATATCTGTGACTTACAAAATTGATACCTATTCTATGAATTTAGTAAATGGCCTTACATGGTAGTGCTATAAATTAAGTAGCATGTAATACTTGTTGTTACAACCTTCTTTGATAAATAAGTAGTATCCCACAAAAACAACTTTGTTGAAATTAGTTTCCACAAAAACAGCGCGGTAGCGGTACGCGGGACATACAACAACACCAAACGCATTGGAAAATTCAGCGTAGTTTACCACGGCGAAAATTATTTTATACATTCTGACCCGTACCGCACCGCGTTGGATTGATGGAAGCTGTTAACTAATTCAACCACTTTTGGATATGCACATTTTTGACTCAAGATGCCAGTATTTTGGCGGGATTGTATTTAAACCAATCCTTTTTGTGGCTAACAACTTTTTCTTTGGCGGAAAACTTTTTTTTTGTGAGATATCATGATTTTTTGCACTTTTTAATTTACAAAATCGACTTAACATCTCACTAAATGATATTGAATGCGTTCATTTTCTTGAAGTCAAGACGATATTCACTGCTCTACTAACACGAATTTATTTGAGAATAATAATGACCCCATTGGTAACCTCTGTACCCTCAGTAACTTTAGTCGCCTTGGTAATCTTAGTAACCATAGTAAACTTGATAACTTTGTTATCTTGAAAGCCCTTAGTAGCCTTGATTTCATTATACATCATATTAAACTTAACCTTGGCCTTAACATTAAACTCAACTTCAACGCAAACTTATCCTTTAGTTTAGCCATAATAATAACATAAACTGCGACTTAACAATATCTTTAACCCTATTCGTTGCCCTAATGTGATCTAAATATATCCATGTTTCCTAAGATCCAAATTCGGCCTACCAATCGGTTAAGGCTTCTTGAGCTTCACCGTCGTTACGTTTCAAAAATGTATACCAGACCAGATGTCAAAAAAAATTATCTTTCATCAGAGGTCCCGAAACTCTGTCCATTCCTGACTAATCGACTTTACCAAGCAATTGCTTTTACAATGATAAAGTGGTATCACGACCCGCAATCAGAAATAACCATAGCCATCAGGAGCGGTCTCTGTTTGAGTCACTTTATAACTAAGAGTGATCTAATATGCCTCAACCCACTACTACAGCAGGATAAAACCGAGTTGTACTTACAAGGACGAACGCACTGAATATATGCTCATCCAATATTATATTAATGTGTACGTACTCGTGTATATTTGAGAGGACCCGAAACAGGAACTTTGACCCCTTGCCCCTGCTCTTCCAGATGCTCTACAACCGGAAACTTTGGAGCACATATCCAAGGGATTGTTCTTAACAATTCTACCAAATGAAAAAAACTATACGATGCTTTCGTAAGCATTTCGGGTGTATTCCCAACTGTTGCAAATCATTTTTTTATAAACATTTAAAAAGACTTAAGCCAGAAATTCTACCGAAACTGTATGCAGTTTCACATTTTTCGCTGTATTTTTTTTTTTCTACTGCACGGATCGGAGCAAATGATAGCCTATGCACACCCTCGGGTCAGACTCTATCTTTGGGAAAAGAGAGCGAATCCCGAGTTGCTCCCTACAAGGCTGTAGCCCTGTCAATGAACAACAAGAACAACGAGAACAAGATTTTCAAAAAAATGTGATTTTCTAACTCCAGTGTTTTCCATCGGAACTTCTTAAAATTTTCTACACTTCGTCAGACGTCGCGAGTGACAATGCCTACCAAATTTGAACACTCAGGGCCAAACAGGATCTGATCTACAGAGATCCGAAAACCCGTACTTGTTCCGTCATGTAAACATAGTCTCGGTCGCTTTGTTATTTTTTTTTTTCAAGTTTTTTGTTTTGTTTTTTATTTATTTTTTTTTTTTCGTTTTTCTTTGGCGTAGTCGTTGTATTTCGTTGAAAACCTCAGTTTTGTACAATTTTTTTATGAACCAGAACATCGCATAAATATTGAAAAAAAGATAGGGTATAGGATAGGAACGGCGATTGGGGAGATTAACTAAATCAACTACCTCGCGATTATGCAAACTAAAGACAAATTGGTCGTTTAGTAACTAAAATACAATGTGTGGACATCGATGGACAATATTTCTCCTCCGTTATCACTATCACATATCGTATAGCATGACCATGAACCTTCTGAAATCTTGGGAAGAATGGCTTATGTAAAATCCTTCTTAAAATTAGTAAGGCTATTTTAGGTGAACTGTTGGGCTTCCGACATTTTGTTTGATAATTTTTCAAAAATTTTAAAACCAAATTAAATTCTCGGAACGTACTCGCTTAGTTAGGGGGAAACTGGTCAGAGAGAAAGACAATAAATTAAGCATTGTTTTTACATTTGTTTGTACCCAAATTTTCCTTTCCGATTTACGCTGGAATTTTTATTTATTTTTGGTATCGTGATTTTTACATGGTTCCACGATTTTTTTAAGGTTTTTCGACCCCTAAATCCCGTGGGTCCACCCGCCACGCGGGCCCCATGCACCACTCCTGAATTTATAGTACCTAGAAAATGAATATTCAGGAATAATAAGAATAATTATATATTATTTGTTGACAACTAGAATTGGCACCATCTTCAAATAATGCAGGTTTAGTCTTGTAGAAATAGTCTTAAAAAAATAAATAGAAATAGTCTTATTAAGATTTAATATGAGTTTCCTTCCTTCCTCCAAGGATGCCCTCATCTCCGCTATCTTGATTTTCCGAAAAAAAACGCTCATTCTTGCTTCCCAAAATAAAGTAGGTAGCTGAAAATTTATTTAGTCTTTTAGGGAGAAGTCTCATTATCCTCCCCACCAAAATTACAGTCAATGCGGTTAAAATTAAGTGTATAAAATTAACGAGCTTGAATTTGTTGAATTTTCCATTTATGCATACATTATATTGGATAACTTGTGAATGATATAACTGCGTATTTTAGTAGTTATGTAAATATTTCAATTGAGAATTGCGTTAAGGGGAAAGTGACTTTTGTGTAGACACTGTTTTTAATAATTCTATCAGAAAGCCAACAGAAAAAAAGGACTTAATTAAAGTGAAATACGAAAGCTTTACCCAGACAATCAGCTCAATTGACTTATAGGCAAAAAAACGAATATAGGGGAAAATGGGTTTTTCTACGTACCAAACAACCCTTCGTTTTTAATTTTTCAGCCTTTTTTTTATAATACGAGTACAATTGGTACAATGATATGCCTGGCAAACGGTAAGATACATTCAGGTGCATCCACATGTACCATTGAGGGTCGTTGCGAGGACTTTCCTAAAATGAATGATGTACTCTGTGTCCGATGATCCGGTTTTAGGATTCTACGGACGTCTAGATGGGAGTTATGTTGAAAAAATTCACTAAATTTGTAGGAGAGTAGGTTATTGATTTCTCGGTTCCATAGTATTCATATACATACACTGCCTGTCATAACTATAGCCGCACCATAAAACAATTTCATCCTTGGAAGTTGAAAGACAATACAGTTATTCCGCATACTAAACTAAAGGAATGTTGAAAAGACAAATAATTTCACAAAAAAAAAATTCTTTTATTTCAAACCGTTATTCTTCTATAAAGGAAAATCTGAAATTCCAGTCTGTCATGCCACTGAAGCTAAAGGGCAAGTTGTACAAAACGGTTGTACGTCCCGCACTCATGTATGGATCAGAATGCTAGACCATGTATGAAGGTTACGCGAAAGAAATGACAGCGACTGAAATAAAAATGTTAGGCATGTCTGTTGGTGTAACCAAAAGGGACCACATCAAGAGTAGCTACATCCGAGGCAGCTTGTCCATAGACCAACCAATCACCGAAAAGCTCGAAGACCGACGAATGGATTGGTATTGCCATGTTCAAAGGCGTCCGCCTGAGAACCCCGCAAAGAGAGCGATATCAATGGAAGTTCCACTTGATGGACCCAAGGCCAGAGGCAGACCGAAGAACACCTGGATATGTCAACTGAAAAAGCAACAACAACGCATTGGTCTCGGCGATGACACGATCCAAGATAGAGCTGCCTGTAGAAATATGCTGAGATATTATCGCTAAAACGGGCGATGTGCCTACACCGCAGGTCGAGCAACGCGATACCATGGAGCGGTATAAAGAACGAGGCAAGGAAGAAGAAGTCTGTCATTCATATAACTATAGCCGAACTTTGAATTAGTATCGCAAAAACTGAAAGCGGAAATTTAGGAAGTTAATAACCAAAAAAATCTTTTTTAAATAAATAATTGACTCTTTGGGATTATTTTATTTATTTCTCAATAAATAATTGCGGTTTTTCGAGTTTTTTTTGCTTTTTGACCTCTCAGTACCGATAACCGTTTCTTTTACATAGAAAACTCTTCCAAATTGTGTTTTTGTTTATGAATTTTACTTAATAATGTTTCCTAAAGATTTTCCGTCTTCAGTCTTCTTTTGATAAAGGAGAGTCCACCTCCGTAACATTTCTTCGCCCCTTGAAGTATAATAAATGGTGCGGGATGATGTAAGGTCTTGCTACAAACTCCGTTATGTGCCATGTCTTCTCTATTAAAACGAAAACAGTTTATGATCAGGATATTCCAGCGAAGTTTTTACTGTATTAGAAGTGGTTAACTTTTAAATACATAAACAACCCAGCAACACTATTAAGGAACTCTGTCCAAAATTTGTATTGAGATCTATGAAAATCCAGCAAGTGCTCATTAAAATTATTGGCTAGAATAGTCTACCAATAGAACACTTGATTTCGTTACTTCCAGCATAGGAAAAATTTCATAGGATTGCCCTGATAATAAACTGCTTCCATTTTATGCAAAAGATAAGACACATAACGGATTTTGAGGCAAGAGATTGTATCATCTCTCACCAGTCGTAGTAGTTAAAGTTGGTTCCAATGTTACAAATGTTAGAGAGGGGGCCCATTGATCGAAGTTAGACAGCGAACCTTAGAGAAACATTATTACGCAAAATTTATAAAAAAAACACGATTTCAGAGAGTTTTCTATGTAAAAGCAGCGACTTTCGATGCTAAGAAGTTAATAATCTAAAAACTTTTATAATAACTTCGTGAAAAATAGACAAAACCATCTAATAATAAAAATGTTAGTGTTTCTCGTAATTAAAATAAATAATGGTTTTGTGTCCTTTTTGGGTTATCAACATTTGCCTTAGCAAAGTGGATGATAGAATGGTCAATTAATATATTGTATTTTAAAAAGTTAAGGAAGTAGTGGTAGCTTTGTGTATTCACGCAATTATGCCTACCTCCGATCAATTAATTAATTACTGTCTTTATTGGGACCTTTCCGATCAAAATTTCTTCTTCCTTGCCTCGTTCTTTATACCGCTCCATGGTTCCGCGTTGCTCGACCTGCGGTGTAGGCACATCGCCCGTTTTGGCGATAATTTCTCAGCATATTTCTACAGGCAGCTCTATCTTGGATCGTGTCATCGCCGAGACCAATGCGTTGTTGTTGCTTTTTCATTTGACACATCCAGGTGTTCTTTGGTCTGCCTCTGCCCTTGGGTCCATCAAGTGGAACTTCCATTGATATCGCTCTCTTTGCGGGGTTCTCAGGCGGACTCCGTTGAACATGGCAATACCAATCCATTCGTCGGTCTTCGAGCTTTTCGGTGATTGGTTGGTCTATGGACAAGCTGCCTCGGATGTAGCTACTCTTGATGTGGTCCCTTTTGGTTACACCAACTGACATGCGTAACATTTTCATTTCAGTCGCTGTCATTTCTTTCGCGTAACCTTCATACATGGTCCAGCATTCTGATCCATACATGAGTGCGGGACGTACAACCGTTTTGTACAACTTGCCCTTTAGCTTCAGTGGCATTTTCTTATCGCAGAAAACTCCTGAGTTTTCTCGCCACCTCATCCACCCAACCTTTGTGCGATGTTTGATGTCATCATCGCATGTAGCTCCGCTGTTCACCATCGAGCCAAGGTACTTGAACTTGGTACAAGACTTAAGCTGCTCTCCTTTGACGTACATTTCTGGTATCGGTGCATTTGGGTCTGAGAATTGGCAGCATAAGAACTCAGTCTTTGTTATACTTACCCTCAGTCCATGCTCCTCCAGAATGTCACACCATTTTGTAAGCGCAGCTTGCAAGGCAACGATGTTTGGGCTACTGAGGACTATATCATCAGCAAAAAGAAGAGATATTTCTAGGCCGTCGGAGACACGTGTTAATAAGTAGCACATGATGATGTTGAAGAGCAACGGACTCAATACACTGCCCTGGTGTACTCCGACATTCACCGGAAATTCTTCTGATTCACCGGCTGTGCATCTAACCTTAGTCGTAGCTCCATCATACATGTCTCGTATCATCCTGACGTATGCCTCGGGGACATTAAGTGCTCTCAAGGCCAACCATATCAGATCACGAGGTACTCTATCGAATGCCTTCTCCAAATCGATGAACACAAAATACAAGTCCTTTCGTGCTGCTCTATACTTTTCCATCGCAACACGAATGCACTGAATCGCATCGACTGTAGATCGACCTTCAACAAAGCCGCATTGATTGTCATTCAACCGCACAATCTTTCTCAATCGGTTGCAGACAACTCGCTCGTAGATCTTCAGTGTATGAGGTGTTAACTTTATAGCCCTATAGTTGTTGAGTTTGCGTGAGTCTCCCTTTCCGATCAAAATTATTCTTAGCAAAATGAGTTTTTGGGCGGCCAAACATGGAATCCATGGATTCCGAGAATCATTTCAATCAGTGTCATTTTTTTGTGTGGCCGCCCTTAGACTCCTAATGATTCGAAAACAACTAAAATTAGCCTTACTCTTTGTGCCCTATTCTTTTTATTTGAAAGGTTAAAATGACTGAACTATTAAAAAATCTGCAAAATTTGTCAATACCAAAATGAATATTAACGAGACCGAGTTCTAATCGTGCGAATAGCACGATGAGTGTATACCCTATACCCATGTACATACATACCTAGAAGGCACGCAAAACCCAAAATATTCAATTTCATATTTTTTGTGGGGGAGGGAGGGGTAGATGGGTTGGACCTGACACATCTTTATTACCTTGTCAAGGTATCCAACGGCTACCATTTGATATTAATTTGAAGTTTTTCGTGACATTCTATCAAAAAATATGGCTGAATATAACTTTGTAGGGGAAGTAGGGGTAGTCGGACCTACTCCACTTTCCATCAACTCACAGTATATGTCAGAATCATATATTGATCAAAATTTCAAGTCGATAGCGATATTCTAGCGAAAGTTATGGCCGAATAAAAATATCAAGGAGGGATAGTTTGTATGGGAGGTAGGGGAACCCGTGGTCCGATTTGGCCCATTTTCAATACCGTCCAAGATTTTAGCAAAACAAACATTCGACCGAAATTTCAAACTGCTAGCTTCATTATTTCGGGAGTTATCGTGCTAACAGACAGACACACGGACAGACAGACATGGCCCAGCAAACAATTTCTATCGTCCGCGATACGAATTCAATTCGCCTGATAGAAAACATTTCTCGAATTTCATATCGTTTTCGAATTAAAGGCGTCACTCCCTTCGTGAAGGAATAGTGACCGATATTAATTCGCCAGGATGATAATTTGGCGATAATAGACTAATACATAGAAAAAGTGAAATTTTTTTTATTTTTCCCTTTTTGCTAATTTTTTTCTTCTATTTCATCCTTAACTTTTTTTTACCTTATTTTAACTTTACCTTTTTACACTTTGCTTCTACTGGGAATCGAACCGGGCACCTATCGTTTCGTAGTCCTACGTCCTACAATTATGGGAATAAATTAGTCGTTTTATATTTTGACAATTTCGTAATTCGCTCGTTGGGAAGAAAAATTTAAATTTAAAATTTGCACTTATTTTCGCATCTTGGGAAGACTGCAACTACCAAACGGTGATAGCTAAGACTGAAATTTTCAGTAAAATTTACCCAACATTTGTTTATCCAAGCATTACCATATCTCCCACAACATTTGGCTGTTTAAAAAACATCTTTCAATCAATATTGAATATTCGTCCGTTGATCGATTTCAGTGCCACCTCTTAAAAAGTTCATCAAACCTTTTTCAACATCCGCAAATTATACCTACATGTTGCCTCTTTGTCCCTTTTAAAAGTGAACGTGCAGTAAAGAGTAATATCAACGCCCTGAATTAAGAGATTTATTGATTGCTCATAAATGACCGCCTCGCCAGGTAACTGTCGCGTCTTTGATAATCCGTTCACTATATAAGCACTCTGCACTTGTTGTCATAATATTCAGAATAGTAGTCCTAACCGTCCATCAATCGTTTGTAAATTCTTTTTGTGATTGTGTCGCGCTATATCGTAAACTATGGACGGTCTTGAAATTGCCTCATCGGCGGACATCGAGGCATTTCGAAAATGTGCCCTTATATCGTGGATCGAATTGTACTCATCAAATTCAGGACTTCTTTCCGACTACACATCGCTTTTGGACGGTGCCGTGATTCATAGCATATGGCAAAACGTCGATCCCGATCCGCCGCATTCTCCGCTACAATTAAACGATATAACCGGTATGGAGCTGACCGTCGCACGAACTCGAAACTTTGATGCAATAGTGCAAAATTTACGCGATTTCTACGAAAATGAATTGAATCAAGTGATTTTGAAATTGCCGGATCCATTTTTGATTGGTTTCAGACCAGAAACCAAAACAGGGTTAGAACACATCAAACTAGTCATCACGCTCGTCTTGGGTGCGGCTGTTCAGTGTCCTCAGAAAGAGGAGTTTATCGAAAAGATGAAAGACCTGGACGTTGGAACGCAACATGCAATTGTCGAAATGATTAAGCAAGTCACTGAGTCGAGAAGTCTTGTGCTGAGTTTGGAGAATATCTCCGCCATGCCACGCGATGATTTTCGTAAACATTTGCACGTGCTCGAAAGGGAACGAAACGGATTTTATGACAAGTGGATAGCCGAAACTACGAGCATTAATCACATGATTCCGTCGACTGCACTTTCAATCTCCGATAGCCTCATCACCAATAACTGTCATCTTGTCGATCTAAAAGACCGGATTCGCGAACTTCGTCAGGCGCTCGACGAAAAGACTGAAATCAACAATGAAATGTCAGCGGAGCTGGCGCAGAAGCAAGCCCGGCTGGAGCAGCTACAATCCGAAAATCAAGAATTGTTTCAAGAAGCCAAACGTGCAACAGTGTTTCGCGACGAATTGGATGCTATGCGTGAGCGAGCCGAAAAGGCCGATCGATTGGAAGCTGAGGTTGAAAAGTTACGTGAGAAGCTATCTGCAACTGAATTTTATAAAACACGCTTGGAAGAATTACGAGAAGACAACAAGGTTCTTATGGACACTAAACAAATGCTTGAAAGTCAATTGGAACGCTCTCGAAATCGATCCGATCAAATTCCACTTCTTGAATCTGAGCTCAGTGTGTGTAAGCAAAAATTGAAAGACATTACCGCAGACAGACAGGCCGATCAGACGAAACTAGCAGCACTCATCGAGGAGAACACCCAGCTTCAGTTGACTTGTCAACAGCAACTGGCACCAAAGCGCGATTTGAACGTTTCCGATTGCGATTTATCGCTGAGTCAAGCCGACGTCAGTCTTTGCGATCAACTGAAAAACAGCGTTCAAGCTAAATTACTGGCTCTCGAGTTGGAAAACGCCCGATTGTTGGGCCAAATTCAAGAAGTCAACGGCAGCACTGGACGGCTTTCCCACAGTTCGGGGTATAGTAGCGAAATTGAAACAGAACTTCAGTCAAGTCGTCCAAAGGGCGTTGAAACCCTAATCGAAGAGCGCAATTCGCTGCAAACTCAACTGACAGACGCTCAAAAGAGGCTACAAGAATTGTCCCAAGAAAATGAAATTCAAGGCGGAAAAATCACATCACTGAAATCGAAAATTGAAGAAATGGCCTTATCAGATAAAAAGGCACAAGAATTGCAGAGACACGTCGAAAAGCTGGCCGCACAGCAAACTGCCAACGAGACGTATATCAACAATTTGAAGAAAAATCTCCATGTCAAGTCGCATGCCTTAGACGTCATTAAAGGTAATCTCGTAGAGCTTGGTTTCGATACAAACGTTTTTGAAAACGAAGACGCTCAAATCACTCGAGAACCGCAAAAGGTGTTTCAATCGTTGGACACATGTCGTAACTTTCTGCAACTTTTCAGTAAATCTTCGAGCTCTGAAACGAATGGAGAACTTGTAACGAAAGTCTCGTCATTGGAGACAAAACTGCAGGCAATGCAAAAGATTAATTTACAATTGGCTGCCAATAAGGAGAAACTTCTGTCGGAAGTGAATAGTCTGCGCAAGCATCACGAACTCATCGAAGAGGATCGAAATCGTCTGAAAAAGCAACGCGATCGATTGAACTATGAACGAAATAATGTTTTGAAAGATCAAGACGTGCTGAAAACGCTAATACGAGAAATTCAAGAGGAGAACAAAGACCTCAAAACTCGTGCTACCAACCTGAATCGAACAACTATCGAAGAATTGGCCATCGTGAAAACTGAACATGGCAAGCTCAAGGACGACTACAGTAAGCTTTTTGCCGCATGCGAGGAATACAGAAGCAACTACGAAACCCTTCAGAACGAATACGAGTCCGTTGAGACGGAAAACGAACGTTTGCGCGGACAAATCAACGAATTAGCCGAACGAATTGATCGTATTGTAAACTCGGAAAATGGCTACGGTATGTTGGTCGAACGATTGCAGCTGTTGAAAGATCACAACGAAACTTTGATGGACGATCGTCGACAATTGATGGCACATAATGCAACCCTACTGAGCGAGTATCGCAACTTACTCTCCTATTCGCGACAGGATCGTCGTGACTTCAGCGACGCCGAACAAGCCTATCTCGACAAAATCAATCAACTGACCATGCAAAAAGAGCGTCTTGAAATCAAAATCATTGATCACTACAAGACGCCCGATAATGCGGCCAAGAAGAAGGAAAGAAGCTTCCTTAAGCGTATGAAGAAGGCCAGCAGTGAGTTTTTGGGACGTAGCTCAATGAAAATCGATCCGAGTACATCAACTGACGAATCCTGTTCAACGACACCATCGAAAATTCTCGAAGACTGTGAAGCGGTTACGCCGTTGTACGATTATGGAACTACGTCGCGAACGAGCGGTTCGGACGAAACGGATACACATTCGGTTGCCGATTCGGAATCAGTTAGTCCGAAATCTGATCAAACGTCTACAGCATCGCCCCGAACGAGTACGGACATACATTCGATTGACGATGAACCAGGTTTTGCCGATTTCCAGTCAACTTCGGAGCAAGCGATGGGCGGTGATTTTGATCGATCAATGGAAATGATTGGTTTGCGCAGAGGCAATATTTTTCAAGATGATTTGGATGAGGATGATGACGACGATGCTTTATCTATTGAGAATTTTGGTGCACTAGAACCGGGTTGCCGAAAACCGATTTATGTTAACGAAGAAGAAAAATTGTCAGAGTAAAATTAAAGATTGTTGTTCAGTAATGTAAAATTGTTTTCTACAAAATTTTTGTACAACATTGTAATATGATATTATATATAAAATAATAAAATTTATTTACTTGTACAAATTCTCCGTCTTTCATTTTCAATATTTATATGTATACTACCATTTTTAGTTTAGTATTTTTAGGTTCCGTACTTCTGTGTACAGAAAGGTTGGTCGATGGTCTATTTGGTGTTTTGGTTTGTGCTTTTACCTTAAAGCTAATAGGTTAAATTTATTTTCGCATTAATTTTGAGATGCAAACGCGGTAAAACGGTGCTATGTTAGACAAACGGCACAACTGGAGCACGAATGTCGAAAATGTTGTTGATAAAGCCACTCGGATTATGTGGGCCTGCAGGTGTCTCTTTGAAAAGACTTGGGGCCTTACTCTAAATGTGATTGAGTGGATGTTTGTGATGTTGGTGTGACCTGCTGTCACATATGCTGCGCACTGGTATGGTGGCATAAGTCCCAAGAACAGCCCACCATACATTTGCTATAGAAGTTACAACGACTTGCTTGTGTTGGTATGGCAAGACCTATCCGTACATGCACTACGTCATCGGCAATCGAAGCTATTGTTGTCCTCACTCCGCTGCATAATATACTTTACCGACTGGTCAGAAACTGCGGAAGGAGTCGGTGCTGGGGTATTTGGACGTGGCACTAGAATACCAATCGCCATGGCCTTTTGGCCAACCGTATTCCAAGCGGAGATTCATGCTATTGAGGTCTACGCTAAAGAGATTTTACAAAAGAAACCCACTACCGCTGATGTTCGTATTTGTACCGTTAGCCAGGCAGCTGTTAAGACTCTATCGTCATACACACTCCCATCGAGGATGGTAAAGGATAAGCTGACCAGACGTACAGCATTTTGCTGTACAGTGCAGCATTATGACGCGTCGTACAGCATTGGGAAATGTACAGCAAAATGTACAGCATTCCCTCTACCACTCAATGAAACCTAATTGACTACATAATAACCTCCTCAATGAGGCCTGTGATCAGTCATATCTGCTTTTTATGTGTACAGTTTGGCCCCTGTGCCTGTACCTACCCTGTGCGATCGGTATTTAGCTAGATTATCGCACTTTTATGTTTGCCAATCTTTCATTTTCGACAACCGGGAGCCTTTGCGGAGCTCTGAAAAATTTGCAATTGTAGAGCCATTTGCGCTCATATTTCCTCAAAATTTTACGGTTCATCTATCCGCGTTCGGAAGCTACAACTGCCTAAATTGCACTTCTGTGTTTCTTAATCAAAAATTGTCCACAACTTGGAAATTCTTGAAAAATTTTGAAATTTGACAATTTTGTAGGTACGGTACTGTCTATTTTTTGTGAAACTTTCAAGGCTGTAACTGCCAAGGTTCAGAAGTTACAATCGTCAAATGATGAGATTTTAATTTATTTTCCCTATGAAAAAACGCCACTGTACTCCATCCGATTCCTTTATCAACCTCTATAGGAAAATGCATACTAAAGAAAGGACTCGGCATGGGTTTCAGATAAAGTTTTTCCAGGGGACTGGCATGGCATCCACCATGGAGAAATTCATGCTCTACTCCAGAAATATTGCAACCAATTTTAGATCAGATTTAGACCTCTGGATCGTCCTCAGGTTTACTTTAATTATGTGCCTTCTGTTAGTACCGTCTGGCTTACTTTAATGCTGTGCCTCGCCATTGGCTTCGCTTAGACCTCGCATGGTCTGTCGCGCATTAGAGTATTCGCCAACATTTTTGCGACTCAGTGCTGTTGCGAAATAGGTGAAGTGCAAGCGCAGCGAGCGGTGAGCCAATGTTAGGCAATTCGGTAAATTTAGATCACTGGTTCATAAATTTACTCAGATCCTATAGCTCGCCCTTCGCTCCGATCAGACCTCGCCGTCTGTCGCGCTTTTCAGAATTCGCCAACATTTACGATACGAAGAGCTGCTGGGAAATAGGATAAGGCGAGCGCAGCGAGTGGTGATTTTTCGGAAGGCAATTTGTTGAATTTAAGCCACTGGCCCTCTCAGATCCTGTACTTTGCCGTACACTGCGCTCAGGCCTCTCTCAGTCTGTCGCGCATCAGAGAATTTCCAACGTAGACCTCGGACTTGGAACCTGGAAGTATGACTGAGGATTTGCTTGTGAATCGATTTCCGTAGGTATGTGTACAGCATTGGGGCTTCGGGAATCTGGTCAGCTTAGTAAAGGAGTGTTTTAATACTCTTCAATGGCTCTCAAATATCTACCGTGTTACTCTGTATTGGAGGCCGGGCAACAGAGGCGTTGAGGGTAATGAAGCTGGAGATGAGCTTGCTAGACATGGCTCGTCAATAGACTTTCTGGGAACTAATCCTTACTGAAACAGAATGGCGAGATGTTTATAGAGTTTTGTAACTCTCGTCAGCTCGTCATTGGTGGAACTCTGTTTAAACACAAAGATTGCCACTTATCAACCTGGACCTCTCCGAATGGCAGAACTGAGAACCAGATTGACCATATTGCTGTTTCCAAAACGTGGAGAAACTGTGTCTTAGACGTTAGGGCGAAACGTGGTGCTGATATTGGCAGTGACCACCATCTTGTCATCGCAAAAATGCGCTTACGAACGGCAGCAATCCAGCGTCCTAACCGTGCAAATATTTGCCCTAGATATAATGTGCAGAAGCTCAAACTTCCATCAACCAAGCGTGCGTTCTCCACCGCTTTGCGCGAAAAAGCTAATGCACCACCACTAAATGAGAATCCGACAATTGACGATAGATGGAAAGTCGCTAAGGACTCATTTATTTCGTGTGGCGAAGAAATTTTAGGACGATTGGATCGCGGTAGGAGACCATTTATTAGCGACTCCACTTGGTCTCTTATCTCAGCACGCAAGAGAGTTAAAGAGCAGATCAACTCAGCTGCTGACGATTCAGCTAAGGAACGATACAGAGCTGAATACCGTTCGCTCCAAAAAGGCGTTCAAAGGAGTGTTAGGCGTGATAAGCGCAATAATATCAACGCGCTTGCGAAGGAGGCAGAGGATGCGGCTATCCGCGGTGACAGTGGAACACTCTTCAAGCTTAACAAGCCATTAACTGGCAGATCTTTACTAACGGAACATCCTGTGAAAGATAAGGAAGGTGTTCTGCTCGTTACCGAAGAACAACAGCTGCAAAGATGGAGAGAACACTTTTTAGAGGTCCTTAATAACACCTTCGGGCCTGCAAGTGCTTCTTCATTGCCAGCAGAAGACGTCCCTCGAATAGACGGCATTAGTTCTGGTCCACCATCCAAAAAGGAACTAATAGACGCTATTAAATCAATGGACGCCGGTAAAGCCCCTGGGATTGATGGAATTCCGTCTGAATTCTTGAAAGCGGAAATTATCGCTTCAGCGGATATTCTCCTTCCCTTAATCCAAGAGTGTTGGGAAACCGAAACTCTTCCCAGTGAGTGGAAAAAGGGCGTAATTATTAAGATTCCGAAGAAAGGTGACCTGAAGAATTGCAATAATTGGCGTGGGATCTGCCTACTTCCTGCTGTTTCCAAGCTGATGGCTAAGATTGTTTTAGGACGAATCAAGGACCAAATCGATGACACATTGAATGATGAACAAGCTGGCTTTCGCGAAGGGTTTTCCTGTAGCGACCACATTAACACCCTCCGTATTATCATCGAGCAATCCGCGGAATGGAGATCCCCATTACATCTCATGTTCATCAATTTTGAGAAAGCCTTCGATAGCGTTGATCGTCTCTTCATCTGGAATGCCTTACGGAGACGAAATATCCCAGATAAGATAATCTCCATCATCAAGGAATCCTACAATGGAGCCCAATGTCACGTCCTGCATAAGGGCAAGCTTTCAGATCCTTTTGAGGTGCACAGTGGAGTGAGGCAAGGCTGCATTTTGTCACCTATTCTCTTCCTTGTTGCTATTAGTGATGTACTCGGCTCTGCACTCCAATTACATCGTAACAAAGGTATCAGATGGAAATTGTTCGATCACCTTCAACATCTTGACTACGCTGACGACATTTGCCTTCTATCAACAAACACGGATGATGTCGCTCAAATGACAGAAGCTCTAAATTGCGCGAGTCGTAATGCGGGGCTGAAAATCAATGCTGCCAAGACTAAGTTCTTGAGCACATATCCAAGTGGGCAAAGCGAAATTTGTATTTCAGGACAGGCAGTCGAAAAAGTTGATGAATTTTGCTATCTCGGAAGTGTATTTACAGCAGATGGTGGAGCGGATGCTGATGTAAAATCACGGGTAAACAAGGCTAGGGCGGCTTTCTTCAATTTGACTCCTTTCTGGCTAAACAACAATATTTCCAGACGCACCAAAATACGTGTCTTCAATTCTAATGTGAAATCCATTCTGCTATATGGCTGTTCAACCTGGAAGGTGACTAAGGAGATCACTGATAAGTTGCAAACTTTTGTTAATCAGTGTCTACGGCGCATCCTAAATATTCGTTGGCCGGAGATCATTTCGAACGAGGATCTCCTTACTATAACTGGCCAGGAAAGGATAGGCATTTCGATCAAAAGACTTAAGTGGCAATGGATAGGTCACACCTTCCGAAGAGGGCCCAAAAACGTCGCAAAAAAGGCTCTAAACTGGAATCCACAGGACTCTGGAGCAAGACGCCGTGTTGGGCGGCCAAGGAACACATGGAGAAGATCGGTAACTAGCGAAGCGAAAACACTAAATCTTACATGGTCGCAGCTAGCGCCGTTGGCGCAAAACAGAACGAGGTGGAGAGTAGGCGTGGTTAATGCCCTATGCCCCACAAGGGGTTGACAGGAACTAGAGAGAGAATCCTTACTGTGGTCTTAGTTGGGCAACAACTAAGTCGTTGGTTAGGGAATGGCGAGGTCAAGAAAGAGCACCAAACATTTACTTTGGCGAATGTTCATTAGTAGCTCGGTCGAGGCGCTTATTGGAGAAACTACCGTTAACTCCGATGTGGTAAAGAAAAAAAATTACAAGCCTTCGTTAGGTAGGTAGAAAGTCTTTTGTATTTATTCGTATATATTTGTGGTAGTAATGTCCTTATTAGGCCTTAAAATAAACGAGAAACTTTAAACATGCCAAACATTATGCTGATTGTCAACTTCCAACACACAAGATTTCACGCTGAGAGATTATTTATCGAACCATGGGCTGTTTCCATTATATCACTGATGCCAATATCGACACTTCAAGCGTCGTCGTTTACAAGCTTATTTAGGTTCTTGCAAGCAAGAGAATTATATTTCCTTGAATCAGATTAACTGTTGGTCATATTAGCCGAGCAGTGAGAACTAGGGGAAGAGAGCGAAATTGGCCCAGGGCCGCTCAGGTGGCGACATATATTTTGTCCATAATACTGCTTTGACAATACTGGACCGTAGTAACGTATTGAAAAACGAGGCTAATTTCGGGCGTGGCCAAAATTTGGATACCCTTCGCTCTCTTAGGGCTAAAAGTTTTTTTCTGTGGCGTACATATGACTTGTGTTTATTCCTCCCCTCTTCCATTCTTTTCCTTCCGTTTTCATAAAAGTTCCGTGGCGCCGATAAAACAATATTTGAGTGAGGTTTGCTTAGCATAATTGGGGCAAATAAACAAAATTCTCTTAGAAAACTTTATTGGGGAGGAAGCGGGGGACATGGTGCCATAGTACAAACCAATTTGTTTCTACTTTTTTTTTCGTTTCGATAAAGACACATCAATAAAAGGTTTGGTGAAATTGGTGTAGCCAAAAATGTGTCTTAGGAAAAAACCAAATGGAGGGAGGGTTTATACGCCAGCTCCATGACCACATGGCTCCTTACCATCCGTTTTTAGGTATGTTTTGGGGCAGCAATAGAAAAAATACATTTGTATGAGGTTTGATTGAAATTGCTGGACAAATAAATAAGTTTTTTTCTTAAGAACCTAATTTGTATGGCAGCCCCATGACCCCATGATCCCATTTCATTTATTTTTGCATATATTTTGTGACATAAATAGAAATACATGATCATGAGGTTCGGTGTAAATTGGTGTCAAAACAAAAAAGTTTTTTTTCTTAGAAAAACCAAAATTGGGGATTTGGGTTTGTATGGTACCCCATACAGTTCGCGAGATAGCAAGACGAGGTTGCTATCATCACGGGAAGTGGACAAATGGACATCTCTAACGGAGCAGCCGGATACAGGGCAACCTCCGGTGTTATTATCACCTTACCACATCAAGCGGGGCTCTGGTGTGGCGGGCTCTCTTTTCCCTAGCTGCTCGTGGGAGTCAAATGAACTTAAATAATAAAAACACAAACAAAAAACCAAACTCCGATCCGACTGAGGCAGCCTCAGACTCGGATCAAGAGGCCCTCGCCTCAGATTTTGTTCCAGCGGAACTTTATTTGTCGGATGTGGATGAACCACCCCGAACTACACGGGATACTTCCTGCACGAAAGCCGTAGCGGGCTCCAGCGAGCGTACCGCAAATGAGGGGAAGCAGAAAGCTGGGCTTCCACCTAAATACTCTCCGGATGGTCTTCGGGATCCTCTTCGTAAAGGACTTGGAGGGGCGGCCTGTAAAAGGTATATACGCTTCCTCGCACAACGACGTGCTCCCGAAAAAGCCAGGGCACTTGCGATTAACACACACCGCTATGCCCCCCCCCCCCCCCAAACGACAACAATCGGAGGAAGACGATGCTCCCAACTCTGGGAAGCAAGCCGCTTCCACCAAGAAGCAAAGGACGGCAGAAATACCTTCGCGGAGTGCCGTACCTAGACCAAGCACCTCAGCGGCATGTGGATTCAGGGTACCTCCGGTGACCTCTGCTGGCTCATCCCGACCAGTGTCCACCCCTACGACTATGGCGAACAGGAGCAGGAGTGGCCGTACGAGAGCTCCGGTAGCTTCAAAGGTTACCCCTCAAACTGTAGTCGCTAGGAGCAGGAGTGCCCACCCACAAAATGCCAACACGCGCGACCAAAATGTACACCCGGTGACATCGACAGGCCCTTCAAGGTCAGTCGTCACCCCTCTGGCATCTACCAGCAGGAGCAGGGGTACTTACTCACAGGTGGCATCATCTGTGAGGGCTAACCCCAGATCAGATGTCCACGGTGCAGGATGCCATCATCCACCATATTGTGAGCCTCGGCGCGGTTTATAAGGGAGAGCCTCGACATCGCTCTCATACAGGAACCATGGCAGCATGATGGGATCGTCAAGGGACTGAGCGTAAGTAATACGAATCTGGTGTATGACAGGGGCTCTACTCGCCCCAGAGCCTGTGTTGTAGTTAGCAAACGTATTAATTACCTCTGTCTTTCAGAATTTACCAACAGTGACCTTGTGGTCATAGAAATCAGCACCACCAGCAAGGGCAACCACAACCTGGTCGTGGCGTCCGCCTACCTACTTGGCGACACGGAAATTCCAGCGGGGGAAATCCAGAGATTGGCCTTCCATTGCAGGAACAACGTTGCCTGTTGCTAGGCTGTGACGCCAACGTCCACCATACACTCTGGGGTAGCACGGACACAAACAGAAGAGGTGAGTACCTGCTTCAACTGATTACTTCACTTGACCTATGTATTCTCAACCGAGGATGTCAGCCTACATTTGTAACCAGAGTAAGGTAAGAAGTAGTTGACCTTACTCTGTGTAGTAAGTCAATAGCGGAACGAATTCGTTCCTAGCATGCGTCGGATGTGCCCTCCTTATCTGATCACATGCACATACGCTTTGACTTAAGTTTTGCGGTTGCTGCAGGAATCGAGCGAAGAGTTCCACAAAATACTAACTGGTCGGGATGTACCGAGTCGTTGGGGAGCATCTGCAGCAAATCGACAAAAGAGTCTAGAAAGACCACCAGGGCAATTCTGTCCTCCTATGAAGAAAACTGCCCCGTGCGGGTCTTCAAAGAAAATAAGTTTGTTCCGTTGTGGAATCATGAGATAGCTTGCCTCAGGAAAAAAGTGAGGAAGCTGTTCAACAGGGCCAAGCGCAACGGGGACTGGGCTCTGAATAGATCCACCCTCACGGAATACAACAAAAAGATCAG
This sequence comes from Microchrysa polita, assembly GCA_949715475.1. NCBI lineage: Eukaryota > Metazoa > Arthropoda > Insecta > Diptera > Stratiomyidae > Microchrysa > Microchrysa polita. Next base: position 133,426,276 of record OX454416.1, on the reverse strand, counting down.
GGACGCTAAAAGACAAATTTGGGCTAACTTTTGCGACAGCGTCAACAATACCACTAAAGCAGAAGAAGAAGAACCTTTTTTTTGGGGGGTAGGTTTGTATGACAGCCCCATGACCCCATTGTTCGATTCCATCCATTTTTATATATTTTTTGTGGCATCCATAGGGATCCATTTATATGAAATTTGGTTAAAATTAGTTCATGAACAAAAAAGGTTTTCTACGAAGAACTTAAATTGAGATGCTGGGTTTATATGGCAGCTCCATGATCCAGTGATCTAATTTCGGTGATTCAAACATACAAACAGCCTGCAACCATAAGAAGCACGTGTTCGAAATTTCAGCTCGATAGCTTCAATACCCGCGGAGTAAAACGCGTCGCAACAGACAGACAGACAGACAGACAGACGGATATCACCCAATCGTCTCCCCAAGTCATGCTGATCATATATGTATACTTTTTATATGGTCGGAGATGCTTCCTTTAATGCGTTACAAACTTCGCATCAAATAGCTGATATGGGAATGTTTGTAACGGTTTGGCTCGAAAACTACGGGACCGATCTTAAAAATTCTTTTTACCAATGACTGCACCTGTAACGGAGACGAGAATAGGATACTTATTTTTTCCACTTTCGACGTAGAAATACGATAAATTCCGTTATGCTTAAAATTTGAGATACTCCCTTAAGTCTTTTCGAATTTTGCTTAATGACGCATTTCCCGTGGTTGGATTATGACCAAATTAGGTGTACAGCTTACTTGAGGCATGTGTATGTCATCCTTTTACTACACCGTTATATGTTATATATAGGTCGTGCTGCAAGTGTGGATATAGCAAAAGGACTCTTTCAATTATAAGGTCAAAGGAAGTCCAAAATTGATAGAAATGGATATCTTTGCTTTTATAGTGAAGATACTGGAATATCATTGAAGAAATATTGTATCCTTTCACAATCTTGGTATCAAGGTAATATGGGTGTCACATGACTGGAGATGTTGAAGCGTATGCAATATAATAAATTTGCAAGCAGTTCAAGTCCTTTAAAAACAGTTTGAACTCTTCGAGAGAACAAGGGCGTTAATGGTAAGGAATTGATATGTAGGGATGGGTGTCATATGACTGGAAATAATGAAGCAATAAATCAATTTTAAATGAAATTGGAGTCTTTAGAATGCATATCGGATCGTTTACGGTGAGGAAAGGACGGCGAAAACGTAATAATTAAGTTTTATGGGGTATGTTGAAGCGGGGTATATTGAAGCATACACAATGCGACGATCCAATCCATTTTTTTTTATTGGGCGTGTGGAATATATTGCCATGCAGTTTTTCAAACAATCTGTCATATGATTGATTGACAATCATGTGTTTTCAGTTGCTGATTTTTTTCACATAAACCAGTGACGATTCTTCATGTTGTGGCTGTGGCGGTCATTCTCCATCGAAAGTAGCAATGGATGTCCATCTTCCATCGCCACAAAATATATAATTTTCGCTATGTTGTGTTGGGACGTGTGGATCGTGAGACTGTCATTTTAGATTGTACGATAAATTGTATAGTGTATGTGCTGTTCGGGCGTCAGATCGATTGTATGCAATCGATTGCACTCTGTGTGTGATAAGTCAAATCCCATAATGAGGTTATGGGATATGATGATGCTATCGAAATTTTTCCCCCCTTTTGAATAAAACAGTTTAGTAAATACCTTTTTCATATCCTTTCTAAAATATGTCAGGGAATTTACTCCATTCACTAACTAAATTTAGAAAAGCAAAGGAAAGCGAATTGTCCAGATCTCCAAATCTCGAAATGACGGCAAATTACATTAAGAAAAACTGAAACATCTGAAGAACACGAAAACCGGTAGAAAATGTGAGGTAAAGGCAGGGGCGGCGCATAAGGGCCCGCAGGGCCCGCGTGGCGAGGAGCCCACGAGATTTAGGGGCCCAAAAGCCATCTGGACGATTCTCGATAAAAACAGCACGACTACGAAAAACAATACTCCAACGTAGATATTTTTTGTAGACAAGAAAAGGTATACCTACACTTTTCGAAGTCAAAGCAATTGCTAATTTTGACTGTTCCTCTATCACCAGGTCCCTTAAAAAATTACATATTGTCCTAAAATTTTTTGAAATTTCGTTAGACAATCACCAAAAAAAACTCTTCTATGTTTGATAAAAGATTCTGTATATCATTCATTGTGCAAGGAAATTTAGGTCTTCTTTCATAATTCACATGAAAATAAACGATCCTTTAGATCTCTTTGCAAATAAATAATATTAAAACATTTTTGGAGATAGTACCATTTCTATATGGTGTTTATACCGGAATAACTTCCAATCCACTTCGTATTTAATTCTCAGAAACGAATAAAATAGTTCTCGAGTGTTACTAGACTTAGTTCAAACTAGTTAGTACCTGTATATGTCGTTGAAGACTAAAATATTTTATCTTGCTTGCGGTACATACACGCTCATTAGGGCTGTGGTGCTGAGGCCACATTTGGTTTGAATAGAGTCTTGCCAAGATTGCTGTGTGGAACTTAATAATTAAGAACAAACCTTCTTAAATTCGGGCACACTTAAATTTAAAGCTGAAACAAGGAATAGAGTTGAATTAATAACGTGACGTTTTCCCCTTGTCTAGCAAAGTTACAACCTTCATTACGTATAGTCTCGTTGGTCTAGTAGGTGAGGACGCCCGTCATCAAATCGTAGGTTCCCTGAATTGAATTCCACTGTAGGCAGGTAATTTATTATGTGAGCGCAATGAACGTCGCCAACACCTATAGAGGTCAATTCTGAGCTGCGTGAGCTTTTTTATTTTAAAATAAAGAAAAACCATTGAAATTATTTTAAGTTACGACTTTCATAATTTTAGGAGAAACACTGTAACGTCAAAATCATGTTTAAAAAGACTTGATTTAAGCATGTTTTTCAGTTGATTGCACTATGCTTTTCTCTCAATGTAGGGGGCCCACTCAAAAAGTTGGCGGGAGGGCCCCGAGTGAAGTTGTTCCGCCACTGGGTAAAGGAGTTTGCAGGCTCGACAAACTGAGTTTGGGCATAAATTAGCATTCAACTACCGCCTGGTTGTTAACTATATGAAACATCCACTACATTCTACGGGTTGCATGGACGCAATTGTAATCATTGCAATGTGAAGAAGTGGTCGAAAGAGGCGAAAGGGATGTACTGCAACAACGGTCATGTGTAGCATATGGACATGAGTGAACCTCCGCCAATCATTACAGAATTGTTGACTGGTGTACATCAGGAATCAAACTACTTAATAAAACGTAAGAAAATACAACGGCTGATTTGCAATGAGGTTGTTTGGAAGTAATTTCATGTCAACTTAGCGAACAACGCGAGCGTAGCGAGCTGTCACAGCTAGTATTTATATATAACTTAAGACTAGCCCTGTCTAGGTGGCGACTCTACTCACGATTTTTCGTCGTTCCGCAGATTTTCGATGACAAACATCCGTAGCTTTCTTAGTGGTTTCAAAGTGTCGTTGACTTGACTCACGTCTTCGGCACTTAGCAGCTTCTCCGTTGACAACAACCCATAACTCCATTCGTGAAGCTAGAAATTCCCTTTTCTCCGCTCTTCACCTTGCAAAAGACTTTCGTCGTCTTATCAAGCTCCTTATCGTGGACATCCACCGATCTTAAGCTCTCGCAGTATCTCGTCCAGGTATCGCTCGGAAGAATCCTTTGATTTTGGAATATATTGGAAAAAAGAGCTATTAATCACTTATCCTTTAAAAAAATATCGGGAACCCACCATTGATTTTGAAATATATTGGAACAAAGAGGGTTACCGTTGGATTTCACCTGCTTTTATAACTCTCAACAGAGAAAATTCGATCAGTTATTGTATCACATTTGACGAGAATCCGTCTCTACGGCGGTTATACAGTTTTCCGTGATTTGCAAATTTTGACATTTCTTTGACAAATGTCATTGTCAAAATTATTTAAGTTGATGCGTGAGCAAAATCTCAACCAAGTGAGCAATTTCCTAATTCAAATTCACTTCTCAAAACATGATCATCTCAACGAAAAAAAAAACATCTCCGCTACGACACAGAAAACTTCTCATCACATAAATTATTCCTCCTCTTCCCACACTTTTTACCAAGAGTAACAATTTTTGAAAACGTTCCTAAGTAACAGTTCCAAAGTAACATTTACGAAAACGCTCCTAAGTGACAGTTCCAAAAGAACAGTTCCAAAGTAACAGTTCCAAAGTAACACTTCCAAAGTAACAGTTCCAATGTAACAGTTCCAAAGTAACAGTTCCATAGTAACAGTCCCAAAGTAACAGTTCTAAAGTAACAGTTCCAAAGTAACAGTTCCAAAGTAACAGTTCCAAAAGAACAGTTCCAAAGTAAGAGTTCCAAAGTAACAGTTCCATAGTAACAGTTCCAAAGTAACATTTACGAAAACGTTCCTAAGTAACAGTTCCAAAGTAACAGTTCCAAAAGAACAGTTCCAAAATAACAGTTCCAAAGTAACAGTTCCAAAGTAACAGTTCCAAAGTAACAGTTCCAAAGTAAGAGCAGGGCCGGATTTCTCATATGGGCAACTGCCCGGGGCGGCAGATTTCAAGGGGCGGCGAATTTTGGAAACTTCCTATTGTTTTAGTTTTAAAAATAAATTTTGTGAAAGATGCATTTTAAAACTCTAGGAGTTCGTTTTATAATTGATTCTAGTTAAGTGTATTCGCCTCAACCTAGGGCGCCCAATCACAACCTCTCCTCAAATTTTAATGTGACTGCGGCTTCAAATGGTTGGACTTATTTAGCTATAGAAGCATTCACTCCAAACGACCTACTGGCGGCGGGCAATTTAGTTAGACTAGGAGAATGAAGCATCCTCGTAGCACATTCACTTTAAACAAGGTCCATTTTTGTAAGAGGCCAAGAAGATTAACAAGCGCGAAATCCTGATTTTACACCTAAAATAATCGGAAAAAAAAAAAACAAAAAAAAATTGTCTTGAACGTTCATTCGAAGCGTGTCAATTGCTTTCAAGTAAGGTAATATCCCTAATAATAATAATATAATAATGTAATATTCCGTAAGGGGGAAGATAAAGGTTGAAAGGCTTCGGCTAATTCCTATATCTTCTTCAGTTGTGGCATAACTGTGGACCCTTAGCTATGCAGGAGGAGTTTCATAGGAAAAGGACTTCGGCCAATTCCTATGTCTCTCTACGGGGCGTTACTTTCCCGCATTATCCGAGTAACCGCTGCGCCTGAGTGCTGCATTAACATCTGCAGCGTCTCAGGTTACTTAACGTGATAGGTGACAGAAAACATTTAAGTCAACCACTAAAGCAGCATCTTCGAGGCATGCCCATGATGGCCTTTACTCAACGATTAAACCCTATCATGGTTTAGCGATGTGCCGACAACTCATCCTAAGAAAAACTTCAAGTCAAGAAACCTGAAACAAAAGCCTCGGATTGGACGGATACAAAACAACGACGACCCCGCAAACGAACAACTGATTACTCTTTCGGATCCTGGAATGTACGCTCCCTGAATAGACCGGGGGCCTTAAGGGCCCTCCTGGATCAGGTAGAACAATACAAGCTGAGCATAGTTGCAATCCAGGAAACTAAATGGCTCAAAAGCGAGATTAACGACCTCAATTCGCACACTATTTTTACGAGTGGTAAAGAGGAGGGCAACAAGGAGTTTGGAGTAGCTTTCATCGTGAATAAGCAGCTCAAGGACCACGTTATCGGCTTCAAACCCATCAACGAGCGGCTATGTGCGATCCGCATTAAAACCCGTTTCGCTAATCTCTGGCTCATTAATGCGCATGCCCCTACAGAAGTAAAAGAAGACGCGATTAAGGACGAGTTCTACAACGACCTAGAAACACTCTTCGACTCACTTCCATCAAACGACGTCAAGCTGCTGCTAGGAGACTTTAACGCCAAAGTCGGAAATGAAAGCTGGCATAGGGGAACTACTGGAGGTCATAGCCTCCACGAAGAAAACAACAACAACGGTCAGCGACTTATCGACTTCGCGAGCGGCAGAAACCTGGTAATAAGCTCTACATGCTTCCCTCATCGACGAATCCATAAGCAGACCTGGAAGTCGCCAGATGAATACACCGTGAACCAGATCGACCACGTACTGATCAGCAAGAGATGGGCTTCTAATGTCCTAGATGTTCGATCCTATCGAGGAGCCAACTGCGACACCGATCACTATTTGGTGAAGACGACCTACAGGTGCAGAATCTCTTCGGTGCACCTAACGAGAATCAACCCTGCCAAGATCTTCGAGGTTGACAATTTGATTGATGACGCCACGGCGGCTGCGTATACAACAGCACTAGAGGAAAAACTGTCGCCCATGCTTGATGACATCAACAATTTAGGCATCCATGAGTTCTGGGAGGAGCTCAAAGACAGCATCAAGGGGGTCGCAGAAGAGGTCGTGGGCTATAAAGGCCGGCGACGAGCAGACTGGTTCGACGAAGAATGCAGGGCCTCGATTGAGGCGAAAAATGAAGCCTATCGCCAATACACACAACGCGCATCCCGAGCCAAGAAAGAAAGATATAACGAGCTTCGGCGAGTATCTAATAAGTTAATTAGACGTAAGAAACGCAAACATTTTGACGAGCAGTTACAGCAAATAAACCAAAGATTAGCCAGTAAGAACATTAGACAGGCGTACAAACTTATAAATAATGTTAAGAACGGATATCAACCCAGGACAAGCCTATGTAAGGACAAGGATGGTAACATCATCAGCGACATCGAAAGCGTCAACAAACGATGGGCCTCGCATTTTGAAGAGCTCCTCAATGCACCATCAACATCCCCCGCGGAGCCAGCTCTTGAGCAGTTAGCCGAACCAGGCCCTCCCGTTCTACCCCCAACAGTAGAGGAGGTGAGTCTTGCCATACAGTCGCTCCAAAATAATAAAGCGCCCGGCGCTGACGAGATCCCAGCAGAACTGCTGAAGCATGGTGGAACGTGCCTGACCAACGCAATACATGTGCTACTGCTGAAAATATGGAACGACGAGGAAATCCCCGAAGATTGGCGCAAAAGCATAATCTGCCCAATCCACAAAAAGGGTGACAAGCTGAAGTGTGAGAATTACAGGGGCATATCATTAGTTTGTACGGCCTATAAGATATTATCTAAAATTCTTGAAAAGAGAATTAATCCGTACGCAGAACGAATCATTGGCGAGTATCAAGGCGGCTTCAGACCTGGTCGATCAACGACCGATCAGCTTTTCACAGTGAAGCTACTACTCCAAAAGTGCTGGGAATATAACATCGACGTATACCAAATCTTTGTCGACTTCAAGCAGGCATACGACAGTATCGATCGAAGTGTACTGTACAACATTATGCTGAATTTTGGTATACCGGCAAAGTTAGTGCGACTCACAAGGATGACGATGACTAATACCGTCTCGCAGGTCAGAGTGCAGAATCGACTCACTGACCTATTTGAAACTCGTACTGGACTCAAGCAGGGCGACGGGCTGGCGCCGACGCTCTTTAACCTTGCTTTGGAGTATGTAATTCGAGCCATGAATATGGACAGCAGCGGAACGCTACTCATCAAGTCGACTCAATTAGTAGCGTACGCCGACGATATCAACATCATGTCTCGAAGGTTGGGTGATGCAGAAAGCCTTCTGCATAACCTCAATAATGCCGCAAAGGAAGTTGGACTACATATCAACGAAAGCAAAACAAAGGCCATGATGCAATCGAAAACAAGGACGCCAGCAAATTCAAGCATCACAGTGGGGGACCTTAATATCGAATATGTAGACAACTTCAACTATCTGGGTTGTAACTTATCAAAGGACGCCAACGAAACCGACGAAATTAAGCGACGGATACAACTAGCCAATAAGACATATTTCTCGGTCCTCCCTATAATTAATTCGAAACTTGCGCACAGGAACACGAAGCTCCGCGTGTACAAAACGATCATCCGACCCGTGCTATGTTATGGCTGCGAAACATGGACCCTCACCCAAGCCTCCGAAATTTTGCTAGACCGATTCGAACGAAAGGTCCTTCGGCGAATTTTCGGGGCCGTTCGCGAGCGAGACCAATGGCGTAACCGGTACAACCATGAGTTGTATCAATTGTACGATGAGCTGGAAGTATCGAAAATCGTGAAGCTTCAACGTTTGCAATGGGCGGGGCATGTACAACGGATGGACGATAATCGCATGCCAAAGAAAGTGATGAACGCACAACGAATTGACGGAGCGAGGTTGCGTGGACGACCGAGAGCTCGCTGGGAGAACTCCGTAGGTGAAGACGCCCAACAGCTGCTGGGCTTCCGAAACTGGAGGACGAGGTCACGTAACCGCGACAATTGGAGGTCAACGATTCAGGCGGCCAAGGCCCGACGTCGGGCTATCGTGCCAAATTGATGAAGGTAATATCCCTATTTAAAAAAAATAAAAGCTTGCTGATATATTTGGTAGGATCCAGCCAAGCTTTTGTCAGTCAAGGCTGAAATACTTTTTAATTTTTCTATAACGGAATGTTTCACTACCTTAGTTTTTCCCCATTTTAAAAGTGGAAACCCTTTGTCAAGCGAACAATTTCGCAGATTTTCTAATGCAACTCGCTTTGATGCATAGTGGCCATCTATTGTAAGTCCAAGAAAGTAATTTCAATGAATTCGATCAGGGGTGTTGTTTATCGATAGCTTTCTATTATGCTATTTTTTTGAAAGCAGTAGAATCCAGATTTGGTTTTTGGAGTGGTATATCAAATCTTTCAGTAACATGTTTGCGTCAAATAAGTGTGATGAGGTGAAAAAGACCAAATTATTTTTTCACAATCTTTACGTTTAAATTGCCGAATATGTCCCTTTCTGTTCAGAATAAAACTGATAATTCCACAGACAAAGAAATCATTTATAGTAAAAAACCTTTATAGGAACCTAATGAACTTTTCTGACATCAATTAGGGCTTGCATTTAAGCTATCTTTTTTACCGAAAACCAAAAAAAAAATCTCTCAACATCGGACCCTAGGATAATTGCACTAGGCAACGAAACCGTAAAAATGCTACTAGATTATTCGAAAGTCATCGATGAAGTCAGAGTGTCCTGTGTCCTCTTTAAAATTTATTGTGACTTTAAGTAAAGTTAAAGATCGCATGCCCATAAAGGTGATGAACGCGCAACGAGTGGACGGAGCCAGATTGCGTGGACGACCGAGAGCCCGATGGGAGCATTCTGTATGTGAGGACGCCCACCAGATGCTAGGCTTTCGGAACTGGAGGACAAGGTCGCGTGACCGCGACAATTGGAGGTTTTCAATCCAGGCGGCCAAGGCGCGACGTCGGGCAATCGTGCCATAAAGAAGAAGAAGAAGTAAAGTTGCTGACAAAAACAGAACACATTTTTTCGGTATGATGTTTCCGATCAAATATGACACCAATAGCAAATTTTATTTATTTAGGTTTTTCGTTCCTGATTTTCAAAACGATCCACAATGAAAAAACAACCTTCAAAATGGAAGAAATTTATTTCGAAAACATTCTGAAAAAATTGTACAACTGAATGCGTTTTGAGTGTGCATCATATCAGTTTTCATCATTTGTTAAAAACAATCGGTAGGAGTCCGGACTTCTTGGATACCTATCTCGCTGGAGCCAACACATTTTATAAAAATATATTGTAAAAAAAAAAAAAAATTTCGTAAGCATATACACCTACTTACGTTCTGCCTACCATGTGTCTGCAGCTTCTACTACTTTTAAACTTAACCAGTGGCAGAGGGCGGCATTATGGTTAGTGCCCAGGGTCGCCATGGAGGCTAAATCCGGCCCTGAGTAAGAGTTCGACAGTAACATACAATGAAAATGATCCTTAGAAATGATATTGGACAATGTTACTTGAAGGTCAGGGTCGGTCCCTGGTTCGAATAAGCCTAATTCGGACATATACTTTAAGCTGATGGAAAGTGGATCAGGTCCAGCTACCCCTACCCCTACCTCCCCTACAAAGTTATATTCAGCCATATCTTTTGATAGAATGTCGCGATGGATGCCTTGATAAGATGTTAAAGATATGTCAGGTCTGACCCATCTATACCCTCCCTCCCCTACAAAAAAAAACATGAAAATGAAAATTTTAGGTTTTGCACGTCTTCTAGGTCGTCTGTATATAGGGTATACACTCATCGTGCTATTCGGTCTGGATCGAGTAACCGTTACTTTCCAATAACAGTAACGGCTGTAACCGTTACCGGAAAGTAACGCTTTTGCCCATCCCTACTTCCAATTCGGTCGAAGTTGCAGTGCAGACTATAGAAGTCACGACAGGCAGCAAACATGCGGCTAGATTATGATAATTTTGTCGATGCTGAAGTTGAAATGCAAATCCATATTGGAAGCTATTTCAGAAAAGTATACCTACTTGATGTCCTTTGTATTGAGTGCGTTACTTTGTGGACGTTTGCAGGGCGGATGTCAATAGGACTTCGGATGACGGGTCACAAGATGATGGATTGCTGACTTAGAGTAGGTGAGTGTGCCACCCCTAAACGTAGCCAAATTAACCTATCTAATTTTATAATATTTTGTTATTTCTTTTTAGGAGAAACGTACGAGGAACGCGCCAGCGTAACAGACATTATCTCTATTTTCCAGTCTAGGATCATGATGTTGAAAAAATGTTGGTCGTCAAAACTGTTTACTGTTTCCTAACTTGCAAACACATATGTACATACTTATGTAGTTGGTGCTCCTATGGCGATATTTTCCACATAAGAAATTGTTTGTTTCAACAGATATTGCCAAAAAAATCGTCCCACACCCTGAATTTTCATCTATGTATAATAATTTAGAGAAAAAATTAATTGCTTCAAAATTTATGATGAAAACGACTGGTCATAAAAAAAACTATATAATTACATCACATTTCCTCTTAAAACATCTTAAATATTTTTTGAACTTTTGCCAATTTAATGAAAGCATACGAATTCAAATCGCACTATAAAAAAACGTAAATTTACTAAAATAAGACACTTGTCGTTCGTCTATGCTTTGTTTGTTCGCATGCCTTCCTATTCAGATGTATGAGTATTTCTTCGAACAATTTAAATATGTAACACATCTAAATAAGATAAAACGCTCGTATACGAAAACATGAACACTACCAAACACCACCTGAAGACAAAACCGCGTAAATATATCCTCGCGAGTAGGTACACACCATACGTAATTCTCATCAATTGCATAGCACACGAAAAAATTATGTCATTGAAATGGAAAATTCAGCAGTCAAAATAATAAATTTGACACTTTCTAAATTTTGACGCGTTAAGAAAATCAAAACGCAAATCTGGACCAGCCATAAATTTTTCGAAATGCACTTTTCAAAAATTTATGAGTTCAACTTTTGAAGGATCTAAAAATAAAATCTGGCCGATTTGCAGCAATTCTGAACTTACCAACAAGTGAAGAAGTTATTCAATGCATCGTTGCTTCGAACGTGTAACGGATCGGTAATGTTGTGCAGATCTGGAAAAGCTTTTAGCGATGATAAATCCACTTCTTCGGCAATGCCACTATCATCCTCCGTGTCGGTGGTTTCGTCGTCCTGTGATGCGCCACTCATGCGATATATGAGTGGTGATATCTTATCGAAGAAATCCATAGTTGGGGCAGATTGAAGCACAATTTGTGTTTTTTGTTAATTTCGCCAAAGTTACAAAACACTTGGGGATTCGCGGAAAATTTTTATGTAGATTCTCGCAAGAGACAATTTGTTTTTCGCGGAGATCTTTTTAGATAAACCGGAAGACGACCGAAGTTTCAGAATCGAAATATTTCACGACAACGATTTTCACTTTTTTTTTGTTTTGCAAAAACGGACACGTATCTTTTATCAGGTAAAAAAAAATATTTCGAATTTATTTTGATTATGACATCAAAATAGATGGGAAATTGTTTTATGTTTTCACTTTAACACATTCGTGTATATTTCACAGGTTATATCCTTAGTCACGTCTTCAGCAATTAAACGCAACGCGCAGCTGAAAACTACCAGAGAGTGGCCAATTCGACAACGACAATGATGACGATGATGCGCCACCAATGTGTTGCACTAATGCTCTTTACTTGGCACCTTCCCATCAAAAGATACACAACATATTCAAGTATCCGCACTCGTGCTAAAGATTTTTACTATACAAAAGAAAATATAAACATTTTAGAACAAGAAATTGTGTGATACGACACAAGTGAGTATAAACTTTCGGCACGATTTTTCTACATAGTTTGTCGCATCATCGTCGTATTACAATACATACTTAGCGCAGACCATTTACCACAGCCAAAGGGGCTTTATAGCCAATTTTTCGTATACAACCGTTAATAGTTTTGACTAAATTGTCCGCCTATTGTACAGACTGTAGAGGAAAATTGGATTTATTTTATGAATATGTAGAATAAATTCAGAAAATTAAGTGAAAAGAAAATTTGATTTGAATTTTACAAGAAACCAGACCTAAACAAAAAATATTTACCTATAGCGTGGGTGGCGAACATAAATAGTTTTCAAATTAAAAAAAAATAAAACCACGTGTCAAAACGAAGAAAATGATTAATTTTTTTATAATTTATACAGATTAAAGGTTTATTTTCCTCGGCACGACCCCAGCGGCCCTAGCGACAGCGACTCGCTCATTCCATATAAAAAGTAATTTTTAGATGATAATCATTTAGCATGAGCATGAGCTTTTATATGGGATGAGCGAGTCGCTGTCGCTAGAACCGCTGGTGTCATGCCGAGGAACCTTAATAACACTAATCAATTGTTTGCCGTGCTCTGTGGCCGTAATCGTTCGGTCACCACTCGGTTATGTTGATATTCATAGAGAAACGGGTTTTCAGTACTCGGCATGGCTCTTCGCATGTTTATTATTCAGAAGAAGATAAACATGTTATCATAGAATAATAAACAAAAAAGCGACTATGAAGTGGTATGGCTGACAACCGTTTCACTCTCCAAATTCTGTTTGTCGTTGAAAAGTTGACGACTACACACGGTAGTTAAGGTGAATCAAGAAGACAAAAATTAATTGTTTGTTTCTAGGTCGGTACAACTTCCGCTTATCTGTTCTTCTTGTTATTTATACACTCGGCTTCACAAAAATCGGGCCACTCACCACTTTCGAACTCAAATTCAATTTCCTCAAAATGTATGAAACTTACAACTTTGAAAGTTATATCTACAGAAAGTGCATTTAATGGCAATTCAAATGACTATGATTTTTATCTGAAGTACCGTTAACTCACGCAACACAGAGACACACTCATTCTTTTACTAAATATTCCAAGCACCCCCGCCCTATTGTAGTAACAAGTGAAAATGTCAAATTCAATTTCCCCAACAGCAATTATGTTAAAATTTCGTTTCTACCTGTTCAATTCAGTTTCATGACTGCATGGGATTAAACCGGAACAACCATGGTGCGTTAACCACGCCCAGATTCGATCTCCGGACCTCTAGATTACTAGCATCATAGAGTGCGACTCAACCAAGTGAGCCACAGAGCGTTCTTTCTGTTCTTAATTGCAAAAAATTGTGTCTAGCGTTGGGTCCGTTAGTTAGTTAAAAGTGATGTTTTTTTTAATTAAGGAGTGTATACATTTACGCGATGGATAAAGTGAACAAACGAAAATATCCTGATAGTGTAAAAAAAAATTGCGTGAGTTGAAGCAGCAATCGATGTCTTTGTTTGCAAGGGCATCTAATCCAAGCAAATCACTGCTTGATTCGTACAAAGTGGCTCATCGCATTGCGCAATGTAAAAAGACTCATACGATTGCTGAAGACCTTATTTTGACAGCAGCGATCGATATGTTATCGGTAATGATTGGGGAATCAGCTGCTAAAGAAATAAAAACTATTCCCCTGTCAAATAATACCATTAGTCGTCGTATACATGACACAGCTGAAGACATAAATAAGCAAATTGTTGAAAAAATTAACGGGGTTTTTGCCACTCGCTAGATGAAGCAACGGACAGTAACAAAGACGCTCAAGTAATATGTTACGTCCGGTATATCGATAAAACAGATATTCATGAAGATTTGCTATTTTGCAAACCAATCACTAATACCGAGATGGCTTGCGATTTATTTACAATTATAGATTCGTACATGAATGAAAATAACATCCCATGGGAAAATTGTATTGGTATGTGTACGGATGGAGCTCGTGCGATGTCCGGAAGATATGAAGGACTTCAAGCTCTCATTATAGTCTAAGAGCCCAAGTGGAAATTATTTACAACTATTTCCTGGTCATTCTGTTACACATTATCGCAAATTTCATGATTGGCGATGCCCTAAAACGATAGTCCCCCTCCTGGACAGTGGGGCTAAAGGGGTGGCAGACAACTTCAAAGCCGTTAATAGTTGCAAATATTTGCAACTATTTCCTGGGCTTTGATTCATATGCCATTTCATAGAGGACGAGTCCCCGCATATATACTCCAAAAGGCAGACAAATATTGGGGGGCTAACATGGTGGCAGACACGCTCCACAAATTGAAATTTGTATGAAAAATGGGAAGTGCTTCTACAAAAATAGCGCTAACTCCATCATGCTAAACCATGTAGGTACAGTAAGAGCCTAAATATTTTCCAGACACTTCCCCCAGCATTTAAGCCAAATTTCACTTCAAAATACCAATTACAACCCGGTTGATTTATCAATCGAAATTTGACTCTTTTTTTAAGTAAATTCACAGGCAATATAGTACAGCAAATAGTAGCACTTTCCCCTAATATCACACAGATGGCCAACAGCAGCGATTCCTTCTGAATGGGATATCATTGAAAACACCGTGCTGAGCTTATATTTCCAAAGGCAGACAAAACCCTTCAAAAGGACGATCAGCAGACGAGCCCTTAAATGGGGCAAAAAGTGTAATTTTGCTTGAAACAACAATTATCTCTCGTGACAGAATTTTCCCCCAATATCAGAGGAATGGCCCCCAGCAGCGATTCTTTCTGGACGGCATATCATTTAGAACACCATGCTAAGTAAATATTTCCAAAGGCAGACATAAAGCATTAAAAGGACGATCAGCAGACGAGCCCTTAAATGGGGCAAAAAGTGTAATTTTGCTTGAAACAACAATTATCTCTCCTGACAGCATTTCCCCCTAATATCACACGGATGGCCCCCAGCAGCGTTTCTTTTTGAACGGTATATCATTCAGGACACCATGCTTAGTCTATATTTTTAAAGGTAGACATAAACCATTAAAAGGACAATCAGGAGACGAGCCCTTAAATGGGGCAAAAAGTGGAATTTTGTGAGAAACAACAATTATCTCTCGCGGCAGCTTTTCCACCTAATATCACACGGATGGCCCTCAGCAGCGTTTCTTTTTGAACGGTATATCATTCAGGACACCATACTAAGTATATGTTTCGAAAGGCAGACATAAAGCATTAAAAGGACGATCAGGAGACGAACCCTTAAATGGGGCAAAAAGTGTAATATTGCGAGAAAAAACAATTATCTCTCGTGGCAGCATTTCCACCTAATATCACACGGATGGCCCCCAGCAGCGATTCTTTCTGGAAGGCATATCACTTAGGACACCATGCTAAGTAAATATTTCCAAAGGCAGACATAAACCATTAAAAGGACGATCACCAGACGAGCCCTTAAGTCGTGCAAAAAGTGGGATTTTGCGGCAAACAACAATGATCACTTTTTGCAACCACTTTAGGCACGTCTACTGATCGACCTTTTTTAAGTTTTTGTCTGCATTTGGAAAAATATACTAAGTATGGTGTTCTGAATAATATACCGTTCAAAAAGAAACGCTGCTGAGGGCCATCCGTGTGATATTAGGGGGAAAAGATGCCGCGAGAGATAATTGTTGTTTCTTGCAAAATTCCACTTTTTCCCCATTTAAGGGCGCGTCTGCTGATCGTCCTTTTAATGCTTTATGTCTGCCTTTAGAAATATATACTAAGCATGGTGTCCTGAATGATATACCGTTCGAAAAGAAAAGCTGCTAAGGGCCATCCGTGTGATATTAGGGGGAAAAGCTACCGCGAGAGATAATTGTTGTTTCTCGCAAAATTCCACTTTTTGCCCCATTTAAGGGATCGTCTGCTGATCGTCCTTTTAATGCATTATGTCTGCCTTTGGAAATATTTACTTAGCATGGTGTCCTAAGTGATATGCCATCCAGAAAGAATCGCCGCTGGGGGCCATCCGTGTGATGTTAGGTGGAAATGCTGTGACGAAAGATAATTATTGTTTCTCGCAAAATTCCACTTTTTGCCCCATTTAAGGGTTCGTCTCCTGATCGTCCTTTTAGTGCTTTATGTCTGCCTTTCGAAACATATACTTAGTATGGTGTCCTGAATGATATATCGTTCAAAAAGAAACGCTGCAGAGGGCCATCCGTGTGATATTAGGGGGAAAAGCTGCCACGAGAGATAATTGTTATTTCTCGCAAAATTCCACTTTTTGCCCCATTTAAGGGCTCGTCTGCTGATTGTCCTTTTAATGGTTTATGTCTGCCTTTAAAAATATAGACTAAGCATGGTGTCCTAAGCGATATGCCGTCCAGAAAGAATCGCTGCTGGGGGCCATTCCTCTGATATTAGGGGAAAATGCTGTCACGAGAGATAATTGTTGTTTCAAGCAAAATTGCACTTTTTGTCCCATTTAAGGGCTCGTCTGCTGATCGTCCTTTTAATGCTTTATGTCTGCCTTTGGAAATATTTACTTAGCATGGTGTTCTAAATGATATGCCGTCCAGAAAGAATCGCTGCTGGGGGCCATTCCTCTGATATTAGGGGAAAATTCTGTCACGAGAGATAATTGTTGTTTCAAGCAAAATTACACTTTTTGCCCCATTTAAGGGCTCGTCTGCTGATCGTCCTTTTAATGCTTTATGTCTGCCTTTGGAAATATTTACTTAGCATGGTGTTCTAAATGATATGCCGTCCAGAAAGAATCGCTGCTGGGGGCCATTCCTCTGATATTAGGGGAAAATTCTGTCACGAGAGATAATTGTTGTTTCAAGCAAAATTACACTTTTTGCCCCATTTAAGGGCTCGTCTGCTGATCGTCCTTTTGAAGGGTTTTGTCTGCCTTTGGAAATATAAGCTCAGCACGGTGTTTTCAATGATATCCCATTCAGAAGGAATCGCTGCTGTTGACCATCTGTGTGATATTAGGGGAAAGTGCTACTATTTGCTGTACTATATTGCCTGTGAATTTACTTAAAAAAACAGTCAAATTTCGATTGATAAATCAACCGGGTTGTAATTGGTATTTTGAAGTGAAATTTGGCTTAAATGCTGGGGGAAGTGTCTGGAAAATATTTAGGCTCTTACTGTACCTACAAGGTTTAGCATGATGGAGTTAGCGCTATTTTTGTAGAAGCACTTCCCATTTTTCATACAAATTTCAATTTTTGGAGCGTGTCTGCCACCATGTTAGCCCCCCAATATTTGTCTGCCTTTTGGAGTATATATGCGGGGACTCGTCCTCTATGAAATGACATATGAATCCAAGCCCAGGAAATAGTTGCAAATATTTGCAACCATTAACGCAGTGGCGCAACCACGGGAGGGGCTAAGGGGGCTAAAGCCCCTCCCACACCCAGAAATTGAGAAAGGAAAAATTGCAGAATGAAACATGAAGCAATGAATTTCGTTGCAGATTTTATGAAAATGTGACTTTTTTGTGCCATAAATTATTCACCAGCTTCGATGGCCTGGGCAAGATGAAGCATCCTTATCAGAAGCTAAATATTTTGCATGTGTGAGACAAAAAATTAAATTTTTCATTACAATAAAAATTGTGGAAAAATGTTAAATTCATTCTGGCGGCAGGGAGTACATGATTTATATAAAAGGAAGGAACAATCGATACAACATATTTCTGTACAACATTTCGTAAACGTATTGCCAAGTTGTTGTGCACATATTTTCTAGAAATAAAATTATGTGGCTATTGTTATATCCTTCGATGTTTTATTGTAATATAAATCAGCCGTCATCGCAGCAATTCGCCTCCAATATCAATTACTTATTTGCAAGGCAGAGCCCTGTCAGCGCACTAAATTAAATTCTTTGGAGCCATTAGATTTTTATTAGATTGACGTTAGTTCAACTTCGGTCCGGATTCTGTTTGTGTCTTAATTCCTATTTTTTCGTGAAAGGCGGGCATTCACAAATTATTCTCTAATTGCGGTGAGACAATATTCAGTTGCACCTACGTATTGAACTTACTTGTGAAACCTTGCCCTAACGTTTCGGTATAATAGAAAAGCATGGTTAAAATGGGAGATTAGAACACCGCCGTATAGATGTTCCATTACTGGAAAACATCACCTTGACTCAGCCAGTAATATAGATTCCCTTAGCCCCCTCCAGGACAAGATCCTGGTTGCGCCACTGCATTAACGGGTTTGAAGTAGTCTGCCACCCCTTTAGCCCCACTGTCCAGGAGGGAGACTATCGTTTTAGGGCATCGGCAATCATGAAATTTGCGATAATGTGTAACAGAATGGCCAGGAAATAGTTACATTTGAAGTGTCGCTGGCTCTAGGTCTATTAATACTAAGGCCACAAGTTCAAAATGGACACAATGTGTCATACATAAGGAAGCCCTACCTGCCAAAAACATATCACAAGAATTAAGCCTAGTGATACTTACTATTAGAGTTGTAAACTTCATTAAATCACGACCCTAGAAGGCAAGGTACTTTCATCAGCTTTATCGGGACTTGGAAGCTGAGCACACATGCTTACTGTATTGCAAATGCTCTATAACGGGTATACGTATTAAAAAATGAGTTATATGAGTTTTTACTGACGGAGTCCCATAATGATGCAGAAAAGTTTCAAGACACGGACTTCTTAATTAAACTCGCATAACTGTGTGATATACAGTATAACACGGTTATAACGCTCACGCTTATAACGATTTCACGGTTGTAGCGCCATTTTTCCTAGTCCCCATAATTTAGCCATGCATTAAGTGCAAATATTTCACGGTTATAGTGCAAGTCTTATAACGCTATCACGGTTATATCGCTCCAAATTGTCAGTCCCCAAACATTCATTTACACTTTTATAACGCCTTACGAACAAATTAAAAAAAAATTCCCGGCTAAATACGAAAAGCTGGAAAAGGTCCTATTAGAATAGTTTCCGGTCCAGCTTTGATGGAAAATGCTTGCGAAATTGCGGAGACTTTAGAGCTAAAAAATTTTGCGAATAAAAGATGGATCGAGAGATTTAAAAAGCGTCACGGGATATACAAACAAATCAGTGGTGAAACTGTAGATGTCAACGAAGATGTTGTGACTATTTGGACAGGAAGTGTCCTCCAACCATTGTGAAAGATTATCATCCTCGAGAAGTCTATAATGCGGATGAGCATGGACTTTTTTTCAACCTCTTGCAAGACAATTGTTTGGTTTTTAGTGAGGATAATTGTCATGGTGGTAAGCATAGCAAGGAGAGGTTGACTGTTCTCCTATGCACAATTGCAGATGGAAGTGACAAGTTGGAACCCCTTGTGATCGGGAAGTCGGAAAAGCCTCGCTGCTTTAAGGGTATTCAGTATTTTCCCTGTGAATGCAAAAATCAAAGCCGGGCGTGAATGACAAGTGGCTTATTCGTAGAATGACTGGGTAAGTTAGACCGGAAAATGGCAAGACAAAATCGACACATAGCTCTTTTCATTGATCACTGCCCTGCTCATCCTCCTAACGTCGATTATTTGAGCAACGTGATATTTCTGCCACCGAATTGCACTAGTCGCGTGGAACCCCTTGACTAACTGATTATTAAAGTCTTTAAGCAAAACCATCGGCGAAGCATATGTTTCATTCTAAATATTTTTATAGCGCTTTCACGTATATAACGCGCATTTCGGCTGGTCCCTTCAATAGCGTTATACCGTGTTTTACTGTATTTGAGAGATTAAACGTGAATACACGTCTGTTCACTAAATAACTCGCGAACGGTTCAACCGATTGTCATGAAATTTGGTAGGAATGTGTAGAATGGCTACAGTCTTTCGCACATATTCCTTAGAAGTTGGTAGGAAGAAGATAACAGGGTGTCCCGAACGTTCGAAAAAAGTCGACTTTTTTAGTTTTTATCGGAGATTGACATATGGGTATTTAAATCAAAGAACTAAACGAGTACATCTCACATCAGTTAAAATTTTCCAGTTTTGAGTAACGGTAAAAAAGTTATTGGCGTTTAAAGTGAAACTTCCTTTTCGACCTCCGTTTTTCTAAACCGTTATAGGGATCGATATGAAACTTTGCACAAAGATTGGTCAGTATGGCTTTATATACGTTAAATATTAAGACTGTTGACTTTTGCTAAGGAAAAGTAAATAACAGTAAATTTGTAAAATTTGAATTTGAATCTTAAATCGAAAAATGCTTGTCTTGGAGTACTTACTTTTATACAAACTGGGTAAATAGTAAATCTATTTTTGGATTGGTCTAATTAAAGGTGGAAGGCGTTCCAGAATGAAAGGCGCCAGCGTTTATTTAGACAAATCCAAAAATAGATTTACAGGAAGCATTCCATTAATGCTGTGCACAATTCTTATCTATTGCTTATAAAATATGTACAAAAAATATTTACTATGCATCAAAATTTAAAAAAAAACCCTCGTATTGCGGGCGCAGCCCTCTGTACGCCGGTATTTTTATTTAATGATATATTCTTTACAGTTAAATAAAATAAAAACTAGGGTAATAATTTAACTAACTATAACCACACAGCAAGCAAAATGTCTTACTAGAGGTGCGTCGCGAAACATTTTAAACTATAGAGGGAGTCGCAGTATATAAAAGGTTGGGAACCTCTGCTATAGACAGTGTTTTCTGGCCCGAGTCAGGTTTTTAGTTTGAAACCCCTGAGCCTGATATACGTTTTAGTGATGGGTCTCACATGGACTGGCGTAGGTATACTTTAAAAAGTGGTGGTGTGGGTAAAAGGGCATATACATAGGTACATCGGAGAATGAAAGGGACCAATACTCTAGCAAAAGAAGAAAATAATCAAGGACCACAAACGAACATTGCTTTGGGAAATGGCGATACAGCCGGGTGGACCTAAAAAAAATCGGCTACAAAGCTAAAGGCTAACCACTTATACGCGGGCTCCTATAACGCAAGTACCAGTCCATAAGCCTAAGCCAATGAGCTACTTAGTTATACCCAAAGCGGCCTTAGTGACAGGTCGTAGCAATTTTAACCCTCGGATGGTTCAGGTAAATTTTACATACGTAAATGGTTCAGTGGGGTCTGACAGACCCCAAGGCAAAAATCGCTCTAAAACTTAAATTTTTGCTTTTTTGGCTCAGTAGTTTGAACTAGAAGTAACTCTGAAGCCTTTTGATTAAGTGGTATAAGAAAAAAGTGGAATTCCGACAGTGGCTTTTAGTATGTGGAAGAAAAAATTAGGTGGTGTCAAATTTGAGGGTAATTTGAACTTATCACAAATAAATCAATATAAAAACTAACATTTTAACAAAATTTAATTTTTATTAGTCAAAACGTATTTAATACTAATTAACAAAGCTAAGTACATCAACATTTTTTAGCTAAGGTTAATATTTTTTCTTAAATCGGGATCCAAAGTTAGTCAATATGTAGAGCATTTTTCTTCACAGCTTTTTCCTCGATGGTCTTCGCAGATCCGCTTTTTGCACTCGTTGCAATTGCATTTGGTCTTCCGATCATTTGCTCGTGGGCATAGAAAACTTTTTTGCCTCTTTGGGGGACCATCTGACCACATTGGGGGACATGGGGCATCAGCCCCCAAAGGGGGGGGGGCAAGCTGAACAATGCACAAAATGTCTTCAATATTTTGCACTGTGCTTCGGAGAATATTGCCCGTTGATTTCCTCCTTCTTAGAAGAGGTTCGTCAAGGGTATAGCCAAGTTCGCTGAGGAAGCTTTATGTATTATGTAAAATACCCACCTAATAATTACGCTCATAAAAGGCATTAATTTATGTCTTGACTTAAAAAACATAAGGTAATGACACAATAGTGAAAGTAGATCCTCATAAATGAAACCCAGGTAAAAACGGCATAATTTTTAATGAATTGAGTAAAAAATTTAAAACCCCTTATTTCATAACACCCTAAATTTTCCATTTCTTTCAAAATTAACATATGTAATTTCCCAAATGTACTCTAATTACAAAGATTCAACCGTTCCCGACTGTTATTATTACAATTTATCGTTTTCCAAATAACATACTTTAAAAATTTCCCACAAAACGAAAAATTCACTTTTGTAAAAAAGACATACGTAAATGGTTCGTGGGGTCTGACAGACCCCAGAGCACTTTCAAAGTGCTATAACTTATTAACAAAATCACAAATTCAAACAAATTCATGCTTAAATGAACGTATGTGACACATACTTAAATTACATATGCATCAAAATACCATTCAACAAGTTTTTCTATGAAAATTTTAAGATTTAAATTTCTCTGGGGTCTGTCAGACCCCACTGAACCATCCGAGGGTTAAAGGGCATCATACTAAGATGATAATCGCTGAAGATGATTTATGCAGGACGCTGAAAATGTTGGTTGTTGGAATACATGGTAGCAGTGACGGTTTGACGAACCCGGTTCAAAAATTTCACAAAACTGGAAATTTAATAATTCGGGTTTTGCGTTCGTTCTGTTTTTTGTACATGAATATCGGCTATAGGATAGAGTACTCGAAATACGCACAATTAGAAGACGGTTTTGTTACACCATACTAATTTGTATTCGGTATTCGAATCACCCTTACCTACCGATATTCAAGACACAAACCTTGTTTAATATAGCTTCTCGACTCGAAAGCAATTCAATTAATATTTTTCTACTTCATATATTTTCACTGATCAAAACAAAATTAAACCAACAGACCGCTAACCGACAACGATGGTAGCTCCGGAACCTTCTTAGCGAACTCTGCAACTTCGCAAGCATACGAGTAGCCTCGTGCGATATTGGTCTTGTCCCAGCTAATATAATTAATCCTATCGCTGACATCGGGACAAATAACGTAATCCTTCTTGATCTCATCCAAACTAATGTGCACATTATTGACACCAATAAGAACAACACCACGCCTTGTAGCCTTATCAATTACAACACGATAGTAAATCTTTGGCACTGGAATCAAACCTTGCCCAGCAGCATTGAAACTAAGGTACAACTCCTTTTGCACACCACGATCATCGGGCAAAGTCGACACACCCCACGTTCCAGTGTAAATATCAAAGTTAGCATTGATCGTGTTGGCGTATTTCTTAACACTGTCTTCAACACGTTCCCAGTTACCACCGTTGAACATCTGCCATTGCGGGGCGGCATTGATGAAATAGAAAGTGGCCAATTGTTCCGGAGCATAGATAAAGTCAGCCTTGGCAGCCATATGTCCACGAGCCAAGTAAATATTCTTGCTAATATCAAAATACTTGGACGATCCAGCACCAAGAATTTTAGCAAAAGTTTCTTGTTGTGTCACTTGTGTGTACAATTTGTTGACATCGGCTCCCTCATAGAATCCGCCAGTGATGAAAGATGGGCGTGAGACGGATTTTTGGAAGGCAACATTGGCCGGTCCCATTGCATAATGGGTGTACAAGGTAACTTGCTTGGCCAAGTTATGGCACACTTCAATGGTGGTGATAAATCCCACATCCAAATTCAATCCAATTTCCAAAACAGCATTGCCTCCGTAGCAAGTACGGCTCGTCCTGCGAGCAGTATGCGCGACAGCCGATGTACATACAATATCGGTGATGCTCAAAGCTTGTCCGTTGGCAATAAAAATGCTTCCGCCATCACACCTGGCGCTGATTTTCTTTCCCGAAAGTGGAGCAGCAAAAGCGGATGTGCAGTACATATCAACAGTTTTGCCATTACCAATTGTAATAGTACCATCAGAAGCGGGCAGGACATAAGTAGTTTTTCCAGCTTCCAAAATGGCAGGTTGCTTGGATCCCAAGTCGCCGTTGTTCATTCCGATTTTGCAATCTAAAATTCAGGTAAGACCATATAATACGATTATTATCAAATTTCCGCCACATTTTACTCGGTGAGAACATTACCTCCAGCACGGCTGGTAACATCAGGACGCAAAACATTCATCACACGATCCTTAAGGTCATCGAGAATATTTTTATCCAATCGTTCCTCATCGCCATGTTGAGGAGCATCTTCTACTCGAGGAGGTCGTACAATATCCTCTTCAGCGAACACTCCTGCAACGAGAAATGTTGCTACCAGCAAAAAGCTCCACTTAGCGATCATTGGAAGTGTCTTGATTGTCAGTGAAAGACACTGAACTTTCCTTTTCGGTTATCTCTTTAAATACTACCTTGATTTATCAGCAATTAAAAAAGATAAGATAATTTTAGGCCGATTTGGCTGAAAGATGAAATCGATTGGCGTATCATACTAATTTATTATTATTGTCCTAATCAATGCATTTGGAACTGGTATTTTCGGAATCATAAATAATAATCGAAGGTTTTTGTAAATCGTTTCCAGACGGTATAGTTTCATAATCATGATTGCGATTAACTAATTGTCAGTGGCGTAATGTACGGTGTTCCATGTGTTCAGTGGAACACGGGCCCCCAAGCCAAAGGGGCCCCCAAATCCGAAATCATAACGACATTTTATTTGATAGTTCCTTGGGTAACTATTCTTTTAAAAGACATTCATTTTTACCAATCTGCAAGCCACAGAATCTAGGATAGTAGCAAAACATTCGCAATTTTGGGTATGGTGAAGCTTGCTCTTTAATCGCTGTTTTTTGTTTTGCAACAAAATAGTTAGGTGCACAGTTTTTTTTAAAGTTGTGTTTAATGGCCTTCGAAAAATTTGCCAAAATCAAATTCAGCGCCAAACATTTTTAGTAAAGCAAACAAAGCACCCGAAGGAAGTCACTGTGTTATTGTATCGTAACCTCCCCGCAGGGGGGTCTGGGTCCTTGTGACACAGCGCGGCTATGTATTGGGACAAAGATCTTTGGTGAGTTGGGTCAGTACGTACCTGAGCAGCGCAGGGAGGCCCCTGGTACGGTTGATACGCCATGGCGTGGATCTGTACAAAAACCATTCGGGCGATAACGTTCCCGAGCTCCCTAGGTATGTACCGGTGGCTCACGGCATGGCTGACCGTCGCGAATCCGTGCCGGAAAATTCGCGTCACATTTTTTAGTGCCCACACCGGCGCGGCGCGAATAATTTGCTGGGTACTGTCACTCACAGCTGATATCATGTTGGTGCCTTAGAAAAGGTATTAGATTTATGTAAGGAAGGGACTTAGACATAATAGAGAATAACTGCAAGAACTGGCCAAATACAATTATTTTAACATTTATAATCATGCTGCAATTTTCATGCACTATATCAAAATGTCGCGGCATCTTTACTTATCATGAAAAAGCGTAAGCGGAAGAAATCAACATGAAATTCGACATTTTACCTCTCCATGTCTATACTTATTCTAAGGATAAAATGATTGACATGCGCAAATTGATGGAAATATGCAGTGCAGTACAACCTTGTTATACCGTACCCTAAAAAAAGTTGCGGCAGTGTTCGATTTTATTGTTTGAATTGACTATCGCGTACCCGAAAACTCTTACATCTTATCTTGTGCCCGTCGAATGGTTTGTCACACATAGACACACAGCTTGAACATTGTTTTGTGGCTGTTTTGAATTAAATATATGTACATATGTACCTGTTTACATAGCATGGTTACGCAAAATGCGTAGTTACATACAAGCTTGAATATTCTATTGAATTGAATGTTTACTTTGCATAGTTACGCCATATTTTGCTTGGTTACGCCATATTTTGCTTGGTTACACCATCGTATGAAATTGCATAATAACTTTTAGTATAATCCTTACGTGATTCCTTACGATGGCGTAACCAAGCAAAATATGGCGTAACTATGCAAAGTAAACATTCAATTCAATAAAATATTCAAGCTTGTATGTAACTACTTAGGGACAAACGCAAGCACCGAACCACCACGATCCTTATTTCCTATCGTATACTATTCATGAATGAAACGATTGACCTTGTATTCTTTCGGAAATCTGTCGATATATCTGCAATCCTTTGGTGTGGCAGAACGACCGAGGTGGCGCTAGACTCAACATAAAATTGCCGAAAGGGTCATCGGATCCTCTTTTTATTTCCGGTCAGTGCACAGGGTGGTCAGAGATAACCGTCAACCTGGATCTAGGCCACAGCAATTTCACAATCAGCTTCGTACTACTTCGATAATCCGTCGATATCTTTGGAATCCTTGAGTCCAGCGAAACGATCAAGGTTTCGCTGAACTCGCAACAAAATTCTCTTAGGTGGCATCGGAGCATCTTTCCTGCGCAGCTCACAAGGGGATATCCGAGATAAGTACAATAATTCACAAAATGTATGCTTTTGTTAGTTGTCAACCTAGATATTGGTCACAGCAATTTCACGATGAATTTCGTACTATGGACTTTGGAAAATCGTGGATATCTCTGCAATTCTTCGGCCGAGCGATACGATCGGGGTGTCGCCGGACTTGCCACAATAGGGCAATTTATTATTTGTGTAACAACAACGACTAAAAACCCTCAATCCTTGGAATTCATGTTTCCAAAAATGTTACTTCTTTTACTCATCCACTGATACCATCAAACATTCAAAACTTAAATGCTCGGTCAATACATAAACAACTCATTCCAAATCTACATCTTTTTCGGGACCACCAACATCAAGTTGTACTACACTGCACCTGTCAGATAAATTATTTGAATAAAATGACATTCGAAGCGGAAAAAATACTGCAAAACTGGCGAATATTCGCGTTGGTGTGGGCATCTCCATACAACGCAGTGACGCCCTCGGAAAAATTCGCCGCGAATATTCGCTGACGCGCCGGTGTGGGCATCACTTTAAGCAGACGAGTAGTCATAGACACAACGATCCTGCGGCTGGCGAGCCGAATTCGTTATGTCTAACCGAAAGGGGGTCAAGGGATGATCAAACCTACTATTGAGAAATCTTTAGCGAATAGGGGATGGGCACCATGGTCCCTACCCATCTTGGCGTTGGTCTCGAGGGGGTATGTGGTGTTAGACAAGTCGATCAGCTAGAGTCGCAGCATGAGGTGAGGTTTCAAAGGAAGGCATCCCGGCGGTAAAACTCCATTCCGACTTTAAGTCGGATAAAACCCGCCGCCCACAAGGGGGAGGTATGGCCTATTGGCTAAGGTACTCCCAATGGCACGTGAAGTAGACACACATCATCACACGGCCAATTTAGAGGCTGGAATAGGAGAACGGGGATGATCTGGGAAAAAAGGACTTCAGATGCATTCATTGGGATTCGGAGCCTTTTGATCACTACATTACGGTAATAATTTTGGCTTGATCGTATTCAGTACAGAAAACTGCCCATTTGGAAACTGTAGCAGGAAAACGGGGGTGACCCCGTGGAAGAGACTTTATATTCTTTTATTAAGGTTCAAGATATTTCGTTATAATAAAGTATTGTTGAAAATTAGGGAGGAAAAAAGGCATCAGTTTTTTGCCTCCAAGTGTATTTAGGTTGATTGCAAACCGAAAAAGCGGTAGCTCAAATGAAATTCCTTATCAACTTTTTATTCCATAATTAAAACCAAAGGTGGAAAATTATTCAATGTTCAAATATTCAATATACCCCACGCAGATATGCTCATTCACAAAACAATGTGCGCTGTTATCAGTTATCAATTTGTTGCTTTTTAGGGGGAATGTCTTGTTTACAAATAGACAACGAAGTCTATCGCGAAATTGCTTCGATTTTTTGCATACATGTGAATTGATTAATGAAGCGTGTACGTACTATTTCGCGTTATCTTGATTCATTTTTTTTGCAGTTTATAAAAGTGAGTGTATATGTATACAATTGAAAGATAGAGAAAAGAGGGTTTTGTTGAATGCGAAATGATGATTTTTAAAAAGAAGTTTGGTTATAGACAGAGTGCTTCACAGTCGATTATTGATTTAACTAATAATTCAAAAAATAAATTAATTTATCAATATTTTTCGACTTTACATATACATAATTGATAATTATAATTTGATCCCTAGAATTTCCCCGACCACATTAAAAAAGATATCGCTTAAAACGTCGAGGGCGCTTTTTTAAGAGCAATATGAACGTTGGTCCTTTTTTATTCGTGTCACAACAACAATTTCGACAAATCACGAATATTGTTGGCCTTTAGAGTTCATCTCACTAGAAGGGTCAGGATTTTTGCATACCTAAAAGGGTCACAGACAGCCGTCAATTTGACGGCAAGGTGTTTATAGCTGAATTGGTACTCCCATAAATATAAAATGCTTAAGTAAACTATGAAATAAGACAATAACTTACTAATAATTGGGAATTAATGTATTTCTGAAATTTTTTTAAGTGAAATATGTAAAAATATTTATTTTTTAAGGTGATGACTGACGGCACATTAGCCTCAAAAAGTCTTTTATACATGGCTAAAAAGTAATAGTTCAATGCTTTTTTAGCCATCCTGAAATGCGCAGTTACACTTATATCCTCCGGCGATCTTTTTTTCTTATTGCTTTAGCTGTAGCCAGTTTTACTAGATGTAGGTGCTTGGCAATAGAAACAAAACTGCCTAGTACCTAAGAGTGTATCCAAGCCCTCCTAAAACCGAAACGTATTATGTTTTTGGTAATACTATTTTATATCTGAGTTAATGACATGTACTTCCCAGACTACTGCATAAGTTGAAATAAGAAACGTAAGGGTCCGTGTTGGCTCCGAGAGATACACGCAATGATCATAAAGCGATCGCAAAACCGTATTTCAACCACGAAGAGGAAAACAACTCCGGACAGCGAAATAGGGATCGCTTTGCAACAGTTGCTCGGAAGGGTGTCTACCTAAATGCATTCCACTCGTTTGGTAGGACTGACATATGCACCATTTGTGGCCATAAAGCGGACTTTTTTTGAAACTCTACCCATACCACTGAAGGATATGATACTTTCCTCAGCTAAAAATCAGGACTACGAGCATTATACATTATGGCATCATGGCGCTAGTTTGCTGTGTATGCTAGTCTTACTGCTTTGCAGGGAA
Source organism: Microchrysa polita (assembly GCA_949715475.1). Classification (NCBI taxonomy): domain Eukaryota; kingdom Metazoa; phylum Arthropoda; class Insecta; order Diptera; family Stratiomyidae; genus Microchrysa; species Microchrysa polita. The sequence continues at coordinate 133,397,052 of OX454416.1, read as the reverse complement.
CTCTAGTCTTGTAGTTTTCTCTCTCTCTTTCTCTCTCTTGAACTTCAATGTATTTTAGAAATATTAGTGTTTTACTTTATTTCATTTACTACCTAGCTCACAATTTTTTCAGCATAAGTGGCCGCATGTTTTCCGGTGTCTACTCGTTGTCTTGAAAGCTTCACGAAACGCCTATTCCGCTTCTTAGTTCATGACGTGTACTAATTTTGTGGAAAGTATCAGTACTGAGGCAGAACAACCAACACCAAGAGATAGATAATAACTGGGCAAACAAGCACGTGAACAACCGTGAAAATGACTCAAGGCCGAAGTCTAGGCTAGTACATGAGAGCGCTCCAAAAGCCCACATTATCACAAAAAGTTGAAGTATAAAACCTCTATAAACAATTGTTTTCTTTTACATAGGCACTCTAACAAAAACACAAATTTAAACCTTCGGCTTTATGGATTTTTTGGGATGATAAGCCTTAACCGTCAATTTGACGGTTCTGACCCTAATAGGTATAACAAGAATATCTCATAAAAAAAATTTTTTTATTTTTATTTCTATCCAAATATATGATCAAATACATATTTTAGGAAAAGTCAATAAATATGAAAGCTGAAAAAATTGTAGTTTAGAAGATATAGATGATTTAAATCACAAAACCGTTAAATTGACGGCTCTGACCCTTCTAGTGTTAACACTTCAAGTACCAGCATCCAATTTTTGGTACTTAAATACCTACATCGGGTCTGACATACCTAGCGAAGATAATCGAAAAGAACACCCTCCATGTGAGCGATTCCAGTTCATTTCCTGGACAAAGTTTTCAGCAATTTTGCATATTTGTAGTTATAGTGCAGTAAGAACGTGATAAGCCTAGTACATGAGGTTGTTTGGGGCCCTGAGCACGAATCCGGAGCTTCCCACCAAAATTTTGTTGCGAAACAGGGTCAAAATCGTGCAAGTACGTAAGCAAGCTAACGACTCTTATCATTTTTTTAATTTATCTCATAAAAAAAATCATTAATTATCATCTTGAGAAAAAACTCAATGAGGCTAAATGGGCGATGAACTCGATTCGGAAGAACTGTTTCCATAATCCTGACTTATGTCACACGGTAAAATATAATATCTACAAAGCAGTATCGAAGTCAGTGCTTTTATATGGTGCGCAAGTATGGGGTGGGAATAAGTACGATGAAGTTGAGAAACTACAACGGTACTATTTGAAGCGCACTTTCCATCTTCCCGTAAAAAGCCCCAACTACATGCTTCTACGAGAGACTGGGCTAAAACCCTTATTTGTTGAAACGTTGCAAATTCATATTAACTACATCATAAAGGTTGCAGCCTTAAGGGACTACAGGATGCCGAAAATGTTGCTGAAATATTGTGTGGCCAACAATAGTGGATTTTTTGCGGAACTACAAACTCTGGCGAGCGAAATAGGAGTCGAAGTAAATTGGAACGGGGACCACGAGACATGCCACTTGCTCCGAAGATTTGTTAACGATGCGATACATTTTAGAGTGACGAAAACGAAGGAAGATGCAGTGGCGTCACTTCATCGGGAAATTTACGTAAAACTAAACCAAGAGCTTCAGCACAATACGTATTTCCAAAACGGCTACAGTACGCACAAGATTTCGACGATCTTCAAAGCTAGAGGGGAGATGCTGCCTCTGAACTATATACCGCATCGAAATGATTTTAAAAAAACTACTTTATAAATAATTGTGAATTTTGAATAGCAAATAAAACGTTTATCTATCTATCTATCTATCTAAAAAAATCATCAGCTGCAAAAAAATTATATTACTTATATATAGCATCTTTTATACATCTTTACAATTCAGAGATTACTAGATTCCATTTCAATTTTTAATATTGAATATTCAATTTCCAATTCCAACTTTCTCAGATTCTCTCGCTTCCTGTAAACTGAAACAAGTTTTTAAAATAAACTTCGGAAAATACACAAAATTCCCAATAAAATGACATCTCGAACGTTTCGAAGATCTTCGTATCTTCCGAGATATTCTTTCTTCTTCTTCTTCTCTGTGCCGTAGCGCCTTGTGGGGCATGGTGCGCTCACTCAGCCGTTTATATGCTACTCCGAATCAACGTTACATTGCATATAGAGTTTCGGAGCGTATATAATGTTGCAAGCACTATATATTTCCTGTACCACGCCGAGATTCGATCTCTCGACCTCTAGATTACTAGAATCGTAGAGTGCGACTCAACCAAGTGAGCCACAGAGCGAATCAATTTTACGAAAATTTCTATTAAATTTTTTTTGCTAAACTTAAACCCATATTTGCTAACGGTACATTGAAATTGCAACTCTGTAAAGTTGACAAAAGTTAGCTTATTATCGCTTGCTTTCGAATGACATATGAAAATAAAAGCCATAATTATCCAGTTGTTCAATAATACGTCTAAAAGAAAAAGTACGGTCAGCAAATGTAGCAAGCTAACTTAAAACTGTAAAAATGAGTAAAACTAGAGTATAAGACATGGATAAGGATACGATTATTTCTATGAAATAATACTCTATGCTTCCGCTGCGCATATTTGCAATATTTTACTAAATTGTAACGGCAATTTCCCGAAAAAAAAACTTTGGACGGATGTGGCGATTTTCAGTTGAAGTGCCGTTTCCAATAGTCGGAGCAGTCACATTTCCAGGTTCCAGTAACCCTCATGCTGCACATTACATACGTACACTTATCAGAACGAATTTAGTGTAAATGTTTGGTTGGGGTTTCTTCGGAATAAGCTGGTTGGTCCCATTTTTTTCCGCATCGGTTGAATTCCTCGGCTTTTCACCAAATATTAGAGGACCAAATAGTATCCTCAATATTGGACAATATGTCCATTAGCCAAGAAATTATACTTTGGTGGCGATTTCCGGTGCATCAATGCGACGTCTCTTAAGAGAAGCCTCGAATCCGCCCCTTACTGCGTAAGCTTGGGGAGATTTTAGTGTTATCAGCAAGTGTAAGGACCATGCAACGAGTTCTTAGATCTTCTTATTGTTTGAAACGTTTACGGTTAAAGAAAAAACCAGCCTTAACCCCGCAACATCGCCTACAGCACCTGGAATTCGCCTCAAGTTTCATGAACTGGACATCACAATGGAGGCAGGTAATATTTATGGATGAAAAACGGTTTTATGTGGACGGTCATCTGGACCGTCCACATAAAACCGTTCTCCTACTACTATCATGATATTAGGAAGGAACCTATGTACCTGTCGCCATCACTCCTGAATAAGTCCCGTTACGGTATGGGGGCCATATCATATCATGGAACTATCGACTTGGTCATCCTACGAGGTCGCCAAACGGGTTCATCTTATAAACAGCTCTTAGAAGAGGAAATCCCTAAAATAAATGTCATGTACGGAGATGATCCTTGGATATTGCAACATGATCTTGTCCCAATTCATACAGCGAGGGTGGTTAAATCGTTTATTGAGAAGAAAAATGTGACTTTGTTAGACTGGGTGCCCATTTCCCCTGACATTAAACATTTGGGGGTTCGGGAGGTTTACAGTAGTGGTAAACAGTACGACTCTAAAAAAGGGGTAATTCATGGAATTAAGACAGCTTGGTCTAAAATACCGATATCCGTGCTGCATTCATTATACGATTCCCTGCCTCGAAGGCTTTATGAAATTATAAATAAAAATGGCGGAAATACACACTATTAAATTGCAAAAAATGCTCTTGTTTTTTCCCCTATTTAACCTCTTTCATACTTTTCTGAAATATTTTTCAGCGAAAACATTATGTAAAACGGTAAAATCGTCCCTGAACCTAAGCAATTGTCGCACTGGAAATTGACTCTTTGAATGAAATAAATTACTGTAATTTACGGAAAATGTCCTGTGGAGATTCAGTCCCTTCATTTTCTTTGTGATATTTAATAGTTCCGAAAATAACATTTCTTGAACCGGTAAGCTTTTATTTTACCGTTTCATGGAAGGAAATATGAGTGAACCTACGCATTTGTCGCGCAATATATGTCCAAAGCTAGACCAGTTAGAATAGTGAAGCAATATGATTATTACAGCCAACAAATATACCTAAAAAATAAAACTAACCACACTAAAATCGGATAAGAGCTTTGGTTTTTACAGAGCTTCAAAATCAAATTTGTATGATTTTACCCAAAAACAATATGTTTTTCCATCCCAATTTTCTCCAACTTCTGCCAAAGTGAGGTGCTTGTACGATTCTTTTAAAAATTGGCGCATAGTCTTACGATCATATCTTTCTTACATCATTTTATTTTAGCTCTATTATTTCTAACAGTTTTTATACGCTAAGTGTAAAAAACTAGGGTTAATTTTAGCTCGAATTCAATACAATTCAATTCAGACTGCCCCTAAAAATCAGCAATTGGTAAAATCTATTCAAATTATGTCGAAATCGAGCCAAAATTAACCCTTGTTTTCTGCACTTAAGGTACTAAAGCTGCTACAAATAATGGAGCTAGAATAAAATGATGTAAGAATGATATGATCGTAAGAATATGCGCCAAATTTTAAAAGAATCGTACAAGCACTTCACTTTGGCAGAAGTCGGAGAAAATTAAGATGGAAAAAAAGGTTGTTTTTGGGTAAAATCACACAAATTTGACTTTGAAGCTCTCTTATCCGATTTTAGTGTGGTTAGTTTTATTTTTTTAGGTAAATTTGTTGGCTATAATAATCATTTTGTTTCACTATTCTATCTGGTCTAGAGTTGAAGATATTGAGCTCTAAGTTGTGCAAGAAAATTATTTTTTCAAAAATCTTCAAATGCCTGTGGTAGCTAAAGGGTTAAGCTAAGGGGGTATGTTTGTACAAATTTTTTGCTGGAAATCCGGACACCCCTGTATATTTTTCCTGTGCTAATGCATATTGCAAAAGCTGATAACGTTTTACGACCGCTTCAACTTCTAACTTTTGTCCACACGGCCAACCAATTTAATAGGATTTGTTGAAGTTGAATATCGTACGTGTGAACAGCCTTGCAACTTGTGAAAAGTTGGTGGGAAAAGTTGGATCAAACAAGTTGGATGCCGTCCGTACGCGCCTTTAGATAATGTTCCACCTCTCTACTTACTGATTCAATTCGAGACTTGGTCTCAAGGCCTGAAAGCAGCATCTCATTTTTTCGAACATTAGGCTTCCGAACAACGCAGAATACTTGTGGGATTCTTTTCGGATCATTTCGATTTCCGTTATCAAAAACCAAAAATGCCAAAAAAAAATTCTTTAGAAGTGGAAAGCCATTTCCAAGTCCAGGATAAACCTACATTACTCTTAAAAACACTGAATTCCACTTGCACTTGAATTTTCAATTGAAACGTTTTTTTTAATTTTTTTTTTTTTTTTTGAAAAGCAGAACAAATGACATTTTCGAAATTAACAAATTGTTCTGCCTCCATTTCTACGCACCACGCGCAAGCGATCGATGCAACTCTTGTTGTTGCTGTTGTAGCGATTCAAGAGATTTTTTTTCTCTTGAATCGAAGGGGGACTTGGCAGCTCTTGGCCGTTTTAACAACGGGTAGCTCCGGGACGATTTACATCGAAGAACCGGCTACCGTAGGAGCATTTTATGGACAACACAAACATCCATGGGTCACAGTGGGATTCGAACCCACGCACCGGTAACTCAGAGATAGAGTGACATCTCTGCCACTGAGCCACCGAATGCCCCCACTCAGCCCCCCAATGCAACTCTTCGCGGAGAAAACTGATTGAATCCTGTACACAAAAAAGACAGGTTTTCGGCTCGTGTCCTCCGAAAACAAACAACAATTCCTTTTTTGCCAAATTTTCAATAATAAAAAAATAAAAATCCGACTGTGGCTAGAAGGTCATATGTAAAAGGATTAATGGCTTCATGTGAAGACTAGTCAAAATCAAAATGGTTCAGTACCATCAGTGATAGAAATGTTACACATAAAAATTTGGTAATGGCAATCCTGGGTCCAACTGTTACCGCAGTACCCAATTTTTGGTATCTCGTTTTAGTTTTATCTAATTTTTTTATTTTTAAATTTATTTCAAAGGCGATTTTTTTGTAAGAAGTTTGTTGGAAACGGTTTTCACCCTTAAATGTCGACGAGATGTCTGATTTATTGATAAAATTCATTAAGCGGATAGGCGGCAGTCACGTCCAGATTTGCAACCATTTCAGATTTAGCTTTAGACGGTACAAAAATATCTTTTAGAAAAATTTTCTAGTATCTGGTGACAAAGGTGTTAAATTCAAAAGAGAGAAAACGAATTTTCCAGGTTTTATTCAGAGCCCCGAAGGTTTTCTCTAAGATCCAATTAGCGTCTTTTCGCGAATAGTATGCCTATTTTTGGGGGGCCTTCGACTAGGGTTTTTGTGTGAGTCAAAAATGCGCCCACTGATATCAAAGCGAATAATAAATTGTTTGTCCATTTGCATTAATATTTCATATGCTGTTAGCTAACAACTGACCGACAGGAGAGAGATTTTCAGAGATTTTCAGACTTACGACCAGATTACGCAATCTGTGCAAATTACTTAATTTGAGCTGTCAAATTCCATATATTTTTAAACTCACCACACCGCAGATTACGTAATCTATGGCCAGATTAGGTACAAGTGTGAAAACCTCCTTAAGCCATTATCGTCAATATTTTATTGCTCACTAAATTCCGACTTTGACGCGACATAGGGTGATCTCCCATCTGAAATTGTTAATTTGTAAGGAAGCATCACTCTGGTGATGTGATCCCTCCTAGCGATTCCACTTAAAATCGAAAATAGTATATACATCAGTTAGTATTGATTTTCGGTATTTCGAATTTAAACAAAAAATCTACTAAATTGTTAAAGCTATTGCCATTTAACTGAGCAAATGGGTATTTAGGGCAAGTCTGATCAAAATAGCTGAATTAAGACGATCCTTGGGGAGCAAAAGTTCTCAAATAAGTCCTGTTTATCGGCGAAAGTACTAAAATACCTAAAATACTTTTAGGCGATAGAGCGGCGCGTAGTGCCCTCTATCCATATCAATTATCAGGGTTCATTAGACTAACGAGGGTACTTCTTGTATTCCACTTGTAGCCAACTCTACGTTCTACATAAACTTCGACATTCTTTTGATTACATTGCATATAACTGTTAAAACACGATAGATTTTTTGTTTCAATATTTTTTTCGTAACGGACACCATTTGGATGGCAAAAACAATTATCCGATTTTTTTAAATTTTCTTTATTTTTCACTAATTACAAAAACCTCTTATGTCAAGAGACCGCTAACCGACAATGATGGCAATTGACCAATCTTTTGACTGAATTCCGGAACTTCACAAGCATACGAGTATCCCTTAAGGATATTAGTCTTATCCCAATTGATGTAGTTGATGCGGCTACTAACATCGGTGCAAATAACATAATCCCTCTTGATCTCATCCAAAGTGATGTGTGGGTTATTGACACCAATAAGGACAACACCACGTCTGGTAGCCTTATCGATTACAACACGATAGTAAATCTTTGGCACTGGAATCAAACCTTGGCCGGCAGCGTTGAAACTAAGATACAACTCCTTTTGCACACCACGATCATCGGGCAAAGTCGACACACCCCAGGTTCCAGTGTAGATATCAAAGTTGGCGTTGATGGTGTTGGCGTATTTCTTAACACCATCCTCAACACGTTCCCAATTTCCGGCGTTGAAAGTCTGCCATTGTGGGGCGGCATTGATGAAATAGAAAGTAGCCAATTGTTCAGGAGCATAGATGTAATCAGCCTTTGCAGCCATATGACCACGAGCCAAGAACACTTGCTTGTTTAGATCGAAATATCTGGATGAACCAGCTCCCAAGATTTTGGCGAAAGTTTCTTGTTGCGTAACTTGGGTGTAGAGCTTGTCAACATTGGCACCATCGTAGAAACCACCAGTGATGAAGGATGGACGCGAGACGGACTTTTGGAAGGCAACATTGGCCGGTCCCATGGCATAATGAGTGTACAATGTCACTTGACGGGCCAAATTGTGGCACACTTCATTGGTAACAACGAATCCAACTTCCAAGCTCAATCCAATTTCCAAAATGGCATTGCCTCCGGAGCATGTACGGCTGGTCTTACGAGCGGTATGAGCAACAGCGGCTGTACAGACAATATCGGTGATGCTCAAAGCTTTTCCGTTGGCAATGAAGACTTTACCGCCATCACACTTAGCGCTGATCTTTCTTCCCGAAAGTGGAGCAGCAAAAGCTGATGTACAGTACATATCGACAGTACGGCCGTTGGCAATAGTGATTGTGCCATCGGGAGCGGGCAAGACAAAAGTAGTTTTGCCTGATTCCAAAATGGCTGGTTGCTTGGTACCCAAATCTCCATTGTTGGTTCCGATTTTGCAGTCTAAATAAATGATAAAATCAATGCACAATTCCTTAAGAATCCTGACTAATTTAAGCCTTACCTCCAGCACGGCTGGCAATATCAAATGGACGCAATACGGTAATTAGACGATCCCAAACACCATCTGGAGGACCATCTCGCAGTTTCTCGGCAATGCGAGGTGGGAGAACGTCGGCAAAAGCTCCAGCAACGAAAATCGTTGCAAGGAGTACGAAACTATACCTTGCGACCATTGTCTTTAAAATCAGTGAAAAACACTAAATTGCCCAATCGAGACATCTCTTTAAATACTAACGTGTATTGACAGAGATAAGACAATAAATTTTGGGCTATAAATATACGAAGATATAAAAGATTTTATCATATCTATTGGCAAATTATTCGCAAATTAAGTACACGAATTTCCGATTGATATTTTCAATGGATTTGAAACTTTATCGAAATGATCGATCAATCAACACTATAAGTGTGGCAAATTATCAGTAGAAATCAATAAATAAATGACGACAGCTGAATTGCCTTTTCAGCTACTCTAACGCTAACCTTTTGCGCAAAGCAAGCATCAGATTAAGCATAATTGGCCTATTCAGCGATTTTTTTTTGGGCTGGTGGCAGGTGCCTTTTAAATAATGAACTTTGACACAACATACCTTTTTAGGTGCCGCGTACTCGACTTTAGGCAAACTTCGCCCAATTTATAATTATTATATGGTATATTTGACCCTTGACTCTTCAGAAAAAGGATCACTGACTTATATGATCTCAGTATGAGGTGCATTAAGGATCAATATTTTTTTTTGCAATGTGATTTCATGTTTATATAACGAAATAAGGCAACAAGTGTACAAAGAACGCAAAGACACGCCCACACTCCGGCGCTTGAGTTGAAAAGCAATTTGTATGACCATGTTATGTCACGTTACCACAATACAATTTTCGATTAAGAAATCATTCGCGTCATTCCTAATCTCACAAAAACAACTCTGTTGTAAAAAGTTTCCGCCAAAGAAAAAGTTGTCAGCCGCAAAAAGGATTGATATAATAGAATCCCGCCAAAAAGCTCGCAAGGATATGCATTCAAAAGTGATTGAATTAGTTTATAGTATCCACCAAACCAGCGTGGTGCGGTACGCGTCAGAATTTGTGAAATAATTTCCGCCGCGGTAGACCACGCTGAATTTGCCAATTCGTGTGGAGTCTGTGTTGTGTGTACCGCGTACCGCACCCGCGCTGGTTTGGTGGAAGTTAATTTCTTTCAACGCTTATTGGCGAGGAGCTTGACGAGGGTGCTATTTGCTGCTATGCTCTTTTCTGATAAGATTTAATCTCGAATCTTCCAGCCTTGTAAATAAAATGTGTCTTACAAACTTTTTTGCTTTCCTTCGTATAGACGACTTTTTTATACAATAAAGTTCTTTCGTAATTTTCTTAAGATTGGTTTTATCCTGCAATTACTCCTATGTAAACTCCCCACCAAACAGCATTGCAAGAAATTAGCTTCTACCAAACCAGCGAGGGTGCGGTACGCGGTACACACAACACAGACTCCACACGAATTGGCAAATTCAGCGTGGTCTACCGCGGCGGAAATTATTTCACAAATTCTGACGCGTACCGCACCACGCTGGTTTGGTGGATACTATAAACTAATTCAATCACTTTTGAATGCATATCCTTGCGAGCTTTTTGGCGGGATTGTATTATATCAATCCTTTTTGCGGCTGACAACTTTTTCTTTGGCGGAAACTTTTTACAACAGAGTTGTTTTTGTGAGATATCATATTTTTTTTGCAGTGTTCAATATTCACTGCCCTATTATCACGACTTTGTTTGAGAACATAATAACAATAACAACCCTCTTGGTAACCTTAGTGCCCTTGATAACCTTAGCCTCCTTCGTAACCTGAGGTGTGTGTGTTTTGTGAACCTCTACCGTTTGCTGGAAGCTTTAGGCTCATCGGGATGTTATTTGTTCATCCAATATTATTGTAATATATACGTACTCGTATAAAAGACGAATAAAAACTGGAAGTTTGACCCCTTGCCGCCGCTCTTGCAGTCGCTTTACAACTGAAAACTTTAGAGAACATATACAACGGATTGTTCGAAACAATCCTGCAAAATCACAAAACTATACGATTCTTTTCTTGGCATTTTTCGGGCCAATCCCCGATTTTTGCAAAATGCTTCCTTTAAAACATTTGAAAAGATTTAAGCGAGAAACTCTACGCGTTTTGTCACATTTTCCGCTGTATCTTTTTTTCTACTCCACGGATCGGAGCAAACGATAGCCTATGCACACCTTCCCGACAGACTCTATCAATGGAAAAAGATACCGAATCCCGAGATGCTCTCTGCAAGGCTGTAGCCCTGTCAATGAACAACAAGAACAACAAGAACAAGATTTTCGAAAAAATGTGATTTTCAAACTCTTATACCTCCGGTGTTTTTCATCGTATCTTCTTGAAATTTTCTACACTTCGTAAGACGGCGCGAGTGACAACCTATACCGAATTTGAACATTCAGGACCAACCAGGGTCGGAGCTACAGAGGTCCGAAAACCCGTACTTGTTCCGTCGTGTAAACATAGTCTTAGTCGCTTTTCACTTTTGATTTGTTCAAATTTCTTCTTTTTTCTTTGGCGGGCGATCAATTCAGAAATATTGTCGCAATTATTATGAAAACCAAAATTAGAATATTCAGATAATTCAATAACCCCAATATCAGAGCACTATTTAAAACTAGCCCTGAATCAAACAATAATAAAGTAGACAGAGGATCTAAATTGCTTTATCAATCTGAGTACGACACCAAATTATGTCCGCACCACTATCTTATCACTGGAGTGGCCACTTTGCGAGCTAGTATTTAAACAGATGGCGAAAACATCATTTCGGGTGTTTATCGAATCTGTAGACAATTGTGGGGTCTCTTATTTCTGGCAACGCTCCTCGTTTCTGGCGTCTTTGCCGAGAAGGAAGCTAATATCTTTCCACGTCATGTTGAGGATGCTCTGGACCAAAACATCCCCGAAGATAGACTTACCGATCGTCTAATTGAAGCTCTACGTCCTGACGATGAGTTTGAACTCATCAGCCGCGCTAGAGGTAATACTCCAATCAACGGGGAGATTTTACCTTGCAAAAATTGGGGACTTCTCAAATTTTTGATATGTTATAAAGACAGGTGGGGTAAGTTGAAATCCAAGTTTGCGTCATTTTCCCCCCTGTGCTCCCGCCGCTATCTTGAAAAAACCATCTAAAATCGGCTCTTTTATCAGTTTGCGGTCTATAACTTCTTCCCAGTCCATTTGAGCACGAAATCTTATAGAGCACAGAATTTCCTATAAATTTCATCTGATTATCTTAAATAGCCAAAAAATTTGTCATTTTTCCAGACATTTGATGTTCATGTTTTAGGGCTTTCAAGACTTGTTTGTTTGAGAGTAGTCTGGGCTCACATAAAATTCTTCACCTTCACGTTTGGCGCAGTTCACGTTTACGTGAGTCTACTGTACGAGTATAGTCATTAACCCTTTCATTCCCATTGTAAACTGCAGTTTACATCAACTTTAAAACACTTTTCCCGTGTTTTGGTTTACTTTAAATAAAAATGAGTGACATACACTGAAACTTACATATAACAGCATTCGAATAGTAAATATTCAGTTAATGCATATGGATTGAAATTTTTATGAACGCATTTAGAATTAAGGCCGTCAGGGTGTTTTCGTCGATTGTGACAAGTGGTGAATTGCTCACCTCCTACATATATTCTAGGTGCAAAATCCATCCGTGAAAAGAATATACCGTTATTCGCCAACAACAAAAGATTCATTTGCCAGAATTTTCTGTGACGAAAATTTAATAGGGTGGCATTGGGGGACGTTGAAATCTATGTAAACTGTGGTTTACATTGGGCATTTATGGAATGATATTGTTGCTGGTATTGGAATGAATCCGATATGAAAAAGATGAACTAGGCGGAAAAAAGTAGCATGAAACCTTTCAGATGATGAAAATTGAGCGATTTCGACCTATTGGGGTATATTCCGGATTAATTGGGACCAATGCCCGGATTATCAAATTGTCCGGATTTCCAAAATGCACCGATAAATACTCCACCCTCGTCTATAATATATCATTTATGCTAAAATTCTAACTAAATTTAATAAATTTAGCACCAGTAGATTCGATCAGAAAAACTTATAGTTTTGCCAGTTTTTATAAACTTAATTTAATTTAAAAACTCTAATTTAATTTTGAACTTTACTGATAAATGGCCCTAAATCCGGATTATCAAACAAATAATCCAGATTTTGAGGTCCGGATTGGCCGGATTTTACACTATTGGCTTCTAAACATAGCTCCAGTGAATGGGTGGGACCTTAGTCTTACTCATCGAGAAAATTTCTTTCATCGTTTCCGTAATAAAAAAATAAATAACACATATTGCTGTCAACTATTTTTAATTGAAAAAGTCTCCACTCAATCCCAATGTAAACTGCAGTTTACGTGCTATTATTTCCCAAACCTATAATTTTTCTTCCTTGTTTTCATTGAAAATGTATTATTAGACACATATAAAGACGAAATAACAACATTATTATTTTTTTGCCCGAAGGATTCCTTCGGGGGTTTGGGAATGAAAGGGTTAAAAAGGGCCATCCATTGTGCTTAGAATTGCTGTAAATTTGGACAAAGTAGAATAGAATTGGGTATGTCCATATGTATCTATGTCGATTCCTACTTTGTAAGGTTGAAGAACGGCTTCTAATAAATTGATATGGAAATGCTACTGTGTGGTTTTTAAAGCATGTAAACTGCAAACAAAAATGCAAAACAAGTGAATTGAAAAAAATTATCTATGATAGATTTTTTTCTTTCAGTATTATTAATATTCAATTCAATACAAAAAAAAATTTCATCAGCCCTCCCCCCCTGGCTACGCCCATAGGTGTAGATCAATCCGCTGGAATCAGTAGACTGAAATCTGACAATTCGTTCAAGAAATACAGAAAAAATATACGAAAAACAAATCTTCATAATTTTGCTTATGTTCTTGTGATATTCACGGAGAGGACCAATTCTGCAGAAAAAAGGACCAATTCGGCAGGAAAATCTTCCACAAATCCGCAATCAAGAAATATAAAAAAAAATATGTGAAAAAAACTCGAACGAAAAATTGTGAATTGTTGCTCATTGCGAATTTTCTGCTTATTTCAATGGTTACACTGCCATTCCGATCGAAGGCTAAGACCACTAAGGTGGGGTCAACTTACTGAAATCCTGTAATTCGCTCAAGAAAGACAGAAAGAAGTATAAGAAAAACTCCGAGAAGCTTTCCCTTAGGGGAAAAATTTTAGATCATGTATATGTCTACGTTATTGCTTACAAAATAATCCAGATTGCATCAGCCGTTATCTTGTCACTCCAGAAGCCCAAAAATCCTTTCAAACCGATTACATACAGATACAGTACCCCAAATATCGACTTTCGAATGACAACTATAATTCCCATTCTCAGTTTCCTTAGAGAAGTGTCCTTTTTTTGTGGTACATATGAACATAGTATCCTTTCAAAACCCAAAATGAGCTTGTGGTGATTTTAAAGGGCTCAACTATAATGCATTTCCAAAAAAAAATTACCTTTCTTGTCCAAGGACATCTTTCTCATAACAAGTGCCGACACTAAAATAATAAGGATCGCACCACCTAACTTCCATCCGAGTTTCATCCAAATCGCTCCACAGGGGGAGCCAAGAGAACCAATTGAAAGATAACTTTTCATGGTGGTAATATCCTTTAAAAAAAACTCAAAATCAACTTGTCGTGATTTTACAAGACTCGTCGCAACGGATTCTGTATTTTGATATCCATATCCTTATACATAGCGTCTATAATGCATTCCCACAGAAAAAAGGACATTTTGTGTCCAAGGACATCTTCCTCATAAGAAGTGCTGGCACCAAAATATTAAGGATCGCACCACCTAACTTCCATCCGAGTTTCGTCGACATCGGTCCATGGGGAGAGCCAGGAGAACCAATTGAAGGATGAATTTTCGTTCGCTTCAATGGCGAATTCACCGCTATTCCCGCAACTTATAGAAATCGTGATTGTCGATTCTGAGTCAGAGCGATCAAAGGATAATGGATACCAATTTGGTGAAGATCGTAACAGTTTTTCGTGACGCTTCTTCACGGAACGACACCCAGTATTTCTCAGGTAGCCTCCGCAAAGACATATACATGTCAAAAGAATTGTCTTCATAATTATGCCCCATTGTGAATTTTTCATATGACTGGATAGTTTTCCTGTCACATTTTGTAGAGGCTAATTCTGTGAAAGATTACTGAAATCCGCATATACGTTAATGAAATACATGCAGAAAGAGGTGAAAAAGATCCCATTGGGAAATTAACACTCATTGTGAATTTTTTGCATATTTCAATAGATAGATAGATAGATAAAGTGTTTTATTCAAAATAACAGTTTTATATACATCTTTTTTTTCTTATTTCTAAAACAATTATAAGGCATGGCTAAGCCGTTTGCCTGGTTCAGTTAACGATTTCTTCAAATTTTTTTTTCAGTTGCACATTTATTTACATCTTTTAGATAATTATTATTTATTTGTATATAAACAATTTTAATGTAACAAATTTTGGTTTAAGGTAAGAGTTAAAAAAGCAAAAAATAATAATAAAAATAAAATAAAGTACTACATAATTTTTCCACCTTTCTCCGGTGTGTATACTCGAACTTTCCATTTGATTATTAGATCAAAGCAATGCTGGGTCCCTTAGCGTTGGCTGGCTTTAATAACGACTGTGGGGTTTTTGCTTGAGCGCGGGGCTATAAAGTTCACACAACTCCAGATTCTGCGTGTTCATCTGCCCCGCGTTCAAAACACCTCACATACTCTCGTTTATTATATTCTGCCGATATCTGAGGGCAATGCGACAGTAATCATACAAACGGTCCCAATTTAATCCATTAAGCAGTTGTCCCACTTCTTGCTCGTTCAATGCGTCTTTTCCAAGGTAAGATCTCCTGGTTTCTTTTAAAATCGGACATATGCCAATGAAATGCATCGTGTCTTCTCGAACTCCCATATTGCATAGACTACACATTATTGGTAGCTGGGGCCTGTGTGGTCTGTAATTCAGGGGGAGCAGTTCTCCTCGTGCTTGGAATATAAGGGATATCTTGTGAGCTGAAAAATCATTATGAAAGTAGGATCTTTCACCTAAGGCATGATTCAATTGGACATACACTGCGCGACAAATGCTTAGGTTCACTCATATTTCCTTCCATGAAGCGGTAAAATAAAACCTTACCAGTTCAAGAAATGTTATTTTTGGAAGTATTAAATATCACAAACAAAATGAATGGACTGAATCCCCACAGGACATTTTCCTTAAATTACAGTAATTGATTTAATTCAAAGAGTCAATTTCCAGTGCGACAATTGCTTAGGTTCAGGGACGATTTTACCGTTTTACATAATGTTTTTGCTGAAAAATATTTCAGAAAAGTATGAAAGAGGATAAATACGAAAAAACAGGAGCATTTTTTTTTTGTAATTTAATAGTGTGTATTTTCGCCATTTTTATTTATAATTTCATAAAGCCTTCGAGGCAGGTAATCGTATAAAGAATGCAGCACAGATATCGGTATTTTAGACCAAGCTGTCTTAATTCCATGAATTATCTCTTCTTTAGAGTCGTATTGTTTACCACTACTGTAAACCTCCCGAACAAGCCACCCCCAAATGTTTAATGCCAGGGGAGATGGGCACCCAGTCTAACAAAGCCACATTTTTCTCCTCAATAAGCGATTTAACCACCCTCGCTGTATGAATTGGGGCAAGATCATGTTGCAGTACACAGCAAAAAATCCGGTGTGAATTTAACTCCGAAAATTGTCGAATAGGGTCCCTCCGTTTGGATAAAATATTGTTTTATCCAAATGGATGAACACAAAAGTGTACTTCCAATTACACCAAAAGGAGTAATACTCGATATTTTTGGGATAAAAATAAAACACAAGTTTTACAGAACATTTAACTCAAAAATGTGTTTTGTATAACTAGCATTTACCTCTCTATAGGTGTTGGCGACATTTCATTTACCTCTTTACGCTCTAAAAATGCATAATAAATTACCTGCCTACAGTGGGATTCGATCCAGCGGCCCTATGATTTGAAGACTAACGCCCTACCTACTACACCACACAGACTATACGGGATGACGTTCGTAATTTGCACCATATATTACGTGCGGAATTAACTCCATTTTAAGTAAATTTTAACACCATATAAACAAAAACTGATATAATTTCGAAAAAAAGTTATTATTTATCCAAATGAATATTATTTTGAGTGTTTTATCCTAATGGATAAAAGGAAAATGTTATACTCGGGACGGAGTGAAATAAATGTATTTAACTCCATTGGTATAAAAAAATTAAACCTTTTTGGATAAATTTTGGTTCACACCGCCTGATTTTTTGCTGTGTATCCAAGGATCGCCTCCGTACATGACATTTATCATAGGGATTTCCTCTTCTAAGAGCTGTTTATAAGATGAACTGGTTTGGTAACCTCGTAGAATGACCAAGTCGATAGTTCCATGATATGATATGGCTCCCCATACAATAACGGAACCTATTCGGAAGTGATGGCGTGACAGGTACATAGGGTCCTTCCTATATAATCATGATAGTAGGAGAACCCATCAGGACCGTCCACACAAAGCCGTTTTCCATTCGTAAACATTACCTGCCTCCATTGTGATGTCCAGTTCATGAATCTTGAGGCGAATTCCAGGCGCTGTAGGCGATGTTGCGGGGTTAAGGCTATTTTTTTCTTTAATCGTAAACGTTTTAAGCAAGATGAAGATCTAAGAACTCGTTGGATGGTCCATACACTTGCTGATAACACCAAAATCTCCCCAAGCTTACGCGCAGTAAAGGGCGAGTTCGAGGCTTATCTTAAGAGACTTCGCCTTGATGCATCGGAAATCGCTTTTTTCTGCCTCCTGCGTATCGTCGGCCATAATTTCCACTATCTCGTATAAAATTATTAACAAGGTTCAAGCTCCGCTGAATCCGTATTGCAATTTGTCGGTTTGAATATCCTTCTTGCTTTAGTATGGAAATTGTCGCCTTTTCCTCGGCAGAAAATTGATTTCCTTTTGACATTATCCACTATACGACTCACAGAGTATAACGCGAAAAAAAATGTTTCCACAAACACTTCTCACCAGGACGAGATAACTCTTTAAAGTAAGTGAACCTATACAATTGTCGCAGTGGAAATTGCGATTTTCATTTTAAAAAATTCCGTTAGCTATGCGAGTTGCTTAAAAGAAATGTAATATTTATTAAAATAACCGTTAGTTGAGAGAGCATTATTTAAAAATTATTTCCGATCAGAGTACATAGAAATTATATAATTTTAAAGGAAAATATCCATGAACCTAAGTATTTGTCGCGCAGTGTATGTGGTCCTGTGTAGTGATGCAGTTGCCCTTTCTGCCGTTTTTTCCAGTTCATCCCGTCTAACATCCCTTACAAGCCTCTTTTTAATATGTAGCTAGTGGCCGTTGTACCATCCCAATTAAATTGCGTGTTGCTTTCCGATGCCAATTCAATCAGGTCACTATGGAAGGCATTCCTTCTCTCTATCGTATGCATCAGTATTTTCTTTGGTTCCTGTCATCGCTCATTGCCGATATTTTTATAAGGTATTTTACAAAAGTTGATAAGGTTTCCAAGAAAAGTGATGTTAGCCCTGTTTCCTGCTGCAGCATATAGTTCGGCGTTGTTGTCGGCAGATAGAATGTCCGTTTCAGGTAATACCTTTGAAGTTTTTCTACTTCCTCGTATTTGCTTCCACCCCAGGTTTGGGCACTATATAACATGACGGACTTTGATACCGCTTGAAATATTTTATACTTCGCCGTATGAGTTAATGTTGCAGAATTAAAACATGTTTTCCATACTGAGTTTATTGCCCACTTTGCTTCTTTTAGCTTCTGTTCCAAATGGTGCTCCATGCTTAAATTTCTCGCAACCCAAACTCCCAAATATTTATATTGTTTGACGACCTCAATTTCGCTTCCCTTGTACCACCATCGCTCACCTCTCGTCTGTCGAAAACGTTTTTTAAATATCATAATTTTCGATTTTTCTAAGTTTATGGTTAGGTTCCATTGCTCGCAATAACCTTCCAAGTAATTAATGATTTTCTGTAAGTCCGAGGGGTTCTCTGCGAAGAACACCATATCGTCCGCATATAATAGTCCTTTCAACAATAAATTAAAAGCTGTTGCTCCACCTGGCATATCATCTAAGATGTCATTGTGCCTGTCTAGACAGTTTCAATTTTCGTTCGTCTTCATCATTTTGACAATTGAAACTTGAGATGCCTGCGCTATTGAAGAAACGCATTCATTCTTGAACGCGATTGCTAATGTTAAATATAAACAACTCATCATCTATTCATACTATTCATGAAAGAATTTATCATTTACCCGTCCTGATCAAAGCCGCGACACATATTTCCCGATTAATAATCAACAGATGTGGATAGAATGAGGCATTGATATCTTCTGTTCACTTGACGCAATCAACGACACGTTCAATATTGAAAGTGGATACGAAGCTTGAAGACGATAGTGAAGACGAAAGCGCACATGTGTGGACGTAGCCATTGATATATACAGCGAACGCTTCGGGACTGAGTTTGCAACCTTGGCGTACTCCGCAGTTGGTAAAAAATGTGTCGGAGAGATTTGATCCATTCCATATTGCAGCTGTTGTGTCCTCGTATAGTTTCTCAAATACATATCCAAATTTTAAAGACATTCCATTATTGTATAGTTTGTAGAACAATGATAAACGATCAAAAGCGGCTTTTAAATCTACAAAAAAGGTATACAATCTTCGTCTTTCACTTAGAAAGTGTCGAGCCCAGTTGAAGAGTATGAAAATGTTATCGTGTGTGGAATATGTCGAACGAAATCCAGCTTGATATTCTACTATTAGTTTCTCCGCTGTCAGCCATTTTGCGAAACGCGCTTGTAGTAGGGTAGTAAATATTTTCCCGGAAGTATTGAGAAAAGATATGCCACGATAACTGGTAGGGTTATTTATATCACCCTTTTTAAAAATAGGGAAAATTACAGCGTCTCTGAAGCCATCTGGTTATATTCGTTACAGAGCGCATCTGTCAGAGAAACTGTGCCATATTTGAAAAATTCGACTGGGATTCTATCACTTCCAGACGCTTTGTTGTTCTTGCACTTATCCATGGCATCGCACACCTCTTCGCGAGTTATTATTGCATCTAACACATTGTTATACAATTTAGGTCCTGCGAATTGCATTTTGTTTTCGTACTCAATATTCAACATTTATTGAAGTGACTTTTTAATAATTCAATGTTAATGCCATTCCCAATAGAATACATGTCGTTTCCGTTGATTCGCCTTGCTATTTGCCAGAAGTTTTTCGAATTTGTATATTAAGCTAATAATTCCGCCTGTTCTTGGTAGAATGTTCGCTTTTTTGTTCTGCATTCACTCTTAAGCCGGCCCCATACCGACCGGAGTGTGGCAAACACCGCAGAAAAGATTGATACAAAAATCGTGCAGCAGCAGCAGCAGTGCAGCAGTGTGGTTGGGCGACTCCAAGGTATCATTCTTCTTTTGCGCGGTGTGTGCCACACTCCGGTCGGTGTGAGGCCGGCTTTATATTGTTTATTTAATTGGAGGTATGTACATATTTTTCGCTGATAACGTGTTGTGTTTCTTGAATATATTTAACCAAGCAAATGAGCGTTTCCTAAGCTTATCGCAATCGTCATCAAACCATGACTGTTTTGCATTTTTTGGCGGTATTTACAAGAAGGTGCACTCAATTTTATACACTCTGCTATTGGGTTAGTATCTATTCTTTGTCCAGACTGTGACAGTTGCAAATCCAGGTTTCGTTGATACTGCAGGAGATGTTCCTCACGCCATTTCATTTTCGGCAGGAGATTCATTACCGATTCATTACATTTTTCAATAGTTATTATGCTATTCTGGCCAGAGCCTAATCCAACGAATCCAAAATCATGAAAATCTGTCCAGCCGTTCTCGAGTTATAAATGGTGTAACTAACACGACTTTCTTTTATATATATAGATTTTCTGATATGGTTATTTGAGGTACACTTGGATAAGGCGGCGTTTTTGGAGCAGGGAAATTTTCCTATGAGAACGGATAGCAGAACAAGACGCTTGTTTTAGTGAACAGACGGACGGACGGACAAAATAGTTTTCATAAGGGTTTTTTGAAAAAACCTAAAAAGCCCTGAAAACGACTAGGGGCAACCCTGAGGGTAAATCCAGCCCCGAACCTGTGCAGACTTAATCGACGAGGGACGGTTGTGTCAATTTCGAGAGCGAGTTAGGAACACCGTTATTTTTGTAGACAAGACGGTGATGATCGCCGATACCCAATTATTTTGTCCAGTGTTTTTTAAGTTTTGCTTTTTAGAGTCAATGTCAACCTGTACAAAACTTTCTTGAATTTTGAATCATTTACCAATATTTGTATGTTTGGAAAAAATTTTTAAACAAATACTACAAAGTATGTATTACTTGCCTGATAGAAAATATTTTTGCAATGTTAACTTTAACCGGAAAACTGTTTTCTAGAAACGTTCCTAAATAAACTAAATTAAAACTATTTTTGCAATTTACAATTACATATATACATATATATTTAATTTACACTATTTTCTGTAAACTATGAGTACACAAAATATCTAATTACTAACTATATCAATATCTATTTACATAAAATACATTTTCTGATAAGACAACAACAATTGACAACTTCTAAAACAATTTAAAAAAAAACAATATTGTATTCGCACGGAATTGTTTTCATAAATAACTATAGAATATCACAATGGACAATGTAATTATGTATAGAGTTTATATATAGCATTTTCGCGATAAGTAAAAACACGTATAAATGAGAAACTATTCAAAGTTAGAAATTGTGCAAATTTATAATAGTGTAGTAACTAGGTGATTTCAGATTGCAAAGTGTGGTGGAGAACATTTTTTTTTGGTTTCTTATGTTTTTTTGAGTGCTGAGCTTGAATCCGGAGCTTTCCACGAAATTTCGTTGCGGAAAAGGGTCAAAACCGCGAAAAAACCCAAAATTTTCGGAGGTTTTCCGTTCTTTTGTTTATAACTCCGAAAGTCTACATTTCTCCGAAAACCTGTCCATGAAAATATTAGAGAAAACATAATTGCGGGTCTAACGCGCTATTAATCATTAAAATGTGTTTTGCTACAATTGGTAATCATGTTTTTGGCGTTTTTTGTCAAATACCGTTTTGCAACGAAATTTTGGCGGGAACTTACGGATTCAGGTTCTGCACCTCAAAATACATAATGTACAAGAAAAATGCAACTGTTGCGACCAAAAATGAAAAACCGTCCAATCTCAAAATTTTATTCATAATATGGGACTATGTTAAAAATGGCAAATTTAAATAATCAATTGTAGTAGTGCCGCTCAACGGATTTAAAGTATTTATGTTTCTTTGAACGCGCAATTATGTGCTCTCTGAAATATTAATGGAGAGTTTTTCGCAGAAATAAATAGTGTCAGAGTTAGAGGCCAAATAACGGAAAACAGCAAAAATTGTAGGGTTTTTCGCGATTTTGACCCTGTTCCGCAACGAAATGTGGGTGGGAAGCTCCTGATTCATGCTCAGCACCCCAAAAAACATAAGAAACAAAATCACCTGGATACTACACTATAAATTGATTTGCACAATTTGTGTGTTTTTAAGGTTTTGTATATGAAAAAAATCCTTTCTGTCCGCCTTTCAGTGAATATCTGTCACGATATTATTTCTGTTGTGTTCAAATCAAAAGCGTAGAGCACTAAACGCTCAAAATAAACGAAATAAAATGAGTGTCTCCAAAAAACTATAAGTTATGGCAATGATTTCGGCGTGATTTTTTAGAAATATTCTTAATAAACTTCATTGTTAAAATCTCAGTTTTTTTAGCAATATTTTTTTCACCATATGCTCAAATCATTTTATGGCGGACAGTTTCGAACAAGTTTGGAAACGGCCATTGTGTCACAACTTCCTCGACTCTCTAATGTTACCATACTTTGTGTAGTATATTTACGTCTCATAAAATGCTACATGCTATATGATTGCACAGTTACATAAATTTACGAAACGTCTTATACAAAACCCTCAGGGGTTGTACGCCCACTTGTCTTTCTATTAAAATCACATGTATTGAAAATTCTAAACTCGTCTGCATTACAATAATTCGGAAAATGTTGTCTACTATTAATAATATTACTATGGTTGTTTTTCTGTGGCGTTACTTTTAAAAATAGTGTAATTTATAAGAGAAAAAAATTTATTGCATATTAATAATTATTATTATTATGTGAATGTTTATGTATTATGTATATTGAATTGTGAATATGTTATATGTTTCTATTTGGCTAATAAGTGAACACAATTTAACAATTTTTCTAATATGGATTGGTAATATTTTAATATCAGGTTCAGAGGTTTGGTCATCAATTTATTAAGATTCTCTATGGCTAAAATATTATCTAATTGCTAAACTTATTTAAATTGTAAAAAATATTTTAACACATTTAAAGTTTAGACATTATGTACATATTATAGTATAATAATGTGGATGTAAAAGAACTTTCAATTTCCAACAAAATAACAATCGTATACAATTATTTAAAAAGTGATGTTTGGCTTCACTACATAATCATATCTAGCATCATCATCTCAGATATTGGACCGACTCGTACATCTTATCGCCTGGTTAGTCTTATCGTATAGACAAGACGCACACCACTTTCCGAAAGTTTGTATATTATATTGAATTGAATGTTTGTATACTGTGCATATTTACGCCATGTTATGCTATGCAATTTATACAATGGCGTAATGAAGCAAAATATGACGAGACTATGCAAAATAAACAAAACTTCAATTCAATTTACGAGGGTGGTCTGATAAGTACCTAGCCTTCAAAAGAAAAAACAAAAACTTTGGAATAGTGGCGATTTATTTTTCGATATAGTCTCCTTTTAGCTCTATACACTTGATCCAGCGATACTCCAACTTCTTTAACCCGTCTGAATAATACGTTTTTTTCGAGGCCTGCAAAGTGAACCTCCGTGGCAGCGATGACCTCCTCATTCGACTGAAATTCCTGCCCGGCGAGTGACTTTTTCAAGTTTGGAAACAAAAAGAAGTCGCACGTGGCCAAATCTGGAGAATACAAGTGAGGCCGTTTTTTCTTCAATTCGGCGTCGAATCGGCCCAATAATTTGGCATAGTACAGCCCTGTGACCGTGTTGCTCTTCTGCAGGTAGCCGATGTGGATCACACCTTGTGAATCCCAGAGAACGCTCGCCATCACCTTTTCGGCCGACGGGACAGTCTTCGCCTTCATCGGAGCACGTTCGCTTGGTGAAGTCTGTTTCGACTGTTTCTTGGTCTCTGATGTCTACCAGTGTATCCAAGTTTCGTCGACCGTCACGAAAAGATGCAGAAACTCCTTCAGATTGCGCTTAAACAGCGTCAAACAATGCTTTGAAGTGGTCTCACGGTTGCGCTTGTTGTCCGGAGTGAGCAAACGCGGCACGCATCGCGCCGACAGCTTTCTCATGCCCAAAATTTCGTGCAGGATATGACCCACGCGATTTTTTGAAATGCCTATTGTATCAGCTATCTCTCGCACCTTCAATCGGCGGTCTGCCAATACGAGATCGTGAATTTTTGTCACGTGATCCTGCATGCTAACCGTTTTCGAGGCACCTGGACGTGGCTCATCAAAAACCGACCTGCGACCACGTTGAAACTCGTTCAACCATTTTTTTACGGTCGCCATGTAAGAAGAAAAGTCACCGTACACAGCATCCAAGCGCTCTTTGATATCGCTGCGCGATTTCCCTTCCAAAAACAAGAATCGAATCACTGACCGATATTGCACTTTTTTCCATTTTTCTAAAATCGGCGGACACTCCAGCTTTCACACGCGGCCAAAGCAAAACTACGAGTCTGATCCGGCTGAAATTAGGACAGTTGCCGTCTAGAAGAATGTACTACACGATAGTAAATTGCTCTTGCGATACTGACACCATCAGGTGGGGAGGCTGGGTACTTATCAGACTACCCTCGTAATGTTAACTCTATCTGAAAATTGTGGGCGTCTTTTCTATACGATAAAACTAACCAGCCGATAAAATGTACGAGAAACTGGCCCTTAATGATATGATTGTGCAATTGAGGCCTTATAATATCTACAGGCTAACTAGAATTATCATCACTATTCGTAACTTTATTTATCATTCGCGTGAGTGCTGTATACAGGAAACATTTACGGCTACGAGGTTTACATATTTCACGATGATCCAGATGTACGCCACAAACTTCACCGATACCGGGATCTAAAAATAAATCAAATCAAATAACGTTTATTAGTTTATTGTTACATATTTTTATTTTATGAGAAAGAGAGAGAAAGGCGTATAATGAAAAATTTCAGATTTTGAAACTTAACGAGTTGCTCTGCACGTATGAACTCAATTTATGCAAATTTTCGTTACACATCTTTGTGTCTACAAAATGAACATTTTAGCATTTAACGTAGTGTTGTACTTATAAGAATATAGTATGACCACCAACTACGTTTTTTTTACGATAATATCGGCTTCTGATGCCGTCTTCCAAGACAACTTGAATTAAAAACTAATACACTAGCCGGCATATGTATTTTGACATCTGGTACTCTCGACCCTAGATACTGATTTTGTTTAACTAGAGCGAATAACGGTAAATTTCTTATAAGGAAATCAAAGTACATATCAACAGCAATAAATATGCTCAATATTTTTCCTGTCCATTTTCGCACTCTCTTGCTATAAAGAAGAGAACAGATTGGTGCGAAATTTTGATGCGACATAAGTATTTTGACAATATTTAAATCTTTGATTGTACACACCAATTTCTCTGGGAAAAAAATGGATAAAACATAATTTTATTAATAATTTGTGTTTATATTTTGAATTCCAAGCAGAAAATGTATCCAGTGGCTTGGAACATTGGAAAAAATCAGAAATTCGAAGTTTGGTTTAAGAATTCGTAGAGGCAAACTTCAACCCTGGTTTTAAGGATGGAGACGCTGCAATTGAATTTAATTTCATAAGGTAGACTGTTCATTATTAAACACCAGAATTGAATAAAAGAAAAGAAATAGAAAAATATTCCATGCATCACCGAAATGGGGTGTGTATATCGAATTATTACCGAAAAATCTTCCAAATATTTATGGAAAATGTCCTAATTGAACCAAAGGATATTATGAATATGAAGAATGTGCCATCGCAGGCAGAGATAATATTGACCACTTTCGGTCTAGAACTAAAAAAGGCAAATTTCATGCATACGCAGATAAAGTGAAACCAAAGAAAGATTTAAAAACCAAACCAAAAGCAAACATCTGTTACTAAGGAAAAAGTTCAAGCTACTGCAACTTTCGGATAAGGCTTTTTCGTCTAATATTCGTTATTTTATTACATTTTTACAAAAAAAATGAATATTTAAAGAAAATGCCCAGTTTATGTGAAAAAACGGATACCTGGTTATCAAAATTAATACCACAGTGGAGGCTCTCTCATGATGCAGGGATATTTTGCTTACAATGGCCTAGGCTGCTTAAGTTCAAGTCACTGTTTCCACGGCCAAAGCTTCTTTTGGTCGTCATTGAATCGTCGGAAAATATATTAGTTTTTTTTTGCGACACAATTTGGTTTAAATTTCACTTCTTTCTTAGAGTTCTTCATCGTGGCTCACTCATCTCGGGGTTTACATTCGCTTTCTTTCAGAGAGCGCCAAAATTTGTTTTTATTTTGTTTTAAAACATTTTTTGTTTGGTGATAAACAGTTTACCGTATGAAATAAAATTCAATAGAAGCGTATTCAACGTGTAAACTAGGACTTAGGCTTGCATCAATCGATGCTCAAACCAATCTTCGGAATTCTGATTTTTGTTTATGTTACGAGCCACTGGTGATATTTTTTTATTTGAAAATTAATATGGGGAACTCAAAAATTAATTAAAATATGTTTTGTGCATCAGTTCTTGCGAAAAAATTGGTGCAATCAAAAAATTTAAATGATGTCAAAATACTTATGGCACACCAGAATTACGACTCCATCTTTTCTCTTTTCTATAGGATGAGAGTCCGAAAGGGGACAGGAAAATTTTTAAGCACATTTATTGCTGTCGATATGTGCTTTAATTTTGATAAAAGAAATTTACCGTTATTGGCTTTAGTTAAACAAAACCAGTGTCGGGGCTGGAGGGTATGAGATGTCAAAATACATATGCCGACCAGTGTATAATTTCAAATTTTCAAAAATCGTACCTGAAAACCATTATAATGAACATCGTTCCTACTGCGACCGGCTCTACGAACCGAAACGACCCATGCTTCGTCATGGCCAAGATTCGAAACGACCCCCTTCGACGCAAGAAGGGGATGGAAACTACGTGTCATTCATTCAACACCATTTTTTCCCTTGGGGAGCAGTCCTGGCCGGCTCAGCTGCTCCGCACACTACTAATACGTGCCGGCATTGAATCAAATCCAGGTTCATGGATGTGCTCTGTGTGCGGTAACAGGATTTGGACCAATGTTCAAACGTCGGTCGAGTGTACATGCTGTGGAGAATGGGTCCACCTAAAGAACTGCTCAGGACTTACCCATTACAATCAACGAGGTCCAAACTACACAGCGAGTCGATGCAGAAATCGTGGGCGACGCTCTTCATCCAACCAGCAAACGCCATATATCAAGGTTCCCAACTATCAACACCTTCCACACCGACAAACCCTGTACGCACAGTTCAACCTACACCTAATTTGACCCCAGCTCCACGTACCATCGATGTTAACTACACCAACACTAGAGTCGTCCAACTAAAATGTAATGGACTCCAACATAAAATCGTCGAACTTACTGATTTGATTTGATTTGACAGACACCATATACACATTGCAGCGGTGCAAGAAACCAAACTAAACTCCAACCATTCGCCCAGCTCTCACGGGAACTACAACGTCATCAGACACGATCGAGAAAGCAATGCTGGAGGAGGTTTGGCCTTCCTCATTCACAACAATCTACCGTACAGCATCGTTGACATCACTTCCGCCGACAACACCATGAAACAACAAGCGATAACCGTCAAATCGGGTAATATTGACTTTGAAATCTTCAACATTTACATTCCACCCGTTTCCAGCTGTCCCGCCAATTACAAAGCCAATATTAACCCTCTACTAAACGGCCAATATCGTCTTCTGCTTGGCGATTTCAACGCACATCACAGTCTTTGGCACTCCAACCTCCACAACGACACCAGAGGTAATATCATCGCCGATCAACTGGACGCATCAGATTTCTGTCCAATAAACGAAGACAAACCGACTTGCATCGCTGGATCTTGCACAGGCTCACCAGATATTTCTATCGCTAGCCCTGGACTTATCAACGACATCACATGGGAGCCAATTCTCACGATGTACTCTGATCACCTTCCAATCATACTAACGCTGGATATGCCGTCGAAACTCGTTCATCCCGACAAGAAAACGTACACAAACTTTAAAAAATCTGACTGGGATGGCTTCGAAAGGTACACAAGCGAAGCTTTTGCTAGTCTTACCTGTTACTGGTCACCTTCCACGTGAAACACCCATATAAAAGCACAGATTTTACATTGCTTTTGAAGATCCGGAGTTTGGTATTTCTGGAGATGTTGTGGTTTTGCCAGAGAGGAGTCAAACTGAAAAATACTGCTCGGGCTTTATTTATACGCGACTCGACATCGGCATCAGCCCCACCATCCGCAGTCACTACGCTTGCAAGGTAAGTAAAGTCCTCGACTTTTTCTATCGGTTGTACGGAGATAGAAATGGTGTTTTGCCCTCCTGATGACAAGTTCATGTATTTAGTCTTAGCGGCATTAATTTTTAAGGCAGCACTTCGACTTTCACGATGCAAAGCATGCGTCATTTGAGCCAGGTGATCTGGTGTGTTTGAGAGAAGGCAAATGTCGTCGGCGTAGTCCAGGTGCTGAACGTAATCGAATAACTTCCAACCTGATACCCTTACTTTTATGGTCGCGTAGAGAATCGCAGATTACATCGTTGATGGTAATAAGGAACAGTATTGGTGATAAGATACAGCCTTGTCTGACTCCATTATTCACCTCAAAAGGACTGGACAATTCACCCTTGTGCAAGACATGACATTGGGCTCCATTATAAGACTCCTTTATGATGGAAATAAGTTTCTCTGGTATGCCTCTCCTACGTAAGGCTGTCCAGATATAAGCCCGGTCAACGCTGTCAAACGCCCTCTCGAAGTCAATGAACATAAGATGTAACGGGGATCTCCATTCAGCGGATTGTTCAATTATAATTCGGAGGGTGTTGATATGATCGCTACATGAAAAACCCTCACGAAAACCAGCTTGTTCATTGTTCAGAGTGCGGTCGATTGTTGTCTTGATCCGGTCCAAGATTATTTTGGCCATCAGTTTAGAGACTGCAGGGAGGAGACAGATTCCACGCCAATTATTGCAATCCTTCAGATTTCCTTTCTTATGGATTTTAACAATGACGCCCTTCTTACATTCTTGAGGGAGAGACTCGGTTGTCCAACACTCTTGGATCAGGGGTAGAACAATATCCGCTGTAGCGTTGATATCTGCTTTCAAAAGTTCCATGGAGATACCGTCTGCCCCCGGGGCTTTACCAGCTTCCAATGATCTAAGGGCCTTAATTATTTCCAGCTTTGATGATAAACCGGTATTAATTCTGGCCATTTGCGGAAGACTTGCTGCTTCCGGTGGAGGTGGGCTTGCCCAACTAACAAACTCTTGAGAGTTTAGCTCTTGTGAAATGAAATAAGCTCTCATAAGACTCTAGTAAGGCTCTCACCACTCTTATAATGTTGTTCTAGTAGCAAGATTCAAATGAACTCTTTAAGTACATTTATTATAAGATTATTACTCTTGGAGAGTCGTATTCTTGTTACAAGTTCATATTTTGTTGCTATGGACTCTCATAAAGACTTTTTAGTGAGAGTTTAACTCTTCAAGACTTAAACTCTTATAAAAATGTTCTTATAAGAGGTTTATTCTTATCACTCTTATAACGAGAGCTTTATAAATGCTTTAGTCTTTAACATCTTATTATAATACCTTTATAAGAATGGTATACTTAAACACTTGTAAGAAGAGTGTTGTGAGTGCACGATTGATTTTTTTGAAGCTAAGCAATCTGTCACTTTATAATCACACAAGAATTTTAACTTAGCGTAACCGAAACGGATTATATAAAGCGACTCTTTTCGACGAAGGGAATAAACGGAATAAAATAGTCGACTCAACGAGCGTAACAAAATTCACTGGAAAAACACTAAAAATGCTATAAGAACTACCTGCCAGCAAATCCTTTTCTCTGCTGGATTTAGTAATTATAATTTTTGTTAGTTTTGTTAAACATGGAAAAAACACTACTCTTCGACGCGACTGCTACCGCACAGAAATAATAGATAAACGTCAAATTATTTACGCTCATACCGAAACTTATGCTCTCTTATGAAGAATAGAATCCTTATTGTGAGACTTTAAGTTTCAAAGGGAGAGCTTAACTTTATTAAATAGAGCTTCATTTTCATAGTGAGACTTTAGTTATTATAAAAAGAGCCATCCTCTTGAAATAAGAGTTTTAGACTTATATGAAGAATTTAGTTATAATAAAAAGAGCCGCCCTCTTGTTATCAGAGTTCTGGCTTTGAATGGAGATTTAATGAATAGCTGCCATTTTTTTCAGATAAAACTGCATTAGGGGAAATTAAATTTGAATTTATGAGTAATTATGTGTCATTGCATATGCCAAATTCAAAGGATTGTGATTTTTTAAACTGACGAATGTCATTCACTTAAGTCTTACACAAAATATCATCATTAGATAATATTTATATTTTCACAAAATCTTATAAAAAAATTGAAAATAGATTACTTTTAGAGGGCTTTGTAATTTTTCGAAGCAAAATAGTTATATTCAACGATAAAATTTTAATCGCATTAGAATGTTGACTCATATTTGTGGGAAAGCATCGTTTTCGACAAGTTAATATTTCCTTCACTCAAAAATGTTTTTTAAGTTGTTGTCAAAATAATAACACACGACAATAGATGTTCTCGTAAGATCGTATATTTACATTGGACAAACAAAGACAGCCTATGTTGGTAAATCACATTCACTCTTTCTTGCTCCACTTATAATGAGAGTTTCCGGCTCATAACAAGAGTGTATAAGACTTTAATGAGACTCTTACAAGAGTAAACACTTACTCTGATAAGAAGCCTTAAAATCTTCTTATAAGACATGTGTAATTCTTATAAAGAGAGTTAAGTTTTAGCTATAAGATCAATTTAGCTCTTGTAAAGTGGTTCATTTAATACTTATAAGACTCTTATAAGAATCTTATAGTACTCTTGAAGAGTTAAATTTCAAGAGTTGATGTCTTGATGTTGGCTCTTATAAGAGTCTTGTAGACTGTTATAAGCGCAAAATTGTTAGTTGGGTGAAGGGTTGAAGTTGTTGTTAAGTACCTCCATGAAATGCTCTCTCCAACGGCGCAGTTGTTTTTCGCCTGTGACTAGCAGAGACCCGCCTTTATCTTTTACAGGATGCTCATGGGTAAAAGATTTGCCAGTCAATGGCTTAACGAGCTTGTAAAGGATCCCACTGTCACCACGGTAAGCCGCATCTTCTGCCTCCACCGCTAACGCGTTGATGTTGTTGCGTTTATCACGTCTTACGCTTCTCTGCACTCTTTTTTGAAGAGAATTGTACTCGGTCCTTAGTTGTTGTTGTTGCTTGACTGTAGTGTCAGTAGCCGAGTTCAACTGCTCTTTAATTCTCTTCCGTGCAGTTATCAGAGACCATGTATCGTCGCTGATAAATGGTCTCCTACCTAGCTGAAGTCTGCCCACAAATGTTTCGCCACACGATATAAAAGCGTCCTTCACAATATTCCATCTATCATCAATTGATGAAGGAGTATCTGGCGTTTGTGCATTAGCTATCTCGTGCAATGCGCTAGAAACTGCACGTATTGTTGATGGATCTTTAAGTTTTTGCACATTGAATCGTGGCGATACACGCTCATTTTGTGTGCGACGAATAGCAGCGGTCGGCAAGCGAATTTTTGCGATGACAAGTTGGTGATCGCTGCCTACATCAGCACCACGCTTAGCCCTGACGTCCATGAGACAATTTCTCCATGTTTTGAAGATGGCTATATGGTCAATCTGGTTCTCTGTTCGGCCATCTGGAGATATCCAGGCTCCTAAATGGCAAGGTTTGTGTTTGAACAGGATGCCGCCAATGATAAGTTGACGAGAGTTACAGAACTCTACGAACAACTCACCATTGTCGTTGTCGTTCCTAACACCCAGACCATGATTGCCCATTAGATGCTGCAATCCAACATTGTCAGACCCAATTTTAGCGTTGAGATCCCCCATAATAATTTTTATGTCACCTCTGGGAGCCTTGTCAAAGGTGTCGCCAAGCAGGTGGTAAAAGGCGTCCTTAGCATGCTGGTCAGCTGACTCAGTTGGGGCGTAGCACTGAATTATGGTAATGTTCCTTACTCTGGACTTGAATCTGGCAGTCGGAAATAGGCGTCCAATCTATAAGAGATTGGCGAGCTTCCTTGTTCAAAAGGATGCCGACTCCAGCCATTCTGGGTGTGGCTTCAAGTTGACTACCAGAGTAAAGCAGCACAGTTTGGGAACTAGGAGATAAGGTCGTTCCCGATCCGGTCCATCTTGTTTCGCTCAGTCCTAATATCGAAATTCTATATGCGGTCATTTCCCGTTCGACTTCCGTGAGTCTTGTACTACTGCACTCGCCCCACATCGTTCGAGAAGACACTGAAAATAGAATATTCGAGGTCCCCTTTGATTTCTAACTGATTTCTAACTTTCCACTTTTAAATTTCAAACACAATTTGAAAACAAAAAACGCTTGGTGAAAAATCTAACTTAAATCTAATTTTATGTTGCACAATTGTAATATGGTAATATATAAAATTAATTTTAAACATTTTTTTACTTATGAATATCAGAGAAATTGGAAACGACGCCGATAAATGAATCAAAAGAGGAATTTGGGACGGAGGAGTTTCATGGGAGCCTCTTGACACAAAAACAAGTATGTATATGAGCATAATAATTACCTGCTGAATCGATACCCACTATCCGTAGATACAAAACCGACATAAGCGTCAAAGCTGTCTCTACAAAACTGAATACATCAATTTTCAAATGGCCACTCTGATAAAGTGATAAAAATCGCCTATGGAGCTCCAAAACGCCTGGACAATCTGAAAAAAAAAAAATACAATTAAACAACCTCTCTATCTTGCTTTACCATAACAGTCGACTTACTCTTCTGAATCTCCGTCAATTCAATCGAATGCCGCAACAGTGGCAAATTAAAATCCGCCAAAGGCGATCCTCGATGTGGAACCGAATAGAAGAAAGCACCGCGCGAAAACTTCCACAACGGAGCAGCCGCCTGTCGTCCACTTTCCCATGCATCAATTAAAATCTGCTTAATAAAAAGTCCTCCCTTCGAATGACCCACCCACACAATTGGGTGTCCATGTCCGACCCGATTTTCTATTAGCAAATCGGTCATCTCTCTCGCTCGTTCGGACAGTGATGATCGATTACGCTTCTTCACCCATACGGGGCGCCATAGATACGGATCGGTCGTGTAATTCACAGCAATCACTCGAACGCCCGGACAATCCTTAGGTAACCAATCACCTGGCCAGCATGGTGACCATTTTTCTGAAGTGTTTTCCAAGGAACTAGCATTGAGCTTGTAACGACTGCGAGCTGGCGATGCATGCCGGGAATGGTTGGGAGATGGGGAACGATCACGTATATCGTCGACACGTAGACGAAAGGTAGGAAAAGTATATTCCATATCATCACATAATTCAGTTGATTCCGAATCGTCAGTTTCAAGTGGGTAGCATCTAAAAAGAAGAAGATGGTAGAAATTAAGTCCAAACCCTAATTAGACTCTTGAGACAGAACCTACTTTCTACACCTCCGACGATGTTCGTCCGGTAAACTCTCGTCTTCATAATCGTAGGCAAGACGATCAGGCGAAATACAATATCGGGCACGTTTTCGCAAATGTGGCGGTCGTATTACTGTAGATCGTGAATGTCGCGGTCTTTTCGGTGGTCTAATTGGCGGGCGTGGTGGTCTTTCGAATTTCACACGTCGTCCCTCGGACTTCCATAAGCCTTGCTTCCATGTATTCACCAAGGACCCGTGCAAGCCGTGGATGAAAACAATATCCGCTCGAATTGGCGTTCCGGGCGGCGGTTCAGCCAAAATGTTCAATGTCACCGACTTCTCGGGAGTCTCAGGCTGCAACTTGGCAACGGCTCGTTGTATATCTAAGGATGATGGTGGCGTATCTTCTATACTATTATTACGATTAATAGAAGGATTTTTTCTCAACTTAATGATTTTTAGAATTGGATCAATTCGATGAACGACTGGAAAGAGATTGTATTGTCTAAAATGCTCTAGAAAGTGTAGGAGCCAATATAATGTACCTTGCACCGACGATAAGCTCATGGAAACTGTGTTTGCTGCAAACGCCAGCATATTCGTCAGAGTTTGTCTACTCGCTCGGATATTTCGAAGTGCTCGTAACAGACGAACGCCGCGGATGCCTCGCCAACCGCGAACAAATCCATTGCACAGGGGCAAAACTAATCTGATGAGCACTCCCAGGGCTATACGCATCCTGTTCTGCTGTGAACTGAAAAAAAGAAACAAAATTCATGAATTACTAAGAAACAGCTGAAAAAAGCTTGCAAATTAAGAAAACAAATATTGGTTAATGCTTAGTCCTGATTTCTACTTAGATTGCACAGCTTGAAACATAATGGTCGGAGGAGGGCTCGCCACGAACTGCATCGAACAATAATGCCGATTGCCAGGTTCTTGCTCGATTGATTTGCATTATTTTATTTTATTGGTCGAAAGCAATTTATCATGATCAGTTGTGGCTTCTCACATAAGTTCATGTTGCTCGATCGTTATAATGTGCAACATGAAACTCGAGCAATACCCTTGCATTGATCAAACGATGGACGCGTCATTTACGTCACTACTTGATCGTATGTTCTGGGTCTTAAATATATTTTTTTTTTATAAATTGATATGTATATTTCAAGCATCGAGATAAATTGATTTCGATTAAGATTTGTCGCGATTTTTTTATCTCTCTGATATGCTGAGAAACTGATTGCGGTAATACATTTTGATACATAAATGTGACTGCTACGGATGGTGATCAATTTGCAATTATGTATGTATGTATGGACGGACACCACAATTGATTTTAATATAATGTCAACGAGTTTTTTTTTACCACAGTATCGAAATATGTAATGGTATATCCACCTCAGGAGCTTCTTGGCGACAATAAATGCCAATATAGGGTTTGATGTTTGTGCCAATCGTGAAGGACAATCGGGTTGAATGACGTTTGCGTTTGCGCAATTCACACAAAATTGCCACATTTAAAGGACTGCTTCCTTGACTTTATTATAATTACCCAAAGGTTCTGCTGAAATAAAAAACAAAATATTTTTCATCCAGTGAGGGTTCTCCCTGCTCACGACAGCGTGCAGTGTCGACAACAACGACTAAATGCCTCTCATGAGAAGGCATTTACAGCCAGGAAGAATTCGCGTCAAAAGAGTTAGCGAGAGACAATGGGCGTGTCTACACGCGAAACAAGAACATGATGAAAACCGGTTTTTTAGAAGATATTCGTGACAAGCAAGGCTAGAAAAAATTCAATTTTCATATAAAACCAGATTTTGTTCTCTCGTTTTTATTCGCCGTGTAGTTTTACTCAATGAGAGCACCATCTTGGATAGTCATGCCAACCAAATGTATAAAAATCTCGAGCCTGCATGTACGCCAGACAATGCAGAGTACATTCAATCTTATGGCTGGAATATGCTGAGATTATGACATGAATAACACACCGAAATCCAGTGTCGGGTAATATTTTCCTCTAAAAACACGAATCTGTCCAAGTACGTAAATGTAATACAGTCCTTAGACAATATATTTGCAACCTAAAAAAGACACACCTCTCCAGGAGGATAACGATTTCTGGTCATGATCTCCCAGAGAGAGTGTCTCTCGTGGTGCAACAAAAAGGAACTAGTGGGTAACATGGGATCTCTTCGTATGTAGTACTTTAGTAGTAGTACAAGTCCAGACGAGGTTTCAGAATCTATATGCGGACCAGGCAACAAACAAGGAATCGTTTCTTATTTTTGCCAATTTTAGATTTTCTGTGCAGCTCTAGGCAGGCCTGTAGAGAGGGTGGGGGGAACGGGGGGATTCCCCCCGGGCCCGGGATTCCAAAGGGGGGCCCGGAATTGGACACAAAAGTTGTGCTTTAGTGTTTTTTTTTACATATAAATTTCTATTTTGAGGTCCTTAACTAAGAAACCTTATTAGAACTGTATCTAGCATTTAGTATTACACATTCTGCACTAGGCTTGTGACCCCAAGTCTAATATTGAATTGTTAGGACTGGGGCCGGAATCATCATATTCAATCAACAAATCAGCATGATCGTTTCTTTACTAAATGTCTAAATTCAATCTGCCCTCGCATTTTGAAAGTGCATGTATAACTTTTTACGTAAATAAATTAGAAAATTCGACTTCTTCGTCCATTAACGTAACGTTTTTCAAAAAATGTGTGTTCAAAGTAAAAATAGGAGTGACATTTTTTCTAGAAGGACTTTTCCGGGCGATCATTTTGTGTACGTACTGCGCTGCTGCTAAATTCTTTTCAAGGTACCAACACCGAGATTTTGGTCACTTAAATTCAGCGTCCCCTCTAAGAGGGGGCAAGCCGGGCGATCGCCCAGGGCGCCACATATTAGGTGCTGCATTTAGAATGGATAAAAGGCTAAGTAAGATCTGCGTAAATTTTAAGTCTGTGATGCTAGCACCCGCCCTACACGGAGAGAAAAATGTGCAATGAATTCAACAAAATCATACAATGAAATTCACAACATACAATTTCACTAAATTTGTAGTGAAAGTTATTAAAATGTAGTGAAATTGATTACAATTCAGTTGTTTTCACTGGTGCTGGCCTATTGTAAAAAGAATTGCAGTGTAATGACAAAAATCATTGCAAGATGTTTGTATGGATAGTAACATTTATTGTGTTTATGGTAATTTTCACCACTGTCTGTAATAATAATTATTGCATGGTGTAATAGTTTTCATCCTTTCGTACATGAAATTAACAAGAGCGCGTAATAATTACGACACTGTCAAAAAATAAGACGACTAATTTTTTCGCATAACTTGTAATCTTAGATTAGGTGTAGGACATAGGACTACGAAACGATAGGTCCCCGGTTCAATTCCCAGTAGCAGCAAAGTGTAAAAAGGTAAAGTTAAAATAGGGGAAAAGAAGTTAAGGATAAAATAGAAGTAAAATATAAAAAAGTAAAAGTAAAAAGAAAAAAAGAAAAAAAATACTTTTTGTATTTTTTTTTCTATTATCGCCAAATTATGTTCCTGGCAAATTTTATTACCAACCAATTGTTAATTTTATTACAGCGCAATGACATTTTTCATTACAGCTGTAATAACTTTTATATCAGTTGCAATAGGGTCAAAAATCATTACAAATGCAATAGTTTTTAATACAGTTTTAATGCCTTTCACTACATTTTTTCTCTCCGTGTACTTTCAGAAAACAAAGCGCGACAATTCGCTGCTATGTGCTAATTCAGTTATTCTTAAAAAAAAGACACTAATTTGAGAATTACTCGTATGTACTAATTTCGTCCTCCAATTGAAAATTTAGTTCCTCTTTCTTTTCACCAGAATAAAGGACATTGCATGATTTTCGAATAGAGGACGAAAGCACGTACAATTTTATTGTTTCATTTAAATGCGATTTGATTTCCGGAAGATCCGATCTACAGTTTCTGTTTAGTCTGTTGTGTTACAGGAGTAACTCCCGAGGAAATTCGTATGAAATAAGAAATAGGGAGTCGCATAAATACTGATCACATAAAGGCGTTTAAAACACACTCTTCTGATAGAAATGTGTGGAAACAAAGGCGTTAATTTCATCATTAATTTTTTGGAGTCATTTTCCTTTATTTTCATAGACCTTTCGCAGCATAATTTCACTTAAATTTGCCAAACTTTCGCGTGGATGGATTTCTTCAGTTGATTGCATTGATTCATCTAGCATTCTTTTCAGCAAGGCGAGGAATCAAACCACACATAACACATTGTCAGAGCTCCTAATTTGTGTTCGGGAATGCTAATATCGGAATTTGGCTACGTCTCCTCGATTTAACTAGGTCTAACCTTATTGCATTTATGAAAATAAGCCATGCACGAAATCCGGCTAATTGAAGTTTTTTTGGCTGTGTAGTTTCCAAGGAATTTATGGAAGGCAAATGCAGGAAATTGGTAATGAATGCGAGCACCATTTTTTGAAACAATATTTTTGAGAGCAGAGTTTTCTAAAAATGTGTTGAGTGTTTCAGTGGAAAACAAAATTTCCCATTTATTTTCGATTACATTAAGCTTTACAAGATTTAACTTTGAAATTCCAAACAAACTCTATAAGGCCTTGCTGAACTGTGGTAAATTGCGCTTCATAGTATAAATGATAGCTAGACGTTGGTTTGAACCAGTGGCGGCTCGTCATAGTGGGCAAGGTGGGCACGGCCTACCCTACAAATATATACAGTTATTGTACATTCACATCTTTTAACATCAGTAGAAATGTACAACAAATTTTACCTTCATAGTCGCGATTTATTCATGGTTCAATAAATGTTTCTTACGTCTTATGAACCTCTAAACCTCGAAGACCAACAGTAGGCTCAGGAGAGTTATTTATTTCCATAAATAGTTACTCGTTTAACATCTGTGTGAGATCATAGTCCGTCCACATACGTGATTTATAAGGTAAAAAATATAAATATACAATTTTTTAAGAACCGAAATGTAAAAAAAAATGTTCTTCGATTTATAATTTTTTATCTTATGGAAGGGGAGGGCCCGGAATCATTGTCCCCCCGGGCCCGGATTTTCTATCCACGGCCCTGGCTCTAGCTGCACTAGGAGGAGTGCAGTTGCAAAACTCTCTAATTCCACTTTTTCCACATTTTTAGTTAACTGCCCAGAATTTGTCTCAAAAACGAAGTGTTTGGCTAGGTTTACTAATATTGCATCAAACCTCACTAGTTCTCTTGAAATTTTAACTATAAATCACAATGTTTTTTCAAAACTCTGTAATTCCAAAACATGTTGAGTTGCAAAACTCCACAATAAATAGACATATTTTTTATCGTCGCCCTCTATCGGTAATGCGGGGCTTTCTGTTCAAAATTTGTTTCAGTCCGAATTTGTCTTTAGCTAATTCAAAGAATGTAGGTACCAAAGGAAAATATCAAAACTGGCTTTATTATACCCTATACCAGGGGTTCCCAACCTTTTTCAGTACATACCCCCTTTGCAAGGTTAGCAGAATCTGGCGCCCCCCAACGAAAATTTCGCTCAAGAGCATTACATGCATTTTCAGCATTTTTTTTTTGTTAAGAATTCGCCACGTTGACAAATAATAAAAGAAAATTTGCTACCATTGGAGCTTGGATTATATTTTCGCCGTTTATTTTTATGAGCAGTTCCAAAGCTTACATTTAGCTCATTTGAATATTGAATTGATTCCACACTTAAACTATAAAACATGGCTTCAGTCAGCGGGCGATTCTTCGCACCATAGCAACGTTTTAATTTGACTGATAACGAAGTGAAGAAAACGTAGCAGCCGTAGCGGCTAGTATACAGCTGAATTGGATATTGGCGGAGAGCTAGATTTGTCCCTACATTCCTACTACATCAAGAATTGATGCCAAATGATCATAACAGTTATTGCGCGCTGAAAATGTTGCCTGAAGATCCAGTTTTAGACCAAAAACTCATTTTCCCTGGCGAGGTCCATTTTTTTTTGGCTCAGCGGTGCGTCAGCAAGGAAAACTTAAATCATGTAGTCAAAGAACTTCCGTATAACGAATTTCTTTATATAACGAATTTACTTTGTATACTTAGCATTTTCGCGAAGTTTCCTGAAAAATTTAATCTCCTTATAACGAATTTTCTTTATAACAAATTTTTCTCTATAACGAATGTTTGCCCAATTCCAACTTGCTATTTTCAGGTAATTTCAACTTCCATATAACGATTTTTTTCCTAATTAATTCCCCCGATGTAAATAAGGGGAATGCCCCAGCAGCGCCCGCTCTAGCACTTACGCCGCCCCGGGCAAGAGGACAAATTGCCGCCCCTTAGGTGAAGTACCAGGCAGATTGATAACAGATAGCACATGTTATGTCGTTGTTGTTGTAGAAGCGATTTAAGAGACTTTTTATTCTTGAATCGAGTGATCTTGGCAGCTCTTGGTCGTTGTAACACATCGGTTCCGCGATGGCTGCCGTAGTATCACATATCAACACAAAAATTCATAGTCACAGTGGGATTCGAACCAACTTTTTAGTAATTCAGAGAATAGAATGTCTACCCATTGAGAAAGCCCAGATAGTATGTAGAAGAAACCTGTTCCGCCAATTCAGCTCAGTTCAGCAAGGCCTTCTAGAGAGTTTGTTTGAAATTCTAAAATTAAAGCTAAGTATTGAATTTCCCGAGCTCATGCTATTCACCACTGGCAAAAAATATAGAGATGTCAAACCTTGCGGCATTTAGAATGACGTCAGAGATTGAAAATTAATGGGAACATTTGTTTTCCTCAAAAACACTCAACACGACAACACATTTTAGAAAACTCCGCTCTCGAAAATGGTATGCCAATAAATGGTGGAGCGGATAAACATAAAGCCGGGTCTCTTCGTGGACGAGTTTCTTCTGTGGTTTTAGCATGGGTGGCTTATTTCCTTAATGGCATCATTTCGCGAGTTTTTATAGAGAATAAGCTTAGAGCTAGCTAAATCGGCGGATCCTAGCCAAATCCCGATATTAGCATGTCCGGAAACATATTAGAGAGGACTGCTATTGCAGCTCTGGCAATGTGTACATCCCTCATTTTGGAATCCAAACTACCTTGTCCTAATTTTGACCACTCAATTCTTGATGAATCATGAATTAAAGTTGAATTGCTTCCAAATCCGAAAAGAAATGTTGAAAACGGTGCATTTGGGCAAGAAATTTCTCATAGAAGATTTTTTTAACGCTTTTATGTGCTGAGTGTACATGCACTACTTATTTCTAATTTCTTATGGTTTCTCCGGAGGTTCAATATTTACTTAGTGGACGAGATCTCCTTTGACGCAACAGACTGAATAAAAATATTAGGCCGCAACCACACTGATCGGGATTTGCAAAACCGCGAACAAAACATCAAAGTTGTGGACATGGACAACACACGCCGCCACAGTGGGGCGAAATCGATGATTTTCTGGACATCGCATATTTGCGAAGATGTCCTGTTGCAAAATGCACCATGTAAGGGACTATAAGTTGAATTTGTTTGTGCTGAATAAAATGGTGGACTCCATTTTCAAATATGTCCTGTCTGAAAGAACATAATAGCGGTTTTAAGGATGCTTTTACCAACCCCATAGTATAGAAAATGTACCGTTTCTCTGTTCCGATGTTATAAATGATGCTAATAGATAGTACGGCTTATTTAGAGTAAAATATTATATGACCATATTGCTTTATCATTTACCGTTACAAAACTACACCAATATTTATGAAATCTTTAGGAAAACTAGAGTTACCAAACAAAGGCCAAAGTTATTCCGTCTTGCTTTGTGCAATTTAGTATTTGGGTTGAGGTTCTAAAAATATATACATTCGGTGTAATTTAACTGCTCCCCCATTGAAAAACTCACTGTTATTTCGAAGATATAGTAATTCAAACTTCGAAAAATTACAAAATTTATGCGACTTAGAAAATGCACACGCTAATATCATAACGGTTCTTTGAATGGATAAATTTTAATAATTCACAAAAGTTACTTTTTTATGTAAGCTTTTCGGGTAGGCCTGTTCGGTACTCAGATTTCAGTATCGGATACCGGTTTTCCTCAGTACCCGGTACTATACCCGGTGCACCGGCACCCGCCGGTTTTTTTTAAAAGACCCGGTTTTTTCAACCATGAGCCGGTTTTTTTCAGTACCGGTTCTTTAATCCGGTTTTTTCAACCATGGGCCGGTCCCGGTGCACCGGTTCTTTCATCCGGTTTTTTCAACAATGAGCCGGTCCCGGTGCACCGGTTCTTTCATCCGGTTTTTTCAACAATGAGCCGGTCCCGGTGCACCGGTTCTTTCATCCGGTTTTTTCAACCATGAGCCGGTCCCGGTGCACCGGTTCTTTCATCCGGTTTTTTCAACCATGAGCCGGTCCCGGTGCACCGGTTCTTTCATCCGGTTTTTTCAACCATGAGCCGGTCCCGGTGCACCGATTCTTTCATCCGGTTTTTTACACCATGAGCCGGTCCCGGTGCACCGGTTCTTTCATCCGGTTTTTTCAACCATGAGCCGATCCCGGTGCACCGGTTCTTTCATCCGGTTTTTTCTACCATGAGCCGGTCCCGGTGCACCGGTTCTTTCATCCGGTTTTTTCTACCATGAGCCGGTCCCGGTGCACCGTTTTTTTTTAGATTGTGTAGCACCTGTTCAGTACCGTGTTTTTTTGATAGTCTGTCCAGCATCAGGTTTTTAAGCATCGGTGTTTTCAAGTTGTCTTGTTGTTGGGTAGGTGCTGTTAGACTAAAAAAAAAATGGTTTATTGCCAATGGGGAGCACCCACAAAAAATCAGCTCAATAGGATAAAAACTAAGGATACCCCCATACAATGTGACCCACCAGGATTTTGTTCTACGCACTACTCATTTAGAGCAAATTTGTCTCGGGTCACTTTGTATGGGAGGTACCCTTAGTTTTTATCTGATTGATCTGATTTTTGGTGGGTAGAGATAGAGTGATGATAATAACCCGAATTTTAGCTCTCTCCTCCTATTTTGGGGGGAGTTATGGACATGCCGATTTGCCAAATTCAAATGGAGGAACAACTTTGATCGGAGCAACTAAACTTTCAACAGAAATCATTTTCAACTAAATACTAAATAAATACTCACACAAAATTACATGGCTGAATTTGCGTTTTTTTCAAGAGTTACATACATATGTATGTGGCTTTGAGGTCTAGAATGAAAATATTCTAATTTATTTTTTAATCTATCGTCAAATTTTCCAATAAAATATTAATGTGTTATATATCATTTCAAAGGAATTTTGATGTAGTTTTGTCCTCAGACCATTCCGTTTTTGAAATAATTACAAAAAACAACACTCTAATGTACCGTTACGAAATTTGGGTTTAATTTTGACATTACAAGTTGAAATTGAAATTTCTGCAAAATTCAAAACATCGTATCTCGGAAGATAGGAAACTCTTCGCATCGTTCGATATGTCCTTTTATTAGAAATTTTGTGTGCTTTCAGAATAATATAAAAAACATTGATTTGGCTAAACTAGAAGCTGGAAAATAGGAGTTTTTCGAAAAAAGTCGTGGTTTTTGACTAGAATCGCAAAAAATGCGATTATTCCTTAACGGTAAAAGCTAGAGAAATAATGTTGGTGATACTTTTCCGAAAACATCCTGTCGAGTCTACCATAAGTATATGGCTAACCAGCGGCGAGACACCCTGTATAACCCCGAACATTATATTTTCAAAGAGATGCTAAAACTCTCTATTAAGTCTTTTAGAATGTGTAATTTACTTCTTTATAATGTTCTCAACATTAGAAATTCTTTAACATTTTTTTCTCATCGCGACAATTACCTTATATAAATTTCATAGCAGCTAAAAAATCATATATGTACATATGTACATAAATATTGAATCATGGCTATCCAATAAAAACACCGTACTAAAAAGTGCTACGCTACAACAAAAACTCGAATAAATCGTTGCTGGGTAGCACGAGCACCTACCCAACAACAAGACACCTTTAAAACACCGGTGCTTAAAAACCTGATGCTGAACAGACTATCAAAAAAACACGGTACTGAACAGGTGCTACACAATCTAAAAAAACGGTGCACCGGGACCGGCCAATGGTTGAAAAAACCGGATAAAAGAACCGGTGCACCGGGACCGGCTCATGGTTGAAAAAAACCGGATGAAAGAACCGGTGCACCGGGACCGGCTCATGGTAGAAAAAACCGGATGAAAGAACCGGTGCACCGGGACCGGCTCATGGTTGAAAAAAC
This sequence comes from Microchrysa polita, assembly GCA_949715475.1. Taxonomy (NCBI): domain Eukaryota; kingdom Metazoa; phylum Arthropoda; class Insecta; order Diptera; family Stratiomyidae; genus Microchrysa; species Microchrysa polita. The sequence continues at coordinate 133,353,094 of OX454416.1, read as the reverse complement.
CGGATGAAAGAACCGGTGCACCGGGACCGGTTCATGGTTGAAAAAACCGGATGAAAAAACCGGTGCACCGGGACCGGCTCATGGTTGAAAAAAACCGGATGAAAGAACCGGTGCACCGGGACCGGCTCATGGTTGAAAAAACCGGATGAAAGAACCGGTGCACCGGGACCGGCTCATGGTTGAAAAAACCGGATGAAAGAACCGGTGTTGGAGAAAAAAAAACCGGGACCGGCCCATGGTTGAAAAAAACGGGATATCGGTACATCCAAATATTGGTACCGGTACTAAGTAAACACCGGTTTTAAACCGGTGTACCGGTGTTAGGAACAGGCCTATTTTCGGGAGTTAATAAAAAATTGTCAAAAATATGCAAATATCGAAATAAACGACTTTTCCCTTCACGAATTACGAGCAGCTAAGACCATTTTTCTGATAAAGTAAGATCTTTTATAGGGGAGGTGGTGGAACCTTTGATTAATCGAACCTGTGTTTGGTCCTGTCGAAGGGTATTCGATTAAAAACTTATTAGAATAACTTGAGCGAATTAGCTTAATTTAACCAAGAGTTATTACTAATTTAATAGGTTTTCTACATATAATTTGTAGGGGAGGTGCGGGACATGTTGCTCCGATTTACCCCATTTTCAGAATTAGATAAGCTTATAACATTGCTAACATGTAAACACAATTTAAAGTCGAAAGCTGCATCAGAGTGAAAGTTATTATGCAAAAAGTCAAACATGAAAAACAGAGGTTTGTCGATGAAAATAGCTAGTGTAGCCGTGGTCGCAGGTGGTCGCAGCAAAACTCTGTGTTTTTATTTACTGGATTAATTGCAGATTAATATGGTTTAATTCATTTCCCGGCCAACTACGGCCATTTTTTGTTTTTTATGAAATAAGAAAAATTTCAGAGTTTTTCACTAGTATCTTTAAAATTTACCGTTATGTTCCTTGTTAGATACGCAAATTCCATAACAAAGCCTTCCTATCCAAAGGCCTAATGTGAAAAATATATTTATGTGCCACTGTATTAATTAAGGTGGTTGGTACGGGTATTTGAAATTTTGGTGATATATGCTAAAAATGCATTTCTTATTGAATAAACATGTCTGTAAAATCAATACCGTTACAATTAAAAAAAAATTTAACAATGGTTATTGATAGCTTATACTTTAAATTGTAAAACCATAGTAGTCAAATCTGCAATATTTAATTTTAGTTTATTTGCCTATGTCCGAATTTTTGTTCTAGTCGCCCCACTGTGGCCGGGAGCGACAGAGACTTTGGGGAGATCAATTTTGTCATTTGTTCGGTTCGGTCAACTGATAGCAGTGTGGTTGGAGGAATCCAATCCGATCTTGGGAATATTTATGCTATCAGCTCTCGAAAGAAGAATTTTTCTTTCTTTTTATCGCCACTAGCGACACTTTCTGCACCATTTAACGAACATGTAGCGAAAAATATCAGAAACACAAAAGTTCTCCTTATGAGAATGGATAGCAGTCCAAGCCATTTCAAAATCAGGAAGCCCTTTCCTTTGACAAGAATTAGGGATAAAGCAAGTAAATCCTTAATTATTCTGATGAAAAGAAGAGGAACTAATTTTCAATTGAAGGACGAAATCAGCACACCATTCTCCAATAAGTTTCTTTTTAAAGAAGAACTTAATTAGCACATAACTTTGCAAGCATCACAGACGTAAAATTTAGGCATATCTCACTAAACACTAAACAAGTAACGCGTTTCCTAAAGAAGCAATTTTTGTGCTTCTTCACTTAAACAATGCCTTATTTCTTATTTTGTTTCACCCCTTTTTACTTCATCTGTATTTGTCATGCCTTCCTTTACACTAAATCCAAGTTGATATTGAGTTCTTACTTTTGGGTTTTCGATTTTTTTATTCGTGTTTTGGCCAAAAAGCCGCCCCTAAAATTTGACGCCCCGGGCGACCGCCGGGCTTGCCCCCCCCCCCCTAGAGCGGGCGCTGTGCCCCAGTAATAAAGAAATCGAACAGTGACCGTATATAAACCGGAGCAAAGATAAAAAGTTTTAGGCAAAATTAAATTAGTTTTGGACGGCATATACGGGCTGCACTAACTAATCGAAACTAAATTTAGTCCCACACGCAACAGATGGCGAGGTGCTTGCCAATCCATTATGCCTAGACAAGCGACCGTCTCTGAAATTTATCCAGGAAATCGAAGTCGTCTTGATATTGCGGTGATATCGTTTTCGTTTCGCTACAAACTTTATATGAAATTCCTGGTTAGAAAAAACACGAGACTAACCAATTCCACTTATAATATTGTCCAAATAATCAAAACATCTGCACATTCCACAACCAATTCCAATAAAAAGAAGAAGAAGAAGTTAATACGCGAACTAGACTAGGACGGTATATTCACCCCATGGAAATGGTACTATCTCCAAAAATGCTTTAAGATAGTTTAAATTAAGAGCCGGTATATAAGCGCTCAGTGTGGAATAAAACTGAAGACATTTTAGGGATTCCCCGACTATGCATGTCGATTGTACGACAATTTTACGTTGTAGCAACGCAATTTTGAATGGGAATGGACTGTATTTGACTCATTCTGAACTTTACAGGCCATGGTTTCAGGTCTTTGACAAAATATTCTGACTCCAATCTGGAATAATGAAACAAACGTTACACCGTTATGTAAACTAGCGACTGTACCAACTTTTCAAATTACTTGCCGGAAGGTCCCGGTGCAATTTTTTTACAGTACAGTTATTAGAACTTAGACGAAACGATGAATTTGATCTCTCGGTTTTTGGAGTCACATTTCTCTCAAAACAAAACAGTTATTTTTTCGGGTTGGGGTGTAGGTAAGAGAGCATTTTCTTGCTGTTGTAGTACCAAAAGAAATTTGAGAAATACTAAAATTTACAGTGGATGAAAAATGACAGCGTCGTTTTTTTTTTAATGTGTTTCCCGTAACGGACACTAAATGCACTATCATCGGTTACCGGGTTATCTTTGGGGTTTGAGAGACCTTGTATACAAATGAACAAAAAAAAAATGTTTTTTCTCTATAACGAAGAAATTAGTCGGTCCCTTGCTGATTCGTTATAGAGAAGTTTGACTGTATTATATGAAGCATCATTTCAGTTTCATTCCCTCGGTCTCTATTCCCAAAACAATTTAAGCGATCATCACCAAACAAACTTTGGACAGAGGCTTCTCGCTACTATATTGTGGTTGCGATTTAGAAATTTTGTTCATGATTTGAAGAATTTTACCAGCTCATGGCCGTTGTAATAAAATCCATCACACCAACACTCGAGTTGAGCCCACGCCCCCCTTTGCCAACCGTCACGCCCCAATAGGGGGGGGGGGCGCCTCACCGGTTGGGAAGTACTGCCCTATACCCATAAGATGGTATAGGGTATATTGTTTTTGTTACGACGATTTATGTAACACCTGAAAGGAGCCACCGGAGGTATGGCAAAGTATATATATAAATGATCAGGGTCGGTCCCTGATTCGAATAAGTCATGTCCGTCTGTCTGTCTGTCCGTCCGTCCGTGTGTCTGTCAGTTCGCACGATAACTCCAGAAATAATGAAGCTGGCGTTTTGAAATTTAGGTCAGATGATTCCTTTGATGAAAGCTTGGATGGTATTGAAAATGGGCCAAATCGGACCAAGGGTTCCCCTACCTCCCATACAAATTACCCCTCCGTGATAGTTTAATTCGCCCATATTTTCCAACAGAATATCGCTAGTGACCTGAAATTTTCATGAATGCCTAATTATGACATATGCTTGAAGCTGGTGGAAAGTGGAGAACGTCCGACTACCCCTACTCCTACCTACCCTACAAAGTTATATTCAGCCATATCTTTTGCTAGAATGTCGCGAAAAATTTCTAATTAGTATCAAACGGTAGCTGTTGGATGCCTTCATATAATATTAAATATGTGCCAGGTCCGAACCATCTACCCTTCCCTCCCCTACAAAAAAAAAAGAAATTGAATTTTTGGGTTTTGCGTGCCTTCTAGGTCTGTACATGGGTATAGGGTATACACTCATCGTGCTATTCGCACGATTAGAACTCGGTCTCGTTTTCATATTGTTTTTTTTTTTTTGATTGCTGAAAAAATACGTAAAGTGGAATTAGGAAGTTTTGCATCCGAACTCCTCTGTTATAGTGGGATACCTACATCCCGAAAAACAAAATCCCGCCCATTCATAATCGCGCTTTTTCCAAAAAATCCCGCTTTACGTTATCCCGACATTACAAAATCCCGCCACCTCAAAATCCCGCCATTCCAAAATCCCGCCAATTCAATATCCCGCTGTTAAATAATAAAAAAATCCCGTCAAAATACCGCCAAATTTTTTTTTGTTAACAAACAAATATAGAAATGCGTTCGACTTATCAATTATTTGCATTAGTTTATGCGCCAAGTTTCTCAAAAAATCCGTTATTTTCATAGTCCTCTTTGGTTGAAAGTAATTGCAGTCTACGTCTAAAGACCTTAGTTTGCTTTTGGATTCGACCTTCGGATCGGGACTGCTCCCCTCGGTTTTTAGCTAGGAGCAATTCGTTACCTAGTAATTCCACCAGCCAGTACATACCGATATGGCTTTTCCTAGTGATAAAGTTGAATCGTCTGTGCCAAGCTTAAACATTATTTTGAGCTCTTGGAAAATTTGCTGCAACTACGTCAGAAATACTCCAGAACTTAGGCGGGAACCTTGGTTTTCCTGGCTTTCCCGACTTGGTATTTTTCCCATGGATATAATTAATTCCAAACCAATCTGCTATTTTTTTGGCATCTGCATCCTCCAAACTTCGTGTCAATTCGGAAAAATACATAAGTATTTTCACTTATAGTGAAATTGAATCTCACCGCCATACTGATAAGAAAATACTAACTAGCTTTCACTTTCCAATCTGTATAGCAGTATCAATATGTTAAAGGCAAATGTAATGTAGTAAAAAGGTAAATAATCTTTTCTGCCCCGCTTTTCAATATCCCGTCACAAAAGGTAAGTATTCTTTCAAAAATCGAGCGCGCGATTTATACTTACCTTTTGTGACGGGATATTGAAAAGCGGGATTTTCAATAAGCGGGTTATTGAAATGGCGGGATTTTGGATTGGCGGAATTTTGATTAGACGGGATTCTAACTGAGCGGGATTTTTAATTGGCGGGATTTTGAAATGGCGGGATATTGAATGTCGGGATTTTAAAAAACGGGAATATGATGGGCGGGGTATCGTACCCAACCCTGTTATAGTCTATGAGCCCAAGTGGAAATTATTTACAACTATTTCCTATCCATTCTATTGCACATTATCGCAAATTTCACATTTGGATATGCCTCAAAACGGTAGTCTGCCTCCTGGACAGTGGGGCCAAAGGGGTGGCAGTCAACTTCAAAGTCGCTATTTCCCGGCCTTTGACTTATACCTATACCATTTGATAGAGGACGAGTCCCCGCATATATACTCCAAGACGCTAACTCCATCATGCTAAACCATATAGGTACAGTAAGAGCCTAAATATTTTCCAGACACTTCCCTCAGTACTTCACTTCAAAATATACCAATTACAACCTGGTTGATTTATCAATCGAAATTCGACTATTTTTCAAGTAAATTCACACGCAATATAGTACAGCAAATAGTAGCAAGCCGTTCGCGAGTTATTTACCCAGCTAGACAATTGTCTCCGATACCCAACGGAATCGATAAGTCCTCGATTATATATCGATAGCTGCCATCGATATGTCTCCAATAACCTACTGAATCGATCCAATTTCGATTATTTACGTCCAATTGTCTCCGATACACAACAGAATCGAAATGTCTTCGATCCCAAATCGAAGACCTACATTCAGTTGTCTTCGATATCATTGTCATCAAAGAGTAATCGATCCGAAAACGATGACTTTTTATCCATTTGTCATAGATACCATCTAATCGAAATGTCTTCGATCACATATCGATGACTTTCATCTAAATGTCTCTGAATTAAATAGAAATTGTCAAAAAATAAAACAACTAATTTATTCTCGTAATTAGTAATCCTAGATAGCTTAGGTGTAGGACGTAGGACTACGAAACTAGGTGCCCGGTTCAATTCCCAGTAGAAGCAAAATGTAAAAAGGTTAAAGATTAAGGTAAAAAAATAAGTATAAAATAGATAAAAAAATTAAAAAAAAAGGAAAAAAATAAAAAATAATAATTTTTCACAACGGTCATTGTTTCTCCATAATTCTTCATATAGTCCGTAGTGGTCGATTCTACATCAACGACAGTCTTCGGAATAAGATCGATTCCAGTTTTCACTTTCGGTATCGAAAAAACGGCCAAGCCCATACAAATGTCTCCATAGTTTGATCGAGAAAGTCATCGATTCCTTAATAGAAGGCGTTCGATTCTTTATCGATGAATTGTCGATTCTGTTCTAACTGGGTAGTGAACAAATTTTTAATTCTCCGAGACACCCTGTTGTCATTGCGCCCTACCAACTTCTAAGTATTTCATGCCAATGACTGTTACTATTTTACACATTCCTACCAAAATACATGAGGATCGGTTAAGTCGTTCGCGAGTTCTTTAGTGAACAAATTTTCAAATGTCCGGGACACCCTGTTATCTTTGCCAAACCAACTTTTAAGTATTTCGTGCCAAAGACTGTTACCATTCTACACATTCCTACCAAATTTCATGACGATCGGTTAAGCCGTTCGCGAGTTCTTAGTGAACAGACGGACGGACAGACGAACGGACAAAATCGATTTCATAAGGGTTTTTTTGAAAAATCTAAAAAATCCTAAGAACACGTTAGAGATGTTTTTATTTAAGAACTGTTTCATTAATTTTCTTTTGCAAATATTTTAAAAATGCAAAGTCCTTGCGATGATGCTTTAACTAGATGAGCCCTCAATTGATACGAGGTGATGCATTAGGAAACAATTCGTTCAGGAATGTGCTAAGTAAGTTCTGCTTAAAAAAAGAAAGTCTTTGACGAACTATGCGCTAATTTTGCAATTTACAATTGAATTGCTCTTCTTTTCACCAGAATTAAGGATTTCAATTGAGACTGCTTGCATGATCCCTAATTATTTCTGAAGTGAAGGAATGCGGTGCGATATGTTCCAATTTTGATTAGCCTGTTAAATAACAGGAGCGCACACACACTCAATAAATATTGAACCCCCCAAGAAATTCATATGAAAAGAAGGACAAGGAATCGCATAAACACTCAGCACGTAAGAGCTATGAGAAATTTCAAGCCAAAAAGCACCAATTTGAGCGCAATTTTCGAACCAAATCAACTTCAATTCTCGGTTCAATTCTTCAGTTAGTTGCAATTGCATTGATTCGTTTAGCATTGAGAGGGCATAGTCCGAGCAAGGTGGTTTGGGTTTTAGCACGATAAGGTATGCGGCCACAGTACACACTGAGAGAGCCGCAAAGTCCTCCCTAATTTGTTTCTGCTAATATGCTTAACGGAATTTGGCTAGGTTGTCCCGATTTAACTAGCTCGGATTTTATTCTCTAAGAATTCTCCGCATTTATGAAATAATAATAAGAAACCATATTTGAATTCAATTCATCCGTGAAGAGATCCGTCAAACTGAAGTTGCTGCGCAGTGCGTAAGGAAGTTATCAAAAACTATTCCAAAATGTTAGTAGTGAAAAAGAGCACCATTCTTTGGCACAACATTTTCCAGAGCAACGTTTTCGAAAATGTGTTCAAGGTTTTAGTCGAAAAAATATTTTCGAATTAACTTTCGATGTCTTACGTCGGTTTTAAAACCGCCACGTTCCCGTGGGCCATCTGTATATTTTTTTGATGATGGTGAAAAATATATTTTCTTTTTTAATTTTAAACAAAATCTTTCCAAAGTTTTGCTGAACTTTGCTATATTGTTCTCAAAAATATAAATGATAGCAGTGGTCTCTACTATACTACTTGAGCTTTCTTCGGTAGTTCAGTGGGTAGGGATTTTATTCTCTGAATTAGGGGAGGGTTGGTTCGAATCTCACAGTTACCAGGAATTGTTGTGTTGTCTTTATAAAAATGCTAAAATGTAAATCGTTTCAGAGCTTTTTGCTGTAATGCCGCACATAACCGCATGACAACCAGGGCAGGTCACTTTTTATAACGAGTTTGACAGAACGAAGAATCCATGGATTGGCCGTGTATGTGCAGCATTACAACGACCAACAGCGGAAAAAAACACTCGTGAATCGCTTCTACAAAAATAACAACAAAAATATCTATCTGTCAGAAGGGGCGGCGTAAGCGCTAGAGCGGGCGGGGCATGTTACGTCGCGTCGGTTGATTCATTCTCAAGGCAAATGGTCGCCTAACCTATTCTTCACTGAAACATTTCACGCAGAAGTGAAACAAAGAAAAAACAATAATTTACACCCTACCTCATTGCTAGCTGATTTGCATCGCATATCGCTACAGCCGTCACACTTTCGTCCATCGCTTGACCCTCCTTTTCGGAAACACTACTTTCAGCGTCAAACAAGTCAATCTTATCTAGATTTTGACATGATGTATCTTTGGTATTCTCTACATTATTTACTATATCACAGTCAGTAGCTTCGACCATTTCATAATCTTCAGACGAGAAGAATTCCTCATCGTCCTCCGCGTGTACTTCATTATTAATGTTACTAGCATAGTTTCCTGATGAATTGATTTCCTTGGTTAAAAATTCCATATTATTTGTTGTTTCCATCATTTTCCTAATCTCTAGTTATTGAACTTCATGGCTGAGTATCTGAAAATGAACGAGAGAGAAAAACAAATTATTAAAACAAAACTGATAGTATAATTAAGTATTAAATAATATAAAAAAAAAATGGAAAGTAAAAAATGTCTAAGGCGGGTAAAATAGTTTATAGTAGATCGTTGGGCGAAATTCAGGCAGCAAAAAAGCCGAAGTTCGTACCAAATTGTCTAAAGATAATGCTCCATCTACACCACTGTTTCCCAACAGGTGGTCCGCGGACCAAAGGTGGTCCGTGAGAGACCCGAAGGTGGTCCGCGATGTACTTGGGGACTACTTCTGAAAAAAGAGTTTTAACCCTTAAATGCATAGCGTACCATATATGATACATGGCTATTTTCCTGTAAAAGTCTAGCGATTATCAAATTTTTAATTTTTTTTTACTTTTTCCCAAAGTAGACAAAATAGGCTTTCACATAAACTCAATTTTGACTTCCAGAAGCTTTCCTTGAATTGTCTGTGCGTCGTCAAAGTGGACGAACGTTATTTTCTGTGGAATTAAAAAATTAAAAGCTATTTTTTAGAACTAAAAAAATTGGTGAAATCTACCGTTATTTGGAAAAGGAAAAATACTGGTGAGTAAATTGAAATGTGTTCTTGGGATTCTTTTGAGATTTTGATCAAAAAAAGTCACTAAAGGTATTGTTTGCACCATTTTTGCAACGTACCATATATGGTACACCATGCATTCGAGCATATTCAGAAATGTCTATGCATACATTCCGATCGTTATTAGTAGATGAAATTATTCTCCTTTAGTCTTGGGTAGGGTAGAATATGTTCATAAAATTTTAATTATCAGCTCTTTCAACATGATGGTACGTTTTATTGGGCCCAGAACAGGTCCAAATAACCTAAATTCTCATACAAATTATGTCACCGATCCATTTTTTCAGGACATTTACTGACATTTTTTATGAAAGCTACGTTAATCAGTTCTGTTCAGGATCCAAGGAAACGGAGCTGTCATAGTAGATTTAGAAGGATCGCTTTTGTCATTTTGTTTTCTATAGCACAACAGTCAGAGCATCGCGTTTCTGTAGCTGCTTCTTATAGTCCCAGTCTTTTTAGCTGGCAAGTACACTGAAAAAATTGTTCACATCTTTTGATTTGTCCTTAGGACTCGCCACTAAGAACCCGAGCTTCCGTACTTGACATCTTAGTAAGATACTTGGACTTTCACCAGGACTCAAGCAGCTGCGCCTTGATATCCAAATTCTTAAACCATTTGATTATGACAAGTATTATTTTGGCAGTCCACGGTCAGGATCCTCAGAAAATGTGCTTATAGGGTCAACCATTTCATATGGAAGACTATGTGGAGTACCACATTCGATAAACCAAAAATTAGATGGATGTACTTCTTGTAGACATGCCCTGGGACCTGCAGAAATTTGGGTTATAAAGCAGGCAACAGTTCATTTTCATATTCAGATCCTAGCAAATTCAATCCAATCCTTATAGTTTTCAAGAAAGGAATCCCATGAGCTATGATAAGTCAAAAGAAGTCTCGAGATATACGTTTAACAGTGGAACATATTTATTACGAACTATTAATTAAATTAATAATTAATTAAAATATTGTATAAGGACATCCAACAACTACCACTTGACACACATTTGAAGTTCTTCGCGACATCCTATCAAGAGATATGGCTAAATTTAGGTTTGTAGGGGATGTAGCGGTAGTAAGACCTACTCCTCTTTCCATCAACTTTCGGGATATGTCACAAATAGCATCGATACAAATTTCTATAAGGACCTACTCGAGCTGCCCTTTAAAAAACTGAATATTCGCGATTTTCTATAAATGACCACCTTTCCTTTAATGAATTATATCGAGTTTCCACTGTAATTTTGATCAAAACTCTCAATAATCATTATCCTTTCTTTTTTGCACTGTTCATATTAAAGTAAGAAGGCATTTTAAATCAAATTTTAAAAATGCCTTTCATTTACAACATATGGCCTGAATGCATGACGTACCATATTTGGTACACAATGCAAATTCTACTATTTTCGCTTTTCTGGGGAAACCGGCTATTTCCTGGGAAAATAAAGGCTGATTCCGTGTTCAGTGACCGATTTTACATAAGGAAAGGTCAGTTACGATAATGGGTTCAGACCCCATGCATTTAAGGGTTAATCGTGATTAATTGAAATAAGAGGCATGAGCTTTGAAAATTTTTATAGTATAAATAAAGAACTGAATACTTTCGCTACTAGGTATGTGGTTGATCTGAAAATGCGATTTGCAGACCTTAAGATAAGTTGCAAGCTCGGTGGTCTCAGTCTACATTGTACCGGTGATTTTCGGGGAGCAGTGGATTTTTCCTCGCATAATGTGACACTATTGTCTGTACCTAATTGTTTTTACTTCTTAAGTTAATTGGCACAGTGGCAGCACAGTGTCCAAATTTTGCCACATTATCATTTGAAGACAAACCATGTTAGAGTAATCTCCACTTCAATCCTCCTTAATCCGGTAAAACCGCATCCAATGAATTACTATCGAATAAAGTTAGACACCTTTAACTCTTAAAGTTAGGTGTCTCTGTCCTGTTCTGAAGAACCTAAAGAACTGCCGATGTTACTGCCTGTGCCTATACTTTAATTTTGGTAGTTACTACGATAAACTCTTCACCCATATTCATTTTGTCGAAGGTATAAGAGTGCTCATAAAAGATGGACAAAAGTCGGTACTAAGTTACTCGATGAAATGTTTCATTGCAGGTTTTCAGTTTTTCTAAAGCCAGCCTAACTTAGCGCAATGATCGCCGTACCAAACAAAAGAAAAACAGAGGAATCGAATTTTATCGTCAGTCGGGTGGTTCAGTGAATTCAACCCGCTGACGGTTCGTTGATCTTTTGAATGTGGTTCGACTGAACTGTTGCGCGTGGTTCGGACGAACTTTTTTGTGTATGTTTCGACAAAGCCTATGTAGAGTCTGCTTCAAATTATTTTAATACGAGGCGGTTACAGAGGAGGAATGTGGTATTTTCTTCTGATGTTTCGAGCCATTTTTGTCATAAGCTGTCGTAAAAAACCAACAAAAAAGTATAAAACCTTGTGAAAAATTGCGAAATTCCCTTTATTAAAAAATATGGTGGTCCGTAGTGACTCATGTTCAAGCAAAGTGGTCCGCAGTCATTTTCGAGTTGGGAACCACTGATCTACACATACGTATAAATTCTGCTAAGCGATTGATAACTAATGACGTGATTGCGAGTCAAATTAAAGTTTGATATGATATTCTGACAGCAACATATTCGAAGCAATTTTTTAAGTTATAGTTTCTGTTGAGTTCACCGAAAGTTTATCGCTGACATCGAGATACAGTGAAATATGAAATTTTTTACCGAATTTTGTTATGTTGAATGTTGACAAATGCATACTACATGCGGGTCCGGCTATTCGAATTTTCACTGTATATAGAAAAATGTCTTTTAACTATACATATTTATTTCGTTGGATAAATATGAATTATGTGAATTTATCTCAATCGCAGTGTTAAAGCCTATTTCAAATAACCCCACCAAAAATCGTATTCATTAATTTTAACACAAATTCTTAACCAACCTAAAAAAAATCAATCAACAGATAAAGATATACACTGCCTGTCATAACAATAGCCGCACCATAAGACGGACTGATCCTTGGAAATTTAAAGAGAGCACAGTTATTCCACATACTATAAACAAAAGGGATACTTCAAACACAAATAATTTCACAAAAAGTTTCCTTCTATTTCAAACCGTTATTTCTCTATAAAGAAAAAACTAAATTTCCGGTCTGTCATAACTATAGCCGCACTTGGAATTATTAAAGCAAAAACTGATTAAAAAGTGGAGATTGAGGAAATTAATAACGGGAGAGATCCTTTTGGAATAAAATAGACTCTGAGAGATTGTTTTGTTTATGTTTCACGAAATCATTTTAACAGTTTTTCGAGTTTTAGGCTTATTAGCTTGCTAGCATCGATAACCGCTGCTTTTACATACAAAACTCTCAGAACTTGTGTTTTTTCTTACGGAATTTTACGTAATAATGTTTCTCGAAGGATTTCTGTCTAATTTAGATCAATACGAGGCTCCTCTCCAACATTTGAAACATTGCAACCAACTTTAAGTACTACGACTGGTGAGAGATGATGCAATATCTTGCTTTAAAATCCGTTATGTGTCCTATCTCCTGTATAAAATGGAAGCAGTTTATCGTCAGGACAATCCTATGAAGTTTTTCCTATGCTGAAAGTGACGAAATCAAGTATTCTATAGGTAGACAATCCTGTCCAATACATTTAATGCGTACTTGCCGGATTTTCATAGGTCTCAATACAAATTTTGGACAGAGTTCCTTAATAGTGTTAAGCAGGGTTGTTTATGTGTTTTAAAAGTTGATGTAACAACCTCTAATATAATAAAAACTTCTCTGGAATATCCTAACGATAAACTGTTTTCGTTTTAATACGCAAGATATGGCACATAACGGATTTTCTAACAAGATATTGCATCATCTCTCGACAATCATTGCACTTCAAAATGGTTCCAATGTAACAAATGTCACGGAGGTCGCCCCTCCTTCATCAAAATTAGACAGGAAATTTTTACGAAACATTATTACGTGAAATTCATAAAATAGATACAATTTCAAAGAGTTTTCTATGTAAAAGAAACTGACATCGATACTGAGAAGCCAATAAGCAAAAATCATGAAAAACCGTTATAATGATTCACTGAGAAATAAACAAAATAATTACTCAAAGTCGATTTTATTTAAAAAGGTTTTTTCCCGTTATTAATTTCCTCAATTTCGGCTCTTTAAACAGTTTTTACCATACTGATTCCAAGTGCGGCTATAGTTATGACGGACCGGAAATTTAGATTTTCCTTTATAGAAGAATAACGGTTTGAAATAAAAAGAATTTTTTTGTGGAATTATTTGTGTTTTTGATATCCCCTAAGGATATAATATGTGAAATAACTGTGCTCTCTTTCAATTTCCAAGGATCAGTCTGTTTTATGGTGCGGCTATAGATATGACAGGCAGTGTACTTCCGTCAATTTAGCGCCGTTAATCGTTATACGCAAAACCCCAACCGAATCAGTAATCAATTGCACACTCGTCAATTAAAATAGAAATAATATAGAAATAAAAAAAAAATAAACAAAGAACCTAGCTAACCCACTAACCACAATTATTCTGATTGTACTGAGGAAGAGATTTTTGCAAATCAATTTGCATTGTTCTTGGGCGTATTGCGTCTTTTTTTAAATATGGCAATTACATGCGCAAATGCATTTTTCAAGAGTCTTCAAGTGGTGTAATTGCATATGTTATCTCTGAAACTCGAACTCTCGGCTGTTGGTGTAGTAGTAGTAGATCTATAAATTAAACATTATATGCATATGGCGGGCAAGTATAGCTGCATATGTAGAAGAGATAGTTAATGTCATATACAGGGTGTCCGGAAACTGCCGCATAAATGCACCGGATTGAGATTCCTCATATGATTTCCAGCAAAAAAGTTGCATGGGACATACCCCCTTAGCTTAACCCTTTAGCTGCCACAGGCATTTGAAGATTTGGGAAAAAATCATTTTCTTGCACGACTTAAAGCTCAATATCTCCAAAGCTAGACCAGCCAGAATAGTGAAACAAAATGATTATTACAGTCAACAAATTTACCTATAAAATAAAACTAACCACACTATAATCCGAAAAGAGGTTTGGTTTTTAAAGAGCTTCAAATTCAAATTTGTGTGATTTGACCCAAAAACAATCTATTTTTTCATCTAAATTTTCTCCAACTTCTGCCAAGGGGAGGTGCTTGTACGATTCTTTTACAAATTGGCGCATAGTCTTACGATCATATCTTTCTTACATCATTTCATTCTATCTACATTATTTCTAACTTGCGCTTAAGGCATTCAAACTGTTAGAAATAATGAAGCTAGAATAAAATGATGTAAGAAAGAAATGATCGTTAGACTATGCGCCAATTTTTAAAAGAATCGTACAAGCACCTCACCTTGACAGAAGTTGGAGAAAACTGAGATGGAAAAACATATTGTTTTTGTGTCAAATCACAAAAATTTGACTTTGAAGTTCTGTAAAAACCAAACCTCTTATCCGATTTTAGTGCCGTTAGTTTTATTTATTAGGTAAATCATAATCATTATTCTGCTATTCTAGCTAGTCTAGCTTTTGAGATATTGAAGTTTTAGTCGTACAAGGAAATGATTTTTTCAAAAATCTTAAAATGCCTGTGGCGGCTAAAAGGTTAAGCTAAGGGGGTATGTTCGATACAATTTTTTTGCTGGAAATCACGTGAGGAATCACAATCCGGTGCGTTTATGCGGCAGTTTCCGGACACCCTGTACAAAGCAATTATCACACTATATTCGATAAGCCATGTGCATTAATTTAGTATGTACATAATTTTATAAAATCATAATCATTTTGTTAGAAAAAATGTGAAAATGTGAAATTAGGTCAACACAGTATCAGACCATTCATTATTATCACGTTGAAATGTGCATACATATACATATGTACATATGTACATAGATTGAATCATGTCTGTTTAGAGGTCTATTACTCCAATCAACGGGGAGATTTTACCTTGCAAAAATTAGGGATGTCCCAAATTTTTGATATATGTTATAAAGACAGGTGGGGTTAGTTAAAATCCAAGTTTGCGTCACATTCCCCCCTGTGCTCCCGCCGCTATCTTGAATAGACTATAAACAGTTATAGTTTTGAAATTTTAGCTCTTTTAGTTTGGTTGGAAATCAGCCAAAACTATTCATGCGAAGGGGTGTGCTAATCTGATAACAAGCACTGTACTAAGTTTAATTCAAGGAAAAAGGAAAAAGAAAAAATCAACATACAAGCAATTATTTACTAAGTCAAGGATTTATTTCACACCAAAATATCAGAGAACATTGATTCCAGATTAGGAAAATCGAATTCAAACAGCCAATCTTTAACACGTTTTAGAAACTTTCCAGTTGATGTCAATGCTCTAACAGACTGATAGTTGAAATAGATACACGCGTCAGCAGCAGCATTGGCAGAATTTCATAGCTGACAAATATGCTGAATGCCAAGTCTTCTGCTCAACATTTTTGTCAGCAATGTAAAATGCATTGGGCTTGACGTTTCGCGATGCCGATGCTTCTGCTGACGCGTCAATTATTTCTCAAGCATGAGGTAGCTTATTGAAAAGTCGGCAGGAGGATACTAGAAAACAGTTTCGGAATGCAGTGGTACGTGAAAACGGAATTGCTACAACATACTGCAAGTTTCTACGGAGATAATAATCTGATACTAGTCTGAAATTTAGATTTCCAGATCTCGCAAAGAATAGGCGTGTTTTTTTGTGCTCGGGTGTAGGTTAGTTTAGGGTAACTACATGGGGTTACAATAACAACATAACCCAGATAAACCCAGTAATGTATCCAGGGTACGTACTCTGACCAAAGTTAACCCGGAAGAATTGTTACAGATGTGACAACCAGAGGCGCTCTAACACGAAAAAGCATGAGCATACCAAAACCATTGGTTAAATGTTCATTGTTGTTTTTGTAAGACATGTTAATTTATTGGTTATTTATTTATCACAACTTTGAACCTTCAGCTTTTTACAAAGTTCATGGTTGGTGCAATAGATCTAAACAGCTTTTAACCCAAATCGTTTTTTTGTGCTTATATACCCTAACCTGCACCTTTTTACAAAAAAACACGCTTAATATGTTTATGACTTTAAAACAGTACAAATGACGCACTGGAAGAATTTTCAAATTTCGGAACAATACAAAACCAGGACATCTTTGGGGTTTATTACATATAATTCTTATCACCTTTTTTTGCAATATAAGAAGTGGTTTGATTTTGTTAAAATAAGCACCCCCCCCCCCCCCCCCAAAACCAATACCATATTGCAACTTTGAATGAAAAATACCAAAATAAATTTTCTTTAACAGTTCTTCAGAACAAAGTTGTTTCAAGTAATAAAAGTACCTGAGAGAAAAACGAAAATATTTTCCTATTTCTTCTGTGTGGTCCGCCAAGCATAACCTAGAATCGAGGGTTAGTCCCAAATACTTAAAAGTATTAACAACCTCAATTTCAAAACGAGACCGAGTTCTAATCGTGCGAATAGCACGATGAGTGTATACCCTATGTACAGACCTAGAAGGCACGCAAAACCCAAAATATTCAATTTCATATTTTTTGTGGGGGAGGGAGGTCGGACCTGACACATCTTTATTACCTTGTCAAGGCATCCAACGGCTACCATTTGATACTAATTTGAAGTTTTTCGTTACATTCTATCAAAAGATATGGCTGAATATAACTTTGTAAGGGAAATAGGGGTAGGGGTAGTCGGACCTACTCCAATTTGCACAACCTCGAAGTATATGTCAGAATGAGACATTGATCAAAATTTCAAGTCGATAACGATATCCTACCGAAAGTTATGGCCGAATTAAAGTATCAAGGAGGGTAGTTTGTATGGGAGGTAGGGGATTCGATTTGGCCCATTTTCAATACCGTCCAAGATTTTAGCAAAACAAACATTTGACCAAAATTTCAAACCGCTAGCTTCATTACTTCGGGAGTTATCTTGCTAACAGACAGACACACGGACAGACAGACATGGCTTATTCGTTTCAGGGACCGACCCTGATCATTTATATATATACTTTGCCATACCTACGGTGGCCTTTTTGAGGTGTTACATAATATCGGCGTAACAAAAACAATATACCCTATACCATCTTATGGGTATAGGGTATAACAATTATCACTGCAAGCAAGTGGACCATTAAACGAAGGTAGTTGTGAGACGTAACCACAGCAGCAATCATTTAATTTAAACCGTTGACAATCCGGACCATGGAACCAAAACAAGCATTTATTAGGCTTGAAGACGATATACTGCAAAAAATGATTTTAGTTTTGGAACTGATATATGGTTAACCGATGCTAAGCAAACCACATTCTAAATAAATTAAAATCCCAAATGATATCGCCTGTTAAGTTTAGTGCACTTTTAGATCCGTAAGTGCAGCCTACATCCTCAACGAAGGCAGTTAGTAAGCCCTTGAAATTTTGAAAAAAAAAATAACGAATTTAAATATACACTCCCAATCAATAGGATAGTTCCACTTGAAAAATGGCTGTATCTCGGTAAGTGATAACGGTATTTTCTTCAAACTTGGTGACAATATTCACAGTAGCCTGCCTGTTCTTCGAATAATAGAATGTCTAAAATCCGAAGTCCCGTTAGGATTTTCTTTCGAGAATTCTTAAAAACAGTACAAATGGTGAAGTCAATAGGATAGTTCCAGTGGAAATAAAATATGAAATAACGGTACGAAGGGATAATTTCATTTCGAAAAATGAAGCTGGTAATAAGTAGAACTTTATTTAAATAATTTGAGCTCGAAAACTTAATCTGGGATAGAATTGTATAGGTTTTAACGGTAAATTAAGTTGATTTCGTCCCGAGCTCTTCTAAACGTACGCCAAAGAACTTCAGTGTTCTTAAACTATCGTGTAACGGTATAGATCTTCCTCGTCATTCATTCCCACACTTTTTTGATGATATTTAGATCTAGGAAGTATGAAGGTCTTTCCATAACCTTGATTAGTTGGTCTTGAAATCAATCTTTTATCAGCCTGGCTTCATAATTGGGGTCATTATCTTGCTAAAATCTTATAGGAATGGCATGGAAAATGTCGGAAGTTTTAGGCAATACATTCGGAAGAATATCTTTAAAAGCCTGGGTACTCTGAATACCCCTAATTTAAGAAAGCTCAGTAGTTATATACCAAGATAATCAACCACAATGGAGAAGCTGTATGGATTGGACAAACGCGTTATTTTTACTGCCGGAAAAGATTAAATCTCGTCGGTTCAGATGGCTTTAGGTATTATTTTCACGATTTGAGCAAGAAGGAATTTATTTAGTAGATGCATCACTCAATGTAAGAAATGTCGAAGCATGGGGTTCAATGTCTCTGTGTAGAACTATTGAGCTTGTCGAAATTAGCGATATTCACAACGTCCAGGCTTACAAGAATATTCTGGGTAATATAGTTCTTAACATTACCGACATTTCCCATTCAACTTCTTTGAGATTTTAACGAGATAATGGCAACAATTATGGAGCAAGACTGATAAAAGATTCGTTTCAAGACCAACTAATCAAGGTTTGAGAAAGACCTCGATATTTCCAAGATCTAAGTACCATCAAAAATGTGTGGGGATAAATGACAACGAAGATCTATACCGTTAGACAATAGTTTAAGAACACTGAACCTCTTCTGCGAACGTTTAGAGGAGTTTGGGTCGAACTTAATTTAATTTACCGTTAAAACCTATACAATTCTATCCCAGATTAACTTTTTGAGCTCTAATTACTTCAATAAAGTTTTACTTATTACCAGCTAAATTTTGCAAAATAAAATTATCCTTTCTTACCGTTATTTGATGTTTTGTTTGCACTGGAACTATCCTATTGACTTCACCATTTGCACTGTTTTTAAGAATTCTCGTAAGAAAATCCTAACGGGATTCCGGATTTGAGACCTTCTGCTATGCAAAGAACAAGCAGGCTACTGAAAACATTGTCAGCAAGTTTGAAGAAAATACCGTTACCATTTACCGAAATACAACCATTTTACAAGTGGAACTATCCTATTGATTGGGAGTGTACAAGGAATCAAATCGGCCTCAAAACAGAGCCTTGCGGAACACCCAAGAACAACCCATTTCATTCGCTTCTGGTTTCGCCGATTTTAACTCTTTGTGATCTACATATTACACAAATATGATTTGAACCAGTTTAGAAAAAAAACACGGAATCCTGCTCGTTCATGTTTTTTCAGAAGAATACTATAGTTAACCATATCAAACGCTTTCGTGATATCGACAAATAATCCAGCCGTGAGATGGTTTTTGTCAACGTTTGAAAACACTCTAGAGTAGAAGTGTATTAGAGCATATTCTGTGGATTTACCTTCTTGAAACCCAAACTGTAACGGACTGAATAACTTGATAGAAACGAGAAAAGATACTACACGTTTTTTAATGAGTTTTTCAAACACTTTACTTATAGCCAGAAGAAGTGGAATGGGACGATAGTTGCTCATATCGTAAGCCGAACCCTTTTTGTACAGTGGAACCACATCAGTACATTTGAGAGCATCTGGAAAAGTTCCCGAAAAGACGCTGCGGTTGAAAATAACGGCCAAAATATCCACAATGAAGCATCCGATATTTGTTAAAACGATATTTGAAACTCCATCAAAGCCACAGGCATCAGCATTTTTTAGGGATCCTATTACTTTCAAGATTTCGAAGGAAGTAATTGGTTCAAAAGCAAAACTAAATATGTATTAGTGGTGCATGTATTAAAGCCCGTAAAATTGTGTAAACTTGTTCTAAGATACACATGTCGGCTTCCTAACGGTTCCCCCGATATACATAGCTTATTGAAATCCGAAAAATGGCAAAAAAAATCATTTTTTTCTCATTTGTTTGGTTCTGGTGTCTCCCGCTATCGTTTTTCAGAAAACTATTGCACAGCAAATTTAGTCAGTATGTTATAGGGATGTCAAAAACCGGACGGTTAGTCCGAAAACCGGTACTTTCAAAACGGTTAACCGGTTTATTTTCGGTTTTTTCCTCCTCCGGTTTTAACCCGGACGGTTGTTTGGTCATCCGGTTAAAACCGGAAAAAAATTCTTTCAAATTCATACAATTTTTCATATTTTCTTGATTTTTCAGTCAGCAATTCTATTACTTGTCCCCTATAAAAACTTGCGATTTCAAATTTCAGCCCTTAACGTATTTTCGAACACTCTCCTTATGACTATAGGGGGCGCCAGGGAAACTTACTTATTTAAAGGGTCAATAAAAACAAAAGTAGGTACTTCATATTTATTGTTTTAATTCTTTTTATTTGAGAATATGTACAAAATTCCAAGCTTTTTTTCATGCAGTCATGAAAATGACATCGGTTAAATGGCGACCCCCTTGTGCATACACTGATTAACCCTCATCCAGCGGGATAGGTACAGGTGTACCTTTTTCTTTTTTAAAACACCGTAACTTTTTTGCTATGGGTCCGATCGGGTTGAAATTTTCTGACATCTCTACGATTTTAGTTTAAAATATGTATTCCAAATTTCAGAAATGTGTGACCACCCATCCCCAAGTTAGGGAGCAAAATTAGTCTTAACCCTTTAACGGCGGCAAAGGTTCATTTGTACCTTCATATATTTTGTATGAAAGAAAATTTACAAAAAACGAAAATAAAATATTTTTGGTGAATGCTCATGCTTAGAGAGATTTATTATAGCATCAATAAGTTGAGAATCGAGTGATGTAAAGAAGTATTTGATTTACGAATTTAATTTGTAATGATCAAGGTCCTTGGAGATATCGATCTATAAGGACTAGGCTAACTCATACAGCGGTTTTTGGTTATTTGACATCAATCTTTTACTGGCATACCAAACTTTTTGAAGTAATGGCTTGGGGCAACCAATACAATGTATTACGCCTTCTTTCCCCCATAACATCTAGTGAAAATTAGGTTTGTAACAAATGCTAAAATTTTGGATTTTAGCGGTTGATTTTCTTTACCACAAATTCCCATAATTTGTATTTCATCACCTAATATTTATTATTTGTGTAATTCGGGACCTCCACCCGAGTTCCTTTTGAAGTTTCAGCTGAAAACCAGCAGAAGCATCCAACCAAATTTCTAAATGGATGTTTGGGTGGTACATAAACTTGGTTGAATTGTACGTCGGTACCATATATAGATACCGATAACTGCTATAGAATATGCCACATGTCTTCGGTTTCTTGTTTTAATTTTTCAATCGATCCTTGGATTTAATAACATATACGAGCAAATATATTACAATTAACCAACAACAATCACAATTAAAATTTTAGATATTTTTCTACTATAGGAATTGGCCTGAGTTTAGATTTACAAAGATTAGAGACTGAAAATTACACTAGCCGATTCTACTTGCTTGTTGCTTGACAGGACCTTTCTTTCGTATAATAACACATTTACTCATTTCTCCAATATATTTATTGCTTCAAATATTGTTGTTTTATGGAAAATAACGAGAATGTGATAATTATTGACGTTTTTTTAGTTAGCGATAACGGGTTCTAGTAACAGAATAATATATTGGGGGCAGGGGGGTAAATTTTAACCTAAGACTCCACAATTCGCAAATCAAACATACCAAATTCTTCTAAAATCATTAATGACTTAATTTGAACCGTTTTCTACTTTTCATTTGTAAATCAATTTTAGATTTCGTGAAATTAAAATTCGAAGCAACCCATTTTTTCAACTTTCTTTTTAAAATTTTGCCTATTTCCTAAATTTACCGACTCCAAAAATTAAATCCACATAAGCCCAACATCTTAAAACATTCACTTCGGCAAAAACAGTTACTAATTTGTGACTAGTCAACATAATATAACGGTTTTACGGTCAAAATTCATACAAATAGTGAAGATTTTCATACAAAATGTACTAAGGTACAGGTGTACCTTTGCCGCCGGCAAGCGTTGTAAAAATCTGCCGCTGGATGAGGGTTAAGTCGATTTTTGAAGTTCGTCTCCACTCTTTGCAGCATATCAATCGGTATGTTAGCAATGGCGTCGCGAATGAATGGTTTTTAGGTGTGCTATGATCCGTGGTCGATCGACATAGGCCAGGGATTTCAAAAAACCACAATAAAAAATCGCATGGAGCAAATCTCGTGATCGTGCCGGTCATGGGAAATCGCCTCTCTAAAAGACGAGGTGTTCGAGGAAGAGATGTCGCAACAAATTTATTCAGCCTCGTGCAGTGTTTGCTATGGCTTAATCTGTGACTGAAACCACACGTCCCTAACGTTCCTTTAAACAATCCGCGATCATGTACTTAGTGAGCGATTGTTAGAAAAGAAGCTCTCGACGGCGGAGGCTGCTCTCTACACCAGAATGGTGTAGAGTACCGGTTTTCGGTTAACCGAAAAACCGGTACTTTGAGCCCGGTTAAAACCGGACGGTCTAATCGGCTTTGCAAAAAACCGAGAAAAACCGAAAACCGGGTTATGGCCCGGTTTTTGACATCCCTAGTATGTTAGAACAAGTTTATATGAAATTTAATGGGCTTTAATACTTGCATAAAAAATATATCTCACCGTTTCTGGGATAAAGGCGAAAACCCCAAAAAATCCTGTTGCCATATATGTATGAACAAATATGTAGGATATTTAGCAAGCTTTCAATCTTGTTTAATGCCCTATGCCCCACTATGGGTTAAAAGGAACCAGAGAGAGAAATCTTGTTTACAACTCTTTTCTCTAGGATTCACCGTTTTCGAGATAAATCCCAAACCCCGAAAATTGCCCCTTTAACCCTCCCTACCCACGTTCGGTCACCTCTCAGGTTCGAGTGATTTTAGTATGTTTACCATCTAACAAAACCCCAAAACAAAAATCGTCACCCGCTTCGATGTTCTCTACACCTCTTTTTTGTGCATTCGTTGATTGGCCTAATATGTGAGTGTCCTAAGTACACTACACATCCATACTCGATTTACACGGCACTTTTTTTTACATAATTTCGGGTTTTCGCGGTTTTAACCCTAAATTACTAACAATACGTAAAATTGACGTGTTCGCTCACATTATAATGTGTAAACGCAGTTCCACGAGTCTGGTGGACTTTTCACTGCAGCAGTGCTTTTCTCAGTTAGTTGTTGTATGTCCATGTGAGTGGCAGCATCCTATTTGTGGTCTATGGCGGTAAGCTTAACAATGTTCTAGATGCTACTACCTATTTGACGTGTAAATAGTAATACCAATATAAAATACCATGAAATTTATACAGCTTGTAAGTAGTATAAGTGCATTTTCCGAGGGCATATTTTGGTCAAATAATTTTTGTTTGTGGCACTAAAAAATGATAAGCTCGGTAAAATATGTAGACTGGGAAAGCGATTGTAGGAAAATATGAACACGTCAAAATTACGTGTTGTTAGTAATAACGCCCTAACCGGTCATGTTAGTATTCCAGGGTTAAAGTCTAGCTTTCCACTGTGTTTCCAATGATTTTCTGAATTGAAATGCATTTTTAACAGTGGCGGTCCTACATATATTTTCAAACGTCCTCCGAAATTGTTTGATGTTTGCAATAATGTTTGAATCATTGTAGAGATTACAAGGTATCATTATGTTTGGTTGACAAATCCGGAAAAATAAGAAAGTTATGACATTTTTCACG
Organism: Microchrysa polita; assembly: GCA_949715475.1. Classification (NCBI taxonomy): domain Eukaryota; kingdom Metazoa; phylum Arthropoda; class Insecta; order Diptera; family Stratiomyidae; genus Microchrysa; species Microchrysa polita. The sequence continues at coordinate 133,328,982 of OX454416.1, read as the reverse complement.
AAAACAATTTGAATCGACGAACTGGGCTGGGCAGCCAGTGAAGAGGTCCAAGGGGTCCAGACGCCTCCCGAAATGATTTAAAAAATCATTAAAATGTTAGTACAAAGTAATATAAATACTCATTCAACTGAGCATTTTCTTTATCATGTGTATATTGGCTTCGTTGAAGTGATGGCTGCGATCCCACTTAGTCACTGATCGGAATATCGTTACTGAATACTGATATCAATATTCAAAATAAAAAAAAAAAAAAAACAAAATAGACACTCAGAGTCAACCAACACGAGTTTGTAAGAAATATTTTGCAATTTTCTCGCGTCAATAGATATTAGATACGTGTGAGCTTTGTACTTTCCTCTGCATCGGTCCTAGGCGTTCTTGATGAATTTATTATTATTAAGTCTTTTCAAGTACATAATTGTGTTAAATCTGACTACAAATTAAATTAGTGAAGTGTCTCTCGAGAGTAGGACAGCTAACAACTGGTAAAATCAAAATTAATGTTGCACAATTTTTCCACTAATTTATTGACTTACGTCCTTCGTTGCTTTATAGCATAATTAGTGGAGAGAAGGAGCTCCATTGATCAACAAACCACCATAAGGCTTGGAGCTGGTTTGCAACTGTAGTGATGTTTAGTAACCGAAAAAGGATTCAAATAAATTCCGTGTGTGTCCTTTTGGCAATCGCAGTGATTATATCGCGTTTAGGATATAAAATTGTGATTGACTGTCTGACCAACGTCAAACTTTTTGCCAAAATCCCTCCCGAAATATTTTCTGCGTACGCCCCTGATTTTAAAGTTTTTTTTTTGTAACCCAAATGCAATCATTTCACTTTATTTTTATCAACAATTACTTAGTAAGAGCCTATTTCGTATTATCTCTGTTTTTGTTGAACGTTTATTTTGAGTTTCAATTTGTGCTCCAATTATTATTTTTATTATGCATGTTCCTAATCTTGTCCTTGATTTACATGTTTTTTCTATGGAAACTTCTGAATTTTGATTTTCATGGTTTTCTCTGGAACGCATTTTCCGTGTAAATCGAGGGATTTAGGTGTAATATCAGTACAGCAACACCTATAAACTGAGGCCCGCCCGCTCCATTTTGCAACTAATTTTTTAATTTAAACTTAATTTTCTTAACTTTTTCGACTTCAATTGAACCCTTGATTATATACAGTCAAACCTCTTTAAATCGAAACCTCCTTAAGGGGAATTATTCCTTATCTCGAACAAATTCAGTGTTTCACTTGTGTTTCCGTCCATTTTTAATAAAAAATCCATTTCTTGTAAGTTTACTTCGCCACTGCTACTTTCAATTATTCATTTCAAATACATGCGCCATCCGAAATTTTCTTATACGTATGTGTACGCTACAAATCGGGTTGTGCTGCACTGCATGTTTCCACAAATGTTACTTCTTTGACCCATTCATAGATTTGTATAACAACAATTCTTTTCGAATCCGAATGCCACACTTTTTAAATTTACCTGTAAAATAAAACTAACCACACTAAAATCAGATAAGAGGTTTGGTTTTTACAGAGCTTCAAAGTCAAATTTGCGTGATTTGACCCAGAAACAATCTTTTTTTCCATCTCAATATTAACCCTAGTTTTCTACACATAACGCGTTTATGCGGCAGTTTCCGAACACCCTGTATACAAATCTATAACACTATACATGAAAACCCGACACGTATGTATGCATATATAAAAAATCCCCATGGTAATGGAAGCCGATCTGAACACAAAACATGCTTCTCTATCTACCTATCAGTATCAAATAGCGCCAAACAGCACGAAACCAATCTCTCCATTTATATGTACATGCAATACAATACACCATGCCATCTAATCTAATCTGAACACAAATCCTCCATATCGCTGGTAGACGATTTCATCGGCGGCAATGCGCATTCCAGTTGCTGAAAAAGCCTGATTTTTCGTCATGGAAAAGTTCCTCATCGCACAACCCGATGTCGCATCGCAAGCAATCTGAATGGTACAAGCAAGTTCGTACTGGTTCCCATTTAAATAATAAGAAATTTTTGTTCTTGCAATGGGAAGCTTCTCGCTTCTTATCGCATCGCTTGCAATGAGAACAGGGTCTAAGGGTTTTATGTTTTTAGTTTCAGCTTTCTTGTAGTTGTCTTTCTATGAAGTCTTAGCCGAAATGCCGCATCAAAAATTTGGCGCCTCAGGCGACCGCCCGGCTCCTAGAGCACTATGTATATATAAGTCGTAATTGGAGTTAACGTAGATATACCAAACTCTTAATCATACAATCAAATTCATAATAGAAATTGAATAACATTTCAAAAATCCCACCAAACAAAATGATTCGCCGTCGATCTGTAGACGATTTGCCAAAGCGAGAAATTTGTTCGCCGGCGAACTCGTTTTTAGATCGCAAACAGATTGCCTGAGAAGAATATGGTACCTCTATGGCGAATTGCCCCGGTGAACCGAAAGCAATACGCCAATATAATTCGAAAACGATATGTCGCGGCGAACTAAATACGATACGCATTTACGACTCGTAAAAGCTTTATCATTACGAAGCGTAAATTATTTGCATTTGGGATTCGTAACCCTAGCACCACTTCGATGCCGGTTATGTGTGTTTTTTTTAGAGAATTTATAACTCCGTACTGGAATTCATAGTCACAAACTTATAGAGACGTGAGAACACTTCGACTAATATAGTCTCGCCGACTGCCAAACCCAGAATTTAACTTCGAGTTATAGAGTTGTTTTTTCATCATAATGAAGAAAAGTCTGATTCGAATTTTCATCGCCGCCGTGAATTATGCTCCAAAGATACGCAAATTGTTCGCCATGTTTGCGTAAAATCTGACGATAGTTCATCTAGTCGAAGAAGATTTGAATCAGACTTTTGTTCATTGCGGTGAAAGTTCGCCAAATTGTTTGGTGGGATGGCACAGGTACCACACACAAAGCCAATGCAAATTTCACTTGCTATCTCATGCAAAGCTAATTACGCAAGGGTCATTCTCCTCAGTGATAAAACAAGTATAAAAATCTGAATAGGTATACATAATAGCTACTAATCTTATCATATTATTGTTATAGAATTATTTTAAAACATGTATTAGACGTGTTTGCTAATTGTATGTGAATAAACTTTACGGAAAGCGCTCTTATCAGCTGAACTGTGCCAAAAAGTCTAGCACCTGACTATCTTCAGAAGTAGCTTTGCGCAGGGCTACATCCAGCACTCATGGAGACTAGCGATAGTACTCATTGGAACAAGGAGATAAATGGAACGGCTTACTTCATACAAACGCTTGTTCATATGTGGGTCCAATTTTGTAGCATATGTATATCAACTGTCAATTAGTCTAGCGTCGAAAACCCACGAAGATAGCACGAAGTTCGTCATCGATAACATGCCATTGCATGTGCGCATGCGTGCGATTTGTTTATTAGTAGAGGCCCATAGGCGTATCATAAAAAGAGCGATCGTGGGGTTTATCTAAAAATGTTTGAATTAAAGTAGCTTTCTCTTTTCATCTTTTTTTGCTGGTACTTTTTTATTCAATTTGATAAAAAAGTATGTTGTATATTGATCGTCGAGGTGTTAATAGTTTGCAAATTGTGCATTCAATCCTGAAAAAAATTTGCTTATTACCGAAAGTCAAATTATTTTACGATCCAACAATACAGCCAATGAGTAGTAATAATTGCAACAAATCAGGTACTTGTATAATTAACTAATACTAAATTAAATTTGTCAAATTATTTGTCGTTTTGGTGTTTGAAGTGTTCTAAAATAGACGCTCCATTAAATGTCATGAGGTCACACAAAAATATTTTTTAGGGCTAGGCTGATTTCAGCCGAATTACTTCAGTAAACGGCGATATTTTTAATGATTTTTGACATTTTTATGTCTTGACTCTGGCACATAAATTCGAAAAGCGTCACGAAAATCATAACGAAAAAGCGTTACGTTTTTGGCATTACAGGAGCACGTTCCATTTATACGATTTGAGTGAAAATAGTTACTAATATTCACTTTCCGTTGTTCCAAAACTCCAATAGTCACAAATAGCTATCTCTCCGAGTCAACTTTTGACGTTTCACATTTCAAATGGTCCACTGTTGTTGATAGCTATTTCCACTCGCACTCTCGAGATGATCTATCGATAGCTATGGAAAATGTCCGTGGGCCAGTTCAGGTATGTGAGGTTATGTCGGGTCGGTTGTTGATGTTATTATCAAATGTTGCGATTATTAATTACTATTCAGGCAATGTTTGCTTTCTAATCGACACTAAAGTTAATAAACAAAGTGTACAGATTAATTTCCATGGATGTAAGCGCTTATTATGAATGCCATCGAGTTATAAATTGTTTTTTGTAAACATATTTTTGAATTCAACGGCTGTTGTGACATTTCCATTTTATGTTCTCCTGAGAGCCCTCTCGCAACGCTCATAACTACGACAATAGTCATGCGATGACTACAGCTAGGACTATAGTTAATTCCGGAACGCACTGCAGGTAGTACCCTGTGAGTTTTGGGTGCCGTTCAAGGTTCAACGGAAGTTGGGCTAGGTGGTGCCCTGTGAGTGTTGGGTGCCATTCAAGGTTCAACAGAGGTTGGGCTTGGGTTCAATTTACGTTCAACTTGAGTTTAACTTGGGTTCAACTTGGGTTCAACTTGGGTTTAACTTGGGTCCAACTTGAATTTAACTCGAATTCAACTCGAATTCAACTTGAATTCAACTTTCAACTTAGGTTCAACTCACGTTCAACTTTCCTTCAACTTTTGTTTCAGCCAGAAATTCCATTACTTGTCCATTTCGTTTTTTTTTTTTCATTTATAGGCTATTCCCACATGGCCGCAAAATCTAGGATAATTATGAAATTTCGAGTCCTGCTCACGCTATAGCGTAGCTCACCACCCTTCACCACAATTTTGAAATCTTCTAAAATCTCACCGATCAAAAACTCACCGTTTTGGAATTGATCTCCTGAATATCTGCATACAGTGCAATTACATAAATATTAATAAACATCAAATAAATAACGTCTAACGCTTGATAATTAAAAACACGGCGTATTCCTAATTATCACCGATTTCGTCACATACACGAGAAAAACCATAAATCGATTCGAAAAGGCGAAATTGATCTTCGAGGGTCAACTTGTTATAGCTACGTACACGTTCAGAGTACTCCTTAGCTAGCCACAGTGATTGTCTCGATTAGCACTTGTTAAGTCCAATGAATAAACAATTGACTTATTTACATGGGCATGCCGTGACTGTTTTCAAATTGCATCGTTGGCGTCGCGGTGTGTCGTGCGCTGTGTAAAACTGAATTTATTGTATTATACTATAGAAACGATAAGTTCTTTGTTAACAGAAAAGAAGAGGAAACCAAGTACAAAGTGTGAACAAAATATATCGGGAAAATGAAAAAGAGCATAATAACTGAGAAAATAGATTACATATTTGAATCTCCTCAATATTTGGTAAAAAAATAGCTTTTGACTAACACACCAGCACCAGGCGATGCACATGACCGCGACTGCGACTGAAAACGATCAGCGATTATTATCGGTCGCTTCGAGAAGATTTCAACGAATAATATGACGCAAATGGGTTGACCATAGCTTTGTGCTGCTTTTGCCAAAATTTCAATTTCATCAGTCACAGACATTATCCATATAAGTTGACAGATTGTCAATCAATTAACTGACAATCTGTCTTGTATGGAAAACAAGTAGTGTAACTGATGACTGAAAAGTGTAGATCGACTTTAATTTGTGAAATGTTCTGTTCGCGTCACAAATATGATGATACTACTCATACAGAATATTATTGTATCAGAATATGTATTTCCATACAATGCCCGTTCATAAGAATAATAATAGCATAGAAATACTCAGGCTCACATGTTCGATTGTGTGCTTCATTTACATTTTTGTTTATCTTATATAAAAAAAAATATGAAATTGAGCTCAATGTCTGCTATCTATAATTAAGTTATTCGATCAGTTTAATTGTTCGCTAATGAGAAAACGTGGCGAACATAATACATAGGTACATAAAAGGAATATTTTAAGGTGTTCAAAGTCTAAAGTCAATCCATTTATCAAATCACAAGGTGCTTTTCATAAATACTGGATTACGCAATATAATTGCGACTATCCATTGTTATAATTAAAAAAGATGTGACGCATTCATAAACTTTCTTTCGGTAAGACGCAAACTTAATAAATTGTAAACAACTGTATCCGTAAATGGTACTAAGGAATTCTTGAATGATCAATCAATATAGAATGTGCTAAAATAGATTATTGCAATTTAATTGATGCTAATTATGTTGTTATACATTGTGATCTGTTTCTGTGCAGGTATTATTTCTTCAACATTGATAGAGGGATAAGTGATCATCGCTACTTTACAAAAATGGCACAAAGTTGTGACACGTGCCCATTTTTAATTTGTCGACGGGTAATAGTTGTTTAGATCTTAAGCTGTATCCACACTGACTCCAAATGGCTACCTAGCTACCAAATGGAGCATCTACATACAAACATCTAGCTACCAAATGGAGTCTGAAAATTACATAAATCAAAGTTTCATTTTGGAGTTTTTGTGTGATTATCAAAATCGGACTCTGCGCGTTTAAGTATATGTTTATGTCATTAACTCATTTCTTCCCAGCGTTGCGTATACGCAACACGAAGTTTGACCTCTGTAAACACCACCAAATTTAAATTGAAATGGAAAAGGAATCATGTACCTAATTTTAATGGACATTTCTTGGCTCTATTTCTGCATATTTGTTATAGCGAATCAGCCATTAGGTCCTTGAGGATATGAGAGAAAATAATAACATTTTTTTAAGAATTTTTTTGTCATAATTTTAAAAATATTCAAATATCTTAAAATCAACATCCAAATGCACTTTCTATACGACAAACAATTGCTAATTATTTAATTTAACTTGGTTTTGGAAAAAGGTTGGTCCTTGCTGCATGCAGCGCCCGCTCTAGCACATTAGCCGCCCCGGGCAAGAGGATAAATTGCCGCCCCTAAGGTACTATTCAAGACAAATTAAAGGTAGATTGTACATATAAGGAATTCAAAGATGTTGCTGTAAAGCTTCTGTAATAGCTACTTGCTCTTAATATGAAGCTGAAAAAGTACTCCATTAATACTTTTTTATTGTGTTTATTGGATGGCATAACGCACAGGCGTAATCCTGTTAGCCAATATGAAATCAATCAATCACAAATGAACACACTCATGCAATATTCTCCTATAGCAGATAATTGGTTGTGTTGTTTCATTCTAATAGTATAACATTAAATTTTCATTCGATAAATTATTTATCATAATTTTGTAGGAGTAAGGGTTTCGTAATTTTTGGAACACTTCAGAGTGATGAAGTACTTTGGAATGCCAAAATGGAAACCAACCATCATCAATGGAATTGTTTGAAGTCTTGACTCATTTTCAATTTCCGAAGCCGCTAAGAAAATTTCTACACAAAAACTGGGTACATTTAATTGATAAATATGATTGTCAGTTTTTTATAGCCACTATTGGTAAAACCACTTGAGAAAAGATTTCTTGCAGAACAGATCTTATAAAAATTGGTTAAATATTTCTATAAAAGCAACTGCAACTGGTTAACGCATAGGACGAGCGATACGGTGGTCATGGGTTCAATGTTAGCTGCGCGCTGCTTTTTTCATATAATATCAGTGTCATTTTATAAGCCTCCTATAGATGGCATTAATACATATTCTTTTCATATTGTGTTATCGGAGGTAATGCAGGAAGCACGAAAGTAATGATGATATAAGATGTAAAATAAAAGGTTCTGAAAAACGGCTTCTATTACTATTGGAAGTATTATAGAACTATAATTCTTAGTTGGGTTGGAGCGTTTTTAGAAAGACAACACGAAAATTGATGGTCACAGTACGACTCGAACCAACGCCCTAGTAATTCAGAAAATATAATCTTGATTCACTGAAAAGGTCCAGAACATATGCGCTAGAAACCTGTTCCCCATCCGTTCAGACTCCTAAGCGAAGTTCGCAATAGTTCAGCAAGGCTTGATAGAGAGTTTACTCGGAGTTCCAAAATTAGAGGTTAGTATTGAATTCCCCGAGCAAAATATTTTTCACCACCGTCAAAAATTGTGCAGATGGCACACGGAAACGTGGAGGCTTCCACAGCGACGTAAGACATTGAAAATTAATGCGAAATTATTTTTTTCACTAAAACACTCAACACATTTTAGAAAACACTGTTTCGGAAATTTTTGTGCCAAAGAAAGGTGCTCGTTTTCATTACTAATCTTTTGGAGTAGTTTTCGATAACATTTTACATACAGGAAACTCATCTGCGAAAAGAGGGACGAATTAAAGTCGAGTTGCTGCAAAAGGAGGGTGGAAATTATATAAAACGACTGAAAAATTGATAAAATGGTAGTTACGGACATACAATTTCTCACAGTTGAGTTTGATTTTAACGCTTTTATATGGTAAGTGATATGCGACGCGATTTCTTATTTCTAATTTCATATCCTGTCCCACTTTGCTTTTCCGAAGTATGACGCGTGCTACAGTCACAGACATAAAATTTTTGGCAATTTTTTCCCAGCTTTTTATGATTTCAAACGCAGCACTTCGTGTCAATTGTGGGTTGTTCAAATCTTTCAAAGATTTTTTTCTTTTAAACACAACTTTCCTTTTTATGTATTTTATCTGTAGTTTCTATGGTTGCCATTCCACCAAATCGAAATTGATATTAATATTTTCTTTTCGGCCTTTTCCACTTTTTTCTTATTCGAGTAGTAGCCAAAAAGCCGCCCCCAAAATTTGGCGCCCCGGGCGACCGCCCGGCTTGCCCCCCCCCCCCTTAGAGCGGGCGCTGGCTGCATGTGTTAAACATAGGTGATGCGTTCACGCAACGTTGGGAGTTTCCCGGTTCAGTAACACTGGGGCAAAGAAGTTGCGGGGCAATGACAGCTAGATACTTGTCATTTGGTCTAATGCAATTTTCCAAATACATATTTCATGGTGGTGTCGAGATATCCAAAAATCTTTCAAGGATTTCTACAAAGCCTTTGTAGTGAATGTATGTTCCCTGAAAAGTCTAAAAATTAGTGGTACAGTCTTCACTCCACGGTATGGTCTGAAGTCGACAAGTATGGGATCAGAAACCTTTACCATTTAAGGACAGTTTTGTTAGATTAGAACAGAGCTACTAAGTAAATGTTTGCTAAACTTTTCTGTAGTAAATTTTTCTTTTGCACTGGACGCAAGAACATATTTCTTTCTAGTCAAGGTACTATTTACTTTTGCCACAAGGAACAGTGAAACAATCCGGAATCGCTATAAGATTGTAAGACAGACTTCTCGCCGATAATTGTGGCTAACAGTCTACATGTTGTGCAGTTCCTCTCTATGTATTTTGGCTGTTGAATTAAGCACCTAAATTGTAATATGCCTGTTCAAATCTAAAATAGAAAATATCAAAAAGAAGCGAAATTCGGGACAAAGCCGACCTCCATTATAATAAAAATGGCTAGTTACTCGTACATCTTACTTATCTAATAATATAGTTAGTCTTTGCGTATAGAGAAGATTCACACAATTTTCAGAAAGGTTTACATTACATATATCGAAATTAATTTTTGTTTATTTTGCATAGGTCTGGCATATTTTCCATGGTTATGCCATTGTATGAAATTGTACAATGATTTTTTAAGTTTCAGATGTAACCAAGCAAAATATGGCAGAACTATCTTCAATTCGATATAATGTAAAAGCTTTCAGAAAATAGTGCAATTCAATATGTATGTATAATGTAAAAGCTTTCAAAAAATAGTGTGCGTCTTATCTATCTATACGATATGACTACCCACTAGATAAGGTGTACGAAAAACCCGCGCAAAATGTTGCAAAAAATTTCATCTATATCGCTGTAGTGAGAGTGTTTCAGGATTTTATCACTAAATTTATAATTCGCCATATAAACCAAAAGCTTAAAATTTAAATTTTCGTCTAATTTTTTTTTACCAAGAAACTCCCAACGTTGCCTCAGCGCAACATCACGTTGGGCGCCACTGGTAACACTTAGTAACATTTTTTAATTAAATTTTTCTTAATTGTATTGTAACTGACTGGAATTTACCAAAAAACTTTTAGTTTTAGTTTAGCGTATTTTTATCATTGGGAAAGAAATGGGTTAAAGAATTATACAATTTCACACACAAAAAAACCAACAAAACTGCCCTCCTACATCTTCAATTCACGCTCCGAACCGTTACGCTACGTTTCTTCGTGATTGTTCGTCAATTACAATCATTTGTTCGTCTCTAATTATTTAATTATAGCAACTTTAAAATTCTGAGTGTGAACTTAGCCCGCCATCGTTAAATATGGTCGGAGAAATATAAATTTGGTATCAATCGAAAACCAGACGATTGTTCGTTGTTTTGTGCGTTTGTTCGTCCTGGAAACGCAAGGATTATGGAGTAATTAAAGAAAAACAGAAGACAAGACGCAAATCATTGCGTAAAATAAAGCGAATTCTGGTTACACTACTCTTCGCCAGAAGGCACTCAGTGTTTATTAGTGTCTCGTCTTCTGTTTTTCCTTAATTACTCCTGAATCCTTGCGTTTCCAGGACGAACAAACGCCAAAAACAACGAACAATCACGAACAAACGTAGCCGTCCCCGAACAAACGGTTCCGAGCGTGACTTGAAGATGTGGGAGGGTTTGACGGAAAATGTTTTTCGCCAGAAACATTAATTTTATGTAAGCTTACCTCATCTGGGGATTTCGAAAAGCATTTCTACGGTTTCCGTTGTCTAGTGCAATTTCGAGAGATTATATGTTTTCGGAGAAAAAGAAAAGCTGAAAAAGTATTGAAATAGTACGCACTCACAACAGCGCTACGTTTGATTTTCATTTTTATAATGATTTTTTTTTGCTGTGAAGTATTCCGCTTTATTCTCAAAATAAAATGAACAATTCGACAAAATGTAAAAATTGTGAAAAATAAATTTGGTCTAAGCAAGGTGTAGTTTTTGTTTCACCTCCAATGATTCCGGCAACACCAGTGTCAAACTTTTAATTGAGTTGGCGATTCTTTATAAATTTGGTCTAATTCACCACATCACAGTTAGTCCATGCAAACATGTTACCGACAAATTTGACAGACCCCTCCATAAACCATAAACTCTTGGCTATACGTCACATCAATTTAAAATGGGTATAAACTAAGGTGGGGGCACAGCCTTTATCTGAATTCTTTAAACTAGGATGACTGGATCCTACCAAATAATGTCAAATAATTTTATTTTAATTTTAGTTTTCCAATTTGGGAATATTTTACGTGACGTGTAGTCGGAAAATCAGAGCTCGCGGCCAAGTACTAAAATCTTGTCCAATATTTAATGTAGGTTCACAATTCGTTAATTGTTAGGCCTGAAGCACATATGCAGGCAAATATCATGCCAATGCGTAACGAAGATGCCTTCAGACACGCCAGTAGGGCGTTCCGAGTCAATGCTACTAACAGGATTGAGACGAATAGACGTAACAAGAATAAATTATAATGATCTTCTTGAGTTTTCAAAATACATCTTTCACAAAATTCAAAACAAATAGAAAATTTTAAAAATTTAGAGCCACGGTCAGTGGCCAGTGGGAAATCTGGCCCTGTATGCATAGTTGCCATATTGGATATCAAAACTGGACGGCCAACCGAATGGCAATCAGTGTAGATGTGAGCTGTCATTTGGCAGCCAATGGGGATACAGCTCTAGATGGTTTTGCTAAAATTCGATTATATTTTTTATCTTTCGTTTTATATCATGTGTATGTGATTGTTTTATCTACAATTGATGAAGTTATAAAACGGAAAAGTTGTCATTTAACCGTTTTCCCGACATAAACTAGTACAGTAAACGGGTATATTTTACTTTAAAAAAATACGTAATGGCTGAAATTTGGTAGAGATGTTAAACAATGTGCCCTAAGTTTAAATCTGAGTTTTCATATTTGTGGGAGTGGGGGAAGTTATAGTATTTTGCCTACTTATGGGCGAATTTTGCGTTTTTCCTTAATATCATTCTTAGTAGTATTTCTACAGTAAAGTGATGTAAAGAAGTTTTGTTTCTAATCGAATTGTCTATTCAACGGTACTTAAGGCAATATCGTACACTGAAAAAAATGGTTTAGACTTTTTATCTAAAGTGAAGTAGTTGACTTAAATTTAGATAGTTTTACCAAAGAAATAGCTGATTTCTCTAATCTTCGTAGCTGAAAATACTATTAAATTCGTTTATTTAACCACGCAAGATTAGAAGAAAAAGTTTAGTCAATTCTTCCACAAAAGTTGTTGATTGTACTATTCAAATATAAAATTTAACTACAAACAATCGTTCTTTTTTCTTCAACACAATTTAGCTATCCAACATTTAACAATTTATAGATAATTAATAGCTGTCTTTACAAATGAATTAATTGAATTTGCAAATATAGTAGATGTTTCAACTAAAGACGAATAAAAAATTATCCATATCTTCGTAACTGTTTCAACTACATAGAATCATAAATCAACGCGAACTTTAGATGAATTCGACTATTTCTTTAGATAACCATTCTAATTTTTTTTCTCTGTGTAGGCCAAATAGTTCCGTTATAATGACCGGTTAAAAGGCAAAATAAATAAAAATAATAATAAGAATATTTTGCTTAAGTAAAACACGTAATGACTGAAATTTGGTGGAGATGTTAAGGGGGGGGGTTGTTATAGTAAATTGCCTACGTAACCTATACGTAGTGTTTGCTTAATATCATTCTTATTACTGACCCTACAATAAAATAGTAGAGGTTTCCTTCCCAATCAAATAAATATATTCACCGGTACCTTAATCAATATAGGTCAAGTAGACCCGTTGTAGTTACCGGTCAAGGGTCAAAACAGTACAATAAATGGATCTTTTCTTAAAAAAAAAACGTAATGGCTCAAATTTGATGTAGAGAGACGAATCTTTTGTCTAAAACTGAGTTTTCGTATTAGTGGGGATGGAGGAAGTTGGGGTAAATTGCCTATTTAAATGCGTATTTAGTGATTGCTAAAAACTTCGCTTTGTCAAGTTGTATAAATGTGTGTTCTTGCTGATTAAATTATTATCTCTTAAACGAGACCAAAATCAAGCTAGGTCAATTAGCGCATACACTTACGGACAGAAGAATCGACTCAACCTATAATCCCGCATATTTGTACGTGTTTTTTGAAAAGTACGGTAGTTATCCATAAAAGTCGTATGTCATTGAAAAGCTTGAGACCTCAGCTTTATATGAGTACCATTTCAACCAATATTTGGTGAGTACTTTTAAAATTAATGCTCTTTGAACGAAATCGTTGGGAAAATGGGAAAGTATGAAAATAGTTTGTGGTTAGGTTTTTTGGAAATAAGATAAAACCTGTTGGAAAATAACATAGGTATTTATTACATCAGTATTTGGTATTGCCTCCTCTTGCTTTCATGACAGCTTCCAGTCGATTCTTCATTGATTTGATCAAGTTGCTGATGGTATATTGAGGAATACCTTTCCACTCTTCTAACAGGGCTGCCAATTCTTCAGTGGACGAAGGGACTGGATTTCCGGCTCGGACTCTTGTCTTGAGCTCGTCCCATAAGTGTTCAATGGGATTGATGTCTGGACTGCGTGCAGGCCAGGGCAGGGCACGAATACGAGCTCCGTTTGCCCCTTAAGGAAATGCCAGTAACAATACTGAGCTCCATTCCGCAACCCTCCAATTCAGATGATCTCGAACAAATAAGAGGCGCGCTTGCCGGTGTTGTTCAGTCAATTTGGGGCCCGTGGCAGGCCGCCTTGGAGTGATATTCGCTTCCCTTAATCGTCTCCTTACTGTCCGGGCACTGACGGCTACTGTGGATCGAGGGCGGCCCGTTCTTGGTCTCGAATTGAAGCTACTAGTCTCTCGAAATCTCATGCAAACTCTCGATACAGCAGACTGAATCATTCCAAGACGGTTCGCTGACTAAGACCTAACTTGAGCCGCTTGATCAAGCGCCGTATCCATGGATGACAAAACAGTGATTGAAATGACCGTAGATGTAAGTAAGCTAACTTTCCAGATGCAACTCATAATGAGAAACCGATTACGGGCGCGGAACATTACGCTATCAGCTTCGCAAGAAGAATTTTCTTGTTCTTGTTATCGACACTAGCGACACTTATCTTACCGTCCGCCATATAGCGGACGTATAGCGGAAAATATCGGAAACACAAAAGTTCCCCCTATTAAAGCGGATAGCAGAACATGCCACGGGCGCTTTTCTAGGGGTAATTTACCTGACCTTTAGCCACCATAAATTTAAATTTTTCTGAGTTTTTTGTTACAAGTGGCATTCATTTAAAAAGTGCGCAGCAAATATTGATAAAAAGGGTACCAACAGGTAGGTAAGGTTTAACACTTTTAATTCACATGCGATTACTTTTTATGGATAACTATCGTACTTAAAAAAAAAACACGTACAACTATACACGATTATAGGCTGAGTCGATACTTATGTCCGTAAGTGTATTTCATTTTTCGGGCAGCATAAAGGGTGTGACAGAAAAACCAATAAAAAAATAGTTTTGCAAAAATGCACGCTCTAAGACAGGGCTGTCCAACTTGCGGCCTGCACGATATCAGCATTACATTGAGGCTTCTTTGTCCTATAGCAACGGACAAACAAATTCTTTACACATATAATTGCAAAATTTTATTTTTGAACTCATACGAAAAGAATAGAATTTGGAAAAATATTCCTCAACCAAATGATTATCCCTCAAGTTACAAGTATTATCAAGAATACTGAAAAAAAAAATCTTAGCATGGTGTTTAAAAATGGAAAAGGTTTCGTATGTTTGTTTTCCAAGTTTTCGCTTTAATTCTCATAAGTGAACAACAGTCGGCTCCAAATAATGATCACTCTATAATGAGGCAATGGAGCAACGCATTTTTTCATTATTACTTTTTATTAAGTATGATAACGCAACAAACCCGTACGTAGTTCTGCACACGAGTTCGTAAATATGCGGCCCGAACCCCTCGGCTTCTGGCAATAAGGCCAATGCTGTATATGTACCTACATACTTGCGGAACTCGGTTTTCAGGCAATTCCTCAGTCATACTGCCACGTCCGAGGTCTACGGCGCAAAAATGTTGGCGAATTATCTATAATGTACCAGAGACAGAGCTAGGTCTGAGCGAAGCGAAGGGCGAGGCATAGGATCTAAGTAATCATACAGAGAAGAATGTGTCTAAATTTCACGAATTCCTATTTATTTGCTTACCGCTCTCACCTCGCATTATCAAAATGTTGGCGAATTCTGGAAACTGCGACATAGAGGGACCGTGAAATTTGGAGGAAATATGAGCGCCAAGTAGCTCTACAAGTGCGCTACATTTCAGAGAGATCGGGAAAGGTTCCCGAGTAAAAACAAAAAGTGCGATTGTCTCGCTAAATATCGATCGTAAGGAGTACAGGGGTCAATCTATATTGTACCTTAAAAGCAGGTAAAACTAATTAGGCCTCACCGAGGAGGTTATTCTGTAGTGAAGGTTTCATTATGTGACATTGGGAGTGCTGCTCATTTTTCAGTGCTGTACGATAGGTCAAAATGCTGTACTCTACAGAAAAATGCTGTACGTCTGGTCAGCTTACCCAAGAAGCCGAGTTATTGGACACACATGATCTAAGAGATTACAAAAGAAATGTGTTTAGATAGTTGCGCGTTTAAATTTAACCGTTTAACACACTAAGTTGGTATCCTAATTTAAAAGTTAAGTTAATCAAACGATATTTGGCCTTGATCAAGGTGTTATTACACAAATGCATATCAACTTACACTGATGGGATTGAGGCACCAAGTTGTAAACGCGTCCATGCATTTTTTTTTAAATTAAACCACTTTTAACTTTTAACGTCAACTACTATAGTAGCAAGTTAAACTTCACTGCATATTACTATAGAAAAGTTACTCTATCGTCTAGTTCGTTACTATCGTAGTTTTAATGCACGGATCGTTACAGACCATATGCATGTGCATGTGTGATTTCGTGTCGTCTACACGTGAAATTTTCATTGTTGTAATACGAACAGGCATGTATGTAATGCAATCTACCGCGACTAGACATTCCGAACAATGTCATGAAAATCAAGTTTACTACTGTGCATACATAAATGTATTTTTAATAGGATTATATCTGCTTGATATGGATTTAGTTCCGAATATTAGCCACCTAATCTAATGACCACGTGCCCGCTTTTTGATTATGTATACATAAATATATACACTTACTTACAAATGTATTTACATTTGAATTAAGGAGCAAATCTGTTTAGTTTACTTTGGGACAGATAAAAAAATATTCTGTACACATACTCGTAATAGTAGGTACATACATTTATTACGCGGTTTTTGACCGCGCGTCTTGCCTTATTCGGCTTCTTGTATACCAACTGTACAACATGCATTTTAAGTGGGGCAATGACTTTAGAACTGGGTTTTATCTTGGCCTTCTAAATGCAAGATTATCGCAATACTGAGAGCAAGCACTTCGGCCGAGTACGAATATGAAATCAAGCATGTATGACAGCATGACAGCGGAGAGCTGAGTTGATTGCGCTGTGAACTCTAATTGGGTGGAATACGAATACGCGAACATGTAATGGAAATAGAATTCATATACAGTGAAACCTGTCTAAAGAGACCACTGTCGGTTCCCTGAAAAAGTGGTCACTATTAGAGGTGGTCGCTTAATAAGGGTAATGAACTTAGGGAACAAATTCATCAATTTAGAGGCAATGTACAACTTTTTTCCTAAATTAAAGCTAACGTAAGAGATTTCAAAGCTATCATCTTCTCAAGAAATCCACAACCTAAATTTTCATCCAGAAATGAACAGAGCAACTTAACTTCCTTGACAGGAGGTGTCCTGGATACATTTTTTACTGGTGCATTTAGTAAAGATAGGTGGCTCTGGACCACAGAGTAAATAGCGCAAATTTACTGTTCATACCTGTGCTTTGTGGAATACAAGAGCTGTCGACCGTTTAAATAGAAACATTTTGAAAGGCTTGCATACTTCACCGTAGCTTGACGAAATTGACTGAATTACGCCGAATTGGCCAATGCTTTGCGAAACAACCACTTATGCTAAGAGCATTTAAATATGTGAAGATGCATCTGTTGCATATTTCATTCAAGTATGTATTCTATTCTGTTCGCGCACGATAAAAATTCAGTTAAGTACTTTTATAAAATAATGAAATAATCTTTGAGTTCTACCAATGATAATAAGAATGCGTTTTAGCGTTTTCAATTGCTAGTTTTTCTTAACAAGAAAACGCAGCAACCTTTATAGAATGAATTCGAAAACGAAATGTTTTCCACGAAAACTGAACATTGTTCAAAGGTTCGAAAGTTCCCACTAGAAAGATGTTACATACATGGGCCATGTGACATACCCTAGTTACTCAGCATTTAAAGTTGAAAATAGGTCAAAAGCGGATCGCATTACCAGTAAAATTACGAAACAGTTTGCGAAAAACCCCAAAATTTTCGTTGTTTTCCGTTTTTTGGCTCTTAACTCCGAAACTATTAATTTCTGCGAAAAACTCTCCAGTTAGAGAGAACATGATTACGCTTCCACAAACAGATAAATATTACGTCCGCCATATAGCGGACACATAGCGGAAAATATCGGAAACATCAAAAATTTCCCTTGGGGACCTGAAAGCGTAATATACCGCCATTTTTAGCATAGTTCCATTTTATGAATTAAATTTTGATTTTAGGTATGTTGGGGTGAATCCGTAGCTTCCCACCTACATTACCGAAACCTACGTTTCGAAACAGGATCAAAATCGCCAAAAAATAACTATCAATTGTAGCAATACCGCTTAACGCATGTTAAAGATTAATATTGCGTTGGACCCGCAATCATGTTTTCTCTAACATGGACTGGTTTTTGGAGAAATGTACTGTTTTGAAGTTATAAGCCAAAAACGGAAAAACTCCGAAAATGTTCAGGTTTTTTCGGTTTTGGTCCTGTTCCGCAACGAAATTTTGGTGGGAAGCTCCGGATTCAAACTCAGCAAAAAAAAACATAAGAAACAAAAACAAAATTTTCTCCACCACATTTTGCAATCTGAAATCTACTAATGACTATACTATTGGTCTTTGATGAACAACAAGGAAATCAGCAGCTGTATCACCACCGAATGATGGCTACAAAAACTAAAAAGCTAAAACTAAATCTGATTGGAAATTTTTGCTGTTGCTGCTTACTGCCCATAATCGATTATTCGCGTAACGACTTACATTTTCTGCGGCCTTATGCTTTTTTATGAGTTAATACCGTTAATTGTTGAATTTATTAAGAAAACTTGCAAAAAAAGCCTACAAAACCCAAAAGATAAGCCCATGTGTACTTGCCTATGGTCGCTTTATACGGGCACATCGCATTTTTCATGGTCGCTAATAGAGGTGGTCGTTTAAGAAGGGTAAAATTTGTATGGACAAATGAGTGATGTAGTGGTCGTTGGTCCGACAAACAGGTGGTCGCTTAATACGGGGAACAAATGTATGGAGTTGAATGGAAACGAATTCCGTTCCCGAAAAAATCGGTCGTTATGAGAGGTGGTCGCTTAATACAGGTGGTCTTTTAGACAGGTTTCACTGTATAAATAAAGAAATGATAACTTGTGCAGAATATGAAATCAATTTGTGGACTTTGCAATATCACTCTTTGTTTTGTGTTGTTTGCTGTCGGGTTACACGCGATTACGCATATGCACTAGATAAGAATGTGAAAATCTATGTCTGATGTTATGGGTTGCCAACACGTCCTACTTTCTTGAAACCTAATAAAGTGTCCTGGCAAGTTTGGTGTTCCTAGAGGCGGCTCAGGTGATGATTTCTTAGCGATCGCTGTTAGATAACTGGTGGGAAAACTCTCCTACACAATTATTTTCTGATAGAATCTTAACTTAAACCACTCCTGTAGACGGATAACTATTTGTTCTATAGAGTCGACAATTCGAATCGCTTTCTACTATGTATTCAAGTCTTACTTAGTTTTTTTGTGAAAATTTGACTTATCTGACCGTCCGTCGCGTCACTTCACTACTGCATTATAGCAAAAGCAATACAAAATTCTATGTTTAAGAACGAATCCATACAACCAGAAATACAAGGTTATATCGACATATTTTGTCATTACAGTATGAAAAAAAGAACAACAAATTCATCAACTGCATTCTAGTCAATAAATTTCACTATTATAGGGTGTCAAGTATTGGCCGGCCAATGGGTGAGGTTACGAAACAAACATTTGCGTATGTTTCGCAAACATGTTTGCGTTTTGATTCCCTAACTGCCATTTTGTGGATCGAAAATAATCTCCGGTTCTTTTCGTTTACATGTCCCACAAAGGCAGACTAACGAAAAGAACCGGAGATAGTTTCTGATCCGCAAAATGGCAGTTAGGGGATCAGAACGGAAAACATGTTTGCGAAACATACGCAACTGTTGTGTCTCGGAACCTCACCCAATACTGGACTAGGAGAATTTTTTAAGTAATATCGCCATGAAAAGAATTGGTAAAATTTTGACCGTTATCGTGTTTTTATTGGAAGTCAATGAAAATCACGAAATTTCCCGTTATATACGAAATTACGGGCGGAATTCATAGTCCCCACTTATACTTAAGGGAACCCTTAATGGACTGACGCTATTCATAGTCACTCAATAAGCAAACGCTTAAGGGATTCCTAAAGGGTTCCCTTATTCGTTAAGGTTCATATCTAGTAACCTTATATGAACTCATATATTTGTTGACATATCCTTATTCAAACACTTTGAAATTTTTTAAAAATTTTGAATTTTTAACTACTTGATATTTTTTTATATTTTATTTGTCACTTTCAATAGATATGGCAAATAAGTGAATCGTTTATTCAATGAGGCAACGCCCTAATAAATGATGTCTATGAATACTAAGCTCCCTCCCAGCTAGACAATTGTCTCCGATACCCAACGGAATCGATAAGTCCTCGATTATATATCGATAGCTGCCATCGAAATGTCTCCAATCACCTACTGAATCGATCCAATTTCGATTATTTACATCCAATTGTCTCCGATACACAACAGAATCGAGATGTCTTCGATCCCAAATGGAAGACCTACATTCAGTTGTCTTCGATATCATTGGCATCAAAGAGTAATCGATCCGAAAACGATGACTTCGTATCCATTTGTCATAGATACCATCTAATCGAAATGTCTTCGATCACATATCCATGACTTTCATCTAAATGAATTAGATTGAAATTGTCAAAAAAAACGACTAACTTATTCTCGTAATTAGTAATCCTAGATAGCTTAGGTTTAGGACGTAGGACTACGAAACTATAGGTGCCCGGTTCGATTCCCAGTAGAAGCAAAAAAAACTTAAAATAAGGTAAAAGTATAAAATAGATAAAAAATTTAGAAAAAAAGAAAAAAAAATAAGAAATAATAATTTTTCACCACAGTCATTGTTTCTCCATAAATTCTTCATAGTCCGTAGTGGTCGATTCTACATCAACGACAGTCTTCGGAATAAGATCGATTCTAGTTCTCACTTTCGGTATCGAAAACACGGCCAAGCCCATACAAATGTCTCCATAGTTTGATCGAGAAAGTCATCGACTCCTTAGTAGAAGGCTTTCGATTCTTTATCGATGAATTGTCGATTCTGTTCTAACTGGGCTTAAGGGCTCACTTAAATAGAGGAAACCCCTTATTCCTAAAGGGGAATCCTTATTATTTAAGTGGGGACTATGAATTCCGCCCTACAACTACCATAGCACATTTAGATCTAAAAGTTGTGGAAAAACACATTTTAAAAGCAAAAAAACATGGTATGTATGTATTCAAAGCATATTTGAACCCCGTTAGAACAGAATCAATAATTCATCGGTACTGGATCAAAAACCATCTTCTAAGGAATCGATGACTTTCTCGATGAAACATTGCAGACACTGTTGTTTTTTTTTTGCACAAATGCTTCTTTTAGCTGCAGGCAGTTTGTATGTTTGAATCGGTACAATCGGACAATGGGGTCATGGGGCTGCCATACAAACCCAACTCCCCAAATTAGGTTCTTCTAAGAAAAACTTTTTTTATTGTTTACCAATTTCAAGCAAATTTCACACAAATGTGTTTCTATTGATATCACAAAACATATTTAAGAATGGATCAAATCGGACCATGGGGTCATGGGGCTGCCATACAAACCTAAACCCCCAAATAAGGTTCTTCTGAGAAAACTTTTTTATTTGTGCACCAATTTAAACCAAATTTCACACAAATATATTTCTATTGATGACGAAAAACATATGTAAGAATGGATCAAGTCAGACCATGGGGTCATGGGGCTGCCATACAAACCCAACCCCCCATTTTGGTTCTTCTAAGAAACATTTTTTACACCAATTTCACAAAACCTTGAATTGATGTGTCTTTATCAAAGCAACTGAAAAGGTCAAAACAAATGGAATCGTACTATGGGGCCATGCTCCCGCATCCCCCAATAAATTTTCTGAGTAAATATTTTTATTTGCCCACTTATTCCAACCAAACCCCACACAAATATTGTTTTGCCGACGCAACGGAACTTTTGTGAAGACAGAAGGAAAAGAATGGGGGGAGCGGGATTTAATACAAGTCGTAGGTACGCCCGAAAAGACTTTTAGCCCGAGGGGAGCGAAGGGTATCCAAATTTCGGCCGCGCCCGAAATTAGCCTCGGTCTCGTTATACCCTATACCCATAAGATGGTATAGGGTATATTGTTTTTGTTACGCCGATATTATGTAACACCTCAAAGGAACCACCGGAGGTATGGCAAAGTATATATATAAATGATCAGGGTCGGTCCCTGAATCGAATAAGCGATGTATGTCTGTCTGTCTGTCTGTCTGTCCGTGTGTCTGTCTGTTAGCACGATAACACCCGAAATAATGAAGTAGCGGTTTGAAATTTTGGTCAAATGTTTGTTTTGCTAAAAGCTTGGACGGTATTGAAAATGGGCCAAATCGGACCACGGGTTCCCCTACCTCCCATACAAACTACCCCTCCTTGATATTTTAATTCGGCCATAACTTTCGATAGAGTAGGAGTAGGTCCGACTACCCCTACCCCTACTTCCCCTACAAAGTTATATTCAGCCATATCTTTTGATAGAATGTCACGAAAAACTTCAAATTAGTATCAAATGGTAGCCGTTGGATGCCTTGACAAGGTAATAAAGATGTGTCAGGTCCGACCCATCTACCCCTGCCTCCCCCACAAAAAATATGAAATTGAATATTTTGGGTTTTGCGTGCCTTCTAGGTCTGTACATGGGTATAGGGTATACACTCATCGTGCTATTCGCGCGATTAGAACTCGGTCTCGTTTTTTCTCTCTTGGAGAAATAAAGACACCCGAAACATGCTTTTCGAAAAAGAAACGAAAAACCAAATTTCTGCGATGCTAACGACTATCATATTAGGGCAGCCCTGCATTTTATTGCCAAGAGGGGCCTCCGTTTTAGAAAATGTTATATCCTCGAATGGATAACATGATCACCAAGGGTTTATATCGCATAAATTCGTAAAATTGGTCGCTGTTCTAATGAATTTTTGTAATGAAGAAGTGCACTTATGCGTCATGAAAATTTTGAAAATTTTGTGAATGTTGCCAAACAATGCGTGCTCTTAATAAGCGTGTTGTGCACTTATCCGTTTTGAAATGTATGGAAAATCGAATTGAATGGATGGTGCATAAAAATTGTATGCACTTTTCCGAGTTTTGCGCCTAAGCGTGTTGCACTTATCCGTGTTTTACTGCTATGGTTAATATAGAATTGATGACATTAGTTTATAAGAAATTAATGTTAATGACTATAATCAAAGAAAAATGTTTATATCTGCAGCTATTCTAGATATCGAAAACAATTTAAACTAGGGAGCTTCGCCCCCTGCTCGCTACGCTCGTCAACATCCGACGGCAAGGCTAATTTCGGGCACGGCCGAAATTTTGGATACCCTTCGCTCTCCTTGTGCTAAAATTTCTTTTCGGGCGTACCTATGACTTGTATTTAATCCCCCTCCTCTTTTTTTTTGAAAAAAGTTTTGGGCTTGGTTGAAATAAGTGAGCAAATAAAAATATTTAAAATTTTATTGGATTGCGGGAGCATGACCCCACAGTTCGTTTTGAACTTTTTTGTTGCTTTCTTAAAGACACATTAATTCAAGGTTTTGTAAAATTGGTGTTTGTATAGCAGCCCCATGACCCAGTGATCTAATTTCGGTGATTCAAACATACAAACAGCCTGCAACAATAATAAGCACGTGCGCAAAATTTCAGCTCCGTAGCTTTTATAGTGGCCGAGAAAAACGCGCTGCAACAGACGGACAGACAGACAGACGGACATAGTCCAATCGACTCATCTCATCATGCTGATCATATATGTATACTTTTTATATGGTCGGAGATGCTTCCTTCAATGCGTTACAAACTTTATGACAAAGTTAATATACCCTTTCACTCTATGAGCGAAGGGTATAAAAAGGAGCCGTTAGGGGATATGAAGCATTATGATTCGAAGACATTTAGATGGAAGTTTTCGTTATGGGATCTAAGAATCATCGGACACAATTGGGTTAAAGTAATCGCAATGGGATTGACATGACAAATAACGTTTTTGGATCGATGACTTCTTGGTTCCATGGGGTATCAGAGCTGCTGGAAATAATAAAAATTGTGTCACCATATTTTAAAAATAACATTAAAAAAAAATTCTAAATTCCGAATAAAGTATAAATTGAAATCTTGAAGCAAGAGGATGCAAAAGGATAAGAAAAATTAATTATAGACGAAAGAGTTTCATTGTGTGTTCTTGAAGACATGAGTCTGGTTATTTTTCATTTTAAATGCTCCGTTAGTTGATAATGTTGCACTATCAGTCCATAATATTTTGAGATGGAATATCTCGATCTGCGCCATTTTCAGAAAGGGACGCTCTTTTCGCAGCAGCTTGGCATATCTTACCGTGGTCTCTTTTTACGAGGGTACCCGATCCGATTTTTGGTAGGAATGGTGCCCTAAGGGCTCAAGTACACAGTCATATTTGGTAATATTTATATTATAATATGCTTAAGCCTACTTGATTTCGCTTACCTACTGCACGTCTAAAAATTTATACTGAATGAATCGAGTAGGCTTAGGCATATGACATACATATTATAATATAAATATGACTGTGTAATGGAGGCCTAAGAGGCGTTATGGGCATGCCGTTTTAGCAAATTTAAATTGAGGAGAATGAGGGTCCTTGACCAAGCGATACAATTTTCAGTGAAAGGGTATATTAACTTTGTCATGAAGTTTGCTACGCACAGAAGGAAGCACCTCCGACTATATAAAGTATAGATATTATTGATCAGTGTGACGAGAAAAATCGATTGAGCTATGTCTGCCTGTCCGTCTGTCTGTCTGTCCGTCTGTTGCAACGCAATCTAGTCCCTCAGTTTTGAAGCTATCGGGCTGAAATTTGGAATACACGTTTCTTTTTAGTGTACGCTGTATATATATCGGAACGAATGGAATCGGACCATATAGTCATGGGGCTGCCCCTGAAACTTAGGTTTTTCTACGAAAAACTTGTTTCTTTATGTACTAATCTTAACCAAACTTCACCCAAGTGTGCAACTAGTGAAGCCTCAAAACACAGCTATAGGAACGGATGAAATCGGAATATTACATCATAGGGCTGCCATACAAACGAACCTTTGAAAATTGCTTCTAAGAAAAACTTTTTCCTTTTTAATCTCACCGTAACCAAACTTCATCCAAATCTGTTCCTAGTAAAGCCTCAAAAGATATCTAGGACCGGATGAAATCGGAACACTGCGTCATAGGGCTGTCATACAAACCAACCCCTGGAAATTAGGTTCTTCTAAGAAAAACTTTTTTGTTTATGAACCAGCCTCGGTCTCGTTTATAACTTGAATACTCACACAAAATTTCATGGTATAACTTTTTTTTCGAAAGTGAGAGCTTAATTTTCTAAAAAAAAGTCCAAGGCATGGTATTATATCTCACAAAAACAACTCTGTTGTAAAAAGTTTCCCCCAAAGAAAAAGTTGTCAGCCGCAAAAAGGATTGATATAATACAATCCCGCCAAAAAGCTCGCAAGGATATGCATTCAAAAGTGATTGAATAAGTTTATAGTTTCCACCAAACCAGCGTGGTGCGGTAGGCGTCAGAATTTGTGAAATAATTTCCGCCGCGGTAGACCACGCTGAATTTGCCAATTCGTGTGGAGTCTGTGTTGTGTGTACCGCGTACCGCACCCGCGCTGGTTTGGAGGAAGTTAATTTCTTTCAACGCTTACTGGCGGGGAGCTTGACGAGGGTGCTATTTGCTGCTATGCTCTTTTCTGATCAGATTTAATCTCGAATCTTATCCAGCCTTGTAAATAAAATGTCTTACAAACTTTTTTGCTTTCCTTCGTATAGACGACTTTTTTAAACAATAAAGTTCTTTCGTAATTTTCTTAAGATTGGTTTTATCCTGCAATTACTCCAATGAAAACTCCCCGCCAAACAGCATTGCAAGAAATTAGCTTCTACCAAACCAGCGCGGGTGCGGTACGCGGTACACACAACACAGACTCCACACGAATTGGCAAATTCAGCGTGGTCTACCGCGGCGGAAATTATTTCACAAATTCTGACGCGTACCGCACCACGCTGGTTTGGTGGAAACTATAAACTAATTCAATCCCTTTTGAATGCATATCCTTGCGAGCTTTTTGGCGGAATTGTATTATATCAATCCTTTTTGCGGCTGACAACTTTTTCTTTGGCGGAAACTTTTTACAACAGAGTTGTTTTTGTGAGATATCAATTCTTTTTTGCAGTTTTCAATATTCACTGCCCTATTGTCACGACTTTGTTTGAGAACATAATAACAATAACAACCCTCTTGGTAACCTTTGTGTCCTTGATAACCTTAGCCTCCTTCGTAACCTGAGTTGTGTGTGTTTTGTGAACCTCTACCGTTTGCTGGAAGCTTTAGGCTCATCGGGATGTTATTTGTTCATCCAATATTATAGTAATATGTACGTACTCGTATAAAAGACGAATACCCAGCAAACAATTTCTATCGTCCGCGATACGAATTCAATTCGCCTGATAGAAAACATTTCTCGAATTTCATATCGTTTTCGGATTAAAGGCGTCACTCCCTTCGTGAAGGAATAGTGACCGATATTAATTCACCAGGATAATAATTTGGCAATAATCGACTAATACATAGAAAAAGTGAAAAAAATTTAATTTATTTTTTATTTTTCCCTTTTCTATAATTTGTTTCTTCTATTTTATCCTTAACTTTTTTTTGCCATATTTTAACTTTACCTTTTTACACTTTGCTTCTACTGGGAATCGAACCGGGCACCTATCGTTTCGTAGTCCTACGTCCTACACCTGAGCTATCTAAGATTACAAATTATGGGAATAAATTAGTCGTTTTATTTTTTGACAATTTCATCATTCTCTCGTTGTGAGGGATTACTATTTTATCATCCTTGCAATAATAAGACGATATTTCGTTAATAGGAGTCGCATTCCTTACATACTGATGACAATAAAATGATTTTTCGTCGGGGAGACAAGTCTACGATAAATTTTTCATTTGAATAATATCGCTTTCGAATCATTTTTGTAATTTTTCGAAAAAATCGATAAAATTGTTTGCTGGGTAAAAACTGGAACTGTGACCCCTTGCCGCCGCTCTCGCAGACGCTTTACAACTGAAAACTTTAGAGAACATATACAAGGGATTGTTCGAAACAGCTCTGCCAAATCACAAAACTTTATGATTCTTTTCTTGGCATTTTTCGGGCCTATCCCCGATTTTTGCAAAATGCTTCCTTTAAAACATATGAAAAGATTTAAGCGAGGAACTCTATGCGTTTTTTCACATTTTCCGCTGTATCTTTTTTTCTACTCCACGGATCGGAGCAAACGATAGCCTATGCACACCTTCACGACAGACTCTATCAATGGAAAAGATACCAAATTCCGAGATGCTCTCTGCAAGGCTGTAGCCCTGTCAATGAACAACAAGAACAACGAGAACAACGAGAACAAGATTTTCGAAAAAATTCGATTTTCAAACTCTTATATCTCCGGTGTTTTTCATCGTATCTTCTTGAAATTTTCTACACTTCGTAAGACGGCGCGAGTGACAACCTATACCGAATTCGAACACTCAGGACCAACCAGGGTCGGAGCTACAGAGGTCCGAAAACCCGTACTTGTTCCGTCGTGTAAACATAGTCTTAGTCGCTTTTCACTTTTGATTTGTTCAAATTTCTTCTTTTTTCTTTGGCGGGCGGGACGCTCCCGCGTCCCTAGATACATCAATGCAAAGAAAATTGTATGAAGCTTATTACAGTGAGGACTTCTTCCCCATAATCAGGGATCTATCCCTACACCCAGAAAAAAATTACTTTTATTTATGAAAAATTACATAGGACGTATGATATTTTAGCTGTGATTTGGAGCCAATGAAATAGCCTTTTTGGGACAATGATAGAAATATTATTGAAAATAACAAGTGAAAATTAGATTATAACAATGAGATTGTTCATCGATTCTATGTAAAAATTTCATTGAATTTTATAAAAAAAAAAATAGAAAAGAATTTTTTTTTTAATTTTTTCTTTAATTTTTTTTTATTATTTTTTTTATTGTGATTTAATTTTATTTCAAATTGTTATATTTTTTTTATTCATAAAAAAACCTTATGCCGAAACTTGGATTCGAACCCGGTCCGCCTGCGTGCCAGTCCGTTTACATTGCCATGAGACCAAATGTGGAATGTTGTCTACGTTTCTAAAATCTTAACTACTTGATAAACGGTGCAATACAAACTTGAAAATGTTTATACATAGAGGCTATGCAAAATAATCAATTTCCCATGAATTTGATTTACTTCATTCTAAGTCATTTGTTGCATTAGTTGTATGTGGGCATGTTATAATTCTATTACTACTGAAATCATAAATTCTATGAAAGTGTATTTGACCCAATCGCATTTTTAATTAATTACATTCAAACTTCATACGTTTAAAGAAATTTTCTGTTTACTAGAAGTAAAGTAAAAACTTCATTGGTTTTAATACACGTTTTTTGCTGGGTCTAGCAATCCTGACAAAAAGCAGAGATACATTATAATTGCCACTCAATGCCCCTATTTTGTAGTCTGGCTGGTCTAGCGGTTAGTGCGCGCACCTTCGGTGCACAGGGTCATGAGTTCGAAACTCACCGTGGATCATGGTGTTTTTCGAACTCACGAGCTTGTGACGGACTATGATCTCACTCAGATGTTAAACGAGTACCCATTTATGGGGATAAATAACACTGCTGAGCGTGATGGTGATCTCATTACCTCAACAAAAAGCAGATAAGATCTTGGAAATGGGATGTCACTAACAATCCTACGACCTTAGTCCAATGCTGGATTGTCGCGCCTGTTATTTATTTATTTAAGGACAAATTAGGTAAACAGGAAGCATACACATACGAAACTCCCCATTTTTCGGAATGGAGGCTTCTTCTGCTATCCGTTCTCACAAGGAGAATTTTTGTGTTTCCGATATTTTCCGTTATATGGCGGATAGTACAGGAAGTGTCGCTGATGTCGATAAGAAGACAAAGAAAATTCTTCTTTCGAGAGCTGATAGCGGAATGTTCCACAAAGTTAATAAACAACATAAAAATCAGTAAAAACACCTCTGAATTGTCGTCTATTCTGATTTTAAGTAATGTAAAATAATACGCTAAATTCATATTAATGCTAGCTTAAGTTCTGACCTAACCCCACTGCCATTCTACATGCGTATTTATTCGTACATTATGTACCCATGTATCTCATTTGGCAAAACTAATTCTACACCACAAAGCGCTATCAGATACAAGCAATATCTTTGCATTTAAATTCTAACATTTACATATGATTAAAAGTGCGTGTGTGTAGTAAACAAAAAAAAAAGAGCCAAAGCCAGACGGAAGCGACATTTCTAAACCGGCAATTGTGTAAACTCGAATACGATTAAAAGATGTGATCCACACTGATCTATAAATAATATTGTGTAGGTACGTACAGATAATAATAGATTTCACTGCATCTACTACGAGTTTTAACTTTTAAGTTTGAACTCGCCTCTATCAGGCAGCCCATATGGGTTACGTATACGAGTACAGTACTGAAAAAGACATATCGAAACGCTATCCCTCAAAACGTTTATTGTAGTCATGGTTGCTCCGAACCGGACCTAATCTTTTGAACCTAGGTCCGGCAACTGCACCTAGGTCCGGTAGTTCCGGTTTTGTAAAAACCTAGGTCCAGTCGGACCTACTGACCGGTCGGACCTACGGACCGGTCGGACCTGGGTCCGGACCTACGGACCGGTCGGACCTGGGTCCGGACCTGTCGGACCTACGGACCGGTCGGACCTACGGACCGGTCGGACCGGTCGGACCTGGGTCCGGACCTACGGACCGGTCGGACCTGGGTCCGGACCTATCGGACCT
Source organism: Microchrysa polita (assembly GCA_949715475.1). Taxonomy (NCBI): domain Eukaryota; kingdom Metazoa; phylum Arthropoda; class Insecta; order Diptera; family Stratiomyidae; genus Microchrysa; species Microchrysa polita. Next base: position 133,299,249 of record OX454416.1, on the reverse strand, counting down.
ACGGACCGGTCGGACCTATGGACCGGTCGGACCTGGGGTCCGGACCTGTCGGACCTACGGACCGGTCGGACCTGGGGTCCGGTCGGACCTACGTCCGACCACGTCCAGTAGGTTCGGTTTTAAAAAGACATAGGTTCATAGCTCCGACTATTAAATTGACTATGCTGGTGAGGAAGCGTAATATGGACAAGATGGGTGTCAGATAAAGTGATACCAAGCCAAGATGTTTTAATGGCATGTATGAACGAGAAGGAAGGATGTTGAGAACCAAGGTGTTGAATATGGGCCAGATACGTGTATCATAAATTGGGATGATAGCGTGGCAACCGATGGATTAGTGAAAGGGAATACATTTGAAATGTAGCACTTTTTACGACCGTGAGTCTCAGCACGGATTTAATTTTTAGGATTTTTTAGACATTTTTTTTCAAACAACCTTTATTAAATCGACTTTGTCCGTTCGTCTGTTGTTTTTCTGCAGTTTCGATTAACGGTAACGGAGTTATGGATGTCTGAAGTTTAGATTATATTTTCTCATCCGTTTTTCTAAACCATTATAGGTACTGATTTGAAACATTGAACAAAGGTTAGTATGTAGGTAGTATGAGCTTATATACGTTGAAGACTATTGACATTTGCTAAGAAAAAGTAAATAACAGAAAATTTATGAAATTTCTTTTTGTGCGTTTATAGCTTCTGTTGTCTGCAAAAATGAAAGTTTGCGGGAAGATTTTTATCAAATATTTAGTAAAGGCGTTTCAAAATACCGGGACAGCGTTTTGAGCATATGTTCAATGCATATCTTTTTACTGGATTAAACAATAAACATGAAATTTGGTGGGAATGCTTAGAATGGCAATAGTGTTTGGCACGGAGAAACGGAAACGAATTTTCTTTTTTGTTGAAATCATAACTCGAAAAATGTTTGCCGTTGAGTTCTTTAATCTAAACTGGATTCATAGTAAATCTATTTTTGGATTGGTTTAATTAAAAGTGTAAAAGTTCTAAAGCCTTTCATTCTTGAAAGCGTTTATTTATACTAATCCAAAAAGATATTCAAAACCCTCGTATTGTGGTCGCAATTTTTATGCATGAAACGGCCAGAAGCACAATCATAAAAAGATAAAACAAGAGTCAGAAATGGACAATCTCAATAAAAACTGCAAGTCGAAACATTAGTCCTTATTTGAATAGTAGGTATATTACTATACTCTCATTTAAACTGAACCTAGTAAATAAATATAAACAATCTTAGTTAAATTCAGAGGTTTTTTATTATAAAAATATTTAGTAATTAAAGCTATTATTAATATTTAAAAAAAGTAGCTGCTCAACATGAGTCGATTTGAGTCGAGTTCGTCGCTCATTTAAAATAAGTCCAGCTTTAGAAAAAAGTCTCTCGCATGGTACCGACGTAGCTAAAGTGCTCAACTTTTCTTTGGCAATCATACTAAGATATGGATAGGCGTACTGATTTGACTTCCACCAGTTTATAGGATCTTCACTCCTTCTGGCCAATTCGCTTTCTACATATCGCTGAACTTCAACGATTGCCCTAGAATTTGAAGAAACCCTTGGTTGAAACTTTGCGAGGGTTTCGTCAATCGATGCCCAAATTGAAAGATCGTCTACTGCACTTTCGCGTTCACATTCCTGGCTGGTTGTTGCTGCTGTGGTGTTTACTTGTTGTTGTTTCGATATTTTGTCCATCACCATACTAATTACTTGTTTTTTAATATTTTCAGCAGCCGTCTTATCAGTAAAAACATGGCTTTTGAACCTGGGGTCCAGAAAAGTGCTACATGCCAATGTTCTGCTATTCTCGATGTTTCCGAAACGGTTTTGGACATCATCTTTAATAATATTGACGATAGCAATAGAACGTGGGTTTTTTAAATCGCTTGATGATAGCAATTTGGCTAGGACATTTCTCAGCGCTGCTACAAAAACTATAACTAACGATGCTGTTAGGTATTTTTCTCCGCTACATGTAGTTGATATATTTTCGAACGGTGTTAATATTTTGATCAACTCTTTTAACAGATCCCATTCTTCAGCCGTGAGTATTGGGAGGTCAGTATTTAGAAGACCTACCGTCGCTTTTATAGCATCTTCTAATTCCACAAACCGCTTAATCATATAAAGGGTCGAATTCCATCTTGTAGCACAGTCTTGTTTTAATTTTTTCGGGGTGCTTATTCCGGAGTTCGCTTGAAAACATAAGAGTTTTGCATTTGCAACCGAACTTCTCTTAAAATGCCCAACTATTTCCTTCACTTTATTGATAGTTCCGGGAACTTCTTTTAACCCCTTTTGGACAACTAAATTGATTGTGTGTGCAAAGCATCCAAAATGCTTCCATCCTAAATCATCAACAATCGCCTTTTTTATGTTCGCCGCATTATCTGATATAGCGATTGCAATTTTGTTGGTGAGCCCCCAATCATCTGTTACTTCTCGTAACGTATTAGCCAAGTTTAGACTGGTGTGGCTCCCAACGAAAGTGCTGCATTTCAAAAGCATCGACTTTAATTCGAATTCTTCGTCGATAAAATGTACTGTTACTGCCAAGAAGCTTTCGTTATTGACGGAAGTCCAACAGTCCGTTGTTAAGCAAACATTTGCAATTTTTTTGACGTGCTCCTTGCATTTGTTTAAGCACTTTTCATACATTGCAGGTATGTATGATTTTGAAAGAGTCTGTCTATGGGGCAATGTATAGTTCGGGTTTAAAATACCCACAAACTCGCGAAATCCCTTATCATCTACTATCGAAAATGGCTGGAAATCCAAAGTGAATAGCTTAAGCAACTTTTCATCGATTTTCTTTTTTAAATCTACCGGGATTCTTTTGTTTGTTGTATAGAAAGATGTTATAGAAGATTGTTTGGCTTGACTCGATGGGATGATGGATGTGGATGAAGTGGCCGTAGATGTCCCAGGTATAGGGTCGGTATCTGTTGTGACAGCCGCCGGTGTTGTTGTCGTATTTGTAGTAACTTCAACTGTTGCCTGAAATGTAGGAAAACTTGTGCAAATCGATGTTCCCCATATATTTTTCGGAATTTTACTGAAGTTAAAGTTCTTTTTAATTAGTATTTCAGAACTTTTTCGGGAACTTCTTTTGTATGCTTAGTTAGCAAATAAAGTTTAAAAGTCATCATAATAATTAACTGAATCCAATGAAAAAGAACTTTTGGTGAGTTTTCTTTGAAGAGAAAATAAGTATACAAACGAATTTTTACGTTAATATAATAATGAAACTCTATGCTTTGACGGATATGAGCCTCACAGGCTCAATAGAATTAATTTGGAATTAAATATGAATTTTCTTTTTTTCACGCTCTGTGGCTTACACAATTGAGTCGCAGCCTACGATCCACTATGGGTTACGGTATTCAAATAGTTCTTTTATTACCTGATTTGAAATTGACGAAGAAGTATTCTCACGATCTCGATCTCTTGTATTTGATTCGTCAGCATCAATCCTGGGATATCCAGTTGTTATCACTGCTACTTTAACATGAGGATGCTTACGTTTTAAATGCCTCTTCATGTTAGATGTTGAGGAAATATGGTTAATTATTTGTCCACAGATATCGCATTTTGCATTGTATTTATCGATAGCTGAGAAATGATCCCAAATGGGGGCTCGTTTTTGAGAAGCCATTCTTCGAGCTATACTTCAATATATTCCGAATATTAACAATTGAAAACAATAAGAAATTTTCGGGGAGAAGTTTCTTTTTTCTTGACCTCACTCAAAATTTGAAAATTTAAAATACCACAAGACAATTTCAAGTTCAAATTTCAAAACACAAGCTCAAATTTCACAACACAAGTTTCATATTCTTTTCACGCATTAACATTCAAAATTTCACACGTCTATTGACACAGGAATCAATATCAATAAGTATTGCGTTCTCTTCTTCGCAAATATTCTATCAGATATTCAAGAAAATTCAGGAAACAGTCAGTGCATCATTTGCAAACAGAAACAATTGGCTTGGCTGCATTCAATGAACGTCAGCGACCGCTTTCTCCACCAAAAAGCCAAAAAGCGAAATGAGAATCTAATTGGAGGAAAGCTTTTCGGGTACATTCTTCGTTCGCCGAATGCACTCATTGATTTTTGCATATTGTGAATTTTAACACTGGGGTGTAAAATTTTCTGCAGTCGTATGATTATGCTGGCGTATGATCGCAACGGCGTCGACGTTATGTTTTTGAGGTATATATTTATTAGGAAAGTTGAAGGAGTGCCTTCGGGCTTTTCTGAACGGCATTAATATTATTTTCTTAATAAGAATCAAAGGTGATTTAAGGCATACAAGTGGAATATGGACAAGATAGTTATTATGTATAGACATAATATCGGGACGATGATGATATTGTTGTGGTTGCAATATCGTTAACGACAATGGCATAGGGAAGGGACGGAAAGGTTCAACAAGTATCCAACGCATAGAAAAAGAGTATAGCCGAAATGTGTATTATATAAATCACATTTTCACCAAGTTTGAATGAATCTGTCGGTGAACAGGTTGTTCAAGGTCACGCGCGTTACGTTACGAACTCAACGTCATTCAAATTCATCTGTAATTGAGACTACACACTAAGGGGGTGACACTCCATACAAATTTCTTGTAGAAAGGGATGCATGATTTTCAGTCGCATACATTTTTAACATATTTTAAACGCAAAATTCCATCAGACAGAGTAGGACGGAACTAATCCAAAATCAGCTCAGTATCCCATCTTTGGGTATGCATTGGTAACTTTGTCTCGCTTTATACCTATATTGGGGTGACATATCATAAATTTAGGGTTGTCAATCAACATCCAGAAATAACAGAATTTTCAGGTTGCCCGACTTAGTATTGACAGTTTCCGTTCAGTTTTGTTTTTCTTCTCTTTCATATTTTAAACCCATCATTTGAAAGGGTATATTTGATGGTTGAAATAGATTGGCTGCGTCAGCATCAGCATCGGCAGAGGCATCGGCATCAGCAGAAAAATTTCAATTTAGAACACACGCATTTGCCTTTGATGACCCACAATGACAGCAGCGGCAGAAGCAGAAAAATGCTTCTGCCGATGCTTCTGCCGCTGCTGTCAATGTGGGTCATCAAAGGCAAATGCGTGTGTTCTAAATTGAAATTTTTCTGCTGATGCCGATGCCTCTGCCGATGCTGATGCTGACGCAGCCAATCTATTTCAACTATTAGTCTCTGTTTCGCAATTTTGCACAACTTGTACGTCCACGGATAGAAGAAATTCAACACATTTATAAAGATGGGCTACAGAGTCACTTATAAGGTGTCCCAAGCAACAACTCGTTTGCTTTAAAGAAGCACTTCACACTGTAGCAACCATATAGTACCACGAAATTCATTTATCGTGTGACATCGCTTGAAGTAATATTTTGATCCGATAAAACATCCTTAAAGTATTTTCCAGGAAGCTTCTATCATCATTATGGAATAAATTTAAAGATGGTGGTATAAAAGTTCGATAAAACTGTTTCTAAACGTTAACCTAAAAAGATACTCCATTAAATACTCCACTCTTGTGTTTATTGGATGATACAGCACACACATGCAATAGTATCTGTAAGTTAACTCACACAGATGCATATATTCTTCTATAGCACAGTCGGTGTCATTTTTATAGTGTAACATTCGTATGGTCATCCAATAAATTGTTCACCGTAGTTTTACAGAAGGATGGACTTTGTGATTTTTTAATGAATTGACACTTGTGCTCTGAAATACATAATTTCTACATTAGAAATCTCGCATGAAACCCACATGTACGCACTCATTGTTATCTTCGAAACCAATTAGGGTGATCTCTGTGCAGAAATGGACTTTATTTTATTGATAAATGTACAGATTTAGGGTGCATTGCTGAAGATACGATAAAGAATTGTCAAGCATTTCTATAGAAGCAACTATCCATTTGTAGTGTTTACGAGCAATGCTGACTATATGTGAGGTTGGCTGAGTGGTAGCGTGTAGGACGGGCAATCAACAGACACTGGTTCAATTCTAGCTGCGGATTTTTTTTCTATTTTTTTCTTGCAAATTCGTTCAATGACAGAAAATGATGATATAAAGCAAATGACGTACGTCTTTTTTGAAGCATAATTTAGTGCTACAATAAGGTTCTATTGGATTAAAAAACGGCACCAAATGCCATTATTGGACTGTTATTCAGTGGTTATACCCTGTGAAGTGCCCCTATTAATGTTAGAAGAGAATATTTAACGAAGTATTATAGAATATATGAAATTGTTACTTGGGGTGCCTGATCTTGGTATTTCTAATATAGTTCTAATACCAATTATAGTAAATAAATTAATTAATTAATATTACTAATACTAATAAAATATGGCTAGAACCCAGCAAACAATTTCTATCGTCCGCGATACGAATTCAATTCGCCTGATAGAAAACATTTCTAGAATTTAATATCGAATTCGGATTAAAGGCGTCACTCCCTTCGGGAAGGAATAGTGACCGATACTAATTCTTCAGGATGATAATTTGGCGATAATAGACTAATCCATAGAAAAAGTAAAAAAAAAAAATTATTTTATTTTTCCTTTTATTTTAATTTTGTTTCTTCTATTTTATTCTTAATTTTACTTTACCTTATTTTAATTTTAACTTTTTACACTTTGCTTCTACTGGGAATCGAACCGGGCACCTATCGTTTCGTAGTCCTACGTCCTACACCTGAGCTATCTGAGATTACAAATTATGAGAATAAATTACACGTTTTATTTCTAGACAATTTCATAATTCTCTCGTTGTGAGGAATTGTGAGAACGGAACATGTTTGCGGAACATATGCAACTGTTCCTTTCAGAACCCGCATTTATCGTCAGCCTATGGTGGATAGTTTCTTGGTTTTAGTTGTATTCTGCAATTTTAGCGGTGCTTGGATTGATCAATATGTGCTTTTGTTGATTACATTTTTTATGGAATAGTCAGTAATAACTAAGAATCGGTTAATTTATTTGTTCATTTATAGCTTTTTTTCTTTTTTGACGACGTAGGTATTATGCTAAAATTGAGTAGCATCATCAATTCCGTGAATAGATTTCACAATTTAATTTTAGGTTTAGTTTTTAATTAATACAAATTGTTTTTAATTATAAAAAACAATATAAATTAAAACGAAACCATATAAATTAATATTAATTAATTGAGATAAAAACATCATAGGATAATCAATTTGGCGGTTATCTAATATGTCAATTTATATTTTGTTTTAATTGATGTATAGTGTTTTGTTTTTATTTATACATCTTTTATTCATTGCCGTATTATATGATCTTATTAGCCTGGCGGGTGCAGGGATTAGTGCGCGCACCTTCGTTTCACTGGGTCTTGAGTTGGAATCGCACCGCGAACCATGGTTGTTTTTCGAACTCATGACCAATCTGCCGGAATATGATGTCACTCAGATGTTAAACCAGTGCCAATTTGTGGCGATAAATAACAATTCTGAGCCTGCTGTTGATCTCAACACCTCAACAAAAAAGCAGTTAAGTTCTTGGAAATTGGATGTCACTAACACATCTGCGGTCTTAGTTCAATGTTGCACGGTCGCGCCCGTTATTTTTTTTTATTATATGAACTTATTAAAAACTAAACCAAAATTGTTAACTCAATTTAAGGGCCTGATGATGAAGCAACAAAATTAAAGCTACGATTGAACAAATAATCAACCGATGTTTTTTTACAACTGTAGTGAGTGACAAACAAATAACCGAATACTAGATGGTCAATAGTCAATGATAGTCATTCGAGAAAAAAATGAGACTAGCATGAGCCATGGGGTAGGTCCGCGAACCTAGGTTTTCGGACCTAGGTCCGACATCGGACCGGATTAGGTCCGCTCCGCTCCGCAAAGTGAACGGATCATACCATGACTAGTTTATTGGGCGTTTCATATGCTAATCACTCGACCAGCCGCTGTGGTAACTATGCAACCACTGCTGCTACCGTGGGCTAGATTTGTGGGCCTGTAAACAAAATATTATTTTCAGCCGGTTATTTAAATTTATGGATTTAATGCCTGTATGGTCAACAACAATAAATTGGGCGCTGAGGCAGGTCTACTTGGGCTCAAAAAGAATTATGCAACAACTGGTTATATACATACATACATACATACTAATACTATATATACCAAGGTCGAATACTTACAGCATTTCACTCCACTCCACTCCAACTCTCATGCCCATCAAGCATCAACTTATAGATTCTTGTATCAAAAGCTGCTTATGTACGAGTATATTAATAAATTCCCATGTCACTAGCCTTAAGTTCCAAATAGCGTGCGTATAGGCCTTTATCTCAAGTGAGATGAAAAAATAGATTCAAATACAGTCGCCTCTCGTTAATTCGAACCTCGGTAATACGAATTTTTCGATAATCCGAACTAGTTAACCTGTCCCTTCGATAAATCGAATAAAAGAGCCAAGTTTATATGAAGTTATATACACTCGATAAAGCGAAATGATTTCGTTCAACTGAGCATTTTATAATTCGAAATTTGCATTTAGAAACTCTTTATAATTCGAATTTTTCCTGAAATTTTTCTGTTGCTGTCTTTTTACGGCGAATTGTGAAAAGATTACACATTTTCTTCAGTTTATTGTTGACTTTCAAGTGAAAATTATTTCGAAAAAGTACACGTGCATATCCGTAGATGTGAAAAGACAAATTATCGCGGCAGTGGAAAATGGTGATAAAAAAAGATATGGCAACGAATTTCAAGATTTCAGCATCTACTACTATTTTAAAACAAATAATAAAAAAAAAAAGTTTGGAAACCACTTTACATTAAAAAAAACGCAAAAGAATAGATAGATAAAGATAAGGTATCCTCTTTTCTCATTAAATTTAGTATTTCTCCAGTCGATCACAAAATAAGGACAAGAATTGCTTCGATATTTTTTCATAAATTAACTTTAGTTGGACTATTTAATCCCATGATACGTTTAGGATCTACCTAGTGCTGAAAAATAGTTTTCGTTTTACGTTGGAACAAAATTTAATTACAGATGAAACCACACTATTGAAGGAAAGCCTTTAAAATGGTTGAGGCAGTGTCGCGAAAAAAATTTCCGGATGAATCGTGAAATAAATTATTTTATTTACATAGTTTTTTTTCGATAATTCAAACACTCAATAATTCGAAATTTTTTCGTTGTCCCTTGGGCTTCGAATTATCAAGAGTCGACTGTATAAAAAAGCACTATCGGCAAACGAACAAAAACAATTTTTTTTATAATATCTCACTAGTAAGAGTCGATCAAAAATAACCGCGATTTTAAAGTTAGTAACAATCTCACGATTCTCGAGCAGACACTCGCAAAAACATAGTTAAAAAGATTAAACTCGCGAATCGTTGTCGCGTACGCAATATGTATTTCAGATTACAGATATGGCTAGAGTGGGAGTTTTTTTGCTTTGTTGAAATCACAGATAGTTCGGTAGGCCGCGCGATATGCTTAAGAATCTGGCGAACGTAATCACACAAATGTGAACCACTTTTTTCACTTAATGCCGAAATTCAATGACTTCTTCTTATCACCACGAATATGAAATTGATAAAATTTCACTTTCAATTGAAACTGTTTGAAAAATTCAATTGTCGCCCGTTCAATTTGATTATTATTATAACTCTTGGTAACAAACCGGGTAATAATCATAACACTAACAAAAACAATCTTTTTTTTCAAAAGATATTTGTGAACATATCTTTTTGTGTGGACGAAATCTCTATTGTCTTTGTTATTATTTTAGGAGGAGGTTTATTTTCCGCGCCCGCTCAAATTCAAACCACCGCGCAACACACGTGTGTGTTCAAATCGTTCAAATCCACTCGACAGTCGACACACCGCAACTGGCCCACTGACTGAGCTTGAAACTGTTGTCTCGCGAGAGTAAATACATTTATTTATTATTATATAAAGCTAGCACAGAGATAGATACAGCGAGTTTGTTATGTATAGTGTCTGTTTGAATTTCACATAGCTAGCCAAAAGCTTGAAGTAGTCAACACATTTTGTAGACACTACAATCAATTGACTAGATAAGCTTAATGAGAAAAAAAAATTCGAAATTTTTTTTTTAAATTATGAAGAGCTTTGCCATATTTGGAGGAAGTTGGGTATTAAATTGAAATTGTTTTGCAAAAAAAAAACGCAAAATAAAAATATTTACATGGTCCTGGGGAATTAATATAGGAACCATCTGTAAGGCGAACCCCACATACCACATAGCGCGGGGTTGGCCGATCCACGCACAAAAGTTTGGCTGACTTATTAGAAATGCACACTGGACCACGCTGTTTCACCTAACCTAAGGTGACCAGACTTCTGAAGACCCAATGCTGTACACATACTTGCGGAATGTGGGTTTCACGCCGAATTGGAGAAATACGAGGCTACCACCATAATGCATGCCGTAAAATTATCTCATACGGCTTCCCTTCATTAATGATACCTTCGTAAACAGAATTGAGAAGGAAAGGCAGCCGATATTCTCGGAAATATGTGATGAACCTTGGGAAGGAAAGTTCTGTTGATACTAAACAGGGAGCCCTAAAGTTTTCAATGCTCTCCTCAGTGGCGTAGATAAACGGGGATTGACTCCCTGGTCACACATATTTTTTATACTAATTATAATATATAAATTTAGTTCTTTGCTAGTAATTGTGGTGTTGTAACAATATCCACCAAAATGCCATCCACAGGGGAATTTTGGAATTAACCCTTCTTACAGTATTATCAATTGCATAATTGTTACTGCCTTGACAATTCCTAGCGTATACTGGCGTACATGAGATTTGGATTACTTCAAGCGTTGTTTTTCAGATAGTGCGACTGCCACAAGAACAGATCACTGAGGCAACTTTGATTAAGTAGGTTTACCTATATTAAGGTGGGGATTATGGACAATCTACATCTGATCTCTAGTGCCACGTTATTCGACGTACAATATTTGCCTCGCTGTGTCAAACCTATTCCTCCGGAATCTCAGCTAAACAACCAGAATTCAAATAATTTCAAAACCTTGAAGCGACAGCCCCTATGGCGGATGGTAAGGGAGTTTTGCTAGTGTCAATAAGAAGAAAAAGAAAATTCTTCTTCCAAAAAATTATCTAAAAAACTCTTGTACAGTCCTTTCTTTAGTATCCATTTTCCTATAGAGGTTGATAGGGGTATCGGATGGAGTACGGTGGCTGATTTTTCCATCGTTTTGTTATAAGAAAAATAAATTTAAATCGCACCTATCAATGGCTGTAACTTTTGAACCTTGGAAGTTAGAGCCTTAAAATGTTAAAAAAAAATGGACAGTGCGGTGCCCTACAAGTTTGCCAAATTACAAAACTCTGTTTGAGAATTTAAGTTATGGGCAATTTTCCATTAGAAAACACAAAAGTGTGATTTGGGCAGCTGTAACTTCCGAGCACGGATAGATGGGACCTAGAAACTTGGATTCAAGTCTAGTAGCTCTACAAGGGTGCCAATTATCACCAAATATGAACAAGTACGGTGCTCTGCAGGTTTCCCAAATTTTAGAAATTTTTCGCTCAAGAATTTCAGAGTTAAGGACAATTTTCAATTAGAAAACTAAAAATTGCGATTTGGGCAGCCGTAACTAGTGAACGCAGTTAGGTAGGACCGTGCAATTTGGAGAAAATGTGAGCGCCAAGTAGCTCTACAAGTGTGCCAAATTCCCGAAAGATCGAGAAGGGTTCCCAAGTTATCGAAAATGAACGACTGCCAAACATAAAAGTGCGATGATCTCGCTAAATATTGATCATACAGGGTCAGGGGTCAAACTTTACACCTTAAAAGCAGACAAGACTGATGGGAGGCTTCACCGTGGAGCCTATCATGTAGTGAATTAGGTTTCATTGTTTGGCTTGGGGAATGCTGTACATTTTGCTGTACATTTCTCAATGCTGTACGACAGGTCAAAATGCGGTACTGTACAGCATGTTATACGTCTGGTCAGCTTAACCTAACCCCAAACAATTAAATTGAATTCATTCATTCATCCCTCCAGATCAGTAGCTTCAATCGGTATCGGCTATCTACAGGTAGGGACGTTACAATAAAAATAAAGTATCGATACGATATTTATTTCGATACAAAGTACATTAGATATAATAATATTATAATAATATTTATAACGACATCGAAGGGACCGACTATTTTACGTCGTTATAGCCGATTGTCGTTGAAACCGCTCATATTGTTTGTTACGTCTTTATATACGATCATATCATGCTGTCATTGTGTCATTGCAATGCAAAGGCAAACAAATTTGGTGCAAGAATTACAACGATTCCCATATAATGTAATCTGATATTTTTATAGATTTTTTGTTCTTAATTGCAATTGAAACGAGACCGAGTTCTAATCGTGCGAATAGCACGATTAGTGTATACCCTATACCCATGTACAAACCTAGAATGCGCGTAAAACCGAAAATATTCAAATTCATTTTTTTTTTTAAGGGGGAAGAGGTAGATGGGTCGAACCTCGAACATCTAAAATATCTTATAACGGTATCCAGCAGCTATCATTTGCTATAAATTTGAAGTTTTCGCGACATTCTATCAAAAGATATGGCGGAATATTGCTTTGTAGGGGATGTAGGGGTTGGGGTAGTCAGACCTTCTACACTTGCCACCAACTTAAAGCATATGTCACAATTAGGCATTGATGCAAATTTCAGGTCGGTAGCGATACTCTGTCGAAAAATATGGTCGAATTAAACAATCACGGAGGGGTCATTTTTATAGTAGGTAAGGGAACCCTTGGTCCGATTTGGCCCATTTTCAATACCATCCAAGGTTTTATCTAAACAATCACCTCACCAAAATTTAAAATCTCTAGCTTCATTATTTCGGGAGTTATCGTGCGAACTGACAGACACACGGACGGACAGACAGACGGACATGGCTTATTCGAATCAGGGACCGACCCTGATAACACTGCGTGACACCAAAAAACCGTCAAAAAAACTGAATGCTATTTTTGTTAGATATTGGTTCCCATATGACAAAAGTGCAATTAATTTTTTTCCTGACCCTCAGGCTTTCGAGTTACACGCCGAAATCTTTTTTACTGGTCCTCATATAGTATCTCCTACTCAATTACTGCAATTTGCAATAAAATAAGTAAATTTCTGATCAGTATCCCTAAAATGACTCTTCGCAATAAAAATCGCCGAAAATACATATAATTTGCTCGGTTATGTTATTTTTTCCCCCTTTTATTGTGATTTAAAACCGTGAAAAACCATCTTTTTTATCTTTTCGCGGATACATATCTTTACGTAACTTTTATATTTATTATATCTTTACCTGATATACTCGTTTTTTATTATCCTTATATTATCGTTTTTGTTTTTACCTGGCATATTCCTTTTTTATTATCCTTATATTACCCCTTAAAGTGCAAAAAACGTCAGGTACAAACATTTAAAATTTTCTTTAAAAAATATATTGTTATGGTCAGTGGCGCAACCAGGATTTTGCCTTGGAGGGGGCTAAGTCCATCCATATTACTGGATATATATGTCCAAGTTGGGTGATGGTGCTCCTAAATCAGTAATGACGCTTTAAAGTGGTGTTTCAAGCTTATTTTCGGCGTACATTTCTTCGTAACTTATAGGGCCTTGAAAACGCGGGTAAAATGTTATACTCGTGATGGGCACGTTCTTTCTGGTGTTTTCATGTAAAGCCAGTTTTGAATCACTCTTCCAGCATTGGAATTGGAGTTTTTTTTTAACGGAAACATTACATTTTATCAAAAAGGACTTTTCTATAAACGATAAGAATTAACTGCACTTTGTCATGTGCTCTAACGGACCTTCAAGACCTAGTAAATGCTGAAACGAAAGTGAGCACGGTGTGGAAGTACTCACTGTGCACCACAAGGAACTTCATAATCTTCGGTCCGAAATTTTTTTTTGGGTTTCTATAATTTCGGCTCTTGGTAATTATCATATTAATCCCTTGCTGCCAATACAGAAATGTGACAATCGCGTAGGCCGCGGGTCTAAGGATTGTTGTCGCTTTCACCCGTTCCGGAGGCGAAACATTAAAAGTGTTGGCTCACTGTGTTTAACGAGTCAGGTCAAGGGGTGCACTGGGTATTGAAACAATTGACCCATTACAATTAGAGTGGAATTTTTGAATGCCCGGTACTACACGAAAAAATGTATATTCACAGGTGAAATAGATAGTGTGAGCACTGAGAGGACTCTCATCTCGCCAAGAACTATTTGATTTTGAATGTGAATGCAATGACGGCTCGTTATGTATGTAGGTACGATGGGTACGATATATCATCTAAGGATGCATTGCTTGTACATAATTAGTTAATTTCTTTTTGCTACATAATGAAAATCTTCGACGAAATCTTCAATTGCAATGAAAAATTTACATTTTTGTCTCCGCTGATGAAATATTTAGAGTTCGGTAAAAACAGTATCGAAGCAGGACGAGCTTTTTCGAATATTTTTTTTTTAATTTATTGTTGCCGTTGAGCTTCATGTATCTCTGAGATTTCTCAGGATTGTGGGGACAATCCTGTGGATTTCCCCCTTTTCCACCAAGCTGCGGTCCGCCTATAGGTCTGGACTTTTTTTTCCCATACTCAGGGGCCGTTCCGAATACTCCTTCAAAAATCCAGAAATACATGATTTTTGCCGGTTAAATTTGTATTTATCTTCGACTGGTAAGAATGTTGCAACATGCACAGACCATCGAAACAGGTAAATAATAATGTATGCTCCAAGAACAAGAATTAATTTTTGATAAACTCTGCATTTAAAAGCATTTCTTCATATTTCATTTTGCAATTTTTCTTTTCCCAAATTCTGGGTCTGGGAGGGGCTTTAGCCCCCTTAGCCCCTCCCGTGGTTGCGCCACTGGTTATGGTATAAATAGCACGTGTTGTAATAGTTTTACTTTAATTGGTTTACAATATGAATTCTGAAAGAAGTATTCGCAACCTGTGCAAAAATTCACCAAATAAATTTTGCTACATGTGTGGCAAATATATTTTTAAATCGCTAGAGAGAAAAGTAACACAAAAATTAAGGGATGCATATTTCGAAATTTTTGGCCGCGTTGTTTGTCAGGATAAGCCTTGGATCCCCGATTTTTTTGTATATCGTATTGTATGTCACTGCACTCTCAAAAAACTGGAAAACGAAAAATGTCTTTCGTGGTTCCAGCTCTTTGGAGCCAACCTAGCAATCATCACGACGATTGCTATTTTTGTGTGTTCGATTTGCGGGGTGCTACGAAAAAGCATAAATATAAAGTGGAGTACCCTATAGTGAGTTCTGTCACGAAACCTAAGCCTCACAGTGTAAACAGCACTGTTCGCTCTCCTCACAGTGATGAAAGTAACGACCCTAAGGATACACAGTTTTTCCCCTCTCCTTCATCAAGCGATCAAAACGAAAACCACACCTAATTCGCCAAGAGGAATTGAATGATTTGGTACGGGACTTGAATTTGTCCGTAAGGCAGCGGAGCTGTTAGGATCAACGTATCAGGAGTGGAATTTATTGAAGCCCGGAACGAAAGTGACAGTTCAGCGTAAAAAAACAAATATGCTAGACGCATATAAAGAGATGGGGTGCATAATGTCTTTGAAAATGCTTTTTCTTCACTCCCATTTCTCTTTCTTTCCTGAGAACCTTGGAGCCGTAAGTGATGAACAAGGTGAGCGGTTTCATCAGGGCATAAAAAGGCTTGAGGAACGTTTTCGAGGTCATTGGGATGCAGCGATGTTAGGAGATTATTGTTGGCGCTTACAGCGAGAAGACAATTCTAAGCATAAGAGAAAAAGTTGATTTTTCTGAATTTTCCCTTAAAATAAATGTGATTAACAATTAATTTTATAATTTTAAGTATTTAAATATCTCACAAAAACAACTGTGTTGTAAAAGGTGTCCGCCAAAGAAAAAGTCATCAGCCGCAAAAAGGATTGATATAAATACAATCCCGCCAAAATACTCGCATCTTGTCTCAATGATGGTGGTGGAGCAAATTTTTTTTCAACGCTTATTGGCGGGGAGCTGAACGAGGGTACTATTTGCTGCTATGTTCTTTTCTTGATCAGATTTAATTTTGAAGCTTCCAGTCTTATAGAAAATAAAAATGCGTTTTAGAACCTTATTTTGCTTTCCTTCGTATGGAACTCGTTTTTTTTTCTATATGATAAAAGTTTTTTCATAAATTTCTTAACATTGATTTTATTCTGTTATTAACCTTATTCAAGCTCCCCGCCAAATAGCGTTGAAAAAAATTTGCTCCACCACCATCATTGAGACAAGATGCAAGTATTTTGGCGGGATGGTATTTATATCAATCCTTTTTGCGGCTGATGACTTTTTCTTTGGCGGACACCTTTTACAACACAGTTGTTTTTGTGAGATATCATATATTTTTGCAGTTTACGATTTACAAAATTCGTAAATAAATTATGAAGACGATATTCATTGCCCTATTGTCACGAATTTGTTTGAGAACAATAATTATAAGAATGATAAACCCCTTGCTAACCTTCGTCTCCTTGGTCTCCTTGGTAACCTTGCTCGCCTTGGTAATCTTAGTAACCATAGTACACTTGACAACTTTGGTGATCTTGCAAACCCTTAGTAACCTACTTGGTAACCCCGATGGCCTTGGTAGCCCTAGTAACCTCGCTAACCTTGGTATCTTTATACATCACATTAAACTTAATGATAACCCTAACTTTGACCATAACCCTGGCCTATACCTAAACCTGAAACTCAGACTCAACCTTAACCTATCCTTACATTTAACCCTAATAATAACGTTAACTGCGATGTAACAATAACTTTAACCCTTTCCGTTACCCTAAACTTGATTTTGACTTTAACCTTAGCCCTAAATTGAGTATAACGACGAGTGAGACGACGGTTGAAGACATTATCGGGGGCTCCATGATGAACCGAACGTACCTTTCTTCATGCTGTTTGTATGTTGTATGTTCCGAATTTGAATCGCCGAAATCTGACGATGCTGTCATTGGACTACCATAAAAACCCCAAAACCTAGATTAGGTTTTCAAAAGATTTTATTTTATACATACATATGTATATGAATCAATTTCGACCAAACCTAACACAAATGTACTTTTTATCAATCCAGACAAAATATAATGGACTATGCGGGGTCATGGGGCGTAGAAACTCTTATTCAAATGTAGGAAAATTCTTCTTGTAGAAAATTAGTTTATTTATGTATAACCCTAACGAAAGTTCGCGTTAATGGTTCTATTGAAGTTACGAAATGCAGAAAGTAACGGATAAAATCATAACACTACCTCATAGTGCCTATAAACTGGCCGCGTCCGAACGAAAATATCGTTTTTGTCTCTGTTTTAACTTTTCCAAATAATACGAATCGAAAGATAAATTAAAGGGTGACTTTAAACACACTTGCTCAGAGCGCCATAGATTCTAGGACCGGTGCTGTCGTTTATTTTACAATCAATTGGACAGTGTATTGTGATGTGACTCTAAGGCTGCTAAGGCCTCACACTCACGGTCTATCCATGGATTGAGGATGTGTGTGTGCCCTGACGAAAGTTGCCTTGTTGAAGTACATACTTAACACGTAAGGTTTGTTCTCGCAGAAGGGAATTTTACTGGTAATTCCGAAATTGGAAGTGGCATAGCTAATGCCTGGGTCGCAACAAAATTATGGGCTTGAAAGGGAGTCACGATATGGAAAAGTTTGGGGACACCCCTGCGGTAGACTTTATACGGTTCCAAGTGGTTATACTACCGTACCGTTTTCTTAGTCTTGCTGTCATCCCAGTACATTGGTTGTGTTGCATTTCAGTCTCAGACAAGGAAGTAGGGTATAAGTGTTATTCAAAGGGCTCATTTTTCGGTAATCCGAGCTTGTGCCGGTCCCATCCATCTCGGATTATCGAGACTCTAGTCTACAGTATGTATACTTATGTAATGTTCATTCATCAGACAGGGTCAACTAAAGCATCGGTTCAAGTTTGGATGGAAAAATTATTTTATTTAGAAGACGACTAAAGACTAAATCTGGGCGGCCTTACGCAAGCGGGGTGTTCCAGAGAAAATTGTGTGCGGCACACAACCGAAGAATCCGAATCCTTTTTTTTATACCCTTCGCTTATTAAGCGTAAAGGGTATATTAACTTTGTCATGAAGTTTGTAACGCATTAAAGGAAGCATTTCCGACCATATAAAATATGTATATATATGATCAGCGTGACGAGCTGAGTCGATTGGACGATGTCCGTCTGTCCGTCTGTCCGTCTGTCCGTCTGTCTGTCTGTCTGTTGCGACGCGTTTTGCTCGGCCAGTTTAAAAGCTATGGAGCTGAAATTTTGCACACATGCTTCTTTTTGTTGCAGGCAGTTTGTATGTTTGAATCAGTAAAATCCGATAAGGGGGTCGTGGGGCTGCCATACAAACCTACCCCCAAAATTAGGTTCTTCTTAGAAAAACTTTTTCATTTATGCACAAATTTCAATCAAATTTCACACAAATGTGTTTTCATTGCAGACACATAACATATGTAAAAATCGACCAAATCGGACAATGGGGTCGTGGGGCTGCCATACAAACCTAGTCCCCCAAATTAGGTTCTTCTAAGAAAAACTTTTTTATTTTCTCATCAATTGCAATCAAATTTCGTGCAAATGTGTTTCTAATGATACCACAAAACATATGTAAAAATGGACCAAATCCGACTGTGGGGTCATGGGGCTGTCATACAAGCCTAGCTACCCAAATTAAGTTCTTCTAAGAAGTTTTTTTTTATTTATACACCAATTTCAACCAAACTTCACACAAATGTGTTTCTATTGATGACATAAAATATATGTATGAATAGATGGAGTCGGACCATGTGGTCATGGGGCTACCATACAAACCTATCCCCCCAAATAAAATTTTGCTAAGAAAAATGTTTTTATTTGCACACAAATTTCAACCAAACCTCATGGAAATGTATTTTTATTTATGTTACAAAACATACGCAAAAATGAATTAAATCGGACCATTGGGGCATGGAGCTGGCATATAAACCCAACCCCCAAATTAGGTTTTAAGGTCTTTGAAGAAAAACTTTTTTATTTGTCCACCAATTTTAACCAAATCTCATAGAAATATGTTTTAATTGATGCCACAAACATGCATACATGCCCCCCTCCCTTTTGTTTCTTCTAAGAAACCCACGACCCCCGCTTCCCCAATAAATCCCCCAATAAATCTTCACCGCGGCACTAATGTGAAAATTCAAGGAAAAGCATGGAAGCGGGGAGAATTGAACACAAGTCATAGGAACGCCCGAAAAAACTTTTAGTCCCGAGGGGAGCGAAGGGTATCCAAATTTCGGCCGCGCCCGAAATTAGCCTCGGTCTCGTTTATTATCCTTCTTTCAAAATTCAAGAAAATGTATTGACAGAACGAAAATAAAAAAATGGATTCGGATTGTCCGTGTTTGCGCGGCATTTGTGCAACAACCTCAGTCGATGCGAAATGTCATAAAGGTAAGGTTTCGGGGGACTATGAAGTTCGTAGCCGGGTCAGGCAGAGTTGCATTCTCTCAACATTTCTATTCATCACCACACCGTCGCATTCAATGGCTACACCTGTGCGTCTTTCGTCTTGCGTTCTTTTTCCTCTTTCAGCATTGAACTTGTAATTGATTGCATCAAGTGAACCGAAGAGATTAACGCCTCATTCTGTCCTTCCTCATTTGTTCATCATTCCTCCCTTTGTGCCCTTGTAGAACCTTCCCCGGAAAGTGAGGTAGTTCTCTGTCATACACACCGTAGCGAGTCTCATGAGCAGATTAACTTCTCTCCTCCAGGCAGGCGATGAAGGGCCCTTCGATAGCAGCCATCCTTCCAGGTGGGCGAGAGCGTTCATTACCGGGATGCTGGGGAAGAGCGCCTTGACGTCAAACGATACCAGCTGCTCTTCTGGTGAAATTGGGACAGACTTCTTTTAGATCCGCTTCCGCCTAGACTGTAGCCACTGTCGAACAGGGAGGTTTTCATCGCTAAACTCAACAACGTGGGCCCTATTTCACCAGAAGAGCAGCTGGTATCGTTTGACGTCAATCCGCTCTTCCCAAACATCCCGGTATTGGACGCTCTCACCCACCTGGAAGAATGTCTGCTATCGAAGGGCCCTTCATCGCCTGCCTGGAGGAGAGAAGTTAATTTGATCTTGAGACTCGCTAATGTGTGCATGACTACACTTGCCTATACAGGGTGTCCCGTTCATGGTGGAGAATCTTTTAATGGTAGATAGTGTGGCTTATTTGGGGAAAATTAATGTTCTACGAGACACCTTTATTTTGAACCGTTACAATGTAAAAGCACTTTTTGTAAATTGTGTCAAAATACCTGACTTGCCGAACTAAATCAAAATTTGCCAAACCACCAAACATGTCATCCGAGATATGACTTCACTTTCCGAAACTACATAAAATTTCCTATAAAACGACACCTCGTCCGTTACGAAGTTGCTCGTATCTTCCGAGATACACCAGTTCAAACTTTGAAGAAATTTTAAAATCGGTTTTTCATGCAAAATTCAAATGATAAAATCATAACGGTACTTTGAACTGACAAATCCGCAAAGTTGAAAAAAGTTGCCTCATTATGTTAGCTCTCGAACGACATATAAAAATTAAGGGCTCACGATTTAAAAATTTGCGAATTTAACGTTTCAAAGGTAAAAAAATGTGGTTTCAATGTAAAGTTTTTTCGCCCAATAAAATGAACTGTGTTGATCGTACAAATTTATCTTCATCATATCAGATGATTTGCATTACACGAAAACCACATTCTTTTACCTTTGAAACGTTAAATTCGCAAATTTTCAAATCGTGAGCCCTTAATTTTTATATGTCGTTCGAGAGCTAACATAATGAGGCAACTTTTTTCAACTTTGCAGAATTGTCAGTTCAAAGTACCGTTACGATTTTATCATTTGAATTTTGCATGAAAACCCGATTTTAAAATTTCTTCAAAGTTTGAACTGGTGTATCTCGGAAGATACGAGCAACTTCGTAACGGACGAGGTGTCGTTTTATAGGAAATTTTATGTAGTTTCGGAAAGTGAAGTCATATCTCGGATGACATGTTTGGTGGTTTGGCAAATTTTGATTTAGTTTGGCAAGTCAGGTATTTTGACACGATTTACAAAAAGTGTTTTTACTTTGTAACGGTTCAAAATAGAGGTGTCTCGTAGAACATTAATTTTCCCCAAATGAGCCACACTATCTACCATTAAAAGATTCTCCACCATGAACGGGACACCCTGTATATACACTGTCCCGCTCTCCCCATATGTACCAATGGACAACCTGTAGAAGATGTATGAATGTAAATCTGAACGCTTCGGGTCTCGAATGTTAATATTTTTTTAGTTAGAGCTATCGTACACCATAGAATCCATTGTCCGATTGATTGCAATGAAATTATCATTAAAATTGCAAACGATAGGGATATACAACATCCGACGATCAAAATATCATCAGATAATCTGACGAAGATAAAGGGGTAACCAAGAATTCTCCATTTGGGCACACATATTGATCAGTGGGTTCCGGATATACGGGTAACCAATTTTTTTACTAAAAATAATTTCAAGGTAAACCCGTTTACGTATTGTTATTTTTGTTTACTAAATTTTGAAAATTTGGTTCTATACAATTTGTTTGGCCACTTGTACAAATTATATCACATATCTATGTATTCCCCATATTGGTATTCACAACAGATGCAGTTACGGGTTCCGCTAGAATTTGGACGAGGCACCTGACTTATATGTTGAACGATGAAAAGACTTGGGTTTATTTATACACATTCTTCAGATTATGCTTAGTTTAGGTTAAAAGGATGTAATGGATAGCCACGAGACACATAGACCACATCTAGGTCCTTTACGATACCAACCACACTTTGACCGATTTCAACGCTCTTCAGGTCTTCTAAATCGGGAAAAAATAATGTCCAAGAATCGATATTCTTATTTCTGAAAGCCTGGGACCTGGCCAACCACAAAGAAAACGGGAGAAACTTTTCTCCGCCTCCCCGTCCCCACAACTTATTCAGAGATCGTTATATAGAATAATAAAAGTAAGGGTAAGTGTGTAGAGTCCATTAGAAGAGCAACATCCGCTGCTGATTTCGAATGGTGAAGCTTAATTTATGGAAACCGCAACCACAGTTACATGCGCTTCCCCATCCGTGTTGGATCCAAGGGTTTCGAGCGTCGGAGATGGCTGACTGATCTTTAATCGGCGAATTTCATCAGTTTGGCACCTTGAAACTAGTCTCTCTCTTCGATTCCTATAAAAAAATTGAGGAAGTTGCTGAAAAAAGGCAATATCAAAAGGTGATTAGAGCTATCAAGCGAAGATGAAATTGTTATTGAATTCTTATCGGGATTCGATGACATCTACAGGCCTAAACCAATAAGTAGGTTCACAAAAATTATCTGGGATTCCGAAATTTATCGGGTTAAAAAAACCAAAGCTACGATAAAAACAAACATAAAATCTTTATTTCTCGTCAACATTATTAAAACATAAATAAATAGACATTTCTTCTTTGAAATAAAATAACAGTAATTTGTCATGAAAACTAGGAATGAGATATCGTTTCAATCAAACTAAAAACTAAATGAATATTTGTGCTGCAAATATTTTCCAAAATCCTATTATGTATATCGCTCCACAGATATCTATGTACACATGTAAAATACAATAAACGAGTAGGAAAAACAGCTCCGAACAAACAGTTCACAAAAACACAGTCGTAACAGCCTCAACAGAATAATACACAAAACTCAAAAAGTGCCGCAATCACGTTTCGACGGGCATCAAAAATCGCGACAAACGTGCCAGGCACGTTTCAAAGAAATTCAAACGTTTCGTCTGAGTGCGTTTCAACTCCTCGAGAACACCTTCTTCCGGTTCAATTTTTGCATTGATCGATTCCTCCAGTACTTTAAGGATGCGCTGATAGAGGAAGGATTGTCGAAAGATCGGTTTGCTTAAGCTCAAATGATCGTCTTTCAAGACGTAAAAGTCACCAAAGTCGATACGTGCCGATTCCTCGGTGACAATACGTAGCGGGAATTTGAAGGATGTGAGCATGGTGGGTGCACCTTCAACAATACTGACAATTTTCAAGTCGCTGAAAAACGTACGAATTGTGTTCATGAAGCGTGTGTGCAAATCGAGCAATTTCGGTGAGTTTTCTTCGAGTTCTTTGACCTGAAATCGGGAAAACTAGTGTTAAATAATAATTTACATTTGAATTCGACTATTGTGGATGGGAAGAGCTTTTTTCAAATTAGGTTGATTGAAGCCCAGGCAGAAAAATGCATTGCCTTATATGGGAAGCACACGACGGACGAAAGCCATGGCGCTGTCAAAACATGCCTCACATCTGGTGCACCATGATCCGCAAACTCACGGCACGAGAGCTGTGTTTTGACAGCGTCATGGCTCACGCCCGTCGTGTGCTTCCCATATAAGCCAATGCATTTTTATGCCTGGAGCTTGCGAGCCGTACGGCTCGTCGTTTGAATGAAGCCTTATACATAGAAAAAACAATGTAAGACCCACCTCAATCGATGGCGACAGTATGACTTGCATATGCTGTTTCCATCTGGCTATCGAACTGCCCCGATGTGGTGTACCCAAAAATATTATGCCCTTCGTATTTTTCGCAAGCCTTCGTACAGCTGGATCTGAATGGTCCAGCGACTTCAGTAAAATATGTTTGCACAATAATCCGCCCATGGAATGTCCAATCCAGACAACAGGACGATTTTCACCCACAGACGACGCAACAACACGATCCAACAGCACTTTAGAGCGTAAATCTAAATAACCGTGTCCCTTTTCGCATGGGCAATTCTTAGCATAGTTTGCTGACCATTCTGATACGGCGGATATGTAATCAATGCCGAGAATTCTGTAAAAAAAAAAACAATGAATTGGTTTACTCCTTCGTCTCGTCAATGGATTTTTTTGAATTTACCTTATATTCGAGATATCCTCCGGGAGCCATTCCATTGGCCAGCAATTCGTATAGTCTTCATTGTTATCGTCATTGACCCATTGTGTTCTGCGCAGAAAACTTTTAATTATAAAGTGAAATAAATGGAAATGCTGAAAAACAGGCAAAAGCTTACCCATCGACACTGAAATCTCCATGCCACTCGACATTTGACTTTAGGGGACAGTCGGGAAAGACGACATCCCAATCTTCACTTAGCTCTCCGGCAGTTTCAAGAGTTTCAACCAATTCCTGTGATTAGGATTGCCCATAATTACACAATTCTAGAGATGAGTTTGAATACAAACCTTTGTTGCAATATCACTAATCTCGCTCGATTTACTTTTCATTTTTCGCCGTTTCTTAACAGTCTGATAGGGCGGTGCAGCCGGTGCCTCTGCAAAAAGCGAAAATAGGATTTGGGTAATGGAACATAATAGAACGTCAAATTGACCCAGTTTTGAGGGCATGTGTAGACTATAACCAAAAATTAATACTTGTTGCGGCAATGGGAGAAAAGCGAGCTTCGCGTTTTGGGCAATATTTTACAGCTGGGACAGCCAACTATATTTCTAGGGACCTAGTAGCGGTTAAGTTAAAATTGAATATAATGGGAGTAGCAATCGGGAGCTTACCCTCGCTGCCGCATACTACCCATATGATTCACAGAAGCCTTCACTACTTCAAGAACTGGAAGAACTAATAAATAGTAGCGAAACACATACGCCGCAGCTCATCATCGGAGCGGATGCAAACGCACAGCAGAAGAAGTCAAACGCACACCATACAGAGTGGTATACGAATAAAAGGGGTAAGTATCTTTATGATTTTATAAATAAAGAAAAGTTTAAGTTCTAAATAAGGGTACTGAAACCACTTTTGTAACAACACGACGAAGAGAGGTCATTGATATAACTTTGGCCACCTTCACCATATTTCCTAATGTCTGTCATTGGCGGGTCCTAGACGAACTATCGTTATCGGATCACAGATACCAAAGCAAAGCATGGAAATCGACAAACTTGATAAGCCAATCGAATTGTATCGTAACTCGAGAAAAACGGACAGGGACCTCTCAAGGAGGGCCTGTCCACCAATCTGACAGAAATTCCTGGACATATTAAAACTACACTTTGTGTGGAGGCTGTGGCGGATAAATTGGAACCGTCTCACCCTAACCCAGTATAGCAATGAAATCAGGAAAGCCAAGAGGGAATCCTGGAGGAAGTTCTGCGAAGAGATCGAAGATCTACATGAAGAGACGAGACTCCAGAAGATTCTGGCCAGGAATCGAACAAACCCCATCGGAACGCTTAAAAACTCCGACGGAAACCAAACGAAAATAGGTAGGGAAACCCCTTCTAGGGTATCACTTTCCTGGATCCACCATAACAACGGGACGCATAGATCAGTTGGATGACAAGTCCCGGCATTTCAGGGCAAACAGAACCGACTGGTCGCTCGGGAACCAAATAGTAACTTTATCGAATCTTGTAAATCCTATCCTAGGGTAAGGGTAGGGAATAGTACTCGAAAGAGATATACGAACAAGACCATCTATATTCTCTCCGACAGTCAAGCTGCCATAAAGGCTATTGTAAGGCCCAAAACAACCTCTGGTTTGGAAATGCCAACAGAACATCAAAAACCCAGCTACCCGAAGCTACGTAACCTTGAAATGGGTAAAAAGACATAAGGGATCGAAGGCAACGAGAAAGCGAATGCCCTTGCAAAAGAGGGTACCGAACTACCCTTCACTGGTCCCGAACCTGCAATCAGGAATCAGAAAATCCACTGCTAAAACTTTTGCAAAACAGTGGACTGAAGAAAAATTCCAAAATCGATTGAGACTTGCTGAAGGGCTCAGAAACAGCAAGCGTATGCTGGGCACCAACTGGCAAACCAGCAAAAAGAACCTCAGCCTTATAACCGGTCCATTCCCCCTGCGAAAACATCTGCATACAATCGGGATCTACATACTATGCTGCCTCTGTAACGAAGACGAGGAATCAGCCTCGCACGTTATTTTCGAGTACCCTGCTC
Organism: Microchrysa polita; assembly: GCA_949715475.1. Classification (NCBI taxonomy): domain Eukaryota; kingdom Metazoa; phylum Arthropoda; class Insecta; order Diptera; family Stratiomyidae; genus Microchrysa; species Microchrysa polita. The sequence goes on along the minus strand of OX454416.1, from coordinate 133,273,052 downwards.
TTATGGAGACAAACCTTTGTTGGAGCTCAGACCATTACAATGGGCGTATCCAAAATAAACCTTGTTAACTTTCTTCTAAGCCTTTCGCTGTAATGGGGAATAAAATAAGCCAACAGGCTGCAGTATTGGGCGTAACCAGCTCAACCCATCATAGCCCCTAATCCATCCATAAATCCATCCATGGGACAGCCATTCAGAGTCATAAACCTAAGCTTTTTGTGTTTCGTTGTGGCATCGTCGACCTAAGTGTCCATTGGAATCATACCAGCGACAATATAGGCGACTTCATCGAAGATTGTTCGGTACACGGTGTATACCCCAAATGCGCACCTAAGATTTACTGGGCTTATTGTCCGGACGTTAGCAGTGTATTGCATTCAGTTGCCCTCAGCCTGGTCTACACTCAAGCGGACTCTACTTCGCTGTGCCATGTTCCCCGCTGTTGATAGCCTATTGTCCGGATATGCTTGGAAGGTGTAGATCCCAACCTTTACATTTTTCACTGATTAAGTGAATATTAATATTTATTATTTACGTAGGGGACTTGAGCTCTCAGTTTGGTGATCGATTAACAATCAGTGAAGGCTCGGAAGTCCTTTCGAAATCATTCAACCACCTCGATCACAGCTAACATGTCGAGCTCGCAGGTGTGTGTCTGTTCGGCATGAGGACAGTTCGTCAAATACGAAACGGTTTTCCAATCGTCATCCGTATCTTGCCTAATCACTACTGCGTTTCCGACCGAACAAATGTGTGGACTTAATGCTGGTGTTTCACGTTGTACAGTTCCAATACGGATAGTTTTTGCATTATCCTCATTCTTCGTTGAGAGCCATCGTGAAACGAGTTTTCTGGAAAATTTTAAGAGCTCGATAAATAGCCGTATGTCTGGAGTCAATTTTAAGAATAGTTTCCGGATCTCTCCACTTTTTCCGATTCGATGGCCGAAAAATGTGATCTCTGTTACCAAAAGTTGCACTTGGAAGTTCTTCCTCTCTTGTTCCAAGAAGACCATGAGGAACTAGTTAAGAGCGGAGGTTTCCTCCCCGAAGGTGATGCTGGGAATGATAATCTAGTCCACAAATGTGACAACGTTTTCCCAATTATTGGATGTTCTTCACTGTGATGGCCAAATAATGGACACAGAAGCGTTCGATTTTGTAATTTTTCGGAACGAAAATCATTGGTGACGCGTATTCAAACACACTCAGTCGTATGATGTCCTTACTGTAGAAGCTCTCCTGGCATTTTAAATTCAACACTTGCAATCATTTTTTATTCGAGTTTATTGCGCGGCGTAGTCTGGCTGAAAGTCTGAAAACGATATAACACAATGGGAGATCAACGTGCGGGAGCACAGCCCGGTGAAAAATTGCTCCCGAAACACATTGGGCAATCGCGCTTGTTTCGATCGAGAGAGGTCTGGAAAAAACACTGCAGCAAGCAAAGGCCAAAGAACCGATCCCTGTGGGACGCCAGTTGTTACCGTACACAGCACGGGAAATCGTCGAAAAATACTCTTAATACAATCATCCCGTATCTTTGCCAGCTAAGACCAGACCAACTCTTTCGCCATGCCAGAGATAACCTCTCAGTAATATTTGGCAGGGGCGCCTGCGCCTCATCAACTAATTAGAGTTGTTGACTTCTTCTTTAAGTTCCTTGTAAATGCTGCTGTCAAATTCACTAACTGCCTTCCAATTGTGTTGGCACTCCAGTAAACGTTTCACTACCGTCTGTGAGCTTAACATCTCTCCCAGAATTCCATATTCAGTTGTGTGCACAGAATCAATCAGGCAAGTGATCCAGCGTGAAACGGTTTAAACATTTACGGTATTCACCATGATCCGTTAGTCATTGAGCTAAAAAGTGGCTCACCTTCTTCTTCTTTTAGCGATGCAAAAAGGTGTTATGCCGCTGTGCACCATGTGGACTCGAGTTATAGTTCGCCGATGTTTTCATTCGAGATGTCAAGGGACAAAAACATAGCTCCCACAGTGAGATAGGAGTAAGATCAATGCGCGCACCTGGGTATTGAAATAAATAAGGAGGAACATGAGGAGCGCCAACGCATTTTGGACAGATGTTTTGGATGTCCGGTTTTATTCGAGAAAGGTACGAATTAAGGCGCGAACAGCCCGACGTTGAGCTAATGTCGCTCTGGTGGCTCTCGGGAGCCTAATCTCCTCAGGCGAGATTGGTGGTGGAAGCGCTGAGAGAACTATATTCGCCCCTAAACTTGCAATTCACCGACTCACTTCTTCAGCATCAATCGCTGCGATGGAGGCCCGGTATGTTTCTTCATCGTAAGGTTCCCGCTTGTATCCTTGTATCCTCATTCTCTCTAGGTCTCGTAAACCACGTCTAACATGTCGTGGAAAACTGCCAAGAGTTGCCGCAACGCCTCCCTGGCAAGAGCCTTGAAGGTTCGGTGCAGGTAGTTTGTGTTTGTCTGTTTATAAGTGGCTCACCTCGCCGTGTTTCCATTAAATCCATTTTGCAATATCAAGGATGAACGAAAGAGTCCATCCACCCGTTACAGCTATATCTCATCGCAGTTGCCATTGTCTAAAGCATTCCTGTCTTCCCAAGCTTTTTAGAATTTTCGAACCGCCGCGGCGCGTTATGCCCTTACGTCAACTACAGTACAATCTGCTTGTCTCCTCAACCCAAATTCCTATTAGAATCATTTACCATGCAAGCAACTTTGTGTGAAGTCGTTCAGTACGCAGAGCACACTCTCGCCGAACTTAATTTCAGGGCGTTCGCAGAGGAATCTACGGAAATAGTCCAAATCGGTGAGGCATGCAGTAGTATGGATGTAACTATCATGACCAACAACAATCACCTGATTGATCTTGGGCCGCCTATTTTCTTCATCACCACCCTATACGCCATTTCCAACGAATTTATGTATGTCTGCATTGTCGATATGAATTTGACACAGACGTTTGCCAATGCTTCAAAAACGTGACTTCTATGAACGTCTAAGTTGGACGCCTTGCTGTGCACGCCATTTAGTTCTTATGCTTTCTTTACTGCAGGTGTGTGATTTGCTACCCCTGTCAATATTCGATTCAGGGGCTCTAGCTCGTGTTCGGTTTTACATGATTACAGTAGACTAAAACGTCACGAACAGGAAATCCCTCTTGATGTTCCCGATCTTTTGCTATAAAGGCACGGTGCGGTAGCGCATCATTACGTGGACAATTTTTTTTTCATAACTACTCCATGGCCTGTAGGCGAAGAGTTATGTCACGATTTTTACTGACTAGCCCTAAATTCCGCAGGGGAGTCTGTATCCATGTGACACAGAGCATTCTAGGTAGTTGGACACATATTTTTGGTGAGTTGCGAAACCACCTACCCGAGCAGCGCAGGTTGATACGTCATGGCGTGAAAAGACCATTCGGGCGATGACATTCCCGTGCTTCCGAGTCATGGCATGGCTGACTTTTTCCCTATTCCTTCGGAAAGGCATTCATACAAGTCGAACAGGACGTCCTCGTATAGTCCTCCTCTATCTTTCATAAGCGATCGTGTCGGCGCAAGCGGCTTCGCATAACCCGAGCCACGAAGGGCTAGTTAGGTAGAATGGCTTTGGTGGAAAATGCCTACGCGCCTCTAACTAGTTTGTGGATTGATGACCACACGGCCTGAGTCAAATTACTGCCTACTAAGCGAAAGGAAGTGAACGGTAGCGATACGAGTCTGCTTTAAGCAGGCGAGTAGTAAACAGGCAAAACGATATTACGGCTGGCGAGCCGAATTCGTTAGATCTAACCTACAGGGGGCCAAAGGAGGATCATATCTGCTATTGAGGAATTTTAGCGAATAGTGTTTCTCGGGGATGGGTGTGCCCAAGGGCCCATGATTCTTGCCTATCAAGGTGTTGGCTTCGAGGTGGTCCTTGGTGCAAGGCAAGCCGACCAGCTAGAGTCGCATCCCAAGGTGGGGTTCCAAAGGGAGTTCCCGGCGGACAACACCCTTCCGGCTATTAGTCGGATAAACTACCGTTCCCTTTAAGGGAGGGAGGTTATGGCTGTTGGTTCATGAACTCCGTAAGGCACGCGTCAGTAGACGCAGACTCAATGACTAGCCCCAAAACACATTTTCCATTCCGTGCGGAAACACCATTCGCGGTATTACTTCGCAGGGACAACTGTGGCTAATTAGCCATCTCCACGGTTTGGCGACTTACACCTGGCTTTAACCCTACACAGCTCCTTCTAAATTTCACAGACCGATCTGGCCACTGCTTCACAAATTTCTGCTAAATTATCCTTGTCCGCAACCCAAAATGTGTCGCACAGGTTTTTGTATTGATCGCAAACGGTTGCGAACGACATTGACGGCTTTTCCTTTTACAGTTTGCGATAGCAGATCATGTGCCGCCTGGCAATGGTTAAGATTTAACTGCAGGAATATCATTTTAGTTTTTTCTTTAGCGCCTCTCAATGAAGTGGACATCTAGCACTGATAGTATACAGTTGGGGTTCCTTTCACGTTACGACCTTGTAGCGCTCGCATCCTCACACTTAAAGCACATGTTCGAGCTGTCGTGCTCGCTACTACATTCCCTTGCGTAGTGTCCAAATGCAAGAAAATATTGCCCCGATGCTGGATAAAATTATTTCGCGGCAGTGTGTCAATGCTGTGAATGAACCCTATCATTGCGAAGACGTAAATGGAAGAGATGGTGGGGTAATTTTCCAGACAATGTTACCAGAAAAAAGCAGCTATTCGAAAGCCCGAATCCTTTGCAGTAACAGTGTAAATGCTTCTGTGATGTTGTATTTAAAATTCTTTTCCTAAAGCCTATTCAAGCCAAAGCCAAGCCAAATGAATAACGGAGGATTAATGTATTTTGTGTGTGTTTTCAGGCGGACAAAGCCCGACATCGGGCTATCGTGCCACACTGATGACAATGTGTGTGTCTTCTCTCTTGGAAAATGTACATTTCAGGAGCATTTACTCACCAAAAGCGAAACAAAAAATTAAGGGAGATAAAGAGCCAATACATACCTGCTAGGACTTTTCCATCTGCGCCATTGCCGTTACCATTTTGCATGCGTTTAGCCTCTCCTACTAAGAACACGTCGTCGGTTTCACTTGTGTAAAATGCATTCTTCCCATACAAACCCAATTCGCTGGGTTTCTTGTCTTTTTGACGCCACGTGATAAATACTCCACCTGCAAGAAGGCATATTTATGAAAATCTGATAAACTCATTGAAGCAATGCTTTTAACCCACCTAATAGTCCATGAATAAAAACTACATCTAATTTTGGCTTAGACTGTTGTCTACACCGCGGATACAGTGCATACACATTGGGCGGATATTTGAATGCAAACGGATCGTCCTCGTCTAAATTCTCTAAAACTTTTGCGGCAATTACTTGAAGACGTAAGTCGGAATTATGCATCCATTCAGCTAAAATTCGAAGCCATCCTGTAATAAGGAGGATGAAATTAAATTTCTATTTTCAGAATTGAGGGTTAAACATGAACTCGTCTCCACGTAGCTGGGTTACGACCTGTGCCGTGCACCGGTCTATGATTCGTTTATTCGGATCGAAGCTACTGCTACAACGACAGGAATTCCCTAGTGGTAAGGCAAAACTTTCAACATATATATACAAACCCACGAAGCAGAAAAAGCTGCTGTCGAATCAAGTTGCTTCTGATATTGCGAGTGACTGAAAACGAGCAACTGATGGTACTTTTCTCACTAGAGAGAAGCGACCAATTTTATCGATTTTGCCCAAATCTCTCTACTTCATGGGTTTGGTTGGATAGAAAAAAGTTCTGAATTCTCCGAGTTCATGTTCAACAGTAGACCGTCAAACTAAACAAAATTCTCTTTACCCGTAGCAAAAAAATGTTGCGCGGAATTTTGAACAAGCGATATGTTTGCAATTGCCTTGCATATTGTTGCCAAAGTCTCATTATCTCTATGAAATATGCTAACAAGTTCTCTAAGAAGCACAAGATCACCATTTTGAAGCATCTAAATTTTGAGACAAGACAAAATCGAAAATTTTAAAAATCGTTTAGAAGCATAGTGCAAATCTTGGTTTTTTGTTGTTCTTTCTCGAAAATACCTTTTCGCAAACATTTATATCTGTCGTGATATGATTCAATACTGCTACAAACTCTTTCAATAATTCCAGTTCTTTCGGACCATGCTGATAGCTCTTTGGGAAATATTCAGCTTCACCGGTAGCGTCCAGCGTCTGCAAAACGATAAAATTCGCAATAATGATTTTTTTTTTTGCTTTGCCTATAAGGACTCTATCTTACCTTTGCCTTAACATTAAAATACTTTTTCAAAAAATAATCTACACACGAATTTGGTTTGAATCTCTCCAACATTTGCCGTAGTTCGGTCAGAACTAGTTTTGGATTTCGTACAACACCGTGCGCCTGATGCGACAAAAACCAACGACGATCACATTGCGATCGTGCCATCGATACGGCCGTACGTGCATCACACAATTGGGCCAAATGTTGAAAGTCCCAATCCTTGAGGTGGCGAATTTGTGCAAGTTGTCGTACGGCTTTCAAGCGATCGTGTTTATCGCCCGTTTGGGCAATGTTTAGAAGACGCCATGCTACAGAGTGTTTAAAGGATTTCCACCATTTGCCGATGGGGTTGATGTTTACCCAGTTCTATGAAAAAATAAAGAAGCTGAAGAGAGTCTTGGGGTAGAGATTTGTCGGACTTACACTTCCCGTTCCAAGTTGTTTTTGTCGTCGTTTTCGCATGGATTCCCGGTAGATATGATACTTAATGTAAATGTAGTCGGGTCGCTTTTTATCTATCTCTAAGACTCGTGTGTCGAGTAAGTTGTCGAGAAATTTGTTGATTTTGTATTTTTCGTAGACGACGAGACAGCCTCTGCAATAAATTGAAAATATTTTATGTCTGCTGAAATTTTTTAAATTTAAATTTGTTGTTTTTAAATAAATATAATTCCGAAATGAATAAGTTTTTCATAACAAAATAAAAACTTCACCTTCCCTTAACATGAGAAAGTTTTGCAGCCACGTATCGGAATACAGTCAAAATAGTGTTCCGTATTCCGAGCGTAGAGAATTGTGAAGTCGGTTAATAGGGATGATCATAACGGACATTATGATCGGCCGTTTTTATAGGGACACTCTCAATCAAACCTGTTACCTACAGATTGGAGGATCTTCCGGCTACAGCTCTAAGGTATTGAACTGTGACATTGCTTTTTTTCTGGGTAGAGATGGGGGATGTTACATAGATACTGCGTGCCGTATAGCAGAGCAGCTTGCAGTTATGTCGGATTCTTACCGACTAAACCTAACACCTCCTTCGTCCCCGCTTGACCCTGCGGAACCACCTTTCAGTATTACTTCACAGGGCCACTTTCAGCTAATCAGCCATCACTACGGACAGCAGACTTGCGACTTCGCTCCTCCTTCTGCAGCTCCATGTGAACGGCACAAATTGCCCTACTTCTTCTTCTTCTTTTAGCGGTGCAGAAAGGTGTGAAACCGCTGTGCATCTATGTGGATTCGAGTTATGGTTCGTCGATGCTTTCGTCCGTGATGTCAAGGGACAAAAACATAGCTGCTGCGATAGGGTTTTCCCACAGTGAGATAGGGGTTAAGTCAGTGGGCGCAGCTGGGCATTGAAACAAGTGACCCACATCGTGTGGAGCGCCAGCGCAGTTTGGACAGATGTTTTGAATGTCCGGGTTAATGCGAGAAAGGTACGAATTGAGGCGTGAACAAAAGCCCGACCGAAGTTGAGCTAATGTCACTCTGGTGGCTCTCGGGAGCCTAATCTCCTCAGGCGAAATGGGTGGAGGGCGCACTGAAAGGACTCTATTCGCATCTAATCTTGCAATAGACCGTCTCACTTCTGCAGTGTGAATCTCAGCGATGGCAGCTCGTTATGCATCATCGTCGTAAGGGTCCCTCTTGTATCCCTGGACCTCTCTCTCTAGGTCTCGCAAATCACGCCTGACATGTCGTGGTGGAGGAATTCGGTCCATGAGACTGTTGTTGGGATGATTCTCACGGTAGCAACCAACAAGATATTGTTTGGACAGTAGGAGATTGTGGTCACGTATTGGCTTCAATTTTGTCTCTTGATGTAAGTGATCCTGGGCAGACATCAAGAGGCAACCTGTGGCTGTGCGTAGAGCAGCATTTTGGCAGACCTGAATTTTGGTCCAGTTTGTATCACATAGACTATGTGACCAAACTGGGGCTGCATAATCAGCAGCTGATCGACCCACCGCTTTGTATGTGACTAGCATGGTTTCTTTATCCTTGCCCCAGGTGCTACCAGCTAGTGCTTTTAGGATTTTATTCCTACTGCGCATCTTTTCGCAAACGGATGCTGCGTGATGAGCTGACGTCATCATGCTCTCTAAATGGAGCCCGAAAATTTTAGGATTAGCAACAGTAGGAAATGGATTGTTGCCAATACATACATCAACCTCCCACCGACAATCCACCGACCAGGTGGTAAGAAATGTCGCAGAAGATTTAGACGCGGAGATGGTGAGGTTTCGGCTTTGGAAGAAAGCCTGTAATCGTCCGAGATAGCGATTAATTTGGAGGCGCATTTCATCCTTATCCTCCCCTGTGGCGAGCACGGTGCAATCGTCTGCGTAGGAAATCACCTCGATTCCTTCCGGTGGTGTAGGAAGGCCGGACATGTAAATGTTGAACAGAGTGGGGGAGAGTACCCCACCCTGTGGAACTCCTAATTTGATTTTCCTTAGCTTAGAACGTTTGCCACGAAACTCAGTGAAGGAATGCCGACCAGCTAGATAGTTGGCAATCCAACGGATCTCTTGAGCAGGGATATGCATATTCAGTAAGTTAGCGAGAAGCATCGAGTGATTGACATTGTCAAATGCACTCGTTAGGCCAATTGCCACAAGAATCGTTCTGTGGCAAGGACGTCTGTGGTTTAGCCCATTACGGATGCGTGTAGTGATCGCATCGAGGGCTGTGGTGGTACTATGCATTTTCCTGAAGCTGGTGAGGTTCTAGCTTAGCATGCTTAACAAGAGTGGGGTGAATAAGGGCCTCTAGCGTCTTTGCGACAGGTGAAAGTATAGTTATGGGTCGGTAGGAATTACCGAGACCAGCGCTCTTTCCCGGTTTGAGACAGGGGACAATCCGTCCTGTTTTCCAGATTTCATGGATGGCAAGCTTAGAGATCGACAAGTTAAAGGCTGCCGTGAGATACTCAATGGCTGGAAGGTCGAGATGTTTCAACATGGTCATCGAAATGCCATCTGGTCCGAGGGCCTTGGAGTTTTTAGCATTCTCGATGACTTTTTTAACCTGGTCCGCGGTAAAAGATGGTATGGTGTCAACATTCCGGCTGCGAATCCGTCTTCTAATTTTGCGCTTGAGGCCGTCAGACTTGGGATGTTCAATAAATTGTTTATTGAACAGGCTAGCACACTGAAGAGGATCGCAGGTTTTTGTGTTGCCAAATTCAATGGCGTTGTTGCCCTTTTCTTTCCGAGGATTGGAAAGGGCGCGGACGGTAGACCATAATTTGCTGACACCTTCATTGAGGTTACATTCATCGAGGTGCTGATTCCATTTCGCCCTCCTATAGTCTTTAACTTGTCGGTAAATTTCGGACTTAAGCTCCTGAATTCTGGGATCATCAGGGTGAGCGCTTCTGATCTGATCACGTTCATCGGCTAATCTGGCGGCACTAATGGGGAAGTTAGGCCGAACTTTCGGGATACGTCCTGCCGGAATAAAACGTGCCGCGGCTGTGGTAATGACGTTCCTAATATTTTTCTCGGCCTTATGAATGTTGGTAGGTGATGGTAGCTCGATGAACTTCGCCGACGAGTAAGCTTTGAAACCATCCCAATCGGCTTTCTTGTGATTGACAAACGTTCGCTTCTCAGACTTAGTCATGTTCGCTGGTTTGTCAATTTTTATAATGATTGGGAGGTGATCTGATTTGAGGGTGGTACGTACTTCCCATCGGGAAGCAGCGATTACGCTGGCACTGACAATAGTTATGTTAGGAGAACTACTGCAAGTGCCCGCGACTCTAGTCGGCGAGTCTTCATTGAGTGAACAGAATTCTGAGGCGTCAAGTGATTCGGCGATAGTTATACCCCTGGAATTGTTGTTGAGGTCCGAATGCCAGAGCTCATGGTGCGCATTAAAGTCGCCAAGGATGACCCTGTGCTCTCCGGAAAGGAGAGGACCAATATCGAAACGGTAGCCTGAAGGGCAACTGGAATGAGGTGGTACATATACATATATTAAAAATTTCGATATTAGTACTCCCTGATGGAACTGAGATGGCTTGAATTTCCGCCGTACCGTAATGAACGGACTTGTGTATTAGGAAGGCAAGTCCACCTCCAGGGTGAGAATCATCCGTGGCGGCCGGTCGATCTTTCCGCAGTGTAACATATTCGCTATGGATGATGATGCGGCGATGAGAATTCTGTTGGAACTCAAGAAGTGTGTGATCTCAGCGATTTTTCGGTGGATGCCATTACAGTTAAACTGTAATATAGATAGTGCAGTGAAAACTGCTGGAGGAGGAGGGCCAGGCGTAAGACTGGGTCTGGCATTCCTTATCATATTGTTTGGCGGTGTAGGGGGCAGTGGTGGATAAGGTGGGCTGGGAGCAGCCCTGGGTTGCCCGGAATTTATACAACCTGCCGCAACATATGCTAAGGAGTCTTGACCTTGTCTTCGTAACCCCGAACACCTAAAGTGAACCCATTCCCTGTAGCAATTACACTGCACTGATCTGGCATTCGAACCGATTTGTTGATTGCAGACACTACAAATCCATACCTCTGGGCCTGGATTTGTTTCAACACCGGCGAGAATTAGTAAAATTGAGAGCAGCCGCGCCGAGATGTAATGCTCCCAATATGACGAAAAAACACATATATCGTACCCACACATATACACAGACAAACACAACCTTCCTGCATCGAACCTTCAGGGCTCCTTCCGGGGCTCTTGCCAGGAAGGCATATTGGCAGCTTTTGGCCGTTTTGAAGTGACAAAACGGGTGTGGTCCGCCCCGTGGAGGCAGTTGCCGTAAGACCAGAGCCAAACCTCCTCCTGCGTTCCTTTCACGGTCTTGTCTGATGACGTTGTAGTTTCCATTTGACCTGAGTGAGTGACTAGAGTTTAGTTTGGTTTCCTGTACTACCGCTATTTGGATGTGGTGTCTGTCCATGAGTGCTGTTAGTTTAGCGATTTTATGCTGGAGTCCATTACAGTTTAGTTGGACTATCTTCTTGCTGGTGTAATTTGCATCGACGATACGTGGAGCTGGGGTCAGATTGAGTGGAGCGGGCCTCACAGCATTTGCCGGTGTGGAAGGTGATATTTGTTGGGAACCTTGGTTAGGCAGCTGGTGACTGGATGAGCTTTGCCTTCCGTTTCTACACCGGATCGCTTTGTATGATAGTGACCATTGATTGGTATTGGTGAGTCCCGAGCAGTTTTTGAGATGGACCCTGTAGTATTTGACAGACAATAAAGGATTCCAATAAGAGAAGCAAAGACGAATAGACGTGTTTTTCTGTAGCAGATTTAGGAGTACTTGTATACATACTATATTGGCGACGAGGAGAAAAATACATTACAAGGGCGAAATGGAGAATTCATTCGATAAGAATAGTGAAAACAAAATAATATAGAGAAAGTGGAAGGTTAATTGTGATCCAAGCAATTTTTATTTGGTGTAATGTGATATTTTTTTTTGTAGAGTGTCGGATTGCGACATGTCCGAACATGTTTCGCACGTTTTGTTGTTCTTGTTACCGTGTTGCAAGGTGAAGTGTACGGAATGATGCATATTTTCAAATTTATGAAAGGAAAGAAATGCAAATATGACAAGGTCAAATGAAAGACATTTTGCCATTTGTTCTACTGGAATTCGGTCGCTTTAATGCGAATTTTAGGTCTTATTCCAGTCGGGTCGTGATGTGTAAGAACATGTTTCACACGTTTAGTGGCGTGTTGCACCGTGAAAGTTGAAATATTATGTAAAGACACAGTGCCGGGTTGTGGCATATCCGATCAAGTTTCACACGTTTTGTTAGCGTGTTGCTCTGTGAAGTGTATGGAATAAGATGTGTCTTTCGAATTTGTAGGAAAAAAGAGGAGATGCAATTCGTTTTGCTTTACTGGAATTCAGTCGCTTTAATGCGAGTTTCAAGTCTGTTTCCAGCCTAGTTGGGATGTGTCCGAACATGTTTTGCATGATTTTCGTTGCGAGTTGCACCGTGCAATACCGATTGATACACGTAGATTCAAGTTGGTGGAATACTAACAGGGTCATATGAAAAGTATTTGTCTGACTGGATATCAGTTGCTTTTATTCGAGTTTCAAGTCTGATTCCAGCAGTTGCTTCAATGCAGATTTAAATATTCGGATCACAAGATTTTGTGAAAATTAATTTGTCATACTGGAGTTCAGTCGCTTTAATGCGAGTTTCAAGTCTGATCCCAGCAGTTGCTTCAATGCAGATTTAAATATCCAAATGACAAGATTTCGGAAAGAAAAACATTTGCCTGACTGGAATTCAGTCGTTTTGATGCGAGTTTCAGGTCTGATTCCATCAGTTGCGTTGATGCAGATTAATATATTCAAATAATATTTCTTGGTTTACAGGTGCAATGCGATCAATGGGATTTTATATGCAACCATTTGAATATGCGAGTCACACGGATAATGTCGGAGTCGAGTGGAGGAAATGGCTCCGTTCATTTGAAGCATTGACCAGGGCAAGTCGTGTAGAATGTGAGGAATGGAAGGCTGACCTATTACTACATTATGCGGGACCTGAAGTGCAACAGCTATATGAAACGTTGCCAAGTCTTCCGGATGCGGAAAAACGGGGACCACTACTCAATATTTCGAGCTATATACCAAATATGTCGAAGTATGAGGAAGTCACAGAAAAGCTCAACTCATTCTTTCTACCGAAACAGAATACATCCTACGAACGACACCTTTTACGCCAAATTAAGCAGAAGAGCGATGAAAGTATCGATTCGTTCACAACAAGATTATACGTGCAGGCGGAGCGGTGTGGATTCGGCGATAAAATTGAGGAGAATATTCGGGACCAAATAATCGAAAACTGCCAGTCAGCTGCTTTACGCCGCGAATTACTTAAAAGAGGATATACGGGTTTGACCGAGATCTTGAAAGTGGCGAAAATATTTGAAACGGTGGCGCAACAAGAAAAATCTTTTGAAAGTCCTATGGATGAAAAATCGAGCTCCGTCGAAGTTAATAAGATCAAGGCGATGTCGAACAAGAATAGATTCAATTCTGCCCATGTAAGGCAAGCGGTATGCAATCGATGCGGTTTCATGGGCCATTTAGGCAACGACGAAAAGTGTCCCGCTCGAGGAAAAATGTGTCTCAAGTGTGGTGGCAAGGACCACTGAGGACTAGAAAATGTCGGAAACGTCCCGCCCGGCAGACTTTTCCAGAAAAGAACGGAAAATACGAGAAAAGAAGTGGAAGTGAGGAGTCGGCCAGAAATACCATTATGAACATCAGTGTTGACGACAGCGAATACGTGTTTAACGTGACGGGCGACAACGATAGAAGCGAAATGGAATGTCGGATAGGAGGTGTAAATGCGTGGGCTATAATTGACTCTGGCTCCAAATACAATTTGATGAGTATACAACTAAAGAAAAGAGGTGTGGCCGCTTCAAACCAACGCAGAGAAACGGGCAAAGTCTTCCGAGCATATGAATGGGGGATTTCACCTATAGTCGTAGTTCCGAAAGGTGACGGAGTACGCTTTTGTGTCGACATGCGTCGTGCCAATGAAGCCGTCGAGAGAGATAATCATCCTCTTCCAACAATCGAGGACTTTTTACCACACTTGGCAAAAGCGAAAGTATTTTCTAATTTGGACGTCAAAAATGCATTTCATCAAGTTGAAATTTCGGAACAGTCCAGACACATAACGACGTTTATTACAAGGAAGGGATTGTTTCGCTACACCCGATTAATGTTTGGCATTTCATGTGCCCCAGAATTGTTTCAGAAATTGATGGAAAGAATTTTAATTGAATGTGACGGTTGTTTCAACTTCATAGATGATATACTCATATTTGGTGAAAATATTACGGAGCACGACGAAAGATTAACGAAGGTGCTTAAAGTGCTTAAAGCAAATGGGGTAGCACTTAATGAAAAGAAATGTGTATATGGAGCTAGAGAAGTAAAATTTTCGGGACCCACTCTTTCTAGCAGAGGCATCGAAGCTGATGACGATAAACTAGAAGCCATCCGTAATTTTCCGGAGCCAAAATCTTCCGAAGAAGTTCGTAGCTTTTTGGGTCTGGTGAACTATGTTGCGAAATTTTTTCCAGACTTGGCTACAACTACCGAACCGCTTCGGCAGTTAACAAAGCAAAAACAAAAATTCGTGTGGAAGGAAGGGCAAAGCAAGGCGTTTCGCAAAATAAAACAGCATATGATGAGTACATCAGTATTAGGTTATTTTAATGCCAATGATAGGACACAAGTTGTAGCTGATGCAAGTCCAGTTGGCTTGGGATCAGTACTTATCCAGTTTAACAATAACGAGCCAAGAATTATATCATATGCCAGTCGGAGCCTGTCTGAGGTAGAAAAGCGATATGCCCAAACTGAAAAAGAGGCTTTGGCATTGGTATGGGCCATCGAACGGTTTCATTTCTATTTATATGGAAGATCATTTGAATTAATAACCGATCACAAGCCTCTTGAATTGCTATTCAGGCCAAAGTCAAGGCCATGTATGCGTATGGAACGTTGGATACTTCGATTACAAGCATACAAAGTTAATGTCGTTTATCGTCCTGGAAAAACAAATATCGCGGATCCGCTGTCACGATTAGCTGTTAACGGTAGAATTGAATCAAAAACATTGGAATAAAGTGACTGAAGAATATATTCTGGCACTGAGTTCCAAAACTCGCTTCTTGCATTTCTAAAAAAATATCAATGTCCAAGTTTCATGTTTGATTGTAAACTCAAGGAAAAATGTTTGAAATCGTTTTGTCCTTGAATATATTCTACAAACAGTAAGAAGTTTATTATGTAAAATTTTTAGGGAAAAAAACAAAGTCAGACTTTAATTATGTGCAAAAAACCAAAACTACATTGAAATTTTCCAAAATGCAAGAAGCGAGTTTTGGAAATAGGTGCCTCAACATTGGGTTGTGCTTAATGCTGCGCCAGTTGCAATTAAAATAACCGAAATCGAAAAATCTTCTAAAGCAAGCGAGGAGATACAAGCTGTCAAAAGGGGGCTTGACGATGGCAATTCGTCGGCTCTGACGATTCCCTTCAAACCATTCTCTACCGAGTTGTGCTTTGCTGGAGTAATTTTACTCAGAGGAACGCGTATTGTTATGCCGGAGGATTTAAGGAATCAAACGCTGGATTTGGCTCATGAAGGGCATCCAGGTATGACGCTCATGAAACAACGTCTACGAGCGAAAGTATGGTGGCCGAAAATGGATGCACATGTTGAAACATACGTGAAGAATTGCCGGGGATGCATTTTAGTGGCTGCACCAGCCGCACCCGAACCAATGAACAGAAGAAAATTACCTTCAGGTCCATGGCGCCATTTGGCGGTCGATTATTTAGGACCATTACCCTCGGGACACAACCTGTTTGTTGTGGTCGATTACTATAGTCGTTTTGTGGAAATAGAAGTAATGACAAAAACTGATACATTTGAGACCATTAAAAGACTGGAAGTGATTTTCACAAGATTTGGATTTCCGATATCGATTACTGCGGACAATGGGCCTCAATTTACGAGCGAAGAGTTTCGACAATATTGTAAAGCGAGATCGATCGAATTAAATAACACTACACCATACTGGCCCCAAATGAACGGCGAAGTGGAGAGGCAAAATCGGTCTATACTAAAACGACTAAGTATCAGTCAATCGATAGGATCTGATTGGCTAGCCGATCTGAACAAGTACTTACAGATGTACCGCTCAACGCCACACACAACGACACAGAAATCACCTTCTGAAATGCTTTTTGGGTGGAATATCCGTGATAAACTACCTTCTATTCAAGAACCAAAACAGGTGGATGAAGAAACAGCGGATAGGGACAAGGAGATGAAAGAAAAAGGGAAATTGTACGCGAACAAGCGCCGAAATGCGAAGGAAATAGACATTGGAAAAGGCGACAAAGTATTATTGAAGATAACACTAAAAGCTAATAAGTTATCATCGAACTTTGCACCAGACCTATTTACAGTAGTCGATCGACACGGAGGGGAAGTGATAGTAGTATCGGACGATTCTGGGAAGAAGTATCGTCGTAATGTCTCGCATTTGCAGAAAGTTATTGATCCAGAACGAGCATTGACATTACGAATGGTGGCAACAACGAAGACGGTAGTAGAGATGTGCCAACAAATGGGTCGAATGCGGATAAACCTAGAACTGGACGATTAGCGCGCATACCAGCTTATCTCAAGGATTTTGAAATGTAAATGTAATAGATACTTGATATCCTCTTTCAAAATATTAAAAAGGGAAAGTAATGTAGTATTTGACAGACAATAAAGGATTCCAATAAGAGAAGCAAAGACGAATAGACGTGTTTTTCTGTAGCAGATTTAGGAGTACAACATATTTATATATCCATATATCCTTTCGTCGGCTTCTTTTTGCTCGCACAACACAAATATCCCTACATAGTACGACGTAAAACACGGATAAGTGCACATCGATAATGCACAATTTTTTCGTGCACTTATGCGTGTTGTGCACTTATCCGTGTTCCGTGCAAACATGCTTATTTATGATGCTTAAATGCACACAACTGATTTCGTATGACTTTTTATTTTGTAGCAATAGCAAAAGTTTAAAAATTATTAAATAAGAACAAAAAAAAACTTTAAATGCATTTTTTCTCAGTTTATGCAAGCATAAGTAATTATACTCAGTGAATTTAATTATGGCCTGCGAGTATGCGTAGTTCGAATTCTTTCGGGACTCGTTGTACCTACCCTAGTCGTACTCAATTTATTTCAAAATTAATTCTCTTCAAAAGGGCCAAGAAAAGTCCAATCATTTAATATGATGAACATTCTCATTTCAAATCATCTCTATTTCCCTCACTTCTAAAATCAAACTACGGGACACTCAAGGAGGTTACATATGTGCTACTGCAATGGACATAACAATTTAATAGCCAAAGCGAAATGTTTTGCCATTCAAGCCTAGGGATAAACTACTTTATTTTAATTTTTGAGATCTAAACAGAACCCAACCAACCAACCCAACTGTTTTCCAAAACAACCAAATTGTCTTTTAAGATGGAGTTTGTGTTACCGGTAAAACTAAGAATTTCTACCAGAAAAAAATAATTGATAATTGCAGTTCTCAATTTAATTTTTAATTATTTTTTTGATAATACTGCACTGCACACAAGCACAATGATACGGAATCCAGCGCGCGACCAATAAGAAATGGGGTGGACAATCCTGGCTTAAACCAATAATAAGTACGTTTTTTTGGTTATCCCGTGTAGGTTTGGCTAGCAAAACTCCATATGTCATTTTTTTATATGAAGTTTCGTTACTCAAACCTACACGGGATAACCAAAAAACACACTAAATAATTCAAAGCTGACAAAAGGCGGAACAAACTCTCCTTGATGTATAGGGGTATAAAGCTTATAGACATACGGAAATTTCAAAAATAAACAAGAGTTTCGCACAAACTAATTTTGAATATTACAAGTTTCGCTAAAATTCGCATAAAACATATTTTACGTTTTATTTTTCTTTTATTCTCTTTTATTCCGAAAATTCTGCAGATTCACACTGAAAGGAGTGTTTAAAGCTCACCACTGCAAAAAATATCCATTATAATATGCAGAGAATCGACTAGGATATGTTGTGGCTGACAACTGTTCATACTCCGAATTTAGTTGTGGAAGAAACATTTTTGACGTCCATATACTAGTTGACAACGCTTCTCAAGGATTTACTCTAAACAGAGCAATTCTTAATGCACGCCTACTTCGGGGCTCACCGAACAACGAGAAAAAATCTTCCTATAAAAGTCGCATTGCAGAAGAACTTGCTCCACAATTTATTTATTTATTTTTAGAAAAAATACTCTTTTCCTAATAAAGCACAAATTAGAATAGAACATTTCGCACTTAAGCCTAGTACTGACATCAAGAGTGAAATTTTTGTCCGCTGCGATTTTTTCAATGAAAATGTATTCTTACTGTCGTGGAATATGCGGGAAATGCTGGGGAATTCCATAAGCTACAATCCGAAAACAGTTCCATAATTTTTCTCGGCCATTTTATGTAGTTTTTTTCTGATTCCCCGGTTATTTCACCGTGAAATGTTAAATGACCGGGGAATCGAAAAATTATACATAAAACGGCCGAGGAGAATTATGGAACCGGTCTCGGATTGTAGCTTATGAAATTCACTACCGTTTGTGACATATTCCACGACAGTAAGTATGAATTTTTATTGATATAAACGCAGCGGCCAGAATCTCACTCCCGATCTTAATTCAGCCCATTATTCGGAAAAATGAAAAATTTTCGACGAAATTTGCATCTAAATAAAATAAATAACAGGCGCGACAATCCAGCATTGGACTAAGGCCGCAGGATGTGTTAGTGACATCCTATTTCCAAGATCTTATCTGCTTTTTGTTGAGGTAATGAGATCAGCATCACGCTCAACAGTGTTATTTATCCCCATAATTGGGTACTCGTTTAACATCTGAGTGAGATCATAGTCCGTCACAAGCTCGTGAGTTCGAAAAACACCATGATCCACGGTGAGATTCGAACTCATGACCCTGTGCACCGAAGGTGCGCGCACTAACCGCTAGACCAGCCAGACTACTGCATCTATTTCGTAAAAAAACATTCCTTTGTCAACATTTATTTGTAAATGTGGAAATTTTAAATGTCCATCTAAAACGTAACCAATTTCTACGGTTTACCATTAACAAATTAACAGCTGATTGCTACCTTCCGCGTGCCGGTTGTGAGTAACGATGAGCATGCAACATCAATATTTCTGAACTATTCTACGCGACTTTTTGTTAACGTGGAGCCTTTTGTAACCTTCCGGGACGTGACTTGATTGTGTTGCCCTAAACTGAAAATTGCCTTACACCTTTCACTCTAATCCCAGTGAGGTATGTAATATCGCACGAGTCATGAGATCGCACAATCTGGCGATTTGCATTTAATTTTTTACATTTTCAATTACAATTTATGAATATGATAACTTTTATATTTCACCGGTTTGATACGTCTCGTCTGCTCTAATGAATTTTTGAAATGAACATGTGCACTTATACGTCATGAAACGTTCACAAATGTTGCTAATGCTGATAACAAATTATGTGCTCTTAAGCGTGTTGTGCACTTATCCGTCGTGCACTTATCCGTATTGAAAGGTATAGAAAATCGCATTGAATGGATGGTGCATGAAAATTGTGTGCACTAATCCGAGTTTTGCACTTAAGCGTGTTGCACTTATCCGTGTTTTACCTTGTATACATACTATAGACCCATTGTCCGCAGCATGTGCACTCAACTGACGATTGGACATTGGACAAAATTCTACTGGCGCAAACCGAGCACATCCTTGGACCTGGATTCGTCTCGATGCCGGCACGTATTAGAAGTATGAGGAGCAGCTGGGCCGGCCAGAACTGCTCCACAAACGAAAGAACGGTGAATGAATGATGATACAAAGTATCCAACCACTTCTTGCGTCGAAGGGGGTCTTTGCGACTCTTGGCCATGCCTGGGGCATGGGTCGTTCCGGAACGTAGACCCGGTCGCAGTAGGAACATTGCTCTGAGTCATGAGTTGACCCACTTGACTTGCTCAACAATCAATTAAATTCAATCCCCTTGTCTTTTCACAAGCTTAATTCTATGTATAGCTTGGTTTGTACAGTATTAGTCCTTCAAGAATCTGTGGGCTGGCTTGTTTATCGGAATGTTAGTTAAAGGAACTAGGCCATGATGAAATAACCATTCCTTTAATGAAAACCAAATTCTGCATTCCCAGAATTATTCGTTTATCCAGTAAAATCATCGTGCGGTTATTCAAACCAACGGAAAAAACCAAGTTACCTCAATTTCCCACCAGACTACGTCGCCACCGTCGCTAAACTGACACCATCCAACATCCAAACCACATCTAAAACGACAGAGACAGCACGTCATGCTATCTCCAATTATCATATGTTTATCGCGGGCCCACGCACTACACACACCAAACAACCGCCACCCCGTCATCACACACATTAGAAAAAAATGTCAAAACAACAACAAACACCTCCCAAAAAGAAAAGACAAGAAAACAAATTCACTGCAGTGTTTGAAACCACAGGTGAATTGTATTCAAGATTGGTGAATAGATACGTTAATATCGAATTCGCAAGCTATTACTGTACGGAAATAATTGACATAAGAAGATGCTTTCGATGTCAAAAATATGGACATATTGAAAAATACTGTAGAAACATCACTGATATATGTCCTAAGTGCTCTGAAAATCATAAAAAAGCGGATTGCAAAGCCATTAACAATAAATGCATCAATTGTGTAAACAAATGTAGAGTAAATTGTGAACATCGTGCAGATAGTAAAGATTGTCCAGAATATGAACAAGCTTTAAAAATAACCACTGCAAAAATAAATTATTATTCTACACCATGAATACGTCAACATTAAAAATTTATTATGCAAACATTAGAAGTATTCGTAACAAATTTTCAGAACTTGAGGTAATGGCTAGTTCAAATGAACAACCTGATATAATAATTCTTAATGAAACATGGCTTTATGATAATGAAATTAAGTTCTTTAATTTAAATGGATACACAGCTTTTTTTAATTGTAGAGTAACTACTGGTGGTGGTACAGCAATATATGTAAAAAATAATATCAGATGTAAAGTAGTTCAAAAAGCTGAAGATTATAATATAATAATAATTGAACTTTCCACTCGAGATTCTCCTATTCGAATAGGAACATACTATAGAGCCCCATCTGAGAATGCAAACGAATTGATTGAATATTTGGATAATACATATCAACAGTATAAAAATTTAATCATGTTTTCTGATACTAATATTGATGTACTAGACTCAAATAACAGTACAATCGGTGATTATTTAGACATGTTAGCAATGAACAACATGACACTTATTAACAATAATGAACCCACTAGGGTTACGGATTCAACTGCAACGCTAATTGACCATATAGTATCATCAATTAATAATATTAAATTTGATTTTAAATTAAAAGATGTAGCAAATCTAGATCATAAAGCCATGGTTCTAAAAATGAAAAAAAATTCTTTAAACAAAAAACCAGTGGAAAATATAACTATAAACATTTTAAACAAAGAATCATTTAAGGAAAAAGTTAGAGCTCAGTTGATTGATTTAGATATTAATACTGCTGGTTTTGAAAATCTTATTCAAATTATCAGAATAGCGAAAACTGAATCGACGAGTTCGAAGAAAATTCGTACTAGACACCAATCTTGGATAACACTGGAAATAGCTCAATTACTCGAAAAGAAAAATGTGGCCTACAAAAAACTTAAACTAGATCCAAACAATGAAAACAAAAAATATATATATAAATACTTCAAAAACAAGACTGCTAAACTTATTTTGGAGGCTAAACAAAACTATATTAAAACACAATATGAGAAGGCATCTGGTAACAATAAAAAAATATGGAACCTAATAAACAGTGAACTCTCAGCTAATGGTGAAGGTAAGAAAGACGTTGATAGTAATCTTTCAGCTAATGATATGAACTCATTCTTTGCAACCGTTGCAGATAGACTACAACAGGTCATTCCAAACACGAATACTAGATGTCCTAATACATCTAATACAAAAAGTATATTTTTGAAACCCACTAACACCATTGAAATAACAGACATTATAAATAATCTTCCCAACGTTGCAGCTGGTTGTGATCAAATAAAGAGTTCTGATTTGCAATTGATAAACGAAGAGATTACCCCGTTTTTATGCCATATTATAAATAATCACCTACGCGTAGGCAATTTTCCGAGTGTATTAAAAACTTCTAAAATCATACCTATCTTCAAGGAAGGAGATCCCAACGATCCATCCAATTACAGGCCAATAGCTCTGACCACTATATTCAGTAAGATATTTGAAAAAATTATTAACAAAAGAATTATAAACTTTATAAATAAGACTATTGGAATTGATAAAAATCAATACGGTTTCCAAGCGGAAAGCAGTACTGCTGCTGCGTTAATTGATGCACTACATTTTATTAATTCAGAATTGGATAAGTCGAAATATGTTACAGCCATTTTCGTCGATTTAAGTAAAGCGTTCGATACTGTAAATCATTCAATACTTTCGGATGTCATCAATGAGCTTGGTATAAGAGGTATCGCTAATAAACTAATCACAAGTTATCTGAAAGATAGAAAAATTATCACTGAATTCAACAATGAATCTAGCTCAGAGAAAATAATTAACTCGGGAGTTCCTCAAGGATCCATTTTAGGACCAACCTTGTACCTATTGTATGTAAATAACTTACGCAATGCTTCACTGAATGCAAAATATGTGACATATGCTGATGATACATTACTTCTCTACTCTCATTGGGGAAAAGAAGACGCTGAACTAGTAATAAATAACGACCTCATTCTCT
The DNA here is from genome assembly GCA_949715475.1 of Microchrysa polita. NCBI lineage: Eukaryota > Metazoa > Arthropoda > Insecta > Diptera > Stratiomyidae > Microchrysa > Microchrysa polita. The sequence goes on along the minus strand of OX454416.1, from coordinate 133,250,282 downwards.
ATCAAAATTGGCTAATTGGAAACAAACTTTTAATTAACACCAAGAAAACAAAATACATGCTCTTCAAACAGATAAATAAAATGGATATTCATATAACTATAAAAATTGGCAGCCAAAATATTGATAGAATATCTGAAATCAAGTATCTAGGAGTTACCTTCGATGAAAAACTAAATTGGAATTCCCATGTAACAAAAATGAAAGTGAAACTTTGTGCCTATGTGGCATTGCTAAGACGCAAAACACATTGGAATTTACAGCTGAAAAATATGATTTATGATGCATATTTAGTACCCATTGTGTCTTATGGTATTATGGTTTGGAGTCAAACATCAGTTAAAAATATCTCTACAATTGGGATAATGCTTAATAAAGCTATAAAAGCCATACATAAACTACACTATAGAACACCGACTGAAGAAGTTTATCGTCTAGCAGATAAAATTCCAATTGAAAAAATTATTGTCCTAGAGAAAATAAAAACGATCTGGAAAATAGTTAACAAGAAAAACAAAACATCTGTCGCATTAACTCTAAACAGAGAAGTACATACATACAACACCCGCAATGCAGGCAACTACAGAACCCAATTACCGAATACAAATAGAATACAGAAAGATCCTATTAGAACATCGATATTGATTTACAATAATCTACCTGAATTTATCCGGTCAATTACTTCATATGAATTACTAAAACGAAAATTAAAACAATATTTACAAACTCACAATATTTGAAACAACAAATTCTTATTATAAAAAACCACTACAATGCATTTACCAACATAGTTTAGTTACCGCGTTTCGCGATAATTAATTACCTAATTTTATTTATTGATATTTTCATCGTCTTTTTTTTTATATCCCTTATACCAGTATCCATACTGACTGGGATGTAAAACAAGAGTTTCTATTCATAGATATTTTGATATTTTAATAATTATCTTTATTAATGTTGTTACTGTCAGTAAATTTAGGCGTCTTTTACTAACCTTCATTCCTAACTAACATCAGTGTTTTCCCTCCTAATTCCCTGGGAAATGATGATAATGCTATTATTATCCAACTGATAAAAATGAAGGATAGCGCCTTAATTCTGATCCCAATCCCTTTGATCCCAAAAGATAAACTGTCGTTGACCTAAAAACGAAATTAACA